>CM068581.1:40184607-40893774 GCA_035048485.1 Pteria penguin
TTCGTGTAACAAATATTCAAAAACTTACACTACAGCTTTTAAAATTGGATGTCGCAAACTGACAAATTGTGAAGGCTAGAATTCGATTATCTAAATTTAATTTTGATAGACAGATACCGTCGCATAAAAATTCAGCCTATATTTTTACCTTAATCCACATTTATCTCCTGTCTCCAGAGTTAAGGAAGTTTGTGTTAAATGTTTGGGCATTCATGGCAGTTACGGCTAGTCAGAAAGGAGAGGCTTACTCATCCCTGGAAGATGACATCACTTGGCAGCATACAAACGACTATATGTTGTTAAGAATATCACAAATAAATAATAATAAGATCCTCTCGTTTGTTACATTAGAACGTGCAAGTATCTTGTATGTACACGTTATGCTGCCTGTTGAAATTTATGTTATAAAGTTTTTTCAGATCTTGAGACTAAATACATGTACCTGCAACACATGAAACAATAACACAAAGTGATTTTTCTGCTTGAATACGGAATAGAAAAATTTAAAACAGACTCGCTGTATCGTAAAATTCAGATGGTTTCTACAATGTTGTCTATACATGCACGTTTATTGTAACAAATTCTCAAAAGTAGTATTTAAACTTAACACAGTATGTGACAAAAATATGAAAGCAGTAGCCAATAATTCATTGTAAGTATTAAAAAAAAAGGCGGGACAACGCATAATTACCCAAATATTTAGAAATGTATAGAGATTATGATGCCCGGTAGAATACTTTTGTAATCGACCAGTTTCAACGAACAATAGTATTAGAGCTGGTTCAGTAAAGAAACGTTGCCTGTCTTACGCAGCAAAAGGTGAGAATAGATTTATCGCATAGCTCGTAGACCTACCCAACCAAAGCCGTGAGGGATCTTTTATGTGTCACGTCCACCGTGAAATATATCTTTATTTTTCATTGTATGATAATTACATTTCTATCTTTGCAACGGACCCACCCGAAGCAGTGAGGGATCGATTACTTGCCACGTATACTGTGTCACAGGACCTCGGTTTTTACTGTCTCATCCGAAAGACAGAACACCGGTGAGTCCAGGGCGGGAATCGAACCCGGGACTCTAGGTCACGAGACGAGCACCTTATCCTCTAGGCCACACGGGCTTATGATAATTACATGTAGTTTAAAAGATAAATGGTCATAATGTTGACACCGTCATTACAAAGGCATAAATTATTTATGTGTTTGTTCGGCTTTTCTTTTTGCTTTTTAGCGATTTGGATTCTTTTATGTAATAGTTAGTCAGATCCCTTACTTCATGTCTTTAATGCATATTTTGCAAAAGCCCATGTCATGTTTATTAGGGCATTGATTTCTGATTGGATAGCCAAACAGGAGAGGCACCGTATTACACAGCTGTTTGCGACTTTTCTATAAATAAATGCATATAGTATTATATGTGTTAGATTTGATCTTCCTTATTTGTTTCACTTTGAGTGTACTTTCCTTTAATTGTACCTCCCCTATATGTGTTTGTGTAAATGCAGGTAATTGTTTTATTGGTATTTTGGGAGGGGGGGGGTTATATTTTTGTTTAAAACAGCATGCGCTGAACGATTTCCTTAAAAAATAAATAAAATAAAATAAATACATAATTAAATACCTAAAGTAATTAATAATAAAAATTTTAAATCGAAAATTTCTCTCCTTCCTTTTTATTTTATCTGGAAAGATATCTCTCTCTGTTTGTCTGTCTGTCTGTCTGTCTCTCTATCTATCTATCTATCAAGGCAAGAAAAATGATTGGGAAAAAGTGCAGTTATTTTACATAAAACAATACATTTGCAAAACATACTACAGAAGTGTTGTAGAATAAATTTGAAAATTAATTTCCACTTGGAGCTTTTGTGAAGCATTTTGATAAATTTAATGACGTAAATGTGATATAAAATTCAAATCTGTTTTCTCAGGACGGCATGTTCTTTTCGTGTTTCAGTTAATACAATTGTTGCATATTGTTTATATTATATTGAAATATGCATCATACTTTTTCCCCAAAGTTTATACAATAATCAGTTGAAATTAATGTATTCCTGCGTTTTGGGTTACAGCCTCAGGTGCTTTTTCCAACGCAATTCTACATTGTTACGTGACGAAGTTATGTCTTTGCATGTTTTAAGTTGAAATTCCTGACAAATTTACATTTTTTCGTTAAGTTGTCCATCTGATTCTGGAAGTTTCTCTCATTATTCTCCAGTTAATCACAATACAGCAATAACTTTGTTGTAAATAGGAATAACACGCGATAAGTTTAGTTTGAAATAGTTGTGCCAAACATTGGCGGGGACACTGATTTGGCGACTGTGGGTAAGAAAGGTATTTTCCGGAAAGTAAAACAAAACTTTAATCTGTCTCAATTGTGTATCATTCACGTGCCTTAATCTCTAAATCCAACGGTGTACCTCCCCTGTCAGTCTCTTCTGATAATATAAAGTCCTGTGTTTAAGAAAAGAATCTAGTGTGTATTGGGATATCGTATCGTGCAACCAGGCTTACAATTTTCATGTAAGCAGATAAGATACCATGTTGGGCGCTTTTATTACAATATTGACGTTCCTTCTACTTGCACAGAGTGATGCATCCAACTCCTGCAGCTACATTTATAAAGTTCCTAGAACATCTGGATCGATTTGTGATGCGAAAGGGGGTATAGATGCAGATCTTCTGGATCGAGTATGGTCTCTAAAGGGCGGAGTTCAGGGGATCAAATTGATCGGAAAGGCAAATATGGACGTTCTGAAAAATTTTCAGACCCAAATGAGACAAATCCAGCAACAATATGGTCAGTATTCGAACGTGCTAAATAATCTCAAAAAGCAAATCGAGGACTTGAAAATGATTCTGAATGCGGTCCCTGACGAACCCGGAATCGATGAAGTTGATGACAGTCCAAGAGTACCACGTGCTGCAGATCCAAACAAAGCTATAAAAGCCGCATTGTCTATGGCAGAATGGAAACTTATCAACGCTACTATGGTGCTTGAAAACACTATGAAAAAACGAGGACAATTGGAAATGAGACTGGAAAAGAGTATTAAAGATCAAAAAGCAAAGGTACAAACTATTCTTTCTAAAATAGCAAATATAGAAAGCAGCCTGTCAAGCATTCCTGCAGCTGCACCAATGGTTGGTAAACCTTTGTCAAATGCAGTACAACAAGAAATTACAAATCTAACTAGTAAAGTCATCAGCCTCATTGTAGATGTTAACGTACTGATGAAAATCTCGGGAAACAAAGCAGCCGATGTTAAAAGCAAACTGGACAACACCACTGTACCACTGAGCACGGAGGCAAAGACGTTGAAAGATCTTAAAAACATAACAAATAGCATGAACTCGACATTCTCCAGAATCGACGCCGATGTACAAGACTTGATGAATACTGTCGTGAACGCAACCCAACAAATAGATCCATTGTATCAACAGCTTCGTGCAGATGAAAATGCAATGTTCAATAAGTACAACAAGGTCGTCTCTGATTATAACAGTGTGAACAGCAGAGTGAGCAAAGAGGAAGCTGATCTGATTACACAGAAAGCAGATCTAGCAGCAGTGAACTATACTTTGTCAGATCTTTCACAGGGATACACCTTTATGAAAAATGTGTACGATGCCTATAACAAATCCTACACAGCTTTAAGTCAATTCCCAGCTCTCAGGATGGGCTCCCTTGACTACTACGCGCACCAAGCATTAAAGAAACAAAATGCAACGTATATGCAGCTCGTTAAGATGGTGAATGTCATCAAGATGCAAATAAAGGGTTTGCAAACAACTCTTTCTCCCTCAGGGTAGAATTTTGACTGTTTCTATACTTTGCAAAGTTTCATTAAGATGAACATTTTATTTTATTATAAACAATTATCCTTGCTTGTTTGTTTGATCAAGTACATGCAGTCTGCGATGTAATACCAAATATACTTTTTTCAATGGTACTAAAAGGAATTTTTGCTCATATTCATGACTAGGTCATTTTATACAAATGAATTAATCAAACAGGTTGTAATGCAGGATGATTATTAATGAATATTAAACAGACGCTAGTTATAGAATTTTTGAGAGAACGACACGGTAATGGAAAGTATTGAAAAATAGAGACAATATGGAACATTTCATCGAGATCAGAAAAAAAAACTGTGGAAATATCAGTAACTAAATCCTTCAGCAAAAGTACCAGTATTGCCTATTTCTGTATTTCATTTTTCATGCAAATAAAATTAAAAATTCTTCAAAACCGGAACTGCTTAAAATGAGAAAAGGTAACTTGTCCATCAACATGATATGAAGGCATAACGTGTTAATTATATTTTGACACTACCAATATCCTTCGAATTCACTTTTATATTGTCAGTTTTATCAATGTACAACTTTTAAAAATAAATGTTGCTTACGTACACTATGTATCCTTCTTTACTAGCTCAATATTAAAAAGTAACTTGCATAGTAGTTTCTTATTTATCAGTATAATACTTTGAATTTCTTTCAAGTAATGTGGAAGTGAACTTTTGCGAATTATTCAGGGCTCAAACACCGTACCTGGCCTGATAGGAAGGCAAACTAGAGTACTTAGAGAAAGGTAATACAGTGTACCTGGAGAAGGAAAGGTAATACAGTGTACCTGGAGAAGTGTAATGTCAGAGTACTGACAGAAAAGTATACTAGTCTACTTGGGATCCAGTGTACCTGGAGAAAGATATGCTAGTGTACATGGAGAAAAGTATGCCAGTGCACCTGGAGAAAAGGTATGCAATGTTGGAGGTTTTCATCAGTACTTTGGGGGTTTTTATAAATATTCGTTGCTGTCATGTTCTCGAAGAAATAACCGTTTTTGTAACAAGTACACGATGAAATGTGCTGAAATGAAAATAAATGGAATGACCTATAGTAATACATTGTCAATGGGTCAGATAGAAATGTGAGACGATAAAATGACAATTGCTTTCAGTCTAAACCCTGGGCCTGACTCTCCGTTGCTGACGATAGATATTGTATCAATAGCATACGTTCGATCACATATATCTACATGTATACTACTAGGACGACAGAGTGTACTCATTGGATAATTTAGAGGGGATGCAAACATTAGTCATGGGAGGCTACAACCCCCCTTTCAAAAATTTCTAGATCTTACTATGTTACTCACATGCGTTCTTGTGTCCTCTGAAATTTTTTTTATATAGAATACTATTTTCCGATATGCCATATAATACGACATAGGGAGTTTTATATCAATATCAGTAAAGATGCTGGCATGCGAACATTTCAAATCATATACATGTGTACATGAGAAATATCGATAATTGAGTATTTTATACATTTGTTACACCAGGAGCAGATATGATGCAATTTTGAATAAATAAATAAATAAATAATAGATAAATTAATTAATAAACAAAATAAGAAATAAATAAAAATGATTTCAAATATAATCGAAACAAAATTTTCAAACATCTGATTAAGGACATTAATTTTGATAAAAGGACTCGATTTATAATATCTGAATCTTGTCAAATTAGTTATCCTTTTCCTACTTAATAGATAATTTAATATTGGTTCCTTGTTGTATAGAGTTATGCGTTATAAATATCTTGATTTCATGTACTCCAGGTACTATTGCTTACTAAATCCAGTCATACGTATAAAATGTGTAATTTGTTCACTTATCTTACATGTAAATTACCTAAGATTATGATTTTAAATTGTTATGTAATTTGGCGTGGATAAAGAATGAATATTTTTAAAAATATTGATGCAAAAAATCATACTAAACCGTCTGGGAATAAATTATATTCAATTAATTTCCTCGTTGTCAATAATCCTTAATGATACTATGACAGGGTTTGAGATTATATGATATTATGAGAGGGTTTAAGATTATATTATATTATGACAAGGTTTGAGATTATATGATATTATGACAGGGTGTAACGCAGGAGAAGACACCATGGGACAAGATTATGTTATGGCAGGGTTTGAGATTAT
Source organism: Pteria penguin (assembly GCA_035048485.1). Classification (NCBI taxonomy): domain Eukaryota; kingdom Metazoa; phylum Mollusca; class Bivalvia; order Pterioida; family Pteriidae; genus Pteria; species Pteria penguin. The sequence continues at coordinate 40,190,610 of CM068581.1, forward strand.
ATGATATTATGACAGGGTTTGAGATTATATGATATTATGACAGGGTGTAACGCAGGGAAAGACACCATGGGACAAGACTATGTTATGGCAGGGTTTGAGATTATATGATATTATGACAGGGTTTGAGATTATATGATATTATGACAGGGTTTGAGATTATATGATATTATGACAGGGTTTGAGATTATATGATATTATGACAGGGTGTAACGCAGTGCAAAGAACCTTGGGACAAGACTATGTTATGGCAGGGTTTGAGATTATATGATACTATGACAGGGTTTTAAATTATATGATGCTATTACAGGCTTTGAGATTTAATGATGATATGATGGGGTTTGAGATTATATCATATGCTATGACAGAGTTTGAGATTTAATGATGCCATGACAGGGTTCGAGATTTAATGATGTTATGACAGGGTTTGAGATTTAATGATGTTATGACAGGGTTTGGGGTTTACTGATGTTATGACAGAGCTTGATATGTTATGATGTTATGACAGTGTTTGAGATTAAATGATGTTATGGCAGTGTTTGAGATTTAATGATGATATGACAAGGTTTGAGATTTAATAATGACGCTATGAAAGAGTACAGTGTAATGATACGGGGAAAAACACATAAGGACATAATAAAAATATTGGATTATAGCGCAGTTACGATACCGACGTAGGACGGTCATTTTATATGACAATAGTCAATCAATTGGTGTGATTAACCTGTTTGCGGGCCCACTTTCCCAACCAACGCAACAGCAGAATAATCAAGACACCCATTTAAAAATGTAAATATTCCTCCATACAGAAATTAAGGGTCACAAGTGTCTTAAGTTGAGAGGTATTAAAAATAAACACGTATAGTAATGCAGAAAAAAAAACATCATGGTATAAAAAAATATATAAAGCGACATCAAAATTAGGTGACAGTTCTTTAGTCTGGAAGCGATTTCAGACACTTGATCTTTAGGAGTCCCAACAAACAGTCAGAGGGGACGAGGTTCAGGACCATTTCTCCTCTGAATGAGGTTTCTCTTGAAAACTCTTTCCCTATTTTGTTATTAATTTTGAGAGAGAGAGAGAGAGAGAGAGAGAGAGAGAGAGAGAGAGAAATCATAAAACTGTTGTGGAGCAACCAGCATAAGTGGTTCCTACATTGTATGCAGTATCTAATGTGATATATGGAGAAATTACCATTTTGCGTAGAGGACGCGAACTAAAACTTATAGCTAGAGGACTCATGTAGAGAACACGAAATCAAAAACAAATTATTCGAATAACAAAATCCCTCTCTCTCTAAACACAAGTCCCTAGCATCCCAATTTATTCTCAATATTTAATTCTTTTCAATATACCGGTGTTATATAGTAGTTTTCCCCCTAGACATTTCCCCCGGAAAAATGGCTATATAGTAGTCTTTCCCCCAGGGGAAATTTGACTATACAGCCAACCCCCCCCTCTTATAGCCAATTTCCCCCGGGGAAAAACTACTGGTGAATCCCCCCCCCCCCCCATATGAAATTCGGGATTTTCATTTCACACATACATGTAAGTAAATCCAGCTCGTTACTTTGTTAACAATAAAAAGAGAGATTTCTATTTAAAATAGAGGTATCTCACATTTTGATAAGATGATTATATCAACAGAAATGTCTTCAGTTTTAATCTCTTTTCCAAATACAGATGTATATATTCAGAGATATATCTTCTAGAATTTCGAGATACCGGTATCTTTATTTAATCCGAGAAATCTGCATATATACTTACGGAAAAAACACCAGCAGTTCGTTTTTATGTTCCCGGAATCAAATTCGGGGGCATCTAGTTTTTCACCTGTCTGTGCTTTATCTTTTGTATTAAAAGGTTTAGAGCTTTGAAATTTTACTTATAGATTCTTTGTGATGAGACCTATCACCTTTACTATATCTTTTGTACTAAAAGGTGTAGGGCTTTGACACTATACCTTAACATTTGCCATATCTTTCCAACCGTTACAGGTAGGGCTTTCATATTTCACATTTATTCCGGTGTTATATAGTAGTTTTTCTCCCAGCCATTTTCCCCCCGGAAAAATGGCTATATAGTAGTCCCCCCCCCCCCGGAAAAATTGCTATATAGTAGTTTTTCCCCGGGGGAACGAAATGGCTAATACGATTGAAACAAAAGAATGTATACAAAAAGAACGTGTATAATTTCCAAACCGTTACGTAAAGGGGGAAAAACTACTATATAGTAGTTTAGTAGTTTTTTCCGCCATGGGGGAAAACTACTATATAGCTATTTTTCCGGGGGACTACTATGGGAGAAAATTACTATATAACGCCGGCTCCAGAGACACTGATATGATACTCAGGGGCGGATCCAGGATTTTGGAGTTAAGAAAAGGGTCAGACGAGTGGTCTAGATCCCCAGCTGGACCGGGGGATTGAGGGCAGTAAGCGATCCCCTCCTCCCGGAAGCTCCTGTAATTTGGCAATTTTTTGAGCTTAAAATTGTGCATTTTCACTTCAATTGACTGTTCTCAGTTGGTACTGCAGCTGCCGTGTAAACGATGCTTTGTCATGTCTTGTCCATACCTTGTTGTTCTTGTTGTACATGTAGTGGATTTTGTCTGTAGCTCATGATCAAAACTACAAATGCACCAGATCATATAGGGAATACGACGAATGGTTTCGCATAAGCTCTGGTGATCTCTGGCCAGCAAAGCTAATACGATTGAAACAAAAGTATACATTTCATTTGTAATACATTATTTACAATGAATTATGTAGAAGAACAAAAATACAACAATTATTATACTGTAAGCCAGATACTCAACTGAACAAAATCAACTTTACTCCAAGAGATTTGTGACCTGATCGTTTTCTGTTGTATATAAATTCTTATCTTGAAAAATGGATTCTACACCAAATATTCTAAATGAAATGAGCCCTGAATATCTACAGGAACTGTTCCAAACCTTTCACAAGTTTCTAGACACGAAATTTGACGCCTGTGTGTTGTGATGTTAATTTTAATTGCACGATATCGTGGTTTTTGCTTTTTGACTGTCTATGTTCATGGGAAGAAGGATACTTTTCGGCTTTTTGTTTTAATTTAAGGGCAGCTTCTGGAACAAGCAGTGCAGCCACAGCAGGTGATGCATTTTCAGATAGCTAAGTTTTGATATAATGGTTATCATTCATACAGATCTGCAAGTCTTAGCTTGCAGTTGTAATTTTTAAATCTTTCCCAAAAGATTGGTAAGATTATTATTAGTTAGGTTTCTTACTGACTGTCCGCGGAAATTTGTCGGGTTGATCAACAGAATAGATATGTGGTGTTGATCAGCTCGACAAATTTCCGTGGTCAATCAGTAGGCAATTTAACCTTATAACTGCTTTATTTTGTTGAGGACCAATTTCAAAGGCATGACGGATAAACCAACAGCAAACATAAGTAGATGGTTACGGGGTATTTTTCTGTTCTAAAGTCGCCATTGCCGTCCAACATATCACTACTGACGCTTCACAAGAATGTTGAAGACAGTCACGTGCTAATCCGAGGAAAATAAAATCACGTTATAACTTTTCACCTTTCTGATGGCTTTTCCCTATTAGTGTACGGGAGTTATAAAGATTATTATCTTTACCCTATTTGGGTATTTGACTGAACAGTTTTGTCAGCAGCAGATTTTGGGATTTCAACAATTAAGCTTTACAATGTAAGGAGAAAGTAAATAAACATATTTATGAAATATAAAGAAAGAAATAAATGATATCGCCTTCAAATGGCAATCAATATTTTTGAAACAAAGTTCAGACGATAGTGTGAAGCGTAAAATCAGGGAAGTATATATCTAGATTGCTCTTGTTGCATTATTATTATGCTACAGATCCGGAGAAATAATATCGAAGTGGTTTGTAGTTTAATACTGGTTTATCTTAGTCACCTGTGCGTTTCAGAAGAGAAACAACGTAATTCCCAGAGTAAGCGTCATTATGATAATGATTAGGTAGTTCTAAGGTCTGAAGGTTTTTCGGTTTGTTTGTTGTTTAAGGTATTGCAACTAAATTACTTCAAAATGGATCTCTCTGGAACAGCTGTCGTAATACTGACATCTTTCCTGTCAATTCCAATCATGTATTGCGTCAATTTAGTTCCAAATCTTGCAGAGCATCCGTTTTGTATCCTATTGGTCGGGGCTACAGTGCTTGCCTTTGTATTTGCTATCCCTTTCCTGTATGAACTGAAAAGTCAAAAGAAAAGAGGTTCAATGTACATAGGTAAGTAGTCGAATAATCTATCCAAATATCTTGTTGGGTTTTTGTCAGAAAGCATAATTGTATGGAAAGGTAGAATTTCACCAAGTGACCTTGACCTTTGACCTAGTGACCTACAGTACTATCTGGGTAGAACTTTGAATGCCCACTGTCCACAGTCGGCAGTCCACCTGAAATTTCAGTGGGCATTAGAAGTGGACATTTACCTGAGCTATCAATCTGTCCACTTACCTGTATGTTAATTCTAACCGACTCTTACAAGAATGTCATCTGTGTTCAGTGGACATTTTTAATGCCCATTCAAAAATTCCCACTGTGACCAGTGGGCAAATTAAGTTCCACCCGGACTGTACTGTAACGAGGAGTAAAGTGGATACGCATCTTTTCCTATCTATCTATCTATCTCCTTATACTGCAGCACCCCCTTTTCGAGTATTATATGCAGTGTGCACATCTGTGTTGTGGAGTTAAAAGAAACTGGATCTAGTGGTGTTAAGAAAAGGAATATACAGTGTTAAAAGAATTGTTAAGAAAACATTATAATCATAATGCTATTAAGGCTTGGGGTTAGATACATGTATGCTGGCAGTGGCAGCCTTGAAGGCTATAGGTTTTGCTAGCATTACGGAGTGATGTAGAAGGTGGTTCCATTGGACTATAGTCCTTGGATGTGGGTATCTGGCTGAAGGATAGGGGGTGTGCAGTTCTAGTAAGTCTGGTGGGTGGGACAATGTACCTGGGTAGTGGAACAACCACATGTCGGCAAAACCGACTAATTTCTTCCATGTCCGACAAATATTCATTGAGAGCTGGTCCAAATGTCCGACATGGTCAGCAAAATACATTTTTGATAAATACTTCAATAGTCATATCAATGTTTGCAATAGAAGAGTTTGTTTTTTAAAGCGTCTAAATGAGTTTGAATTGTTTAGAAACGGCCGACAATATTATGAAGAGCAAGGCTGAATGGCCTGTTAGATTTGTTCCGGGGGCAAATCCTGGCCAAAAAAGGAAATTATGTAATGGTGTATGTTATGGTACGGATGAAGTAATTCAAATGGATCTAATTAAAATGAAATTATCACATAGACATATAAAAAGATATTTATGAAAAGCATTCTTTTTTCAGTTTATATTGTCCAGAAACTAGCATAATTATTTTTATGTTGTGATAATGGAGAAATCCTCTAACCCTTGTATAATGTCATCTTGTCATTCGGGTTAGTGGATTCCTCAATCATCACCATAAAAAAGAGATAGATTCTATCATTCTTTCTCTCTATTTTTCAAATTTAGTGGAAAACGATTCTTTATTATGAATCTTTGTAGTTTGGAGCATATTCACCTTTGCTGCCATAGTGGACTTCACCATAGGCTTGGAGAATGAAGGAATAGCTCACAACTTTATGATGTTCTATGTGTTGGGTGGAGAACCTTATTTAAAGACAAGTCATGGCACAATTATCAATTTTTATGATGGCACAATACATTTCTTTATGTATTACATTATTCTTCAAGCAATAGATGAAGGGTGAGCACAGAGATATCAGACAAGTATGGATACATGTATGTGAAATATAATACATGTACATGTAAAGATGATAATATTACTTTTAGTTATTTTCTTGTGTAAAAGATGAGGAAGGGGGTTAGTTTTTATGCATGGAATATATTAATGAAGGAATCCCTGTCATTTCCTGCCTGGTACATTTCTCACTATTATCAGTTTAGTTTACGCAGAGTTGGCAAAATTCTGAACCTGTGCCGGACACTGTGTACGGTAAATTTTTGCCTCACATAGTATGTTTTTCTTTGATATTTTCAAAGATTTTATTTAAAAACAAGACAATAAATATTATCAAATATAAAATCAAAGTTGAAAGATTACTTTACATTGAGAGTAATCGTAAAATAGTTACGTTTAATGAGTTTATTGGGAGATCGGAAATGCAAAGATTGAGTTGGTTTTCCTTTTAGGTTTTAATGCCGATTTCCATTTTCTGAAGACCATAGGTCAAAGAAAAGTAATTCCATTTCCCATAGGGTCCCATGTTAAATTACCAAACTTCCAGCAAGATTTACACAACATCCTACATTTTAGCTATATATAATTCTCATATCAAAATGTTTGTCAGACCCTCCTCTATCAGAATTTTAACAGTTTACCAGAGGTTATCCACCTTAATTTCGAGAAAATCATGCTGGAAGCGGGGCACCCTCCCGAAAATTGGCCAAAATTCAAATGTAAACAACCACCCCTTTTTAGGTCATAATTTTTTTCCGTTAGTGAAATGAGATAAAAATTCATGATTTTACAGCAGAATCAATCCTTATTTATAGAGAGATCAAATAATTTTATCCAATCACGGCTCCTGAAACATTGAAATAGCAGTCCCTCTCCCTACACCACATCAGCCAATCACTGCTTTCATTAATTACTGTTCTTTGACCATGTGGCCGATACGTTGCTTACAGTCAAATACCGGTAAAAGAAAAAATAAGATTAATACTGACGAAGGTGATGACAATAACTCAAAAAAGAAAGTTAAAGTTAGAAAGTTCAGTAATTCGTGGTTGAAAGAGCGACCTTGGCTCAGATACATTGAAAAATTAATATTACTATTATTAGAGATAGAAACAGAATAAAATTTGAATTTGACAACTTTGTTTATTATATTACATGTTTGAAACTAACAGAGATTAATATATATATAGAAATTGTGATTTCTGGAAATCTGTAGGACATTGTGTCCTGCAGATTTTTAGTGTATTTCGCCAACTCTGTTTAAGGTTTTCTGTGATCATTACTTGTTATTATACTGTGAAAGAAAATTGTTATTGAATGTGGTTCTCTACTACATGTACAAACTCCAGCAATTTTGATATGATTATGAAGATATATCAAGATGAAATTGACCACACAGGATTTGTACAGATGATTATAGCTAGAAACTTTTAGTACTTGTGCGTAAGCAATAAATGCCAAACTTTAACTGAATTTTGGAAATTTGAATTATTATCTATTACCGGTAAACATAGCTATTAATGTAAAAAAAAGTCTAGTAAATATACTAAACAAAGATCTCTCTTGTTAGTAGTACATAAATGTACTAACTACTGAGTTTGTTTAGAATCTACATTACATGCTTAAAAAAAAATGATTCATGAATGACTATACTGTTACAGGCGAAGTTATAGGTACATTGGTTTATACTGGGCTGGATCCATCACTAACAGTGTAATAGTTTTATTCTGTGGTAGTGTTTTAAGTAAGTACTTCACTGTATATCTTAATGTTTAAATCCATTAAGTTGCTTAAGTGTGATATAAGTTCCCTGTGGCCTTTTAATCAAGTAGTAGTGGGTTAAAGTGTTACCAGAGCATTTGTCTCTATTGATGAATGTCTCGATTAAGAACTACTCGGATATGTAGCAGTGGAGCTTATATTGAATATATACATTATTATTTATTTTATATGAAGAAATACTCATGAATTATTCTTGATTTTGTTTTTTAGCTCACCTCACAAACTGAGAGGGATTGGTTGGTTGGTTGATTGGCGTTTTACGTCGCTTTCAACAATATTTCAGTTATATCGCGACATGGAAGCAGGAGGTTACCAACCTCTTAAACATAGTGGCGCAACCCGGGAATCGAACCCGGATCGTCGGCGCCGCAAGCCAAGCGCTTAACCACTACACCAAGCCTGCCCCTCAAACTGAGAGGGAGCTTATGCTATCACCCCGGCATCGGCATCGGCGTCTGTCTGGGCAATAACTCGAGAACTATTGTAGCTAGGAAGTTTAAATGTATATGGATGATGTATCTATATATGTAGATGTGCATGCCTGTTTCACATTTACGTCATGACCTATATTTTCCGCTCCAGTGCACATGTTCGGAAAATTTTAGTAAAATGTTAAAAAGTTTTATTTTTTTTATTTGGACATCTAGGAGTCCAAACTTGCACAAATGATGTATCTATGTATGCAAAGATGGATGCTGGTTTCAGATTTGGGTAATGACCTATATTTTCTGCTCCAGTGCACATGTTAGGAAAAACTGAGTAAAATGTTAAAAAGTTTTATTTTTTTATTTGGACATCTAGGAAGTCCAAACTTGCACAAATGATGTATCTATATATGCCAAAATGGATGCTGGTTTCAGATTAAGGTCATGACCTACATTTTCTGCTCCAGTGCACATATTTGGAAAAATTGAGTAAAATGTTAAAAAGTTCTATTTTTTTATTTGGACATCTAGGAAGTCCAAACTTGCACAAATGATGTATCTATGTATGCAAAGATGGATGCTGGTTTCAGATTTAGGTAATGACCTATATTTTCCGCTCCAGTGCACTTGTTAGGATATATTGAGTAAAATGTTCAAAAGTTTTATTTTTTTATTTGGACATCTAGGAAGGACATCTGTCGTCTGTCCATCATTGACTTTTTCACATTTTCAACTTCTTCTCTGGAACTACATTGCAGATTTTGATCAAACTTTGTATAAATGATGTACTCAAGGTCCCCTACTTAAATTGTGTTCGGGATCCAGATTCCCTCAGGGGTGGATCGAGGGCGGGGCCAAAAGTGCCCAAAACAGTACCCCACTTCAAACATCTTCTCCTCCAGAACCAGTACATAAATGGGGAAACTAATTGCATTTCAACAATTTATAAAGATGGGTTATCAAAAATTATGTTGGGGGTTAAGATCCGTCAAAAAAAAACTTTACGCTTTTTTGATGTGTTTCTGGACTTAGTAATTTCAATGCAGAAAAGTGTCATGTTTTTCAGTTAATTGATAATGATGATTTCTTAATGGCTATTTTGATCATAATTGTGGTAAGTAATATTATTGTGAAAGAATTTTGTCAATATCTCAATTTTTTTATTTTTATGAATTTTTTAAGACTTCCAAACAAAGGGGGGGGTTGGCCATTTTTCACATTTTCAACTTTTTCTGCAAAAGCGTGTAAAGGATTTTAATAAATCTTCGTAGAAATAAGTCACTTATGATCCTCTTCAAATTCTGTTGTTTTCGTCCAGACCTCTGTACAGGTGGCGCCACCATAGTCAAAAGTAGGTCACAAAAGAGTACCCTCCTTTGACAATATTCTTTTTCATACAGGCTGTATACAGAGACTAACAGAATGCATAGAAATGATCTAGAGGGATGAGTGAAGACGTACTGTCATTTTGGTTCCCTTCCAAAATCAAATTTTAGAATTTTTTTCGACATTTGTTTGGACTTGGTGATTTCAATGCAGAAAAGTGTCATATTTCCTAGTTAATTGATAATGATGATTTCTTATGGACTATTGTGATCATAGTTATGGTAAGGAATGTTACTTTGAAAGAATTTTGTCAATATCTCAATTTTTGGATTTTCTATGAATATTTTAAGACTTCCAAATGAGGGTGTATAGGAACAATTCTTTACATTTTTAACTTCTGCTGTTATACCACATGAAAGATTTTAATGAAACATGGAATATATGAAGTACTATAGGTCCTCTATCAATTTGGAAAATTTCATCCAAATTGGTTAACAGATAATGCCATCATGTCAATGGTACATATACCACTTGGTAATTGAAATATGGAGAGTAGCAGTTCAAATCCAGCTGTGGTCAAAAATTTTTTTTTCATTTCTTTACACATCTAAATAAGTTCTTAGATGTTTCTCAACACTCAACATATGAAATTAGGCAATTTTAAGTTAGATCTGGACAATATTTGAAACAATTGTTGTTCATGACCCAGACTTGCAATCAGTCAACAAAAGGCCTCACCTAAAGAAAATGACTAACTTGTTGCCCTGGATCACATCTAGCAAATGCTTAATATCAAAATTACCCAAATGGATGTGCAAAAAAGTGTTGTTTTTTATTATGGTCTGAAATAAAATTTGACATATTTTCAACATTTGTGTTGACTTAGTCACAGTAATGCAAAAATAAATGAATTTTTCCTTCCTGCATGACTGATCATCTAGGTACTCAGGTGAGCGATATAGGCCTACTTGGGCCTCTTGTTTTTATTTGGACAGCTTACAAAGTTCTTGGTTTAGCTGTAGGGATTATATTATGTTTTATCGGCAAACATGCAATGAGGTGAGCTTTGTAATCTTTGATTACTCTATGTTTCATCTCTGTAGTTACAATGTCTTTATATTTGTCCTACAGAATTCTTTGTATGTTAATTAATTTCATGACTCTGCTCAAGTAGTTAAATCATTTTAATCAGTTCCATATTCACAATTGTAATATGTTCTTTAAATCAAATTCCTTGCAATTTACGTTTTTCATCTAGACATGCCAACAAAATCATGAACATAAGTTTATACTACCTAATTAAAGCCTGATAATTCAGTTGTACTAATCTTGTTAACAAGTTGAATCGAAAATGAGGCTAGTGTTACTCTTTGGATTAGATGCTTAGCTCTTGATTGAGAGGTCGCAGGTTCAAATCCTGCTGTGGGGACAACAGTGTCTTGTCTTTTGGATGAGACAATAAAAACTGAGGGCTTGTGTGACAGTAGGTGTCACACTTAAAACAAGCCTCACTGCTTCAGAGGTATAAATGTGATGCATTGAGCAAATGATGCTGTCACTGTACAGGTGAAAATAACCCAGGAGTGATTTAATACAGTAACCAATCAATCATTCAATTGAAATGAGAATATCTGAATTTGTATATCATGCTGTTTTCTAAATATGTTTAATCAAATAAAAAATATGTAATATAAGTATAAATGTAATTTCAAAGTATAAATTTAATCTACAGAAACAATAATGAATTTTATTTACCAATAGTCCTTCACTTTAAAATGTCATCTTGATACAAAATTTTGATTTAAACTTAGATGATGAAAGTTTGCTTTATGTTCAGGTCACTTTGGTGTAACATGGTCAGTATTACTGAATATTCCATACTTACTGGTTCCAGTCTGGGTTGCTTATAAACTATTATCAACACCAAACAGTTATAAATTCAAGGTACATGTACAAATGTCATAATATATATACAGAACAACATCATTTTAAAACAATGAAGAAGCAGTAATAAACTTCAGAATATTGATTCAGGGATCACCTTGCTGTTAACTTTTGACATTCAGAAACCCAGAAAAAAATTATAGGCCCATAAAATACCTGTTAATTTGATACAGTGAGTCAATTCTTCAGAGAGTTATATTTTTATTTCATAATTTATAAGGTTTTTTAAGTGTAGTCTCTTTTCTTTTATTTTACAAAATCTATTTGTAATTTTTCTGTTTGATAATTATCAGTATAAAGTAATTCTGGCCATATCAAAGCTGTCTTAATGCAGGTAAATGAACTCACTTTTTTATTCCTCTTATTCTTTGCATGTGATAACATTATTTCAAACTATGTTTTTTATCAAAGTAGTGTTAGAAATATTTTGGTTGCTAAGTGTTATTCCAAATATATTTATGGCTTCTCTTTTATACTGTACATGATAACAATGTCCCTAAATAAAGTAAATTCAGAGAATCTCTTGAAATCTTGGGTCACAGTTGATAGGCATATATATATATATATATATATATATATATATATATATATATATATATATATATATATATATATATATATATATATACAGTCGAACTTCGATAACTTGAAGTGCTTGGAAACTACGAAATCACTCCGAATTTCGGTAGATTTGAGTTTTGGAAGTTGCGGAAATTCGTGGGAAATTAGAAAGGGAAAGATCGAACATTATTACCTACGCACATTTTGTACTACTGTAATACTAAAAATAGCATAAAGACGATATAATAATCTCAATTTATTTAATTTAAATGTATATTATGTGAAATATCATCTACGTATTTAATAAAACTAATAAAAAATGTTTAACATGGAGATCTGCCATTATAAAGCATTTCTATCGTTTGACACTTTTCAACGATGTCGGGGTCTTGGCTCATTATCTTAGATGAAGTTACTGTTTAAAATTTACAGCTTGTATAATTCAAGACAATTTTCACCATTATCTTTCATAATTACGGCAGTTAAAATTAAAATAAATCATTTATAGATAATAATGATAATACCCTGAATGTTTAATTACTAAAGAGGATGAAACGCATAATATACGATCCCATACACAAGTCCGTTGATCCATCAAGCTTGGACGCACACTACCATGTAATTTTAATTGCTGTGTAAACAAGCCAATTGCTTTCTATACTGTTATTTGCTTCCAGTGTCCGATGGTAAAATGCTTTGAGTTTTCAAAGGTGAAATTAAGTACAAATTTGTCATTGGGACTTGAAAATTACTTTGAGTTTTCAGGGGTATTCGAGTTTGAGAAGGCAGATAACATTGAAATATTCAAAAAGTTCTCGGGACAGTAGGATGACTACGAGTTTACGAGAGTTTTCGAGTTTTCGACATTCGAGTTATTGAAGTTGGACTGTATATATATATATATAAATATATATATATATATATATATATATATATATATATATATATATATATATATATATAATATATATATATTTATATTATCAAATATTTCTTACTTTTGGATTTTCAAAGAAAACAATATATCAAACTAGTAAAAGTGACCAATTAGGGTGAAGAGTTCTTATTTTGATAACTTAAAGATAAAACCTTCATTCTGAAATGCTGTAAATTGATTGTACAATTTTTCAAGGCAAAGGGCCAGAGGTAAATAGTAAGTATATTTAGATGTAAACTTTTTTTTTTTTCTAGCATTGCATATTTTTACCTGAAGTTTTTGCTGGTATTGTTCTGTTCTCAAGTGGTGTACATGCACAATTTACATGCACAATTGTCTTGCCACATGACATGCAAAGACACTTTTTAATTGAAAATAGATAAAGTCAAATAGGATCTGAGGGATAAATAGATATACTGTACTTTCATTTAAAAGATCTAAAGACAATATTTTATATTGATTATGACACATTCATCATATCATAATTATCACAAACTCTTAATTAAAATGCTGTTCTATTTCTTGCAGAAAATGTTAATTCTGATTGGATGAATCTTAGATATTAATTCATGTATGATAACTTTCTTTATGAATTTGCAAAATTGAAGAGAATATTTTCACATTCCTTTAATTTCCTTTTCAGATTCAGAAGTCCAGCATATTCAGTAGGCCACTGGAATTTTGTTTTGTTTTATATTTCATATTTTCCACAGCAGTAATTATTTTCAAAGTAGTAGTAAGTATAACAAGACATACTATGCATGCATGATTATTTGAAAAAATTCTTTGAAATTTATATTATGTGTCAGTATCTAATTAAAGTGCAATAATTTTGTGAGATACAAATTGTCGTACTTGTTTGATATTTTCTATTTAAATAGGGGACATTTTTATTTTATTAAGGTTTCTAAAACTGTTTTTTTTTTACAATTAGACCTTTAGAATTTTACAGTTTTATAAATATATTTCTGTTACACAGAGATTTGTATATACCATTTATCATACTTTTTTTATTTGCTTGTTCTGTGTTTAATATTTATCCCTATTTACTGTGCTGAGAAAGGGGCAGAACACCTTGAAAATTTTACATGAGACATAGCAATTCGCATAGTGAATTTTCTGTACATTCTTGAGATGGTTTAGATCAATTGATGTTTCATAATATGTCACTTTCCTTTGCTCTAATACATATATGTTTTGACCAATAGAAATAAATTGAACTGGAACATGTATATAAAACATATACCCCTGTGTGGGTTTAATTCATAGCAGCAACAAAGCTTTCCTAAATGATAAGTTTCATGGACCATAACTCCTATAAATATTACTGTATTGAATCTCAAATCTATAGGCATCCTTCCCTTTTAATAAGATTTTAAACTACCTCTGTTTAAAAGAGTTTGACCTGTAAAATATGTGAAACAGGATCATATTCTAATGAGCATTTAATGATATATGATAATATATGAGGATCACTTGGAAACCAATAATTTCAGTCTTTTCTATCAGCTGTGACCTTGACTTTTGACCCTATGACCCCAAAATCAACAGTGTTCTCCCTCTCTTGATAGTAGGTTTATATCCAAATTTGGATCGAAAATGATTAATGTACTTGAGTAATGATCTAAAAACCAATAATAGCAGTCTATAATTTTCATCAGCTGTGATGTTGACCTTTGACCTTTTGACCCCAAATCAATAGGGTTCTTCCCCTCTTGAAAGATAAGCTTATATCCAAATTTGGTGTGAATATGATGAAAGGTACTTGAGTTATCATTTGGAAACCAATGATTACTGTATATTTGTCAGTTGTGACCTTTACCTTTTGATCCCAAAATGAATAGGATTCTTCCTCTCTTGATAAGTAAGCATATAGCCAGATTTGGTTTGAGTATGTTGAAAGGTACTTGAGTTATCATCCTGAAACAAATGTGTGACGGAAGCACGCACAAAGCAAACACTTAATGTCCCCTGCCATACTTGCAGGGGCATAAAATACAAGAAAGGTGTTAAATGTTAATCCTTGATGAAATGAATGTCACCATTGCTGTGTTTCAGGCAACTTTAGGATGTAGAGCTGAAATAACCAAGCTATATGTCAAGGAATATGAACCTTACTTAGTTGACCCAGTTGCATTTCCTAAAGTGCAAGTATGTATACATTTTATCAAGTTTACATCTAAAAAATACAAGCAACTTCACTTTATGTTACTTGTAACATGAGGTTGTGTTGCGACCATAAGCTTCAGTCATACCATCAAGGTCAAAGTCATAGTGAATCTGATTTATTACAACCCGGATATACATTACTTGGAAAGTAGCAGTGCACTACTTGCTGGTACAGGGGGCAATTATCATACCAATTTTAAGATAAAATAACAATGTTACATATTTTGTTCCAACTTAATACAAGGTGAAAATAGAACAGTTTCCTTATGTCCATTAACAATGCACAAAACTCATTTGTCCAGACTTTTTCCTGTGATACTGCAGATCAACTACGTTGTATCATGGTTACAATACTTTTCTCAAAGTTAAGTTCCAAACCCACAAAATCTGTTGTTGAATTTGCTGGAAACAGAAGGGTTCATTTATGCTTCAGCAACACTCACAGATCAGAATGCTTTTTAATTTTGATTTTAACGAAATACAATTTTTTTTCCAGATAATGGAATATTTATTTTACTTTGTGCCATTCAACATTTTTGTCATATATTGTTTGGTTGTACCTGGTACAAATCGCCAGTGGATACTAAATTGGTCTCCTATTTATGCTGGGGCTTCTTTAAATGTAAGTAACATATTTAATGCTAAAAAAAGTATTTCTCATTTTACATTTTATTCTCCAGTGTAGCGCTATTACCGGTATAGTTCAGTCTATCGCATACTTGACTCATGGCCAAGAAGAAGTAGGCAGAAATTCCGCATGTGTCAAGTTCCACTGACAGGGTATATGTATCATGCTTCTTGGAAGAGTAGATGTTAACATATACAAGATCCCTCATTGTATCAAGTGTGTTTTTGGCATATGTCTGAATCTCTATATAATGCATCAGACAGATGCCATCATTGTACAAGTGTGTTTTTGGCATATGTCTGAATCTCTATATAATGCATCAGACAGATGCCATCATTGTACAAGTGTGTTTTTGGCATATGTCTGAATCTCTAGATAATGCATCAGACAGATGCCATCATTGTACAAGTGAAGTCAACTTGGCACGACATAAAGCAATAACAGTCATAGTATCCAGTGTATGTATTTATCAGACTTTTACTGAAAATATAATGTCATAAAATACTACATCTTTTAAAAGGGATTGGTATATATCTACAGTGTAAGCTATTATGAGCCAAATCTTGTTTTCGAATCATTTTCTTACACAATATTAGATGAGTATTTTTATTCCTGGGAAAACAAGTGTACACTATGTATATTATGATTAATATTTTTGTATTATACTCTCACTGAACTAGATAAAATAAAGATTTGAAAAAATTCACTTATTTCATGCTAAGAGCATTTCATCCCTTAATGCCACTTTTGATTTGAATTTGAGCAAATGTAATACTTTATTGTACACTTTTTGAGAAATAAATTCTATAAACTGGCATATTTTTGTGAAAGCTTTTGCATCATAGCGATTTTTAGGGTTCCAATTTTTGATTTGAATTGAAAGTATGGCACAGTCATATTTTCAAAAATTGGTTGTATTGCAGCTCATAAGAAGCTGTAGGATATTACATTGGTATTTGCATGATGTTCACTGGTATATGTACATAGAACATCTTAGAGAGAGAATTCACCTGTTCAAAAGAGGACTCAGACTACCGATTTCGGCTTTTATGCTTAGAAAATGTCACTGAACTTCGAAATCTAGCAAAATATTTGATTCTTGCATTTAAAAGAAAATTAGATTGATTAATATATTCATACATTTTGTTCTTTAATATACTGTCCATCCACCACACCCTCCAACCTTGCTGTATGTCACCGAAGACATATATACACGTCTCTGATGTCACCAAATTATTTTTACTATTTTCAGATTGTTATCAGACATAACATAATTGTTTCTTCTGATAACTTGAATTTATAGTTTGATTACAATGTACTTTATTTTGTATTTAATGGTAGATGATAGAGAAAAATATCATCTTGAATCTTACAGTAAGATTAAAAATGGATAGACTTAAGTCAGTTTGGTGAAATGATATCATTGTAGTATTGCAAGATCATACTGCACCAGATTTTTTGTTATTTTGGTATTGAGAATTGAGCTTGTGTTTTGTGTAAATTTCATGTGTTAATATCCCTAGCTGATTGTAGGGAAAATACTCAGCAGAAAGTTAAAGTGTATACCATACAGAGTTCACCAAGAAATGAACATTCTCAGACTATTTACATGGTAAAGAGGTTCAGTGAAAGTATAAAATATAAACTTCAAGCCAAATTAGTTATAATAATCTACTTATAAATACTTGTGTGTATATTGCTTCTTACCTATTTTCAGGGTCAGATATCATTTATGGTTGCACAGTTGCACCATCATCTAGACAAAGCTAGTCGTTTGCCAGACAGTCAAGAAGCCAAGCTAGTGTTCTGGATTGTAAATTTAACCTTAATGATTGTACCTCAGCTGTTTGACCAGTATTGCCACAAAATATCTCAGTCAACATCAACAGAAATCAAGTCAGAAAAAGAAATAAGTTCAAATGAGAATGGGTCCAGAAGTCCAAATACTTACAATTTACGTCGACGCAGCTTGCGAAATAAACACATTCAAGTTGTAGATTTTTGAAAGTTTACAAAGTAGTTAGCTAGTACTTTATATGCATGGCTAGTAAATAACAAATATCATCATTAA
Organism: Pteria penguin; assembly: GCA_035048485.1. Classification (NCBI taxonomy): domain Eukaryota; kingdom Metazoa; phylum Mollusca; class Bivalvia; order Pterioida; family Pteriidae; genus Pteria; species Pteria penguin. The sequence continues at coordinate 40,208,238 of CM068581.1, forward strand.
ATGTGTATACATTATAATTTAGTTTATAATATTTATACCTGTAAACTTACAATAAACATTTGATTTTATAATTTCTTAATTTTATTTACATTAGAGGGAAGGATTGAAAAATTTCTTACACAATAACTTCCTAGTGCAAAACAAGTATAAGATTTATTGCCTTTTTTTTTTTTAAAAAAAACCCCATCATCTTGCTCTTAGGAGGTATTATTAGAATGATAGAGGATTTTACATTTTCATAAAATCTTAATTGAATATTAAAAAAATTTATAAAAGTTACTGCACCTTCGTCCTAAATATTGTCATCGAGAGATATCTAAAAATACCGGTTTGCTGGATTTTACCGGGGAAGTCAAGTAAAATAGAGGTTTCCAGTTCAATTTGTCGTACAACTTTTAACATCATTTTACTGTGATGTCACAATTCGAACATTAACCTCATAATTAAAACCTAGGGGAAAGAAGCATTTGCACAACTTCTGAAGTCACGCATTATAGATATTTACAACTGGAAATGCATTATACAGAAAAATTTTGAACATTCTTATAGCACTTAAAATGTTTATTTGTCTTTTTTACAAATCCATAACAACAATTATTGAATTTTTCTTGAGAGGTATTTTGAATCTTTTTTGGTGAAAGTGGGAAGGTCTTGCTTATGATTTGTGGGTTGCTCTTGATACTGTTTTCTCCATCACTAAACACTTACAATCACCAGTTACAATACATGTACAGGAGAATTTATTCTAGAGTGGTCTTGAACAAAAGTTAAATTCAAAAAGTCATTTCTCGTCCTCATTCATTATATTTGATGTGTACATGTATCAATTTTATGCCTTGGATTTCATATTTACTCGAATACCTTTTCAATCTTTGAAAAGATTGTATTAATTCTGTTTACAATGCTCACAGTCATTTTATTGTTTAACTGTATGTGCCTTGAAAAAAATGTTAGCATTTGATATTTGACCATCCACATTAATATTTTAGAAAACGAACGAAGAGAGAAGAAAGAGCACTTTTACTAAATAACTAGATTAAGATAACCTACATCCACATAAAAGCTATATCTATATGCATGATTATTTTAGCCTAGTTTGATTTGCTATGCTTTTATAATGGGTCGGCCTGCAAGTTTCTGACTCCAGTTTAAATATTTCATAATTATGCTTATAGAAGAAATTTCCCCAATTTCAGGAAGTACTTCACAAATTCCTGTTTTGAACGGCCTTGACCCTGGGTTTCAGAAGCTGAAAAAAAACCCATAATGCCATAAATATGGATAATTTTGACAAGTGATTTGAGAATGAAAAGTTATTATTTAAACTGTATATATAAAGCTTAGTGAAAACTGTGCAATTCAGAATTTAGATAGGCTAAGAAAACACAGAGAAACATCTAAAATAAAAACTGCAGACTTTAACAACTTACAACATGCTTATGACAAATAGACTAACTTTGTTCCAAGGAGGTTCCAAGTTCATAACAGATCAACTTCTTTTAAAAGGGCCTCATTAATGGAGCATGCATGCAGAACATAAAGTCTCTTATCATAATCAAGTAAAGTTTAAAGTTGTGTTTTATCACAAACCCGATAGACCAACTGAAAATCATATGCCCTTTACTCTGTGGATAAAGGGGCATAAAAATCTGATCACCTATAAAAGCCTTTTATAACTCTACCTTCTTTATGATGCAAAAATATCCAGATTGTCCAGATTTTTGCATGAAAGTTTTGCATGGTCATCTTGTCCTAGTTCTAGCTCTTTGTTGGCCTAGATGTGTTTATGCAATTATGTCGTAGTCTTTACATGTAGTACTAGTGTAATAGACAGATTAAAAGTGTCAAATTATACCATGGTGAGAAAAGCACATCATGTCACATAATGACTGGCAGATGGATTGAAAATGTCAAATTATACCATAGTGAGGAAAGCACAGCATGTCACATGATGACCGGTAGATGGATTGAAAGTGTCAAATTATACCATAGTGAGGAAAGCACAGCATGTAACATGATAACCGGCAGAGGACAAATTTTAAAAGGTGTCAAATTATACCGCAGTGAGACATACATATAATGTGAAATGATTCATTTCAAACAAAAGTGAGCATAGCTCATGAGGTGGTTTATATGACATGGGCTTCAGAGGTGCCAGCTTGAGTCAAACTGCAGACTGGTGACAGTTCTGTTCTTTAGTTGAAACTCTACATACATGTACTGAAGGTACTGTGTTGTAGAAGATGCAGACATGCAAAAGATCCTCAACCGCAATTGGAAGACAGGTATGTACCAGTATTGCACCAGATAGACGCTTCACTTTATAATTAATTTTAATTGACTCAAAATTAAAATAAAAAAACATTTTTAAATAAAATGCATATAAGTTATTTACCTGGTGGGTCTCCAGCTCATTTACAACAGGAGGTCAACATTTTTAGTGCAAAATGAACGTGTGAAATAAAGAATTTTATGTGGACAAATTAACATGATGCAGCAATGATATTTCTCTCACATAAACAGAATTCCAAATGAACGAAGAGTTCAAATTCCTTAACGTGTAAAGTTAAATTTATCAGACTAGTGGTAATATAATTTACACGACAATAAATCTGGACATGTCAGATGAGAATAAATAAATTTATTTTGAATGTAGCACAAACATTTATTGAGCATTTTAAAATTTAACAAGGATCACAAAAATCAACTGCAATAAAGAAGGCATATGGCATTAAAAATGGCAAACATAAATATGAAGCTGATGAATCTACAAGTATAACGGTTTAATTAAATTTCTGATTCACATATCAGATTTTTATATGTTGATAATATATTATTGTAGTGCCTATGAATAATAATAATAATAAAATCAACTTTCACCAATACATTTTGAACTTGCACCATAAAATTTTACTGTCAGTAAAAAAAAAATCCTAATGCAAAAAGTACCAGATACTGGAAAATCTCAGCATTGCATATTATTTATATTACATATTTTTTACTGAATGGAGTATCTTCATAAATTCCTATACTTTCATTTTCCATCAGATATTCTTCAAACAATTTTGTTAAAAAGCAATGCCCACATTTATAGTGTTATCAAATAATAATATGATTTAGTAACTTTGGATCTATGCAATTAATTTTTCATAATTAGATTACGGTCAAACATGTTGTAGGATGATTTGAAAGTAAAATCAACTGCATGTTTACAAAACTTGCTTTGCTGCTACGACAAATGCATGCCATGTGTTATCTAAACATGAATAGTGTAATATGACATATTATTAAAGTTATTTGATTGTCATCTCTTTATCTGACTACTTAGATCCTCCAGTAACATGAAAGGAATGCCATGTGCAAATTATAATCTGAATCTAGTTTATAGAGAAAAGATCTTTCAATATACGTAATTTCTTTATCAAATTAAAGATGTTTTCTTTCTTTATCAAGATGCATGTCCTTTGTAATACTGGAGTGTTTATGACCAGGTAGAACTAATGACAAACAAAGGAAAAATAACTTTTACAGACAATTTATGAATGTTTGATTATGATGGAAGGTTTTCACAAGATTGATATTCCTTGGGAATTTTATGAAAATATGATACTAAAATTTCCCAGTACATGGTGACTAAATATTGTAATACATTGTCGGATATACCATTCTTGGATATCTTATGCATGAATATACATTGTACATAATGTTAATTTATGCTAGTATTATCTAATCTATATGCATATGGTGTAGGACTTGGTTTAGATTGGCAAAAACCACCAACCTAGAGGTGGAATTCTGGGAGACACTCCATTCTACAGATTTGACAGTGGAATATATAGAAAGTTTTAGTCTGATTCTTTTATCTATTCAGCTGCTAAATCCCCTAATACATTCTTTTGTTCATTTTTAATGCCAAAACTGAATCATTTTATTCAAATAGACATACAATGTCTGGAGAAAATGACAGGTGCACATCTTACTGCCTTTATCAAAGATGGAATTCAGACCTGACAGCCCGAGTTCTAATGCTGCACTTAGTACAGACAGTCTCTAAGATCCTTTATATTGAAACAAATGATAGCATAAGGATGATCTAGAAAATCTGGTGTATTGACATTAGTAAGTTTGTCAAACAAACTAAATCAACTGCATGTAGCATTGTATATACTAACAATTATAGCTACCCGTTACATGGTTACAGTAAAGAAAAAGAATACCAGGTATTTGAAAGTTCAGACAATTTGATTCATTATATGTATACATAATTAAAGTACAGAGTACAAGAAATATGAATAATTATCAACATTTATAGATACATCCTTGAAATTTTAATGAAATGTGTCCAAATAGTGCAACCTTCCTTAAAAGTCTTCCCATCCCCTTGTGAAGAAAACATTGTACAACAATAAATTAAAATATGACAGGCTCCTTGTTACCTATGCCTTGGAGAGAAGACTTGAAGACTACATTAAAATTATGGAAAGATAAAACTTGTGTGCAGTGTGAAGCAGATTCACATTATAACTACAGTTCATGGACCACACCCTTATTTTGTCTATGACTGACTTTGAATTTGGCTGAACACATAAAACTAGAAGCCCAAGTGTGCCTATAAATATCATTTCAACAACTTTCCCACAAGATACAGTATCAGAATTTTCTAAAATAAAAATTTCAGAAACTCCTAAACAACAATTATATCTCTCTAGAAATGTGTAATATATTAAGTTTTTCAATTTATGCAGCTTACTTGGTTCTCTTCATAAAGGAGTTACCCTCTAGTATCTATATTGACCTCCCTAGATATACGGCTAGATTTTCCAGTACATGTATAAGTCTTAAATCAAATAACATACTTTAATCAAACAAATTACCTGGGCCCCTCATGACTTTTTCAGTGTCTAGTTGGCATGGTTTAGACTTTGTCGCTGCCAGAAGTATGGTGTTTCATAAACATATCTTCTGGGGTTTTTTTTTAGTTAATGATGATTTAACACATTGCTCACACATGTAAATTTCTTCATTTTAGTGTTCATTCAAAGTGAAAGTCATTGGCTTAAAAATTAAAAATGTGAAAAAACAAACAATGTTTGGCATCACACTGACATCTTCTCTCTTGAATACCTCTCCAATGCCCCAATGGGAAGAAACTACAGAAAATATTTGTCCAGGACCATCTTGCTTCTTTACAAATGTAATCACAAAAACATTTCATGGAAAAAAAAACACAAGTCAATACCTTCTATTAAGCATACTATATTTACAAGTATAGAAGATATTGAGAATATCCAAAATGGCCCTCATTGCATGACTTTGACGTCAAAGGGAAGAATCCAGACATGTGCAAACACACAGAAAACATGGATTTGAAGAAAAAACCAATTCAATGAAAATCAGGTGCAACCATTGTCATACAAAACAAAGAAAACTTGATCTGGCAAAAGACAATCAAATAAATATACATGTAAAATAAATGAACAAAACTTCATCATGTATGAAAAAGAATTGCAACTTTACGTTATAAAGAAAAGCCTAAACAATTTGATGAACTAGAAATCTATTTCCTAGAAAAAGATAACGTAAAACTGAAATTTCAAAACTTTGATCAATGTAATGAAATATCACTCTTGTATGCATTCACTCTTATGTCTAACATAGTAAAACTAATTTGTCAGCTAGCTGTCGGTATGTTAGTCCTTCTTTTGGTTTTCCCTCCGTTTCTTGCACTTTTTTAGTACTTCTGCAGATATGCATCATTATTCTTTGTATACAAACTTATAAAGATAATTTACAGGTTAAGGTTTAGTTTTAGTGCTGTAGACCTCTTTTTGGCTAATTTATGGCCCTTGTTAATCTTGCTGGTAGGCATGGATACAAGTGTGAGGGTGTTACTCATCTGGGAATAAAGTACATACACCTGTAGAAAACCATTGTGGTTAATCTGGTGACAATCTTACCATCTCATACACCACACCGGAAATCAATCATGGGTCACATTAGTGAGAAGTGAGTATGCTACCGAGTGTACTTCCAAACAATTGGACAGAAACATGCAGGGGTGATGCTTAATGAATAAAATATAGGAGTATCCCCTTCATGAGAAGAATATGTGGGTTCTCCCACAAAAATAGCAAAATGTTATGTGCAAAATCAGATGCATTATAAAATTTTGTTCTTTTCCCTACATTCATACTGAGAAATTTTGAGACATTTTCTGTGTAAAAGATCTATATATATATATATATATATATATATATATATATATATATATATATATAAATATATATATATATATGCAAATATCAAAGTGCAAGAAAAAAGTCAGGGTCAAAAGAGCAAATATTGATAAATAATACATATCAAGACAACTCTGTCAGTGAATCTTGTGGGATCTTGTTCTTTTAATATACAATTCATTTTGTCAAAATTGTTTCATTCTAAGAGGTAATATAGTTAGGAGTGATCTCCTGGCGATGCTCTTGGTCGAAAAAATTACAAGAGTGTAAAAGACATTGAGTACTTGGTTCCTGTAAGGGTTGGTAAAATTCCAAACAGAAACTTCATAGGAGGGGTCGACTGATCGATTGACTGACTGATTTTTGTTTAATGTCTACCATGAATACTTCACGTATATGGTGACGGCATCTGCATGATGCTGGGCATACAAATTTTTACTTTTGCAACGGACCTACCCAAAGCAGTGAGGAATCTTTAACATGCCATGCATACCACTACACGGGGTCTCATCTGAAAGACAGCACACCGCAATGACCAGAGCGGGACTCGAACCCCGGCCTCCCGACCCGGAGGTGGGCGCAATACCACTAGGCCACGTCGGCTTAGGAGGGGGTCGATTGTGTGAAAAATTTACTGACGGAAAGCAGGGTACGATAATAGCTTATTTAAGCATTGGCTCAGATCAGCTAAAAATAGGCTCAGATGAGCTAAAACTAGACTGACAATAAGACTGATTCCTTGTATACCCCCAAAAATGTTTCGTTTGGGAATGGGAGTTAATAAAATAAGTTTATATTGTAAAGGTATATACATGTAAACACTTGGACATAAACTGTATATAAGTACTGACAGTATGTAGTCATAAGATTTTGTACTTAATAGTTTCTGATTATATGAACACAATATTTAGTTAAAATTAAGAAGTATATATATAAAAAAAATATAAAGTGATTCAGGTATATACACTCAAAGTAAACAAGCTGGGAAATATCAGCAATGTGTTTATATACATGCCACATAGTAGAAATTGTACACCTATAAAGATAGTAAATTAAAATATTTGAAGATGGAGTATAGTTACACTTTAATGTCCTTTCACATCCCAAAAGACGGAGAGTTAAAATACCGTATACATAAAATTTGAAAAAAATATACATGCAAACTAATTTATCGTTAGCAAATGATCATCCTTAACAATATCTAAGATGGGACTAATTTCAGCAGTGGATTCCAAATTGTTGCTATCCCTATGGCAGAGGAGATCATTCCTAGCAACCCTTGTACACCAGGACTTGCATTCACTAGACCAAGGGTATTTAGAGGAAGTACCAAATCACTGGAATTTTTTACCAAGTCCAGGAACACTGGCTGATTTCCTGATATGCCTTTCCAAACTAATGCCATATTTCCTGCAGCTTGTTTTGATTTTTCTCTATGACTTGTATCCCCATTGGCGTACTGTGATTTCTTCATCATGTTTTCACGAACTTTGAGCTCCTGTTTGATTATATTACAAACATCATAGAAGTTTCTGATCAGATTAAGAAGCAGGCTAAACACCCAAAATTCTGCAGACACTTTACTCCATTTTGTCTTATCTGTGACAAAGACTCCTAGATTGTGGAAGTAGATGATATGGTCAAAGATGAGGAATATTGCTTGACTGATTTTAGACAGAGTGACTGTGTAACGCACCAACACATCTGAAATGTGTACAGTCTTAAGAGCTCCTTGTATGAAGTCTAAACTTTTCCCAAATCTCAGCACTGAAATGATTTGAAATAAAAAGGTATTTACATGATAAATATTATAGCATGTCATTATCAGACAGTTAAACCAAATTGAATGTAAAGTGTTCATAAGTACACAATCACATACACATACACAGTAAAAGAGCAAGTAGTTTGAAAAATCTGTACACATATATGAGACATTAGTCTCAAGTCCTACACTAAGCATATAGAATTATGTTCATTATTCAATAATTATTTTGCTATTCACTTCCTAATGCTTTTTAAAAAAAAAAACAAAAAAAAAAACAATCACCGACTTAAAACAAATGTCGCATTTACCCAAATGGGTATTTAGACCACATTCTTAATAAGTCAACCACATGCTTGTATGCATGCAGTCTAACGTACATCCACAATATTGTTATACTAAGAGTTACTGATCTTGGAGTACTGGTAAGTGTAAAACCTCCTGCAGCAAATTATAAAGTGAGTATTTGAGGGTTAACATTAAAAATTACACTTAGAATTCATAAATGTCAGTGAGTTTTTTTTTTTTTTGCGTTATCCTTCTTCAACAACTGCCTTAATACTTTGCTTCAGAATGCATTAAATTCTTGATGCTAAGTCTTGAACATACATGTGTGCAGATGCATAAAATTAGTATAATGCAAAATAAGAAAGTAACTGGTGTCAAGTGAAATATGGCACTAACAACAAAGTACCACAGGTCAGCTGACATTCATGGATCCCTGAAATTCAGAAGTGAGACCAGATGCCCAGGAGGAGTAAGTGGCTCCTGAATGGCTAGCCACACCCACCATGAATGCCCTTACATACAGAAGAAAAAACAGGAAATCAGCAATGTATATACAAATGAATGTGAACCAACCCTGTGTAGAAACATCAGTTCTGTTTAAACATGACAAAATCAATTAATCCATTAATCAATATACTTTTCATAAATGAGAATATTTAATTTCAAAATATTTGACTTTTTTTTATATGACTATAGAATCTACCAAATCGCTTCATTACAGGAAGATGATACATAAGTGTCGCTGACAGCAAGAACACATGCATATAACTGTTTGTTCTAATGGTATGTGTACCATTAAAATGCTTGTGTTTATAACCAGTACGTACATACACAGAGTCAGAGAAGTTTCATTCTTTAATTTCTGGTTTGCATATTTTCTAACATAATTCTATGGATCTCAACACAGAGGATTCTGTAGTTAGAGAAACATGGAATTTAAAATGTTAAAGACTGAACAATGACTAAGTTCCTTAATTCGAGAACTCAAGTACAATTTAGCATGGTCAATAGTTATTAAAGCAATATATGTACATGATATTTTCATCATTGAAACAATACGTATTGCTTCTGTACTAATCCCATTTTTAAAAGTAAGATTCTTGTTCACTCAAACACTTATAATATACTTGTGTTTAAGACAGTGGAACTTATTTTTATAATCCTGATTCAAGCATACTGAAGTTTAAGTAAATATTTAAAAGGCCAGATTTCTGGTTATGCAAATTATTTCTTATGGTCCATTGAGCTTAAATGAAAGTGAATTATATATTACTAGCTTTACTTACATTTTCTAGTCATACTCATGGAAGATTCTAACTTCTTTAGCCGTTCCACTAAAAGCTGACGGCTTTGAAAATTCCACCACACTAACTTGCTGCCATATTGTACAAGTCTGCAATAGTAAGATTTAAGTAACAAACCTGAGTTTATATTAAGCCACAGTTATTTAGAACAAAAAATTCAGTATTTAATTATAATGTAGACGCCACATGCTCCTGTGTCATCATGATATTAGTCACACTACTTGATTAGCATAAAAAAAGGACTGCAGTATGTCATGCTAGTTTTATATCTCTACTTTTACATGTACACTGTAGATGTCTCCGTACCTCATGTCATTATAAATATACCCAATACATGTAGTATATATCGTAATATACTCAGATAATTTATATAGTTAGTTATAACCTAACAGGGGCAAGTATACTTTAAGATACATTACTCCTTCCTCTTACACAAGTCATTGCTAGATCCACATATCCAATACACAAACCTGGTATTTCAATCAAAAAAGAAGGAAGTAACACAATGTGAACAGAACTTAGCTTCAGTGTACCATTCAGTGAACCAAATTTTTATAATCTGACTGATACAAAATCTTTCTGAAAACATTGTAAATTGTTAAATATCACTAAATAAATTCTAAGAACTGATTGTTATTTGTGTAACAACATTGTAAAATTCCTAACAAATATGCATCAGATGAAGTGTGTTATAAGAATTCAAAGAAAAGATAAAAATAATTTTAAATAACCTGACCGCTAGTTTGCAGTATATTTGAAAATTCTGTAGCCTATAATGCAACTAAATGAACCATGTATTATAAGAGTGTAAAGAAATTATAAAAAGAATGCATGTACAACATTTTGAATAAGCCACTTGTTTGCATATACTATAGCCTGTAATGCAAGTAAGTGAACCATGTAATATAAGAAAGAATACAATGTTTTGAAAAACATGTTTGTTTGAAGTATCTTTGAAAAGACTTAGTAACATACAGCCTATAATGGAAGTAAGTTAACTAATGAGACACAGTTCAAAATGTCCATAATCAAAGCAAAAAAGTATGACCTGTGCTTACCATCACATTTCCAGAGAATATTACATGGATTTCAAATAAATTACTACATGACCAAGTAGTAAAATATGTTTTAAAATGACTAGTGACTGGGAATTCTACAGACCGGAAGTAAGCCATAGGGATGTAATGATACTGTTTGCAATGATAAGTATTTTGATATGACCTTTATAATACAATATGTACATATATCCAGATACATAGACAGAAGCTTAACAGATCCCATAGTCATGAAACTTTGTTAACTTTAATTCCAATAGAATGAACAAAAACTTTTAGATTCAATTTTTTTTAATTTTAGACATTGATGACTCATCAAAGCTGGGGAAAGTTTATGTTTTCATTTATGGATATAGGTTTGTCAGGAAATTGCTAGTCTTAATTTGTGCACATTGTTACCAAGCCAATTTGTAAATGGTGCCTTTTCTGATCAGTTGTGTCATACATGTAAGCCAAATATTATATATTTGATTTCTGACTTTATATGTATCCTATTCTTCACAGTACCTTCATGAGAATAGTAGTTATTGTCTACATATGTAGATTGTGTCTGGATTTGGCATACATCCAGTAAGGCAAAACAGAAATGCTCCCATATTCTATTTGCGTATTTGCATACATCTGGTTTGTCAAAGGTTGCTATTGTTACTTTTTGTTCATTACGAGAATTTGTACTACAATCTACAGACATTTTATGTCAATGAGAAATGGATTTGTGCAATTGGGACAACTGTACAACACTGTAAAGGACTTCATTCCCTGATGCACTGAACAACAGTGTATTGTCTTGTGAGTTTCACAAACACTGATATTATTACATTTGATTTCCAAATAGCTTAAATTTGTATGAAATGATTCTTACACGTAGCAAAAGTAAAGAACAACATAATGTAACAAGCATTATTATGAAATATATATGACCAGACTGTGATTCAAATCTCCTGCCTCCCATGTAGATTCACCTCCAACTGTACTATCTGAACAGGTTCATGTACATGTAATCCAGACAGTCACCATAATATTATGGACTTTTGTCGACTGACTGATTTTCGTTTACAACATTCCAATTTCCATGATTTCCATGATTATTTCATGTATATGGTGATGGCATCTGATTGAAGCATTGCACAGAATTCATACCTTTGCAATGGAAACCATCTTAATGACAACAAACGAAAAAGTATGATACAAAATGCTGCATGTTGACTGCGTTGCCATTGGCAGTAGAATTAAAAATGTCGGGATGGGTCACACCATTAAAAGTTCTTCTTTCAGATGCAATACTTTCATCTTCATTGTTTATTGTAAATGAGAATGGATGTATAGCATAAATCATGCGATTGTTCATTTTTCTTATAAAAACAGATAATATTCTGGTCTTTCAAGAATTTCTGCAGTTGATCACATTTTAAAACATTAAAATTTTCTTTTGTAGCAGTTTGCGATTCAAATTTGGTGGTCACCATACTTGTTGATAATGACTTGAAGCATTGCCCTCATAGTGTGAAACTCTCTAGTGTTGGTGGAGAGCAAGTACATAGTTGCAATTTATTACAGCCATTTGTAAGACCCCAAATTATTACATGTATTACCTGCGTATTCTTGAAGTCGGACTGGCCACATGACCTAATTTGCATCATATTTGTTGGGGGATAAGTTTCGGGATTTATCATCACTTTCTACGAGGAATCCGATATTTTGAAATTTTATTTTTGCAACCTGTGGTCAAATAAAATTCAAAGAAGGAAAGAGAGTCAATCGTCATGAGTTAGATCATTCCTCAATGAATTTCAAAAGTTTTAAGACTCATTTAGCTCTTGTGCACAAAATACAATTCAACAAAGTTGCATTACGGTCTATGATAAACACCGAGTTTATCCCCCAGGTCATCCTCGGAATGTTTCAGAGATTGTCTTCATATAGATCTTAAGTAGTGTGATGTCACGCCGACTTCGAGAATTGACTTAAAGGTTCATTTTTTTTATCTGTTTCGATTAAAATCATCTTTAATTTTTTCATATATATGAAACTTAACAACTAAGGAATATCAATTATTTGCATTAAGATGTATTTTGTTTTAGATTTACAACCGACAGTGCACCACTGCAGTACATCATTACATGGTTGCCAGAGGTTTCGGCCCTTTACCGGTTCGGCCCACAGAGGTTTCGGCCCTTCACCGGTTCGGCCCTTTACCGGTTCGGCCCTCAATAAAATAATTCGCTATTTTTCACGTTTTGGTGATTTTTTAAATATTTTTGTAATTTGCTACCCATTTACATCACATCTACGTCATTTTACACCAAAACGTCGACTCCTAAACCACACAAAGAAAGACAATTCAATTGTCCTCCATTGCACAAAAAGAGAGGTAACTCGTGAACGTTATATAGCTCACTGTTCCGCACTCGATATTGATAAATATTAATCAATACTTTGTATGCATAAACATAAAGTGTATTGTAACTTAGAGGCGTTTAAATGGCTAATACACAATCTGACAACATTCCTTAGCTGACGACATACACTCAGCCAATGTGCCGTATGGGGCATTACATATTGTAAAGTAGGTTCGAGTCCTGCCTTGGCGAAAGTCATATGCTAAGGAATTCCATCAGATGTCTTGTATTGCAATACACCAATGTTAATCTTGATCCACCCTAGAATTGTATACAAGTACTGCGGTGCTGAACATCTACTCATCAATTATCTTCTTGGGTCTAGGTCCAATATACCTGTTAAATGACAGAGCATTTCTCAATTATTCATTATGTTCCTTTCTACACCTGTAAATTTAATGTGAGATCATCTCATGTCATTTGAACATTGAAGTTCAATGACAAATCACTAGTCAATCACTTGTTCAATAGAAGTCCACCATCATGGATGACAAATGTGTAGAATGCAATAAAATTGTTAAAGACAATCACCAAGCACTTGCCTGTGATAAGTGTGGTAAATGGAACCACCTTGCCTGCAATACTGGTATGTAATGAAAACAATCAAATTTAAATTTAAATTTTATTTTATATAGCATACCATGTATATCTATACATTTTGAATAAAGAATTGAAATCCTACATATGCACATTTATTTCTTGATTTTGTCATCATGGATGACAACTGTGTAGAATGCAGGAAAATTGTTAAAGACAACCACCAAGCACTTGCCTGTGATAAGTGTGGCAAATGGAACCACAATGCATGCAATACTGGTATGTAATGAAAATTGAAACCAATCAAATTTAATGTCCCTTTTTGGTCCAACAAATGCTACATTTTCCAAGTTGTGTTTGTGAAACACGAATGCCCCAAAAGCACTCTTATCACTATGGGAAGATAAAAATTGAATCCCATAGATCTCTATTACTTTGACTTCAGGAATCTCTCGAAGCCAGTACCGTCGCTGTGTAAAGGGAGAGATAGACATAGAATTTATTTGTGGGAAGTGTAAAGCTGCACCAGTACATGTGAGTTCACTTGTGTGTAACCAAGAAAGTAGTCACTCTGACCTTGCCATATAACATTTTAGACCCACAACCTATTAAGATTAAGAAAGTAAGAGTTATCTCCCTGGTTAACAAACTTTACAATTCTAGCAAAAAACACATTTTATCAACAACGGTTTGGATGTCATTTTAAATGGTTTCATTAGTACAGGCAGTAAAAATTATATGAGCAGGCCCAAGTGTGACATAACAAATTACATTATTTATATATATTAAAAAAAAACCCCATAGGTCACCTTTTCGCTTGGGCCAGCTCATAGTCACATTTGTCCGCTTCCCAATCCCTCCGATTGAAATGACAGTAAATTCTACAGAGGTCACCTACCCCAATCCAATTGTGAACCATTACTGGCTGAACATGTTGCAAAATGCACAAATACAAAATCCATTTTTATTTTTACAGCTTGAAAGCTCTGGCGAACTCAGCTCAACTGCGCAAACTATGCAGTTTCATCGAGAGAACTTGGATGGACAGCTCAATTTGGAGCATCCGATCCTGGAGCATTTACCGGAGGACAGTCCGGACAAATAACAATGTTGAAGGTATGTCAAATCAATTAATCAATCTTCCAGCATTGTGCAGCCTCCTTTTGAAACCCGAAGAATGACCAATATATATATTTTTTTCAAAAAAATAATTTTTACATAAAATATCGAAGAAAATAATTATTGAGGGCCGAAACCTCCAGGGCCGAAGCGGTAAAGGGCCGAAACCTCTGTGGGCCGAACCGGTAAAGGGCCGAAACCTCTGGTAACCCATTACATAGTTACGACTGCAACGGAAGAGCTCTTCCGTTGCAGTCGTAACTACCCATTACATGACATGCACACACTAGCCTACCTGAAGAACTTGTCTCTTCCATTCGTTAAGGAACTAAACTTGATAATACCAGCTACTATATCTGTTGCGTTGCTCATTTTATTTCTATTTTAGTGTGTCTGTAGGGAAGATCTGTTGTACTGAACTGCTTACATCATGTCAACAGGTCTAGTCTATGTGAGTACAGTGACAGTCCCGTTCCAGCTTTTGACGTTCCAAAGTTCGTAAATTGTACCGAATCTAGAGCCCGACATTTTTATTTTCGTTTTGCTTCAGAAACGTTCGTTCACGTCACTTTCCACCCCTTATAAAACACTCTGAATTTATATATTTTATTGTATCAGCTAAAATTTGAAAACATGATTTATATTGTACATCAATGTATGTGCATGCAAAGTGTATATCCAAGCTGAACAAATTGCGTTCAGTGAGAAGTTAAAAAAATCCCACGAAATTCTAATGAATGATTGATGATTGTTTTACGTCACTCCACGATTATTTCACGTACATGTATATGGTGACGGCATCTGCCTGTATGCATCGCATAGAAATTTCTACCTTTGTAATGGACCCACCCGAAGCAGTGAGGGATCTTTTACGTGCCACGCCTACTGTGACACGTACAGGGCCTCGAATTTCACTGTCATCCGAAAGACAGAACACCGGTGTTCACAAGGCGGGAATCGAACCCGGGACCTCTAGGTCATGAGATGAGCACCTCATCCACTGGGACACATCGGCTTTCTAATGATGTAAGAAGGATAATTTCATGGGCGGATCTAGAAATTTTTAAAAGGGGGGGGGGGGGGGGTCGGCATTTTCCCGCAAAATCAACATTGCTTTATTTTATGAAATTCAGTATATAAGGATTTCATGTCCAAAGTCGACATATACACTTAAACCCTAGGTCTTTTCTTTTCGTCAGCCCGAACAGTGAAAAATTGTATGTACTGCAATTGCGCTTTGTTTGCATATTTTTGTATTGCTGTTACAAAGAGCATGTATTACTGGTGAAAGCAATACTAAGCATGACTGAGACAATAATTGCTCATGGTTTCAGTGGACCCATTGTCGACTTTTTAAAACTGGATTAAAAGAATAGAAATGTGCTTCAAAACACTTTAATATCCAATCGGTTACAAATACAGCTCAGACACTTCCAAAAATTAAACTTGGAAGGAACATGCGTCTCTTGTGCTTGACAACAAAATACTTGCAGACTTCCATGGTGTCTATATTATCGCTTTATTAGAACATGTACATGTACTTTAAACGTGTATGTTTGAAATTATTGCGTAAGCGTGCATCGGCATATCGTATGGCATATTGCGATGCATTTGCTCAAAATTCGTATTGCGATATAATCCCTATACGATTTTGTCTTTTTATAGCTTGGGATACTGCTTAAAACTTTTGGGTCAATAGTATTTAAAGTTATAATGTACAATACATTAAGATTACTGACGTTTTAACTGCAAATGTTCAAAACGTAATACGAAAGTGAATAAAGTCATGTATCTGTGGCACTCACAACAATGTACCACAGTGATCATGCATGGGTCCGTGAAATTTAGAGATGAGACCAGCACCCGGGCTAAAAAAACTTTTAAGCGTGTTCGATTCTAAGCCTGTATTCAAACTCCAAACCCCTACTCACTCTTGAGTTTGAGTACGGGTGAGGTTATAATCTTTACGCTTTCGATCCCGATTCCTGTGAGTGCATACAAGCACGGTTCTGAATATGGTCCTATCCGATTATGAAATTTTTGAGAACATACTCGAGATTGGAGCACGCTGTCATGCTCCAGATATTCTATAACCTCGATAAACTTCGAGTTCGAGCACATAGAAACTTTGGAGCACCGAGTCGTGCTCTAAAATGTTTTATAAAGGTTCTGTTCGGGGAGTGAATGTCTCCTGTTCAACTAGCTTCACCGCCACGAATGTCCAAAGCATACAAGCTTACATAATATTACCCTCTGTACGTAACATTTAATATGACGAAACACTGTAAAGAAAAGGTCATAGCCACATACAACATATGAAGATGGCGCAATAACATTTTAGTGCCATGAATAAAAAAACTCCTATAAATATTTACCTAACCGTTCTTACTCCTAACTTTTTTAGTCCTACAAAATTCGGAAAATACTTTGTTTGTACATTGTAAGTCTAGATTTACCAATTGTAATCTCATTTCTAGACTCAAATAAGTAATTAGATTGTATATGCATAAACAAATTGAGGCGTTGTTCATAAAAGTTCATAAAGTTTATAGGAAATTCGGGCGAATTTTTTCATTTGTCGACACATTACGCTTTATAGGGACGTTGTCATGTTCCAAGTTTTAAGGGAATTGGATCTTTATCAATATCATTAAAGAATAGGCATGGTTTGAATAGAAATCTCTCATTTACAAAACAGAAAAAAAAAGAAATATAACTTATCGAAGCGACTCTTTGTCCACTCAATGAGTCTGCTCCCATAAAAACCGACCATTTGATTCGCCCCCCGCCCTTGAATATGTAGCATCAAGGGGTATAAAAGTTAAACTTACCATTTTCATTCACCTTTACATTATTTTATATGCATATATTTTCTTTATGTCCGTCTGACGGTTACATAATTGCAAAACATGGCCACTCACCATGTGTGAACTTGCCTCATTGATCGGGAGTTTTACTATGTTGCATTGCATCTCGCAGAGCAATTTATAAAATTTGACAGTTCTAAAACGTTAAAACGACAAACCTTATCCGACAAGCAGCTGTAGACAGCATGCACCGGCGCTCTGAGTGACGGCATAACACTAATATTATACTATTGTTTATAATGCGTGGATTCCTCCCCCCCCCCCCTCTCTCTCTCTCTCAGGTCATTTATAGGAATCTCAAAAAGGGGGGGGGGGTGGTTGAGAGGGTCCCGCCAGTGGATCCGCCAGTGAATTTGTATTAGGTTCTAAGTACATGTACATCTACATTGTGTCTACAGATGCAAAGTTACGTTTTATACGAAAAACATACGATGGCGTACCCAGAGGGAGACGGTTTCTCTTCTTCTTTCATTACGAAGTGTACTCATAAATGAGTGTCATACTTCATGTGGCAGTCAAGATAAAAGCCTCAGAAGGCAGTCCAAACTTTGGAAAAAGGAGTAAGGTTTTAGATGGAAAAGATGAGCCCCTTTTCGCGTTTCGCTAGTTAGAAGACTCTGTTAATAGAATGTTGGGTATTGATAGTAAGGTTTTTCCTGTTAGAGACAGTGGTGCACGAGTGAGGTACATGTAGGAAGTTTTGTGTGTGCTCGTGTTTATTAGGTTTCTGGGTCTGGACCCCTTTTCGCGTTGCGCCAGTTAGAAGGCCCGGTTAGTTGTATGAAAAGGTCTGGGTGTTACAATTAAAACAATAAAATCTTAATTCCTCACTCTGTACTAAACTGAGCTGGTGGTAAGTTGCTGAGTGCTGTCCGGTACTCCTCTAAAGAACAGGATGATATTACTGATGATGGTAGTTTATTCCAATCCCTGATGGTGCGTGGGTAGAAAGAGAACCGGTATACATTTCTCCTTATTGTTGGGATTCGGATGGTGAGTTTCCCCTGGTTCTGATGTCGGTCTGGATGAGATACTGCTCTGCTGGGATGGCCACTAGGATGTGCTGGATCTTGGAAAAAAAAAGACAGTAGAAGGCGGATTCTTACTCTTCTTATCTGTAGTGGTTCCCATCCTAGCGAGTTGACCATGTTGGTGACACTGCCTGGTGTCCTGTCCCATTAATTTCTTGTGGCAAAACGTGCAGCTCTTCGTTGGACTTTCTCTGTCTGGTTGATCTGTCCGATGGAGTATGGGTCCCAGATAGAGGCAGCATATTCCAGGGTTGGACGTACAATGGCTTCATAAGCTCTGACCCGTGCTGTTGTTCTGCATCCTCTGAGGTTTCGTTGGAGAAAGCCCAGGGTCCTGTTTGCCTTGGCTGTAATGGCATCAATATGCTTTTCCATTGTAGATCGTTGCTAATCGTAACAACCAAGTACTTGCTGGAGTCAACAACTTCTAACTGATGGTTGTGTAGACTGTAGTTTGCTGGTATAGTTTTCCTTTTAGATGCTACTTGAATTACCACGCACTTCTCTGGATGGAAGGACATCTGCCACGTTTTTTTCCCATTCCTCAAGTGCTGTTAGGCACTTCTGCAGCATGACGCTATCCTCTTCGCTGTTGATCCTGCGATATAGTAGGCAATCGTCTGCGAACAATCGGGCCTCTGACTGGGTAACTTCTGGGAGGTCGTTGATGTAGGTCATGAATAGTAATGGTCCAAGTACGGTCCCTTGTGGCACTCCTGATAACACATCTGCACTTGTTGAAGTATGACCATCAAGTAAGACTTGCTGATGTCTGTTGTTGAGGAAGTCCTTGATCTAAAGCAGGGTGTTGTCTCGAACTCCATAGTAGTCTAGCTTATGTAGTAATCTCTGGTGAGGGACCTTGTCGAAGGCTTTGGAGAAATCCAAAAGGATGATGTCGACTTGGCTTCCCTGGTCCAAGGAGCGGGCAATACTGTGGTGGCTAGTTGTGTCTCACAGGAACGTTTGGATCTGAAGCCATGCTGAGTGTTGGTAATGATGGAGTGTTGGTCAATGTGGTCCATAACCTGGCTGTGAATAATATGCTCCAGTAGCTTACACGAGATCGATGTCAGGGAAACTGGTCTGTAGTTCGAGGCCTGGTGTTTGTCTCCTTTCTTAAATACTGGTACGATAGAAGCTGTGCCCCAATCATCTGGTATAGTACCTGAATCAAGTGAGATCTGAAATATCTTGGTCATCACTGGAGCAATCTGGTCTGCATACTCATGTAAGAGCCTGGCTTGTATTCCATCGGGTCCAGTCGCCTTGAGAGAGTGGATGTTCCTAAGTAGCCTGAGAACTCCTGTCTGTCCAACTTTGATTGAGGACATCGCTGGGTAAGGGCTTGCACCTTTGTCTGGCATTGATGTCCTGTCCTCTCTTGTGTAGACAGAGTGGAACTGTTCGTTGAGTATTTCTGCTTTAGACTCTGTGTCATTGTAGAGGAGTCCATCTGTCTTCTTTAGTAGTGCTACTCCCTGTGCGTCCTGGCGCTTGCTTTTCAGGTATGACCAAAACCTCTTACTGTTATTCTGCATGTCCCCACATACTGTCTGGTCGATGTAATCGTCATGGGCCATCCTCATTTCCCGTTGGGCTGTTGCCTTGAGTTGCCTGTATCGGGCTTGGTCCTTTGGCTTCTTTGTGCTGCGTACTTTATGGAAAGCCTTCTGACGTTGCCGTATTAACCGTTTGACTTTTGTTGTCATCCATGGGTTAGAGTAACGCTTCCTGCTGATCTTGGATGGTATGTTGTTTTCTACTATTGATGTTATAGCCTTCTTGAAATCAATCCAGATATCATTAGCTCTAGTGTAGGTCTTTCTCGTAATGTTATCCATGGCTGAATGTATATGCTGACTGACAGCTCCTCTGCTTTGTCCCATAGAAAAATCTTTCGAGGATTTGACTGCTGATGGTGTGTGAGGAGGGAAAGGCCTATCATCACAATGCCATGGTCGCTTTTTCCGATGGCAGGTAAGGTTTTGCATTTCTCTACTATGGAAGGATGAGATGTGAAGAAAAGGTCAAAGATGTTGTTACCTCTAGTCGGGAAGGTCACCACTTGCTCTATCACTAGGTCGTCTTGCATGTTTAGGTAGGGTTCATTCACCTTTCTTGGGATGTTTCCTCCAGTAATCACTCTCGTCTCCCAATCGATATCTGGTAGATTGAAATCACCTCCAAGTAAGAAATAGGCTGATTTGTGTTCGGCTCTGGCTGTTGTGATGTCGGTAACTAGTGCCTGAGTGTATTCCTCATCTGTTCTGTTTGGTGGTCTGTATGCTGATCCAGTCAGGGCTGACTTTCCATGCTGAAGTTTCAATTTGACGACAATGAATTCGCTGATTGATCCTGTCAGGGCCGTAAAACTCACCATGGAACTAGTTGCAATCAGTACTCCGCCATGATGATCGTCTTGCCTGTCCTTCCTGAATACTTCACAGTCCGCAGGAAATAGTTCTGATGAGTTCACCTCTGGTCCTAGCCATGTCTCAGTTCCGTTGATGATATCAGGATTTGCAGAGTCCAGTACTGTTGTAGATCCTGTGCCTTATTCTTGATGCTCTGGAAGTTGATAACCATCACTCTCTCAGTTTATCACTCGATGTGTTGGGCTTCTGTTTATTCTGTTTCTTGGGTGACGAAGTCCATGGTGGATTCCCAAATGACGAGTCTGAGCCAGAGCTGTTGTCCATGATATTCCCGGTGTGGTCCATAATACTTGATAGTTGGCTGAAGGAGTTGGAGACTGATAATGTAATATCCTCCTTATCACCTAGCCGATAACAATGTTTATAGAGATACAGATTCCCAATGAATATTTAATATGTTTTATATGGTAAAACGTTCTGGAAATTTTAAGCGTTAGATATATTATGATATTTCCGTTATTTCTATAACATGATTATTATTAATATGCAAAATAGAGCAATTTATTGTGGAAGGGGGGGGGGGGAGGACGCAAGTGAATTTGTGGGCCCCACTTTTTACTTTAAAATTTAAAAAAATTTGAAGCAAATCAAGTTTCTACATTTAATTATTCGACACTATATACCTCGCTACCTTATGACTGAAATAAAACCAAGTTGTTGTCTGTCATAGATACGCTGGTGTTTCAACAGAGAATCTAAATCATTCCTTTGTAACTCAGTTACATCTGAATTTTTCTCAAACAAACAATATGATAATCATGAATATTGGAACTGAACCGAGTAATTTAATGCCATCACATTTTTGATGGATAATATTTATGTACAATTTAATGGCAAGATTTATCAACAATTCACTGGGATTCCTATTGGCACTAATTGCACTCCCCTTATAGTAGATTTATTTTTATAATGTTATGAAAGCAACTTTATGCATTCTAATTAATCTCGAAGCGTTTTGACCTTATTGACAAGTTCAATGACACCTCTAGATATCTCGATGATATTTTAGTAATGGATAACCCAGCCTGAGTTTGAAAAATATATCGCTGACATTTATCCACCCGATTTTCAATTAAACATAGCCAATACATCTGATGAGAAAACGCCTCTCTTGGGCTTAAAGATTAAAATTATCAAAGAAAAAACAGAAGACATCTGACAAAGCTGTATGACAAAATTCACCAAGGATATGCACACAAAAGATGCTAATAGTAAAATATACACGGAAAAACGACGTTACAAAAATATTCGATTCTGCTGCAGTTACGATACTAACATAGGACGGTCAATTAAAGTTACAAACGTCATTCAATTGGTGTGGTTAACCGGTTTACGGGCGCCCACCTTTTCACTCACCACAAAAGCAGCACGAGCAAAGGACACATATTAAAAATCTATAGATAATCCTCCATATAGAGAATAAGGATCAACAGGTTTCTCCAGACGACAGGTCATGAATTTTTGTTTACACACGAAACGATAATAAAATAATATGCTGCTATCAAAAATATGTAAAGCGACAGTAACATAAGTAAACCGTGCTCTGTCCGTCTGTACGCGAGCTCAGATCCTTGATCAATAGGAGTCCCGACTAACAGTCAGGGGGGACGATGATCAGGACATCGTCTCCTCTGAAAAGGTTCGGACATGGTTCATCATAGAGTCCCCACCGCCCTGTTAGTCAGCGTGCAACGCTCATGTAAAAGTCTGTACTGGGTTGTAGAAGGATCCAATACAAGACATATGGTCTGATCGATGATCTCGGGGTCATACTATCGATGTCGAAGGCGTTTAATAATTTTAGAACCCACTGATATGAAATTATCGGAACCTTTGACCCTCCTTAGTTTGTACACTAGATCCATACATGTACAAACATATATGATAAACGTGACAACTTTGGATCTATTGTAAATTTCCCTTATTTAGATGATGTCCAGGGCAATGGAGACTCTATGACGGGCCTTGTCAAAACCTTCACAGAGCAGACAAGGTCCTTAACCTCGCCCTCCTACAGTTCAATGATTTGATCTAGCTTACAGACGTGCAGAGCACGGTTGACTTAAATCGTTTAACATATTTTTTAACATTACCACCATATTATTCCATAAAACGTTTCGTGTTTAATTTTGAGGACCTCGCGATCTCGTCTTAAGACACCTTTTGATCCTTGCTCTCTGTATAGAGGATTATTTATAAATTTTTAAATATGTGTCTTTTGATTGTATATTGAATGTTACACAGATGAAGACAGAGAATTGAGATATAGCCTTGTACAAAAGATCATTAAGCCATCTAAATAATATATTTTTCATCCATCTTGGATTTTTTTCCCGACCGAATAATAGTCATTTGATTATTTTCTCATTTTTACAATGTCATATTTTTGAATCTCTGAGCGAAAGCGTTTCTTACTAAATTATAAATGTTTTCCCTAGATATTCCATAATTTGGTAAGATTAGCATGCAATGAATTTTGTACCCAAGTACCTTTTGGTTTTATATTTCGTCGAAGCTAAAATGGTTTATTTCTAATATGGTTCTCAGAACTATGAGTATGACTTCTGTCTGAAATTTAGTAACAATCACTTCTCATTCCTTTTCTGCTTCATCATTGGCATTGATGTTAGGGTGGATTATTTTTGTTTTTGTTTTTGTATAAAGACATGTTGTGATGTTCAAGCTCATGAAGTTATTGAAAAAATGAATTTTATGCAATAAAATCATATCGGATATAACTGAACACATTAGTTGAAGTTTAGAAATGTTACAATACATTGCTTGGATTTTACGTCAGTCGGCAGCTTCATATTGTGGTTGTTTTATTGATCTTTCAATCAGAGACATTTATGACTCTGTTTTGATACATTACAATGTCCATGTCATTGTTCAAGTATTTTAACATGATGGTACTGATGATCGGCTACTATCACAACATCACTTTATCGCCTTTTATTATATCTAAATAACTGATCCAAACATTTGTATTATTTGATTTCAGATAAAGTTTACCTGCTAGCGTAATATGCTACATGCATTTTTGTTTGTCGTTTTCACGCTTTCACTTTCCAATGTCGGTAGTAATATTGATACATTTATGTCATCGAACGTGCTAAAATCGTTGATGGCAATTGAAAGTTAAAGTTTCTCAAGCACAAGTAAACATCTTACAAACCGTCTCTTTATTTAATATATAAGTTTTTAAACAAAGATGCAATATATTTAAAAGGCAAAAGAGACAACGACGGTAGGGTCCTTCCTTTTGCTTTTGGCTAAAGTGAAAGGTTATTTGAAGGTCAAGCTTTCTATACCATTGTGTCGTTAATTTTCTGACATGTACGATATTTTCTGAAGCTTATGATTTGTGTAATGGAATGGGAACTAAGCGTGTTTGCGTGATAGCGAAGTATTGAAAACGGATATAAATCTTGAATGGAAACGAGCATCTCTGTCTGTAGAAATGAAAGAAGAGCAATAGTGAAT
Source organism: Pteria penguin (assembly GCA_035048485.1). NCBI lineage: Eukaryota > Metazoa > Mollusca > Bivalvia > Pterioida > Pteriidae > Pteria > Pteria penguin. The sequence continues at coordinate 40,232,757 of CM068581.1, forward strand.
AAGGTTATCATAAGGTACAAGTATTTTGGGTTGCATATTCATATTCATATTTAAATAAGAGACATACTAAAGGGTTTATAATGCAATGTTGTAGACATTTCATTGACTAAACTAATCAGTATACTAGTATATTTTCATCATTAGTATGACATAAAGATTATAGAGAGCACTATGGACAGGTTGGTGAAGTTGCATTAGGATCACTTGGGGACAGATTTGGTACAATGGTATCAGGAGCATTAAGTACAGATTGGTTCAGTGTTATCAGGAGCACTAGGTGCAGGTTGGTCTAGTGGTATCAGGAGCACTAGGTACAGTCGTGCGGTCAAGTGTATTTAGGATCTCCTTAATTACCACACACACACATACACACACACCTAGTGTATATACAAGGTATATGAAAAACTTAAACGTAGAGTAAGATAATATGTTATATATATATATAAGTTAAGATCTTTGCTATATAATCAATATCAGTACTCAACAACATATTCCATGTGGTAATTAAGGGAATCCTAATTACATCAGAATGTTCTACACTTGACCGCACGATGTGTGTGTAGTCCTATAGTACCCGCATGCAATGACAAAATAACTGGGTATTTCAAATTGTTCAAGACTAATTGTGATGTATTAAGTGTGCCCTACAGAGATATGGTTACTATTTATTCAATGTTAATGGAAAAGAAGCAAGTAAGTTCCTTGCTGATATTGCTACCACTTTATTAATAAGTCGAGAGGTAATTTCTCGATTTCTTCCAACCTCATGTTTTAATCGTTCTCATTGACTGGCATATTACCTCCGCCCTTTATGAGGTACACGCTCGGCCATTGAGAAAGAAATATATTATGAATGGAAATATATCGTAAACTGACACACTTTTGTGTGATTATGAATTACCTTAATTTTTTTTCATTTTATTTATAGAATCATATTGTATTGTAATGAATTTACTATCAGAAAAAAGGAGTGTTTAATGAGCCTACACTTTTCATCAAACACGCAGCTGCAGAGTAGTTGTGACATCAAGAGGTCTATTGCAATCCGAGTCTTAATTTCAGTGGAATTCGTGATCAATCCCTCGACGTATATTACAGTATATAAATCTCTAAGAAAGAACCATGATACACTCAAGTGTAATCGCGATGTGAGTAATGTTATTATCTAATACGTGATTGCCAGTCTGTTGATAGGGCATTGTCCTACCAGGATCACATAATTAACACGGTATCACTCAAAGAATACCGTTTTGCCCTTCTGTACTTTTCAAATTGGAATACATTTAAATTTTGATAGAAAAATGAGGTGTTGTGTTAAATGACCATATTCCACAGGGATGGAAAATATCATATTTATTAATGACAGAAGTATTAACCAAGAAATGACTGTCTTTTTTTCTAGGTTCAGGGGGTGAGAAACAAACAAATCAAGTGAACCGCGAACCGGTTCTCGAATGATTTGTTTGTTTCTCAACAAAATGTCGGCATTCCAATGGGCACTAACTGTGCTTCGCTTCTGGCTGACATATTCCTTTACTCATACGAAGTTGAATTCATTCAGTCTTTGCTTTCGCAAGGAAAAAAAATTGGCTCTTAGCTTCAATTTTACTTACTGATATATAGATGACTTGCTTTCAATTAATAATCCTTCATTCGCGGATTACCTTAGCATCATATATCCAAGTGAACTGGAGGTCAAAGAAACCACAGAAAGTAGTAATTCTACTTCGTAGTTAGATATAATGTTGTCTTTCGACATTAATGGTCAATTGAACACAAACATAAACATTATATGACAAACGTGACGATTTCAATTTCGCTATCACAAATTTTCCTTTCATAAGTAGCAACATTCCATCATCGCCTGCATACGGCGTATTCATATCTCAGTTAATACGTTATTCCAGAGCATGTTCAAATTACAATGATTGTGTTCTGCGGGCTAGGCGACTTTCAGTTAAGCTGCTCAACCAGGGTTATATATGTGCTAGACTGGCAACGTCACTGAGGAAGTTCTATGGTCGTTACGAGACTCTTATTACTCCATATGATATCTCGTTATCCAGACTTTTAAATGATATTCTGGACTGAGACCGATTCCGATCATTTTACACAGATTTGACACCTTCTATACTAGAAGGTTACCTACTTTGACTTCTCCATGTATAAATACATATGGAATTTACACGATTTGACTCTGTCTACTGGGTATATGTGACGGGTGTTGCTAGCAAGCAGGAGATGCTCACTCTCCCCGGGCACCTGATCTCACTCCATCACAGGGGTTCACATATGCTTTTCAAGTAGACATATTTTGTTATTTTCCATTTGTTTTTCATTTTCACTGATTTTGTATGTCCTCTGGTTTCATGATTTTTAGACTCATGGTTTGGATTTATCCATCATCTTTACATTGTAAATATTTCGTATTTAAGTATTAATTGTGAAGTTATACATTTTTTTTTTTTAAAAAATATGAAAGTAACTAACACGCAACAAAAATTATAAAAGTGATTTTATCTATATCATAATCATAATGAAAATAAATAATTACTGCATAACATGCAAATTTCGATAAATATTGTCTATTCGTAATGCTCAATAGCTGTTAACGAGCTTGATATATTATAAATAAGGCTGTTGATGATTTTATCAGTATGTAATGGGTGTCCGATTATATTCCATATCAACAATGGATAGATTTCCGGTACCTTCATTAAGGTGTTTCATTTCATGGAAATGTAACCGAGGCAAGAATTCATCAATGTTGATATTAAATCATTAGTGAACAATGAAATCATTTTAATTCTTACGGTAGATGGTAAATGAGTTAGGTATTTTCAATACATATTTTACATATACATATCTGTTTTTCTAATTTCATTAATGTATTGAATACATTGCCTATGAGAAACTCCTACATAATCATTATGTCGGTTTCAGAATCTTTCTTGATTAGATGAATTTCAATCTTCGTGTTGTTGATTTTATGAAAAGCTTGATCAGTAATAATTTCCTTTTCACATATATGAAAAAAAAGGAAATGCCTGAAACTCAGTATAACCAATTTAGGAGATGATGCACAAAATATGCTTTAACAACATTGACTTATGAATGAATTTACAAGCGGAAGGCAACAAATTAGTAGATAAAACATTTTAGGTATCATAAACACTAAACATGGGGAATCCCCTAGGTCCACGTCAAAAATGGCGTCAATTTGCAAAGTAGTTCCAAGTTTGAGATGCTGTAATTCAGTAAAATTTTGAATTTAAAGGTAAGTACATAAATTGAAAGTTGACTCAATGCAGATTAATTACATGTATAACATGTATTTGCAGATTGGTGTTTCCAAGGAGGATGAATTTTCAACAAGAAGTGGTGTGGTCCAAAAGTGCATGTGTATGGGAAATACGAAAACAACAGTTGGTGGACTTTAATGACAGCGTTTGTCTCTGCCTTCGTGGTCACCTATGTTATAGTGGTAATTTTTAAGAAGTGTTGAGTTGGTACTACTGAAATTTTATAATCAAAATTTTTAGTGAATTTTTTTTAATATTGTAAAATGGTTTTGAATATTTATGACTTTAACATTGAAATCAATGGAAAAATGTTAAATGTTATGATACCAATGCTCACAAATTATACGTGAACATGGAGACATATATACAGCAGGTCTTAAGGTCACTTCTTCAGGACCTCGTGGTAAATGGCATATACATTTATATAAAAATTAAATACATGACCATGCTACTTACGTTACCTTCTACAATTCAGAAAAGCAGTTGTCGACAAATGGCGTAGCTGGTTCAAAATTATATGAATCAAACATAAAGTTTATACTTATGCTCTGCAAAATTTTGTCAACGCGAATAAGTTGATATTTCAAAACAGCATCCATAAATAGCGGTTTCTTATATAATTGTCATATATCCATAAATGTTTGCTTCTATGTTGACAGTCTAGTTAATGTAATATGTTGTGAATGTGACACTTGTGTAGAATGAATTTGACGTTTCTTATTGTTGACCTCTCTCATGTTCCGAAGATCGCGTGGCGAGCTGCTTATGGAAATCCGAACGTATCCGCACGATTTTTGTATATCATACGATGTCCTTACAGATAATTGGAGTGACATCCTATAATACAGACCGATATCGATGCCCTTCAACTACACAATCAACAAAGTTTGGCTAAATATTGCCCGATCGCCAGTAGAGCATCGGGACCAATATGACGACTTGCCACTGGTCTGTTTTGCATTCATTTTCAGTGATGCCCAAACCTCGTTCAATCGACATATTTAATAGTGATCAAGGAGAAGATAAAAGCATCTGACTCCGCCGTATGACAGAAGTCACATCGGAAATGCGCTGTGAATAATTTGAGAGGAAAAAACCGCACACACACACGCACGCAAGCACGCATACACACACACCTAATGTATATACAAGGCATATGAAAAACTTAAATGTAGAGTAAGAATCTCACAGATACTTTCGAGTAAAGTGCAGTTGCAATATGGACAGTCATCTGATATGACAGTAGTCTATCAATAGGAGTGGTTAAGCGGTGTACGGGCCTATCTTCCCCCTCACGAAAACAGTATAATTAAAGGACATACATTAAAAAATCAATGAATAATCCTCCATTGAGAGAAAAAGGATAAATAAGTTCCTTAAGCTAAGAGGTAAATATAAACATGGATAATTATGCAGAATAAGACCAAGATATTAAAAATATGTAAATTGATATCAACACGAGTAAAAAGGTTATCATATACTTTCAAGCAGTACTTACCGTCTCAACAATAGTGAAAGCAAAGTAACGATCGTTTAGACGTGACAAAACATACGTGACACTTTAGTTCTCAAGAAAACAGACACAAGCTTAGGACCCCAAGAATTTGTAAAATATATACCAGTCAAAAGTCTAAAAGAATAATATTGAAACATTAACGTGACATTGAATTTCAGAAGGAAAACCTATAGTGTGACATTTCGCTGACCATTCCGAGGAGAATATATCTTACCATCAAAATTCTGAGTTCGCCTCCAGACCAGGAGAGCACAGTTACGCTCTATATATTTGATAGCATAATCTTACTCTACATTATTATATGTGTTTTCATATTTTTATGACCTCTCAACTTGAGATACTAGTTGATCCTTTTTCTCTATATGAAGGATTATTTATAAATAAATGTGTGTCCTTTCATTGTACTGCGTTTGCGATGAGTGGGAAGGTGGACCCCTTAACCGATTAACCATTCCAACTTCTTGGTGACTTCTGTCCTAAAGCTAAATCAGATGTTTTCCTTTCCCTTGCAATTCTTACGGGAACATTGGGCGAAAATAAACATTTCAGACTTGTAAAGTAATGTAATGTTAATAATAATATACAATTTTGTGACGTCCTTGATGTAGATGTAGACACTTTACTTTGTAATATCTTTTTCTGTAAGTGCATGTATATGTTTGAGCGTGTGTGCACGGCATGTATGTGTATCATTTATTGGTATTTTTGCTTAGTTTGCAAATAATAACGCAGAGCGATCGATAAGCATATTCATGTGTATGTATAAAATATTAATTATTTGGTAACTTTACTTGGTTTAATTGTATCATATGACACTAGGGGATAATTTTCCGCTGTCTGCCTGTCTTCCCGTCCTTCCGATTTATTCTGTTTTTTAATTTAATGTGATCTTAATTAAATATCAAAACAAATGTACGTGTATAGATATTGTTCACACATTTGCATTTCCAAAATTTTTGTCTCTCCGATGATACTCCAGGTCAAACAAGGTCGACATCCAATGCATGTTTGAAGAGGAAGCTAAAAGTTAAAGTCGAAGAACCAATCTAAGGACTATAAGGACAGAGCTGTGGATGAGGGAGATACATGTTTAGAACTTATGTTTAAATCCAAATTGGGGGAGGGGGGGGGGGGTTCTACTTGAGCACTTACATACATCAAATTACTTCCATCAGCTCATAGGGATTCGTGTTACGTATATTTCTGTATCAGAATCCCTGTTGGCATTTCATTGTACAGTAAAACACAAGAATTTGTTTATATACGTATAGAATAAAATTTAGAGTAAGTATGCTAAGTAATTTCTATCTTATTTATCATAAAGATACTTGACGTCAAGGGAAATTTAGAGCAGAAAAACGTTATAAATTGAATACACGGTAAATTATAATTTATAATGCCAAGGTCAGGATGAGTTATGAATCCTTTGGAGTTTATATCTCTTTATGTTATTGCTTGATGCATTAAGGTATGATTTAGAACTTTATTTAGTATGCTCATATGATTTTTTAGTATAATGACATTATAACGCAGTTCTAAACGATATTCATGAGTGCAAATGTTTTAATTTTTTTTCATAATATTTGGAGGGGGGGGGGGGGGGGACGAAATCACACAACACAGAAACAAATAATTTCGCAATTTATAATTATAATATGATAACCGTTTAGGACCTTTGGTTGTCTTAATATGTAAAAGTAGATATAGGTACATTTGACTGGGGATATTATTATTTCAACCTTATATTCTATCGATGACACATCTAAATATGTTTACTATGAAGAGGATATATGCTATTGTTAATGTAATGTTTATTGCTTCTATTTAAAAGGAGGAATTAAACACTATCCGAATATAGCGCCGTTCGGAATGCATCGGTTGATAAAAATGACGTAAGATTGTTTACATTCGATACAAAGCGCTAGAAGAGCAGAAGACACGATTGAGGCGAATATTGAAAGTTAAGATGAGTAAAAAAGAAAATCATGGTGTAAATTTGTTTCTGATAATCAAATATCTTAATCAAAAATGGAAGAGGGAGCATTAAAAAGTAGATCGGATCTAGCGTACGCGTACAAAAACCAACCTGCACACGTGTACCCGAGTTAGCAGAGAGTAGTTGAACGATGTTGATGGAGATTTTTGTTGGAATACAGGAAGAAGAATTGTTGAGGTACGGTTTTTTAGCTCAACCTACTGATGATACGTAAATGCTGTTTGTGTGACTCGTCTAAATTTATCGTATACAGTACGGGAGCAGAGGTAAACAATCCAGTGGCGGATCCAAAATTTTCGAAAAGGGGGGGGGGGTCCTGAATGTACATCGATATCGGAATAATAAACACAGCGTATCACAGAATAATCCCAGAGTGGACGAGGTAATTATAAGTGAGGGTAAACGCATATGGGTTAATAGATAATATAAGATGTAGGTAGAATACTAACAATCACATAGACAATAAATGTCCATACTATTTCTTAATTTAATTAAAACATATCTGTGAATTATGCTGTAATGATTGACAGCTACAGGCCTCAGTACAGTATAAAATAGGAAGCAAGATATTCGACTCGACTACAGCACAAACTCCACCCTCAGAAAAATAAAACATCAAAAGAACACACAAAGGACAGAAATGTATTCGAATACATTTCAGTGACAATGTCGAGTTAAGATGCTGAATCAACATATAGACATACACATATTGGTGTGGTCAAGTGGCTTTACGAAACTGACCTCTCCAAATGCCGCAGTGCAATAAAATACTCATATTTAGAAATCTATGAATAGCACTCCTGGATAAACCACAGCTTCAATATGATAATTGTACAGAGAAAAACTATTTTCAGTCAAAGTAAACTATACTAAAGCGAACGTGGTAGATTATGAACAATTACATGTAGCGAAATCACTATATATTAAGACATATATTTTAAGCTTAAATATAAACGCAAAAGACATGAACATTTATGTGACATCAAGTAAAATGGTAAATAGTAATATTTACAATGAAAGACAAACTAGGAAAAGTAGGAGCTGTAAATATGCAAAATCAACAATTGGAAAATTGAAATAATCTTGCTTGTTATAAAATAGAGAAGAATATTTATCGCCTCTACCAATATTTTGAAAATCAGTGTACGAAACACGAAAGAAATATGTTGTATCTTGAATTTCATGTTCGTTACGTAATGCCTGTACGTGGATTTATATCATGAAAATATATTTGATTTGTAAATTAAAGGTCATTGTTATGGTTTCATAAGTTGACAAAGACGATTTTGCATTATATTAACTTCTTGCAAATAAAGAAAGAAGTCGGCTAAAATGCACAATCAGTGTCAATTGGAACTGCTTTATAATCATTCGTGCCCTATCAGATTAACCAGTAGGCGGAAAAATGAGCAGACACACAAAATTGAAGGTATATAATACGTGAAAGTAAGTATATAGCAGACAATTAAAACAGAAATTAACGTCATGTTAGTAAGTCCCCCATAGGAAACTGAAGGGGCACAATCTTGTAGTGGGTAAACGCTGCAGTTTTCAGGATTTGGAGAGTATATTTGAGAGGATCGTTACCTTTTACTCCAAGCCATGATATGACTTTGAATATTGCGCTTTGAAGCGACATACAACACCATTCAAACAAACCATAATTTCCCCCCCCCCCCCCCCCACGGAGTTGAAAGTTTTTACGAGATTCACACTGCAAAGGGAGAAAAAGTACCTGGTATTGTATTACTGAATGCTGTAAAACACTTTCTAACGTGCAAAATGAATTAAACGTGTTTTGTCTTCAGCATGCCAGAAGTGTGTCTTAAAATCTTCCAAAAGTGGCAAAATACTAAAATTAAATTTTGTATTCCCTTTTTTTCCAATTACATTTATTACAATAGACTTTGTTAAAATATACAAAATCAATGCAGTACAGGCAACCTATTTAGAAGTCCAAAATTCTTTTTCCGATTTGACTGAAAAGAACAGATCTTTCTAGAGCACACAGTTTCGTCAGTTATAGTAAGATTTTAAAAAACTCACATTGTACTCCCATTCCGAAGAGGGTCTCTTAGGCATACTTTTATCTATGCTGGTGCCAAGTGTTGGTAGATCTGAATCAACAAAACAAACAAACAAATAATTGAAAAAATAAATTATAATGAAATAAACATAAACATTTCGTTTTTGACATTCTTACTTTTTATAATTACATTTATGTAATTCACATTGCTTCTTCTTACTTTTATCGCAAATCTCTATTTATCAATAAAGTTTTATGCAGTATGTGTGTACTTCCTCAATTGAAATAATATTATTGACTTTTATCGCTAAATTGATTCTGAATATTACCATTAATGTGATCAGATCAAGTTCGGTCGTGACATGTGTTTAATCAATTAGATATTGAAGTTTTTCATTGTTGAATGAGATATATTAATGGACGGTATTTATGGCCTTGTGAGACACACAGTATAAAAGAAAGCAAAACAGACATCTGATTCAGTTGTATCTCTTAAGTTACTGTGGATATGTGGAATATAGACGATAAAACACATAAGAAGATATCATAAAATATTTGATTGCAATGCAGTTGTGGTACCCACTTGTAATGGTCAATTGAAGTGAAAATCGCCACTCAATTGGTATGATTAACTGGGTTAAAGTCCCAATTGTTCACTCACCACAGAAGCAGTACAATCAAATGACACATTTCTAAAAGCTTATGAGTAACGTTTTCGACTTCACGAAAATTTCATTATTGTTCCTGCTGACAAGGCAGTGCACATCGTTTGTAAGGCATATTATATTAAATGTCTTATAGAAGAGTTTGGTCTTCATTCAACGCCTGGTAATCCTACTTACACAGTTACAAATCTGTCTCCTTCAGAGGTATTGGATAATCACAAGTCAGTTCTCAGTTCATTCGGTATTACTACAAATGAATCTGATCTCGAGGTACCATACCTTTTTTGGATTCCAAAGATGCATAAAACTCCATATAATCATTGATTAATAGCTGGATCTTCCAAGTGTTCCACCAAGCCTCTTTCCATGTTACTCACCAAAATTCTGACAGAAATCAAATATGGTCTTCAGAAATACTGCTCTACTGCTTACTCGAGAAGCGGAATCAATCAGATGTGGATCCCAAAGAATTCCAAGGAAGTTCTAGAGCAATTAAAATCTCCTATTTTCAATAATGTCACTAGCATCTAATCTTTTGACTTTCCGATTCTTTATACAACCATTCCAAACTAAAGAACAGAATAACATCAATTATTCAAAACGACTTCTTTAACAAAAAAGGAATTTGCAGGTATAAGTATCTCGTTTTAGGCCACAACGACACATATTTTGTTAAGGAACAGTCTGATTCTAGCAACAAGTATACAGAAAAAGAGATCATCCAAATGTTAGAATTTCTCATAGATAATATTTTTGTGATATTTGTTGGGAAAGTGTTCCAACAGATTGTTGGCATTCCTATGGGTACTAATTGCGATCCTCTTCTGACCGACATATTTTTGTACTCTTACAAAGCAGAATTCATACAGTCTCTGCTCTCTAAAGGCAATAAACAGTTATCATCTCGGTTCAACTTTACATACAGATACATTGATGATGTTTTGTCGATTAACACCCTATATTTGAGGATCACCTCAACATCATATATCCAAAGGAACTCGAGATAAAGATACTACAGAGAGCGCATCTTCTACTTCATACCTCGATATACTCCTATCAATTAGTGACGATGGTTCATTAGTAACCTCTCTCTATGACAAACGAGACGATTTCAATTTTATTATTACCAACTTTCCTTTTCTGAGTAGCAACATACCTTCCTCTCCCACACAAGGCGTCTTCATTTCACAACTTACACGCTATGCCAAGGCATGCTCTAGATACTAAATTTCGTCCTGAGAGCGAGGCTTCTTGCCACGAAACTACTCTCACAAGGATATATTTATAAACTTTTGAAATTGTCACTGAGGAAGTTCTATGGTCGTTATAGGGATCTATTGCAATTACAGATTCCTCTTTCAAGAATGTTAATTGACATTTTGGGACCTGACCATATATAATAACCATCTTATCTTTTTGACTATACTTGATTTGATAATACGTATATACATGTATATACAGACATTTGTTCACCTGCGTTTCCGACACCGGAATTTCAGGCAGACAGCATTTCTTGCCTTGAATGGGAAAATTTGACTTCGTGTTCCTGTCTCCTTCGTATGTTCATGCGTGTATATTTATGTATTTATCTCCTCGACTTGAAAGGTTGTTGCAGGACTTTTGCGACAGGGGACACTTACTCCTACCGGGCACCTGGTCTCACCTCGATTTTATTGATTTTTGAGTACTTCATTAGTTATATCAGGACAAGACAATCCTGTTACTTCTATATTACTTAACTGGATAAATACTTGAACAAATTCTTCATAACTAATCGAAATTATAATCTACACTTTTGTGATATTTGTATGAGTTCTTTTCATCTTATGTTCAAGTTCTGTTTAGTCGTGAACAATTTTATGTGGTCGAGATAGGTATTTTACCTTTTAATATGTAGGAATACGTTCATACCAACTGTTGAAAAAGCGAAAGAAAAGTATCCACAAAAGATATCAGAGTCCGTCGCCATAAACTGAGAATATACTTAAGTCAAAAATTTCATTTTAATTTATTCCATTATCAAACGTTCAAATAAATTTTAATGCAGAATGGTTTACTTCTATTTATCAGTAGAATAAAACTAGATAAAATCCAAATCCCAGTTATTAATTCATTGATGAACAGAAGAATATGAATTTTTGACTTAAGTATATTCTCAGTTTATGGCGCCGGACCCAGAATTAGAATTTAACATGAAAATGGGGAAATTTTTTCTTCTATTGAAATAAAGTAGAAAAAGTATCTGATATTATATCATTACTTATACACTCACAGCAAGGTTGCAGTGACCATTCGTTGATCCTTGGACGTCAGAGGTAGACATAGCCCCCTTCTCTTTTGGCATTTGCTATCAAGACTTAAAAATATAGATGTCATATGTATCACTACATACACAAAATGAATGTACAATGTATAAAGTTGACACATTCACACATTAGTACAGAACCATAACAAGATATGTTTGTAAACAGATATGCCTCCCTTCTGGTACTTTACTGTACACTTGTATAAAGTACTACATGCATTCGGCAACCATTTGACCTGCGAATAAATAGGGGTCATCTGCAATTCATATTCAATTCACTTATGAAATATCATCGCAAGCAAGTGAAGGGTTCTCAAGATATCAGGCAGACGCCGATTGTACCCAGTGCTGCATTGTACTCGGTGACCTTTGAACTTTTGACCTGAATATTTATACTACTCATAACTAACACACATATGAAAAAGTTCATTTCAGTATATGCAATTGCAGAGATATTGAACTGGAATTGTGAATTATTTGCAATTTTCTAAGTTCAAGGGGCGTAACTTGCTCAAAAATTGTTTGATGGTAACCATATGAAACTTGATCTAGATATTCTCGTGGTGTATCTGTATGCTGAATTTCATTTCAATATGCGCACCCGTTGCGGAGATAATGAACGGAAACTTTTCAGCCTACGGACATACCGACCGACTGACCGACCAACAACAGCAAAGCAATATACTCCCTCTTCTTCGAATAGAGGTGGGGCATAATAACACATTTGAAATCAAATCCTCCATGAACTGAATGAAAGATCAATGTATTTTTATCAATATCGCATTTATGATTCTAACGGCTGGGTGTGTGTTCTCTCTTCCCATATCATATTCAGGTACATAGATATTCAGTCGTTCATCTATATATTCTTGTTACATTCTTTTGGAATCTTAAATAGAAGAGTGAATCACCTTCTGTCAGTTGGTCATGTGCTTTAAAACGCCATTAGCTGATATCGGATATATATATATATATATATATATATATATATATATATATATATATATATATATATATATCCTGTTCATGCCTATCTGGACGTTTCACTGAACTTGTATATGAGTACATTGCATAGGAATACGATTCCAATAAAGTAATAAAGTAAAGTAAGTTCCATTATGGCAATGAGTGACATTTTCTTCAATTTTAATAATCATGAATATAAACCACATAATTTGGTTATTGTAAAATATGAAGAACATTTCTGAAGGAGGAAATATTAATGGGTATAATGTCCATTATGAATTGTCACATTGAATGAAATTTTAAGAAATATCCTCGCTGATGTCTAGAAAACCTCAGATGTAGCAGTTGTCGTAACTTCCATAAAACCTTTTAATGGAATCAGCCATGGTTTATAAATATTAAAGTCTTGGCAATCGCGTTTTTATAAAATTGTGGCCTGAAGCCATAAATGTAATCATTGAGTACCTTATTTTTTCTTTGAAAACAAATAACTAGCACTTGAGATTCAATCATCAAAAGCGGTGTGCATTAAAACACATTCCGGACGCACTGTAATGGTATTTTAAATGAAAAATTAACCCCACTGTGAATAAAGGGACAATTTACGTGTTACTTTACGAGTAATATTGGACTTTGGATTTATATCATGCCAGAGACAGAACGACGAGTCTACAATCGGGATCGAACCAGGAATTCCTCATCTTCTTGCACACCAAGCATTCAACAGAGTTCCTCTGACGACATTACATTACATTACAATGCACCATGCAAAATTGTTTATTTGATGGTTACGTAATCGAAACGGCAATGTATACTACAACAAAAACTCACAAAATTCATCTCAGAAATATGTGATTGAAATTCAGTTGCAGAAAAAGATTAGAAAGGTCAGTTGAAGTAATAAGTCAACCAGTTAGTGCGATTAACTGGTTTAATATTGCTATTATTTGGTGAATGGTTTATAGGTGTTTAGGTAATTCGTCTTATGTATCTGCCTCAAACCATTTATTCCATTTGTTAGCAATATATAAAGATATGATATGGAAAACGGAAAATAATTACTTTTCTGAATATGTGACTTTCCATCTCATTGCACAGTTTTGAAGAGTAATCATGAAATACAACCTATCTGTCTATTTCATCCTTTTGTCATTTGTTGTATTTAGTAGTCGTGCTATTGTCACCTGTTGTGTTTAGCAGTCGTACTATTGTCATCTGTTATATTTAGCAGTCGTCCTATTGTCATCAGTTGTGTTAAATAGTCGTACTATTGTCATCTCTTGTATTTAGCAGTCGTACTATTGTCATCTGTTGTATTTAGCAGTCATCCTATTGTCATCTATTGTATTTAGTAGTCGTCCTATTGTCATCTGTTGTATTTACTAGTCGTCCTATTGTCATCTGTTGTATTTAGTAAGCATACTAATATCATCTGTCGTGTTTAGCAGTCGTACTGTTGTCATCTGTTGTGTTTAGCAGTCGTACTATTGTCATCAGTTGTGTTAAATAGTCGTACTATTGTCATCTCTTGTATTTAGTAGTCGTACTATTGTCATCTGTTGTATTTAGCAGTCGTCCTATTGTCATCAGTTGTGTTAAATAGTCGTACTATTGTGATCTGTTGTATTCAGCAGTCATCCATTTGTAATCTATTGTATTTAGAAGTCGTCCTATTGTCATCGGTTATATTTACTAGTCGTCCTATTGTCATCTGTTGGGTTTACCAGTCGTACTATTGTCATCTGTTGTTTTTAGTAGTCGTCTTATTGTCATCTGTTGTTTTTATCAGTAGTACTAATAGTCGTACTATTGTCTGTTGTATTTAGCAGTCGTACTATTGTCATCAGTTGTGTTTAGCAGTCGTACTATTGTTATCTTTTGTATTTAGTAGTCGTACTATTGTCATCTGTTGTGTTTAGCAGTCGTACTATTGTCATTTCTTGTGTTTAGCAGTCGTACTATCTGTTGTATTTGATAGTCATCCTATCGTCATCTGTTGTATTTAATAGTCGTCCTATTGTCATCTGTTGTATTTAGTAGTCGTCTTCTTGTCATCTGTTGTGTTTAGCAACTGCACTGGTGTCATCTGTTGTATTTTATAGTCGTACTTTTCTCATCTGTTGTATTCAGCAGTCGTACTATTGTCATCTGTTGTATTTAGTAGTCGTCCTATTGTCATCTTTTGTGTTTAGCAGTCGTACTATTGTCATCTGTTGTATTTTATAGTCGTACTATTGTCATCTGTTGTATGTAGCAGTCGCTCTGTTGTTATCTCTTGTGTTTAGCAGTCGTACTATTGTCATCCGTTGTATTTAATAGTCGTACTACTGTCATCTGTTGTGTTTAGCAGTCGTGCTATTGTCATCTGTTGTAATCAGCAGTCGTATTATTGTGATCTCTTGTGTTTAGCAGTCGTACTATTGTCATCTGTTGTATTTAGTGGTCGTCTTCTTGTCATCTGTTGCGTTTAATAACCGCACTTTTGTCATTTGTTGTATTTAGTAGTCGTCCTATTGTCATTTGTTGTATTTAGTAGTCGTCCTATTGTCATGTGTTGTATTTAGTAGTCGTCCTATTGTCATCTGTTGTATTTAGCAGTCGTACTATTGCCATCTGTTGTATTTAGCAGTCGTACGATTCTCATTTGTTGTATTTAGTAGTCGTCCTATTGTCATCTGTTGTATTTAGTAATCATACTATTGTCATCTGTCGTGTTTAGCAGTCGTACTGTTGTCATCTGTTGTGTTTAGCAGTCGTCCTATTGTCATTAGTTGTATTAAATTGTCGTACTATTGTGATCTGTTGTATTTTATAGTAGTACTATTGTGATCTGTTGTATTTAGCAGTCGCACTATTGTCATCTGTTGTATTTACTAGTCGTCCTTTTGTCATCTGTTGTGTTTAGCAGTCGTACTATTGTCATCTGTTGTTTTTAGTAGTCGTCCTATTGTCATCTGTTGTTTTTAGCAGTAGTACTATTAGTCGTACTATTGTCTTCTGTTGTAATTAGCAGTCGTCCTATTGTCATCAGTTGTGTTTAGCAGTCGTCCTTTTGTCATCTGTTGTATTTAGTAGTCGTTCTGTTGTCATCTCTTGTGTTTAGCAGTCGTACTATTGTCATCTCTTGTCGTACTATCTGTTGTATTTAAAAGTCGTCCTATCCTCATCTGTTGTATTTAATGGTCGTCCTATTGTCATCTGTTGTGTTTAGTAGTCGTCTTCTTGTCATCTATTGTGTTAAGCAGTCGTACTATTGTTATCTGTTGTATTTTATAGTCGTACTATTGTCATCTCTTGTATTTAATAGTCGTACTACTGTCATCTGTTGTGTTCAGCTGTCGTATTATTGTCATCTGTTGTTTTTAGCAGTCATACTATTGTGATTTCTCGAGTTTAGCAGTCGTACTATTGTCATCTGTTGTATTTAATAGTCGAGTTTTAATCATCTGTTGTGTGATGTAGTCGTACTATTGTCATTTGTTGTATTTAATAGTCGCACTATTGTCATCTGTTGTGTTTAGCAGACGTACTATTGTCATCTGTTGTATTTGATAGTCGTAGTATTGTCATCTGTTGTATTTAGAAGTCGTCCTATTGTCATCTGTTGTGTTTAGTAGTCGTACTATAGTCATCTGTTGTGTTTAGTCGTACTACAATCATTTGTACTATACAACAGTTATACTATAATCATCTGGTGTGTTTAACAGTCATACTTTTATCGTCTGTTGTATTAAGAGGTCATAGTTTTATCATTTGGCGTGTTTAGCAATCACAGTTTAATCAGTGATGTGTTTAACAGTCGTACTATAATTATTTGTTGTATTTAGCAGTCGTACAATAATTATCTGTTGTGTGTAGCAGTCGTACTGTAATTATCTAGTTTGTTTTACAGTCATACTATAATTATCTGGTGTGTTTATCAGTCATACTTTTATCGTCTGCTAAATTTAGCAATCATAGTATAATCAGTGTGGTGTAACAGTCGTACTACAATTATCTGTTGTATTTAGCAGTCGTACTGTAATCATCTAGTGTGTTTTACAGTCATACTATAATCATATGGTGTGTTTTACAGTCATACTATAATCATTTGTTGTGTTTAGCAGTCGAACTGTAATCACCTAGTGTGTTTTACACTCATACTATTATCATCTGCTGTGTTTAGCAGTCGTACTATAATTATCTGTTGCGTTTAGCAGTCGAACTATAATAATCTGGTGTGATTTACAGTCTTACTATAATCGTCTGTTGTCTTGCGTGGTCATAGTTTAATCGTGTTTAGCGGTCACACTGTAATCAGTGTTGTATTTAGCAGTCGTACTGTAATCATCTGATGTTTTTGTCAACCACACTATAATGACACTGTTGTGTTTTACAGCGACACTATTTTATATACAATTCCACTGTTCGATTCATATGAAGTCTGTATATGTGTTTATAAAATTCGGCTTTTAATGATTCAGTCTTTTTAAACCACTGATGTGTCATGAGAAAAAGTCATTCAAACTATAAACATACTTCATATATTTATCATAATTATGTATCTATCTATATTGCACCTTTTGATATATTTAAATCTGTTAGCCATAGTATTTCATGATTGTGTAGCAATGGGTGAACTGAAAGTCGGTTCATAATATTTTGAGATTGTAAGAGTGTATGTTTGTATTCATACTTCAGACAGAAGTTTGTTTTTCCTGTCATGAACAATATGATTCTCTTAACCATATTTTCTACTTTTAACACTTCAAAGTGTATATTTGAAAAAGTACCATTCGTTGTCCTGTATTCAAATTTCAGATAAAAAGCTGCAAATTAGGTGGTGATTGCTTCAACGACGACAATAGCTAATCCCAAGTGGGACGAGATCAGTTGTGCGGAAGGACTGTTTGGCAGGTTTGGTGTAAAAATTTACGTTTAAGATTTATTTATTTATTTATAAGTTACCGCCTGCTTCATTGTCGCGATATAATTGAAATATTGATGGTATCAACGTAAAACATAAATCAACTATTAAGGAGTGAGTGTCACCTGCCAGCATTCTACATCTCGTGTTGGGTGGTTCAGTCATATAAGTAGTTTGTCAGGTCGGTAAAGAGATGCCACTGGTATGTGCGTGATCCAAAAAGAAACATCATACTTTCCAATAACATTTTAATAATAGTATCGACGATTGAGCTCCTACAGTGACTATTTTACACATCCGATTTTGTAGCTTGTGTGAGAAGAATTGCTGTTAGTCGCCTAACCCTCAGAACAGAACACTCAAATAGGAGCATCGTTTGGCATAGCGTATAAATTAGGAAATTTTAAAAACAACGTAGGCATAGGCCGGGAAAGAAGGAATGTTTCTATTCAGAAAAGGAACATTTATGATATGGAAGCTAAAGTCTTAAAATTAATCTTTTATATATATGCATATAATACTACGTGGTAATACAGAAAAGCCATTGTCAGATTAAATCTTAGATTTCTCTTTTTTATATGAATAATTTTGCTTACATGTCGTTTAGATTGCATTAATCACAACATGGGACCAAGTTTTGTTATAAAATGATTATTAAACTACATGCTTACCGCAGAATATTCCAACTAATATTAATATCCACGGGGACATATTTATCATTAATCACAATTTTTCTCATATATGTATATACAGATACATAGAATTTTCCTGAGGACAAGGTATAATGCGGGAGATAACACGAACGAGGATTCCCGTCTACAGTAGGTAATTTCTAGTATTACTGTAATTAAAATAATGACGTCACTATATATATATATATATATATATATATATATATATATATATATATATATATATATATATATATATATATATATATATTATATATATATATATATATATATATATATATATATATATATATATATATATATATTTATATTGTTGCAATATTATATAAAGTATTAAACTCATTAGATAATACATACGGCATAAACATAATTGAATATCAAATGCAGCAGGAGTTAGAAGAAAAACAACTATATAGAAGTAGCACAACCATATATCATCTATACAAAGATACAACACATAACATAAACCCTCCGTGGGCAAGTTTTACGCCATGTTCGGGAATGAATGTGACAATAATGTTTAATACAAAACGAACTGATATGATGTTACCATTACAATATCAACAACGCACAACGATGCATGTTTAAATTGACTCTACAGTAGAAGTCCCTCAGGTACCACAGGGCTTCATAATCGGCCCGAAAATCTGCTGCATGTTTTGGGACCCATTGGGGAACTCTGGTTGCGACACAACATGAACTACCATTGTTATGCGGGCGATACGCACGTTTATAGTACTGTCGAACTGCGGGATAATTAGAATAACTTTTCGTTCCGTCTCACAGCATGCATAAATGAGAAACCGAACTGGATCAGTAAACCGGTGCTAATTAAATCAGAATAAAATGGAGTTCGTGGTATGTGTGTCCCTAAGCTGATTTATCATGTTAAAGAATACTGTCTGTCGTTTGGAGAAAGCATGATCCATGATACTAATCTTGTTAAAAACCTCCAAATGAAATTTGTATGAAATGGTAAATGTCCTATGTATAGCAGACTATCAAATAACAAAATCTCATAAATTCGCGGTTTTAAAATAAAGTCAAAATAATGTAGTAGCCGTAACTGGTATCAGCCGGTAACTGGTTCTCTATCCGAAGTCTACATGTCCTAGGTGTGCCATCCACCGCACATGATTCTACGGGGATCGAATATTTGACAAAGCTGTGTTACAAGTAAATGTGATTCTCTAGTGTCCTTCAAGAAAAATCTGAAAACGTTTCTCTTTCAGAAAACTTATGATATGTAGATACCACTGCATTAATTTATTTGACTTAAGTCAAAATGATTCATTTGAATAAATACATTGCAATTTACACGTATGCGATGTAAAATGTCTTAGAGTTTACATATATAGAGTGCTCAACTAATGTTATAATAATAATAATAATAATAATAATAATAATAATAATAATAATAAGAAGAAGAAGAAGAAGAAGAAGAAGAATAAGAAGGAGAAGAAGAAGAAGAAGTAGTAGTAGTAGTAGTAGTAGTAGTAGTAGTAATAGTAGTAGTAGTAGTAGAAGTAGTAGTAGTAGTAGTAGTAGTAGTAGTAGTAGTAGTAGTAATAGTAGTAGTAGTAGTAGTAGTAATAGTACTAGTAGTAGTAGATGTAGTAATAGTAGTAGTAGTAGTAGTAGTAGTAGTAGTAGTAGTAGTAGTAGTAGTAGTAGTAGTAATAGTAGTAGTAGTAGAAGAAGAAGAAGAAGAAGAAGAAGAAGAAGAAGAAGAAGACGTAGAAGAAAGAGAATCGCTTTCACCCCTGTCGGCAGAATGATTCTTTGAATATGGCATTGACCTTGTTGAAATCAGGTCAAGGGCATGACAAAATCCCAGTTGAGAAACAGAATTGTGGGTAGCATGAACTTGTGCAGTTGCTATCTTTGAAAGCTGTTGACCGAAGAGGTGAGGCCTTTGTTGAAGGGCTTGTCACACACAATCCCTTAGATGTCAGATAAAGGTTGAAGATATATGAAAAACTGTTGTATGGAACTGAAGATGACTGAAGTTGTGAAACACGCGAGATCTTAAAAACCATTTACCTTTATCAATGTTCAATACACTTCAGTAGGAATCACTCTCGTCCCATGGGAAACCATATGTGTGATATGGTGACTATCAGTGAAAGGTTATACTGTAATTTTTTAGGCAAACTAAACCTGCTGTAAATATTCTGAGAATATAAACTTTAGGTATTTCAACACTGCATGATGAAATTTAAATGGAAAACAATTCTATAGAAGGTAGTACAGCCACGTAATATTTACAAAATAAAAATAAAATAAGTAATCAAAAATATATAAAATTAAATAAATACATGAATAAATAAATGAAAATAAAAAGAACACCCCAACCCAAATACTGCCTTTTCCTTATTTATTGCATAGATAGTATAATAACCTTAATTTTGCATGCAACATTTTGAAAGGAGAGTGCATAATTAAACTACATACATTGTATGTTGAAGTAATGCAGCATGGGCAATGCCCGATGTGTATTTATAAATATATTGCATCCACCAAACATAAAGCGCTTCTATTCTTAGAACTGAATCTGAATTATCATATGATAAATATTCTGTGCTAAATACTTTATTAGATACATGGATTGTATCATTACTCATATTCTTTTTAACTTCCATACATTAACATCACAAACACGTGCGAATTACGAGGGTAAATTGGAATGAATTTCATAAAGTCTCGAGGCAGAAGTCGACCTATGGTAATGACAGCCACCACAGAATGATTGACATTTCAAGTACTCAAGAGACTAATTTGCTTTAAAACTAAATTTGTAAGAAACAGATGTTACAAAAGTTACAGATGAAATGCATCATACGGTTGCAATGTACATTATCGATTTTTAGATATTAAAAGTAAAACATACTTAAAATTGACGTTCCAAAAATATGATTCATTTATTTTTTTTTTTCTTTAAATTATTGTGGGATGGAATGATGGAGGACTGTAAGTATTATCAGAAGGCGAACACTTCTGATGTCTATGGTGAACGAATGATACTTCTAGTTTTAATGGAAAACGGACAATTACGTAGATAACATATCATTTTTCGACCAACAGACACAAATGTACCCTTGATTTACTTATGCTCTTATTTGCTTTCCTATTCATTATTTTATATAAATCAAATAATTTTGAAGAACATGTATATAATGTAAATTCAGTAAGTAATAGATCTGGATTAGTCATCAATCCAAGGAAATGGTGAAGCGAAAAACAGGAATGACACAAATACATAGGGGACGTCACAAAATATGTGCAAAATATATAAACATTCATTGCATTAAATGTGTTAGATGTATGAAAGGACACTGGTAAAATGCTCTAATAAAATATTGTTGTTGGATTCTCTCTTGAAATTGATAAATAAACGATTATGTTGAACAACCTTATTTCTGATGTTCTGTTTAGAATTTACAAATATAAAATGACTTGCAAAATAGAACACACAGAAGGGAAATGTAATGCAGAACTATTATGATATCTTTAATAGAATTTAAAAAACTAAAATACCATTGATTAAAACTTTCTCGATCCCATTATACTTTGAACTACTGAGATGTGTTACATGCATATGCATGTATCTGTCTGGTACATAGGTTTATGTGTATGCATAGTATGCGTGAGTTACAGAGTATGTGTATGTATATACATGTGCATCTCAGTATGTAAGGATATAGTGTCTTTTGAATATGTTTAAATGAGTAAAATTCCATGCATGAAAAGGTGTATTTGTATGTTGGTCTGTTTGATATACAAATATTTTTGCATACCTGCATGGACTTATTTGTATATATGAATGCAAGTAAGCGCATGCATAGGTAAAATGTATCATGCATAGATGATTGAAATCTCAACTCCTACTCAATGTTTTTAATTACGTTTCATCGATGCCAGAAGATGCATAGATGATTGAAATCTCAACTCCTACTCAATAATTTTAATTACGTTTCATCGATGCCAGACGATGCATAGACACGGATTCTTACATGTACCTAACTCTTTGAAGTTAGGCTTAATCTGTATTTTAATTATGGAATAATATATTTTGTTATCGATTTATCCTGATCCGGGATATCTATCGACTTCGTAAATGGGTTTATACAGTAAATAAAATATTAAAAATTATTACACTAGGAACAGGAGGTACAAGATTTGACTCACTCATGTGCTAATTTCTAATGAGGCACTATAATTTCTACTGAGGCACTATGAAATATCATATTCCACAGCCAGAGATCACAAGATAACATCTTTTATCCAAGGCATAAGGTAATCAGTAGTGTTCATTCCCATAAGGGGGTTCTGGTGGTCCTGCCCTTGTAGAGACCGAAACCGACGTTTTTCGTCTCATCCGAAGTACACATTTGTATACAGAAAATTACCTTATAAAACTCCAACTCACAGCAGATGCAAATTTGGATACCACTAAACAAATCTCCGTTTTAGTTATATAATATGCTATAAGATACAAGGTGAAAACATATAAATCTTAATCTAAATATATTTCATTATTAACACTACTGATTTTGTTTAAATTATGAGAAGGCCATCCAATAAAACACAGGTTATATTATGTCTGATCTTATAAAAACATAAAGTTAGACCTTGATTATATAAATAAGTATGCCAAAACCGATTTAAGTAAATGAAAGCAAAGTTATTCTAATCAGCTCAGTATTGATACAAAAACATTCCGTTTTAAAAATTGACATTCAGATATAAAAAAATCCAAGAATTATTATTGGAAAGTATAAAATCACAACATTTGTCCACTGTTAAATACATTAAGTGTTCCGAGTTTTCTATAGTCATACCGCTATACCTCCTGATAAATTCAACAAGAAATATGTCGAATTACACTGCATTTTCATATTCTAGATTTTATAGCTTTTTTTCCTATGACCTAAACCTCTGACCTTTTGATCCCAAAATCAATAGGACACATAAAAGCCTCATGGGAAGTATGTGTGTGAAGTTTCATAATAGATGGAATGTAAATACAGTTTTTGTCCGGAAACTATATTCACTGATCAAGGCATTATGCCCTGGACCTTTTTATCCCGAAATCAATAGGATATATGTACATACATGACTCACTGGAAGTGTGCGTGTGAAGTTTCATAACAATAGGTGGGATGTAAATAAGTTCTAATCCACTTATCAATGCCATATAGTCTTGACTTTTGACCTTTTGATCTCGAAATCATGGAGCACACTCTCAGCATATGGCAAGCAATCAAGTGAAAAAAAACCCAGTTTGAATCTGAATTCAAACACATAAAGACATGCTGGACTCATATATATGAGACCAGGTCCTCCAGCAGACCATCGGAAACCCTTTGGGCACTTACTATGTTCCTTTGTTTGCAGAGTTGTTCCTTTATTTGTATGAAGCTGAATTCATACAGAAACTTATCTTCAGAATAAGAAGAATTGACATTGTCTTTATTAAGACATTCAGTTATTTGGACGAAATATATACTATGTATATCCATGTTCTTTGGATTGTGGAAATCGGATCGGTATCTCAGACGTTTACTTTCAATCAATTTATATATAATAATTTCTTGAAACTGATTGTAATTTTACACAAATATTGCCGTCGTTATTTTATCCCTTTATATTCTATTAATCCCACTGTAATGCGTAACTAATGTCTAGTGACATACCTTAAATGCCTGTTATTCTGAGTGCTATGCTCTCGAACGCTGCTTTTGAAATAAGATTAGTAACCGTTTACAAGAAATTATTTAGTTTTGATAAAATTTGGCATCCTGATTACGTAAACGTGTACAAATATATGACCATTTTTTATCATTCGATATCAAATACGTTCATAAAATCATTGCACCACTGGGTAATAACGCAAAACAAAGCTGGTTCAGAGGTACATTCAGTATGGTATGTCAAGACAGGGAGGAGATTTGATTGCTCTGTTAGTCGTCTAGCTTTTTCCTTGCTACGTATAAAACTACATGTATATCAAAGCGAGGTCATCAGAGTGGGGACATATTGATAGATTGTCAAATTGGATGAAGCTATTGCTAAACAAACAGTGCCTATCCTATTATATGTATAACTGCTAGATTTGCCTGCAGCACAATAAACGAGACAGCGTTTAGGTTATACGATTTAGTATCCATATGTTGTTTTGAATTTGATACGGAATTCCTGGAAGAATCATATAAATACAATACAGTTCACTCGGTACACCTTTAGCCACATAGATAATATTTCAGACCGTACAAAATTATTCCAAATTATTCATGTTTTTGACTTTCAGGTACTGTCGCAGGATAAGAAAATGGTACAAATAAATTAAAATAGATAAATGTATCAATGTAGCACTACCAATAATTAGCATTAAGTTAAAATTTACAGAAGCTGCAAAACATCTATCGTTCAAACATTTGATAAGTACTTGACCTCCTTCTTGATTTATTTTTTATTTTACATTTATACAGATAAAACAAAGTAGCTATCAAAACTCAAAACAACAATATAGAGAGAATTTTAGTTAGTTAGTTAGTGTGTGTGTGTGTGTGTGTGTGTGTGTGTGTGTGTGTGTGTGTGTGTGTGTGTGTGTGTGTGAGAGAGAGAGAGAGAGAGAGAGAGAGAGAGAGAGAGAGTTCACCCTCCGTAGGTACAATGGTATATATAATTTGCCTCAACCTGGATATGTGGAAGGTATTAAGCTATATTAATGAACTTCAGCAAATTGTGGTATCTATTTTCGAAGTTCCTCCCTTTCAATACAATTCACTCTCACATTATACATAACACAAGAGCAGATGACTATATCAGTTGGTACAATGTAATGGGCTAAATCCCTTACATGTACTTGTCTCTCCGTGATACTAGCATTACCGGTTGTAATGAAGCCCATAATTCCTTCCGAATGCTCAGCAAGACAAGTATTAGACTACATCAACATACATGTCTTCTCTATAAATTGATTTCTTGACGTCCCGAATGCATGATTCATTGATCTATAACAATGAATAAAATGCAGAAACTGCCCTTAACATTTTGTCGTCTTTTACATGTATTCAGACTTTAAAGATGATAGACAAAAAATCAAGATGCATTCTTCTTTCTTTAACATGCTCTGTATTTAAACGCGGTGTGTTCAATCCCAATGAAAATAAAAGTAAGAAGAAACTGACGTAGCTGAATGACAAAAATCATCTCGGGCATGTAGGATAGGCACATAAAAAGACATCACAAAAGTATCAAGTTGTAATGTATTTCTAGTAGCAACTTTTGAGGAGATGACCATACTACGATCACTTATGTCTAACATTTTCCATATACGAACGGACTGAATCGAGAAAAGAAGTGCTCAATACACTGATCAAGTAAATGTCGAGGAAGGCCTTCATTTGCTAGATAACATTTAATTCGTTTGCCGTTCGTTTATTCTATACGGTAATGTGTGATTCTAGCTGCAAGAATACAAAATAAGCTTACGCTTCACGTCTAGAAGGAAAGGCTATAGAACTACCCAGGTGTTATTCAGGACATTGGCATGAAGAATGCCATTAAAGATGTTCTTATGATGAAAACATCAATGGCGACATTTGTGAAATTTGCGATAATGCAAATAGTAATTACTATTTGGATTTTCTGACACATCCTAGCGTTTTAACTTTATTATGCCTGTATATTGCAAAATAATGTAGGTTCATGTTTGATAAATCACAGTGTATTTGATCAAAATGTGTAAAAGCATAGCGAACCACATCATTTACAAAGTAGATAATTTACGTCCGTCATTTGTTATAACAGAAAGTTTTGCATTGTGGTACATGGATTAAACATTTATGGGAAGATTTTACTGCTACCGACTGTGATGTCTGTTTAATTTTATTTTGAAACTAGAAAAAGAAATAGATAGAGAGTCCAATATAACATCCAGCTGAACGTTCATTTTACTAGACTATGGAGCACCCTGCCCGATAAAGACCATTGTATGACTTTTAATTGATTTTTTAAGGTGGTACCGTATTATCAAATACTTTTGTGATAAATTATGTTTTTATTCGACTATTTCATATACGTTTTCGTGACGTATTTTTTCATTCAATTTAGTTTGGTCCTTTGTCCTTTCTTTATCAAAATGAGTAGTAAAGAGTAAATATGGCTTTAATTTGCATAACTTGCCTCCTTTTTAGAAAATTTGCGCTATCAAAATTGGATGTGGTCTATGCATTTCGCAAACAATCTTGAACCACAGAAAGAAATAAAGGGTGTTTGGATATATTAAAAAACAGCCATCCCTGAAAATAAAAGCTATTTTCTCAAAATATATATCTGTCTTCAAATTGTTTACATGGCATGTTTTTGCATGGGTCTGAAAACAGCTTTATGTGATATGTCAAAATTTTAATCTTTAATTTCTGATGCCAGGACATTTCATAGGTCCCGTATATTATGTCAATTACTACCAAGTAGAAACACGTTCTATTCGACAGGTCTTGAAACAAAATCTATATTAAATACTTAAGTGGCATGGTGGTACACATAGGTATAAACTTACCACGTCAAAGTAAATGTAAGAAACTAAGCAACGTATTTTACTATTAAGTTACATATAAAATTGTTATTCGTTGTGTCAAAGCAATGTTAAGTTCATTGTCTTATTTTTTGTTTTAAATCCTCAACATGTTATCATATATTTTATAGATATACACTAATTGTAATTATGAAAACCACAACAACTGAATGACGTTTGTTACTTCAGTTGACCGCCCTTAGTCGGTATCGTAACCACGGCACAATCGAATATTAATGTCGTTCTTCCGTGCAAATGTTTTGTGTGCATGTCCTTGGTGATTTTTGTCATACAGCTTTGTCAGATGTCTTCAGTTTTCTCTCTTATATAAACAACTTTTCGTTTTAGTAATAAAAGCAATAGTATGCTTCATAACTTTTGCGCATTTCGGGAACCTACGTCTCTTCAGTGATGCTCAAGACCGAAACTATGACAATCTTTACATCTATTATCGTTTCAAAAACTGATTGTTATTATGAAAAAGACATCTGACTCAACTGTATAAAGTATCCAGGAAAGGCAGAAATCATAATCGCCCAGCGTGTACCTGAAGCTTTATTGATTTCAGTTCTGACAATGACCTGTAAGTGTCTGATTACCTGCTTACAGCTAAATATGATGGTTTTTATTTAAGTTTGTTGCAAGTATGCTCATTAGTCATGCAACATGTGGACGCACCGAAAAGTCCGTAAGCTATACAATGAAGAGCATGGACATTCAAACAAAA
This sequence comes from Pteria penguin, assembly GCA_035048485.1. Classification (NCBI taxonomy): domain Eukaryota; kingdom Metazoa; phylum Mollusca; class Bivalvia; order Pterioida; family Pteriidae; genus Pteria; species Pteria penguin. The sequence goes on from CM068581.1 coordinate 40,260,439, forward strand.
GCAAGACCGATGATTTAGACGAGATGCTTTTTTTTGTATTTGAAATGCCTCACGGCTTTGCCATCTGCATTTATTAGATAATGATAATATGATGCATGCAAATGACTTCAATAAACCTTAATCTACGGCAAAGCTATAAATATTTATCCTGGAACTTATTATGTACATTCTACATAAGCGATCATCTAATGGGCTTGGATGACAGATTCTATTTAATTTTAAGATATTAGATTTCATACTTTGGGGTCGTTTGAGGTTAGTTACCAAAGAGTTGACATATCCAGGGCATACAGTAAACTATGGTATGGTATGTTACGATGGTACTGTGGTGCGATGGTATAATGACACATTGGAATCATGGTATAAAAAGTTGGTGTAATACTATGATGGTATAATGTGGATTTATTTAGGTTTCTATATTATATTATTTTGGTATCTATATTAAACCTCATTTTATTCTGCTGTCTTTTGTTTTTATGATATAATTATGTGGACTTGATAGCTTGCATATAATTAATGGCTTAATATTGACCATGGTGAATTCCTAACGTTTATATATAAATATTTCATTGAATGAACACAATATGGTATTTGAAAGGCATAATGTAAAATATGTTACATTGGTAAGGTGGTATAGTTGTTCGCAGGTACCATGATATATCCGAATCATATAGACGTGGTTACATCTTGTTATATTAAGATTCATACCCTATATTCTCTGCTCCCTGATGTATTTTGTGGCAATTTCCATCCCTTAAATCTGATTTCTAACATTTTAATCAATAAAAGAAGTATAATGCTAAAATATCGAGCAGTAATAAATAAATAACATCTATTATACAAGACAACATATTGTATAGTATTGTCAATCAATATTCCTAACTTTAAGGATTACATACATGAAATATATCCCCTGAATTTGAGATAAAAGAGACAACCGAGAGCAATAATTCCGCTTCGTATCTGGATATATTTTAACTTTCGACAATGATGGTCATTTGAACACCTCTCTGTATGACAAACGTGACGATTTTAACTTCCAAATAACTAACTTCCCGTTTCTTTGCAGCAATATCCCGTCCTCACCTGCCTATGGAGATTTTATATCTCAACTTATAAGATACGCAAGAGCATGTTCTCTATACGACGGTTTTATCCCATGGGCCAAACGACTGGCCACTAAGTTGCTAATGCAGGGATATGTTAAAGAACATCTTAAATCGTCACTGAGGAAGTTCTACGGTCGCTATGGGGATCTTGTACGAAAATATGATCTGCCTCTTTCTAGAATGATTGATAATATTCTGGAGTGCGTCTAAATGACCTGTTCAGTGAACACCAAATATGACTTTGTATACCACTTTTGTACTTCGTATGTACAATTAGGAAACCAAAACTATTGATTTTGACAAGTTTCTTGAGAACTAGACGCTTACTCTCCCCGGGCACCTGGTCTTACCTCGGAATTTTTCAGTTGTTTGGGGTTCACAACAGTTCCTTTTGAAACTTACACGATTTTGTATCTGTCCTTGGACTTTGAGAATAATTAACGGTTTGGTACTTCTTCGATATTGATAGATATTAGCTATAACGGACACTTAGAAGAATCTGAGAAGGATAGGTTTACCAAGGAGGAGTAAGCATCATTTATTGACCGGTCACACCCACCATGATACCAAAGAATTATGCATGCTAATCACATTAAGTGACAATGGTATAACCGTAGTCACAATACTGGTCGGAAAAGGAAAATTCAAATTCGTTGGTTAATCTGGGCGGGTTTGTTTAATCATGGATCATTTTAGCAATGATAACAGAACAAAGCGAAAGAGCAACATAACGTTTAACGATGCCAGTTGTTAATTCGAAATAAGTTCATTTAAATTCATTTTGATGTTACAATAGCTGGGAAACTCAAATAGCCTAAGGCTTTATCACATCTAAGGTTAAGGCGTTATCTGCTGATCCATGACAGTCTTTTTTAAATAGTTGAGTACATTAACAGCAAACAGAGATTGGTAAAAGGAGATATCGGTGCAATGTAATTGAAAGAGACACACAAAGAACTATTCATCAATTAATAGCTGGAAAAACCATGAAAATTAAATACAAATGAGAGAAAACGAATTAATCAAATATAACAAATGAAAATTAACTAAACGAAAAGATATCTCAATTTTTATTTTCAAGTCCCCATCGGGACCTCAATAATCAGACCAAATTACCTATTTAACACATCCTTGTTCCCTAGCAGCATAAAGAGATTTTTGAATATGATTTGTTTTGGTCATATTTCGTCAATTCAGTGTTGTGTGGGAGCTGATTTTATCACTCGTCCGGAATTGACCCTTCCTTCTCGCGGATTTTTTGTCGAATTGCGTGACGTCACAATACATTTTCAGTGTTTGTAAGAGGTATGACCGAGGTTTAAAGCATTGTGACGTCATCTAATTTAACAAAATTTCGAGCGTAAATGGAAAAGTCAATTACCTTTAGTCGCCTTGCCCTGAAATGACATTCGTCGGTTGGTAGGTATTTCTTTCTAAAAATGCATTTTTCAATCGATTGTCAGGAAAAAAGTCTATTATCCATTTGTGTAAAGGATATAGTTATTCTTGTGTCAAATTTCATAAAAGTTTGTTTGCATACTTCGGGAGTTATTTTCCTCCTTCGGATTTGCTTTTCTGACTAACAGGTATAAAGTCACGAATGATGTAATTTAGAACAAATTCGACCCTTGATGAAACAACTTTATTTAGATATTTAATTATTTTTATGGAGGTCTAATATGGACTTTATAAAGGACAAAATGTTTATTTATGTAATGTATTGATTTATGTTTTTAACTTTTCAAAATATACTCTGCTGGCATCTGTGTGGTGCACTTCCTCATAAGTTTGTCCTTAGCTACGGACTTTCCCGAGGATATATCTTTTACGTACCAAAGAATACTGTGAGACGAGGTCTCTGTTTACAATGTATCATTTGAAGAACAGATAGGAAAGCAGAAATCGATAAATCACCTTTAAATTTCTACGCCGTCTATAGAATGACGGAGATATAAACACTGTTGTAACACTGTACCACCGGTGATCTAATTTGTCATCCAATTTCGGAAAACTGACGTTCAGCAAGATGTGTCCAACGGAGTCTCTCATCAATACTTTTACGTTGATCTAATATACAAACTAAGGAGAGTCGAAGCTTGATATAATTTCATCTCATCGGGTTCAAATATATTTAAAAGCTTCAGACATTAAAAGTTATGACCCGGACGGAAATCATCTCAAAAAGCACATGTCTTCAATTGGGCCACTCTACAATTTTCATTTAGCGTTAAACGTTAAAAAGCGCCTAACAGAGGATGGCACTAGCTCTCTTAAGAAATTACAGCATCACTAATGTTCGGTATCTTAGATTTAGTCCTCGGTAGTTCTCACTGATCAAGGAAATGAAATAAAACATGTCGGTCAAAAATGAAGTTTAACAGTATCATACCAATACAGTATAACATATTTTACATTATGCCATTTTAGCTATATTATCCATATGATAGATCCTAGACCCAATATTAAGTGAATGTCAACGTGTTAAGAGAACTCATCAAGAATAATTAAGGTAATGACCGATACGTCATGTGATATTTCATCTCTGGCAGAAATACTCAAAACCAACATTGGACTTACACATTTAAAAAGAGACCTCATTTGTGACATGACATTTTAACATTTTGAACATGGATGGTGCTTGCATGGTACACTACTTTGGTCATTTACCTAGATTTTGAAATATTACTATTCGAGGACCAGTTCATGGCTAAGACCAGTTCATGGCTAAGACCAGCTATGGGTTACTACTTTATAAAGATTATATAAAACTTGAATGTACAAATTCTCATGCGTAATGGTAGGTGCCCTATGTATTGCAGACAGTAGCATGAAAAATTCTCGTACCTTCACTTCTCATAAGCCGAAATAACAAATGAGCCGGGACCAGTGTCGTTTCATATAACTTCAGTATATCATTTCAGTTATATACTGCATCTGTGAAAATTCTATGTATTGACGGTATGTGATAATTTTCTTCAGCACAAACTTCGAACTTCGTCGCAAGGTATCGATATTATTTAGACAAACGTACTTCGGCTGTCATAAAAATCTAGTGTTCAAAACCCTGATGTTTCATATACAAGTAAACTGTATTACACCAATCCATATTTCAATAAAGATAATGTAAAATCATATAGTGATATATAGCGAGCTTTCTAACAGATACTTATAAATTTATATCCAAGGGTTACCATACCAAACTTCTTTAGGTTACGATCATGTAAAATACTGTTTACTATTTGTGTTCTCACTTCAGCAGAATTGGCATCATCCATGTTACGCCGGCTTATTTATGACTAGTAAAAATGTCATTGTCATTCGATTGCCTAAAATACGTGCACATAGAGAATAAATCACGTCTTCTGAATTAGACACAACATTTTTGTCACAGTCAATGTTATGATTGATGTTAACCATGTCGTAAGATATCAAAGCCAGGGAAAATTATTTGGCAAAAATATCATATCTTATGAGCTTATAAACTAAGTAATGAGTATGCATTTACGCAATCATCAATGCAATAAACAGACAAATAATACTATCAATACAAAATTCCTGAAATGTAGATATGCTAAAATTTTTAATCCATACATTAATGAGATCACTCTAAGACTTTCAATGGGAAGTGCACTGCTTATAATAAAACAGGAACATTCAATATCATGAATTTTCGTAAAATGCATCACTATGCAATATACGCTCCGGCATAAATTGGGTATGTCCGTTTTCATTATAAACAATGCAAGAATCTAGAGGTGAACCTGCGTTTGACTTACACTTTACATAAATTCTGATATCATGCAGTGTATTATAAAGGTTTGACAGGATAAGATATTTTAACTCTTTAATATGGAAATTCCTGCGATCATGTAACGTAAATCGCACCAATTCTTTATTTCTTACAATATAATAGATAAATACGGAGGGCCTTGTGTCATAGTAGCATGGAAAATGAAATAATATTAATAATAAAAGATTGTTGCCTTCGATTTAAAGCCTTAAGACGATTATAAACGAATAAATATGAAATTTTCTTAGCAGCTATCTAAACTCAGGCAGAACTATTTCGCCTACATACACATGGGCGCTGACAGAGATAGCATGTCACACTTTCCCAAATGTCTCGATGTAGGTTTTGAGGAGTGACAGTAATGAGATACTACGATGAATGCCTATTAAGAACGTTTGTCCACTTGGGTACAGAATCGCCATGCGTACATTATATCATGTTTGTTTACATTGCTATCATGAAGCCGACTTGGGTCGGTTAACTGGCAAAGAAATCATTTGGTGAGTTGTACTAGAATTTGATTTTACATAGCAAAGTACTGATGTAAATTACATAATTCTTGAGGTATTAAGGAAATTAATGAAAAGGACAATCCATTAATATATGTAATCTTGGTGAAATGAAGTCGTTGTTAATGTAAATATAATCAATATTAACTATGTAAGGGAAGAAGAAAGGAATCAATGTATCCTATAGGGTAACAGTTTTATTTTCTTGTAAAGTGCCTTTCAACTATACACGAGATCAATCTACAGATAATATACACATTTCTTATAATTATAAATATCTATGGCTGAACAATTTTAAAATGCTGTGAAAATCAACATGGTGATAACTTTCATTGTGCCGTAATGAATAATGACCGTGATTTGTGATACTATCAGAACCAAAATAACACAGATTAAGAGATATATCTTGCAGCAAAATATCATCATAATTTATATTGACAATTTGTAATAACAATTGGTGGGTAAAATGAAGAGCAGATGAACTCAATTATCCCGTCGACTTAGCAGTGTTTATCGTTGTAGTAGATACAGCATATGACGTACATACGTCACATATTTACAACATAATTAACTCGTCTCCGCATAACTCACAATAACCCATATTGTAAACACAGATTTCGGAATTCAAGAATTCACTCTCTTATCATTTACTTCCTGTCTATTTGTATATTACAAATTACTTGAGGTTTGTCGGGAATTATATATGACAAATGAATTTCAGTGCACTAGATGTGGATTCTAGTTATTTTAAAAATATACTAATGGACTTATGCAAGTATAATGGAAGTGGAAATTAACGGTATTATCGATATCAACTAATAGAGAATAAATTAGTAATCCAAATAAAATATCAAATATTATGAAACATATAATAATACGATTTTCCGTCTCGTTTATTACGCAAGGCGAAGCTCATAAATTTGGAATATAAGGACAATATGAATTTTGACTAGAACGCTCTATTAAAAGCTGTCGTAAGATGTATCTAATGCATTGGACGCTAATTTCGGTATGAATAATGCATGATTATTACACTTAAATGTTTATCAAGTGTTTTTCTAAAGAAAAAGTAATGGAAAGAAAGAGACTTCCTGCACACCAGTTCTTATTATATTGTTGAACTATAAGTGATCGATACGAGAGTGTCGATCATTGTAGAGTATAAATACCAGTGACAGTGATGCTCATATTCAATACTGTCGATAACCAACCTCACATCCCGAGGAAACTTATTACGTATCTCTTTTATTTGGTAAGTGCGATTTATAATTAACAATTTATTAATTGCATGAGCATTTCTTTTATTAGATTTTAATTAATCATGTGTTTGTTTTCTGAAAACATATTTTTTTATGGATTTTACGAATAATACATGTTGCTGTATCAGTTCAGCACTCGGGTATCTAATAATATTAGACATCCGAAGGAATCGAATGGTGGATAAAGTAAATGATTTTAATATGATCTTGTTTCTTTCTATTAATCACTTCATACATATACACAAATGGATATTTCATAAGGTCCTCAATCTAGTTCGCTTTAACTGTTAGTCGGGATTCCTGCAAATCTTTGTCATTAACTCGCTTTCATAGGGTGCAGACCACAGTTGACTAGTTGATGTCACTTTTTATTTTTTTATTCTTATGTTTATCCCATAATCATATTTCATGTTCGTATTTTTGTAATCTCTCTATTAGAGTAAAGTGTTGATCATTGTTATTTTCATGGACAATTATTTTTAAATGTGTGTTATTTAATTGAACTTGGTGGAAAGGCGGACTTGTAAACCGGTTATCAAGTCATGACGAATATCCATTCAATTCACATTCCCAAGTCAATACAACCACTGCGCTACTATTGAATAGTTTTGGGTGTTTTATGTGCTAATTCTTGTATGGTTTACATATTCGTGGCTAAGTCATAAGTCTTTTTTTCCTTATTTCCATAAGTATATAACCAGAAACTATAGCTACCTTTGGTATACTTGCTATGGGTGTAGGTATATCGATAAGAAAAATTAATTATGAGATGTCCCTTTCCTCGAAGGTTTGTGGAGACATATAATTCGGTCATCGAAAGATTGTGCTCTAATACCATTGGTTTATTGTCAAACTTTACAAGTTTTAATTTCCATTCCCATTGAGGCACTGTTGATGAATATGCAAATAAGTTGATACATTGATACAAATATGAGACGAAATACAGGTTTCAACCCTGCAGCCATACTTGATAGTATAAAGTGAGATTCTTCTATTAAATTCTTTATATATATATATATTTATATGCCTATGAAAACTTGCCAAAACTTCTTACATATTGTAAATTAACGTTTTTTTTTACTTTATACGTATGTTTGAAGGATGTTAAATCATCATTGCTGATGACAGCTTCGTGTTAGTTCCTGTACATGTGTATTTAGACCATTCATTGTAACAAAAATGATCGTGACATTAAACATATGTCCATCTGAAAAATATATCCGAGGCCATTAAGAGCAGATTATTATTCGATTTACATCGAATTAAATCAGGAGTAGAATGGTATTTAATATTACTGAAGACAACAGAACATACATTCTACCATAGTCCCGGATTTATCCTTAGAAACGGTTGAAAAATTATCAACCTGTCAACCACATGGGGTGGATGACAAGCTACACGACCTATTTCGCCCTTAATTTATTATGACGTCATAAACAAACCCGATACGCCAACGTCAGTCGACCTAAGTTTTGTGCATTTTCCAACATAACCCAAAGGCAAAATAGAGCAGAGTGAACTTGACACTCAGATTTCTGGTTCGCAGTCATCACCCGACATTAGAAGTAGATTCTATTAAACATATATTGATTAAGTGCACCATATTTTAACAACTGGTGTCACTTCAATTAATGTCTGACAATACGGAAGAAAAAAGAGGAGTTACCGGCTCAGTTATGTGACAGAAGTCACCATGGAGCCACTCAATACATGAACACAAATAATATAATAGAACATTTAACACATTACAAAAATATTTGATTGTAGTGCAATTACGATACCGACTTAGGACGGTCATTTAATTTGACAAAAGCCAAACAAATGGTGTGGTTAACCGGTTTACGGGCCCACCTTCCCACTCACCGTAACAGCAGAACAATCAAAAGACGTACATTTAAAAATTTATAAATAATCCTCCATGTACAGAACAAGGGTCAACAGGTATCGCATATTGAGAGGTCATAAAAATATAAACACGTAAGGTATTGTAAAACACATAATGGTATAAAAATATATGCGACATCAACATGATAAACCGTGCTCTGCCAGTCTGAAATCCAAATTGCAAATATTTGAAGATATAACTAATTGCTAAGTTGACCAAATAGTAAGAGGTAAAGAACCAATCTAAGGACAGAGTTTTGCATGCGGGAGATATTGCTTAAATTGAAAATAATTCACAAACTTTTGTCACAATGAGTCGGAAGTATATATTTCGGGTGAGTACGAAAGCACTTTACCAAAAACAATGATCAAGGCTTTGTTTGGACTTTTTTAAAATTATTTTTACGCATTATATTAATAATAATTATCATTATTCATTATTATTATTATTATTATTATTATTATTAGTAGTAGTAGTAGTAGTAGTAGTAGTAGTAGTAGTAGTAGTAGTATGTTGGCGAGCACAGGTCTGGATCATTGCTTTATAATTTGTCTTTTGCTATGGACCCAAAAGAAGCAGTGTGAGATATATTCGTACCAACATATACCCTGAGAGGGGGCCTTGGTTTAAACGGTCTCATCTGGAGGACAGGCAGAGAAGCAAACATGATGACTGTCCCTAGAAAAGTTGGCATCAAAACAGGAATTGATCCCGGATCCTAAAGTCTGGTTTGCTACCAGTAAACCAAGCTGCCCCCTTTCCCCTTCTATAGATTTACATACACATTTACAATATTAACGACTGGTTTTATATTTCACATAGCCATATAAAAAATGTAAGTATTTGGAAAATGATTATCAGATTGAGAATCAAGAACGACCAATGCTGCATATATAAAGGTAAAATTAATTGTGAGTGTACAATGAAAACATTATAATATGCTTTGACGAAGAAATACATTATGTATTATACGAAGGAAACTGATACCATTTTACTATAAAACTAAATAGAACATACAGCCACTGGAAGTAATGACGCCCTGAAACGTATAGTCTGCTACGTGTTCCATGACCCAGACCACTCCTGATTGAGTTCGTGTTATTTAAGGAAGGAGATAGTTCTCATAAATTCCGAACATTTTACTATGACTTTGAAATCCTGTGAAAATGACATTCAAAGTGTAATACTAATTGTATCCTCAAATTATATATTGAAGCAGATTAAAAACCAGTAAAATTTACAAATTTTGGCCATTTCACCCGAAAGTAATGATTCATAATGGGCCCATCAGTTTGGTTTAATTTTGACCGTTTGTTCCTGACGCATCGACTGAGAGTTAAATATCAGAAGGTTAAAAAAAATCACGTTTGAAGTCTACATTTCGCAAATTTTATGGTTGTTATCAACACCTTCTTTGTGTTTATCAGAAATCATTATCCGACACGTTGGATTCCTTATTTGACTGAAATCTTCTTAAAGCGTTTGTATTGTGATCTTATGATATTACACCATTTTACTGACTGTCACTACGGTTATACCGTTACCAGTTAATATAATTACGAGTTGTACTGGCCCGTAAACCCCATGCAATCACAACGGATGTGATTTATAAGCAGGGGAGGCTTACTCCTGCATGGAACCTGGTCCAGTGTCTTGTCCTCCAGAGGTGAGGCCTGTGGTTGACTATTTCTGACTCTCTGCAAAACAAGAAATGGGATCAATTGCCATGGATGAATAAGCATTCCCTGCTGACTAATTACACCCATCGAGATTCCATACTATGTGAGCTAGTATAACTCGTAGTCATATGATCTTGTATAATAAATTTTCTTTATTGACGTCTACTCAGTATCTTAGCATTTGTTTTATTCAGAACGATTCCTACAATCGGCATATTTCAATGGCAAAAACAGAATTAAGTGGAACGCACCACAGGTGTCCCGAGAGTGTAGGTCTTTATTGAATTTATATAAAAGGTAAAATACCCCCCCCCCCCCCCAAAGTTTATGAGTACAAGACTTGACAATGGACATTTGAGAAGATTGATACAAATGTTGCTAATGCTGATATAAAGCAAGGCGTCAAAATGACAGTCACAGTTCGATTTCTCGTGTTAACACATCTAAAACCTTTCAGGTTTTAAAAGAGTTCTGATGTATATAGCTATATATGCCTTAGTGTAAAAATATATTTCTATAGGGACCGAAGATCCATAAATGCAAAATAGAATATGTTTATAGAGCAAAAATAAGTTTGCAGAATTGCTGTCTGTAAATGTATCATTACAAAAGAGTAAATTCAAGAATACATGTAGATACTAGGATCAATGACAATAAAACATATCCGGTACTGTTAAGTGATTGAATTATCCTGATTAATTAATATTCTCAATGGGATAAAACTGATTTTACACGTAACATATTATTAAGTTATCTATGGACACTCATTTTCATCTCCGCCGTTTGGTCTTCGATAATTGATAGGGTTTAAGCTTCAGTAATTGCACACACTGCGTGCTGCAATCTTCATTACCTGTATGGCAATCATAAATGTCACATTCCCCAATGACTCTACCAATGTCATGTGATGATACCTTAATAAAAATAATGATAATATTTCCTATGAATGCATCATATATCATTATGCGCGAATAAGTACATATGTAGAAAAACAGTGTGTAAAAGAGGGTCTCACGACAGAAGCAGAAGAGACACAGAATTTGATTGCGAAAATACATTATTAACGCGTTCACTTTAAAGCAAGTCTTATAACTATTATCTTAGCTACAAATTTAAGAAAGGAAGAAGTATACTAGAATTCAGTAGGAGAATAAAACATGGATTGCAATATACTCTTATAAAAAGAATTCGTATTTGAGATGAAATTAGTTTAAATGCAACTACTGTTCGCACGTCGTGATTTGCCTAATAAATTTGCATATTTACAATGAAACACTAAATTAACATAATGGCTTATAGCATTGAAGTATACATTTCTGTGAACACATATCAAATTATTTTAATAGATCTACTGTGTTATCATGCTGACAACGTTAAAATTGTAAATCAAACACTCTTGATCACACTAATGAAATGATGAAAAAGATGCACACGAACTGTCTCTTCTATCTCTGGTTTTGAGGGATATAATAGATCGTACAATATGGTAAATCACTTCAGGAAACTGTTATCCGGCATTTGGAATCAAATAACGAATGCCAAATCAGACTTCCGGTACACTGTAGCTAGAATGATTCTCGTGATGTTGCTTGATGAAACGACATTGCGTTCCCGTAAAGAGATATTCAGCAATATCTGTCAGAATTGTTAGATTCAGAAAGCATCATGTTTATAATAAATCACATTCGAAATTGAAACAAATACCAAAACGAAGTATTTGGCAACTAACGTTATTGTCAGTTTTTACTTGTAAAATCAAGATATTTTTAATTAATACAGGGAGTTTGTTAATTAGGTATGATGTGCAAAATAGTAGTAGTAAAATTATTGCTTTTAAATAATAGCGTTTGATACCTTTGTTGAAAGTCAAATGTCGCGCGATGAAACCTGGCAATGTGACATCGGACATTGATTACTTAACGGATTATTTAAATACTAATGTTTTTTTCGATTGTGATTGAAACATGATTTGGGTTTGGAGTAGAAACATGTACCCCTCGAGAGCTATTATCTAGTAACTGTAGAATATCATCAATTGGTGAATTCATATGGGATTGTTTGATTTATCGTTGTTTATTATCTCTGTTGATGCAAATGATAAAGAAGAGTTTAGAATCATTCAAATCTTTATTATTTTTGTGAAATGTTTGTGCAACAGCTTCTGATTAGGAGTTTTAAGATAAAACCAGTGTAGCTCGGTATTTAGCACTTTACTTAATACTTACAGATCGTAGCGTTTCAGCCCAAACAATAATTGACTTTGCCATCAGATAAAAGTGGAAGCTACTTCAAAATGCTGACCAGGGAGAAGAATTATTCGATTTCTTTTCGCTTCAAGAATAATTTCTGCATAAACAGTTTTGTTTTTTGTGGTTTAATTTATTTATTTATTTTTTTTTTTTTTGGACGCATACATAATGTACTGACCATGTCGCCACAAGGATCGAATATTCCTCCTCCGAGTGAACTTAAATGAAGATTGATTCATTGATTAAATATTGTTTTACGTCACTCCACTATTATTTTACGTACATGTTGACCGTATCTGCCTGATGCATTACACAGATATTTATACCTTTACAACGGACCAACCCGAAGTAGAGATGAGAGAGAGATTTATTTTCTTATAGTTATTACAACTGATGCCGCTGCTTGATACTGTCTGTACCTTGGTGTACTACCCATGCTACGGTGATGATCCGAAATGTAGACTTCAAACCTGACTGCGAAAAAATTTTGTAAAACTGCTAATATATAGCGTCTTCTTAATAGATCTGTTTTCCTTTTACATTTTGATTAATATAGCGATTTGTAATACCCTCCTTATATCTTTTGAGTTAATATTTCGTCCTTAAGCATCACTTAAAAAATAGTAGTAGTCGCAGTGCGCATATGATGAATTATAGTAATGCAAGTATATGTGTTTTTATTTAAAAACATTTTTAAATAAGACGTATTTTTACTTTTCTTAATTGGGAATCTTACTGAAATTTGACAAACGTGAAAGAATGCAATGATAAAGTCCGTCTGCGCCTTTCGCTTTTATCTACTTTGATATTTAGTGGAAAGGAAAAGTCTTGAAAGAAGTGAAAATTTCTTTCGTGAACTGTGTTTTATATTGCGTATTTATACACATATGTCTCCTAATGGAATAGTGATAAGATGATATCCAAATTACTTCGTGAACGGGAATTCCTCCCAATTTATCAGGAAATGCTGTGAGTGTTCTTCAGTAATTGTCGTCTTACTCTGTCATTTGTAACAAAGTTTTAGGATGTAACATAGTATTAAAATCGCAGATAAATGGAACGATGCCATGTCCTCAATGTCACTAGGGTTTTCCTTGCTCTGAATGTTTTATAGCCTACGCGGAGTTTGAAAAACGATTGTCAAATGTATAATTGGTCTAAGGGGTCGACCGCAGTTAAGATAAATGATGTGCCATGTAGCTTGAGTTTTCACATAGAGGTTGGATCAAATATGGAAACAAATGTATGGAATCATTTTCTTTAAGAAATTTATGAATGTGAAGATGATGGATAAATCCAAACCATAAGTCCGAAAATCATGAAACCAGAGGACATACAAAATCAGTGAAAATGAAAACCAAGTAGAAAATAACGAAACATGTCTACTTGAAGAGCATATTTGAACCCCTATGATGGAGTGAGATCAGGTGCCCAGGGAGAGTGAGCCTCTCCTGCTTGCTGGAAACATCCGTCACATATACCCAGTAGACAGAGTCCAATCGTGTAAATTCCATATATATTTATATATGGAGAAGTCAAAGTAGGTAACCTTCTAGTATAGAAGGTGCCAAATCTTTGTAAAATGATCCGAATCGGTCTTAGTCCATAATACCATTTAAAAGTCTGGATAACGAGATATCATATTGAGTAATAAGAGTCTCGTAACCACCATAGAATAGTGACGTTGTTAGTCTAGCACATATGTAATCCTGGTTGAGTAGCTTATCTGAAAGTCGCCTAGCCTTCAGAACAAAGTCATTTTATTTTTAACATGCTCTGGATTAACGTTTTAACTGAGATATGAATACGCCGTATGCGGGCGAGGATCGAATGTAGCTACTTATGAAAGTAAAGATTGTGATCGCGAAAATGTTTGTCACAGAGTGAGGTGTTCATTTAATGTCGAAAGACAAAATAGTATCTAAATACGAAGTAAAATTACTACTTTCTGTCGTTTCTTTGACCCTCCGGTTCATTTGGATAGATGGTAATCCGCGAATGAATTATTATTTATTGAAAGCAAGTTATCTATATATCTGTAAATGACATTGAAGCAAAGAGCAAATTGTTTCTTTCCTTGCGAAAGTAACGACTGAATAACTTCAGCTTCGTATGAGTAAAGGAATATGTCAGCCAGAAGCGGAGCACAGTTAGTACCCATTAGAATGCCGACAATTTGTTGAAACCTTTCCTCCAAACACCACAAAAATTTTATCGTTAACATATTCAACATCTGAATGACATCTATTTCAGTATATTTACTTTTTGAATCAGAATTTTCCCTAACGGAGTAAGTTTTATCATGGCCTATAACTATATATTTGAATCTGCGGTTTCCGATTTTACTAGTAAATGCATTTTGGATAATTTCCTCTAATATGTCTTTTAATTTCTGATGAGGGATCGTTGTTTAAAGAGTCAAAAAGTCAAAAGAATTGATGGAGTGATTTTTAGTAACACTTTTTGATTTTAGATTTTCTAACAACTGTTTTGAATTTTTAAGGATCCACATTTGGAATATACTGTTTCGCAATACCTATGAAGGCCAGATTTACTTTCTGATAATTTTTTTTTTGTGAGTAGCATCGATACAGATTTTGTGGAACCAGCGATAAAGCGTTGTTTGTAATGATTTTTGTGCATTTTTGGTTTTTTAATGCAGTACAAATATGTAAGTTCTAAGTTTAATTTATTTGTGTCAATACCAAAAGTATTGAGGACAGGTTTATGATTTTCAATTACTTCCGAAACCAAAAAGTTCGTGAGAGTATAAGTAAGATTTCCTGGAGCTGAATTTAATCCTAATTCTTTCACTAGGCTGTCAAAGTAATGTTTCTTACAAGTAAATGTATAATTATTAGAAGCTTTATCCGCTGGTGTAAAGATATAATGTTTTTGGAGGAAGGTAAATTCTGTGACAACATCAGGATCTTTGAAAATAAATTTGGTGTTTACGGAGCCTTGTAATTTTTTTTTTTTTTTTTTTTTGATCTCAGCAGGACTGCAATAGATTTTATCAATTCCGAAAGAGTGTCGACCTGTACTTCCTCTCTTTTTGTCCATCGTGTAGCATATTCCTCGCAGGAGTTGATAATATTCTTAAATTTTTGGCTCTATGTGAATGATCTGGATTCTCTGTAATTTGGACCTTTAAGTAAAAGTTCTCTTAATTTGGTGTTTTTAAGAATATGAAGATCACTAGAAATGACATGACCACAAGGAGAATATATAAAATTAGATAAGGAACATGCACACATGGTTGAGGATGGCATGCAGAGTTGCTAAGATCAAGACACTGTAGAACCCCTTTGTAATAATAAATTTTGGATTCAACTGATAGTGTGTAGCTATAGGAAATACATGGTGGATATTTGTTTTTGAACTATGGAGGTATTTTCTTTAATACTGACCTAAGATTTAAAATTTTGCCAAAATTTAAATAATCAATGCCTTTATTGCAAATTAAATTTTGATGAAAGGGCGTTTCGATTTTTCCATAGATATATCTGACGAAACTGAATTTCACTACCAACTGAGCAATTCAAATAACTTCGATTCTACAATAATATCTGTATTGCCGTAAAAAACCAAAGTAGAATTTATAGCTGTATTCTTTATTAGTACAATGCATACAGCTTTAATGATTGGGAATCACAGGCTTTCGAAGCAATCCTAAACTGTTTCAGCAATACCTGCGTTAGCACTTTTTTCTCGGATAATGGATGATGAAGTGATTTTTAATTAGTTATCTAAACTTTACTAAATATTTATTTAAATCACAAGAATAGTGCTTAAAAGTACATTTCATCTGTCCTATTAACTGATGATATATCCAAGTTGCACTTTTATTTAAATTAAACAGTTTGTTATATCAACGTACACAAACCTCAATCAAGACAAATTTATTCAAATTAGAGAAATAAAAGTCTCAAAAAAGATCTATAAAATTCAAGTTACGTATATATAATCAATGGTGCCTTTGTGTTCAAATGAAACAGTTTATATATAGATACCTCTTCAATGTCATAGTATATGTATAATCATGTCCTGAATAAGTGATGTCTCTTTCCTACTGTTTTTACTTGAACTTAAATTGAATACCTTTCGTAACCTTTTGCACATACATCGTGACAAATAAAAAATGGAAGAAATATATTAAACTCTTGCGCATTTCTATAGCTGTTTGTGCATGGAGATGGAAATAAAAATTACTTTGAATAAGAATTTATTGCAGTGATCAAGGGAACTTCCACTATTTTATTTCTTCGTTCTACTCAATGATAAATTACTTTTCCAGGCACTTGACATGATAATTATATTATAATGAACATTTGATAACGTCTGTGTCTTCTAATCAGTCATTTCGACTACCGCACGCGTAAGAAATAAAGAGAAACCAAACCTAGAACATCTTTGAAATTAGTTATGTTTGACAACATTCTTTGATATGTCAAGGAGATTTATTCCTACATAATGATGGTAAATATCCCGTGTTTCCTTCATTTACGATAAAAGATTAAATTAGAGGGCAATGGCCTTTGCCCTTGACTTTACACACTTCTAATTAGTAATGTATTAATAAGTTCTCTAAAAGTAAAACAAACAGAAATACTTGTATCATTTTACTTTTCACATTTCATTGTATGCATATTGCACGATATTTACGAGGATAAATCAACCCTCCTGTGTCGACATCGTCATTATAAAGGATCAAAAATTTATAATTGTTTTTCTTTATTCCCCTTCTTTTGGTGTGGAGTTTCTCAGGTAAATGTCTGAAGTCCCTTACCTCCACATTTAATTCTTGCTTAATTGCATAAATTGCAACAGAGCATATTCATTTCGTAAGGTATTAATGGTGGCTGTAGACAGCAAAAGCGAGAAAGTTTTTGTACATTTCCCCTTGGTACCTAGTTTCACAATTGTTCTCTAACGCTCCAGGAATATCAATTAGATTTGTCAATTTGTTGTTGTATGCAATATGAACAACTGCCCTTGCCTGGCTGAGGTGCGCGCCACCTTCAATAAATATATGTAGTAAATTTATCTCCCCCTTTTGCTTTGGGCGTATCTCTACAATTGTACCTTCTTTGGAAATGTGCTTTAGAAAATGTCTTATGTCAAAAATCGCTTTTCAGGTTAGCATTTTTATCTTGCGGCCAGACGGATCGTCCTTATATGCAATAGATAAGATAAAATGAAAATATCTTATACATTTATTAAAAAAGTTCTGTGAAACAATGAAAACACTAAGTATAAATGTTTAATTTAAAACATTTTACATTGTGTAAGTGAATTTATATAGATTTGTACTTTCAGTTTTTATGTGTGTAGAATCATATAACATGGAAAAAATCATAATACAAATCATTTTTAATTGATAACTACCAAGTAAAACCCAAATGCCGAACCTTAAGTATTGCATGCACGAGAATGTTAAACCACATGATCTTTAAAATAAACATTTTCATTCACTTCTTATTTATTCTCAGTCTTGTTATATACATATTGTTGGTGATATGGTAGCTTTGTCAGTTAGATGCATCTCATTTTCATTCTTTCTGAAATGTTGTCGATATCAATGAAGCGTTAGATACTTTAACAGTGTAAAGGTTCAATTTTTACCCTGAAGCTGTATCGTATTTGAAAACTTAATATGTTATTGGGGCGTTACATGTTATGGGATATAAAGATTTTATTTATGTATACAGTGAAAGCGAGAATGTTGCTTTGATATGTTTTATTCGTGTGAACAGTAAGTGTAATTTTTATCTTCAAATCTACATATATGGTATAGAGATGTGTGTCATACTATATATGTATAATGTGTATTATTCAATTTATTACAGTGCCACATATTATTGATGTTTGTCATCAGAATGTCAAAGTATATTACTTTTCAGTATTTGTTAATTCAATGACAAGTTCGGGATTATCATTCATGGGATGGTACAACAAAACTATTATTTTAATAGGTACAATTATTGTATAATTACATTTATGCAACGTCTACTACACAAATCGGTTTGATATCTATTTGGCACAATATGTTTCTTTTAACATGTATCACATTTAATGAAGATAGCATGTGTAACAGCTACATCCTGGAATTTTGATTTTTCTGTGTAAACGAATGTATGTTATATGCTGTATGTATTACCTTGCTTTCTCGATTGCTTTAATTATATAATCTGGGTAAGCGAAGTCTCTGGCGCCATAACCTTTTTAAAAGTTATACAACATTAGAAAATATCTGCTATGGCGTGCCAATGTATTCATTGTAATTGCAGGTTACTAATCACCTGACCTCATACTATAATCAAGATTAATCATGTCATTATTCCGTTCATGTAAGTCAGAAGTGACTTTGATTTATATCTACCCTTTTCTTATAGGTATAAACTATTCAAAGTGTGGCATGTAAACATATCAATTTGCCAGTCGATATTCCACTGTAACAATGCAGTGTGTCAAAGTAACATGACACCAGTTCTTACATCATCATTGTTTCAAATAGCCTACATATCCTTTTATCGTTTATGTATTACAAAACAGATTTCGCTTAATGCAATTCTAGAAGAATTGACTAAATTCATTTTCTCTTTTTCTTTGTAGATAGTGCAACTAGACTTACATATTTATTTTCACCAATAATGCTATCGACCCAGTGACATACCCTTCTGCTATGGAACACTATCGACATATAAACGACACTGTTTCCCCTATGCCAGTAAACGATACATGCATAGGAGATGAACAAACTGGAATATACTACCGTTTTATGTGCATTTTGCTCACACTGGCGCCGACTGCGGTTTATATAGACAGATATATAACACCTGTTTGGTACATCATTGGCATTATAGGCAATAGCATGACCATTAAGATATGGAGTAGAAGAATGAAGCGGTCAACTTCAGCCATGTATCTCACAGTGTTAGCCATTACAGATTTCTTTCTCATTTTGTTTCATATCGTAATGGAATTAAAATTCGCGTGGAATATTCCTAGTTTAGACATGAAAGGGTGGTGTCAATGCTTTTTCATGTTGTATATGTTTACGCAATACATGAGCCCATTACTGATACTTGGTTTTACACTTGAACGGTTTATATCTATAGCGTTACCATTTAAAAGCGACAGATTTGCCCGTTTTAATCGTGCACCGATCGAAATAGGACTTTTAACATTTGTTGCAGCTTTATTATCAATTCCCCAGCTCTTTGGATGGGAAGTTATAGATCACGATTGCCAAGGTTCATCCTATTCTTTCTTTTCTACGTGGACGTGGATAAGTGATATACTGATTTTTTGTCTTTTTCCTCTTGCGTCTTTGATTTTGAACATATTAGTGATTAGAGTTGTCAAACAATCATTAAAGCTTCGCAGGTCGTCTGCTCCGTCATTTTATTCATCAACAAATTCTCGAAAAGAGGCAAAGCATTACACAACTCGAATTCATATATCCACGATGACATTGCTCTGCATTTCATTTTATCGTTTATTTACAATAATACCGGTGGCAATTATTTTCATTCTTCAATTCATGATACAACATGGCGAAACAACCCTTCCTGTAGAGGAAATGGCTAAAGACGCACAGTGGCAAGAGTATTTCAAGTTTATGATAGCAAAAAAGGTCATCGATGAAATCGGGTTAACACAGTACTCATGTAACATTTTTATTTACATTATAACAGCTCGATATTTTCGTCATGAGTTATGTAACAGTTTTGGGTCGTGTCGCTCGTGGATTTTGAAACGAAAACAACAAATATCCTTCCGCATGCAAAGAAGTCTAAGAAGTGAGAAAACGGAGGCAACAATTCTTACCTGTAAAGGACAAAATTGTCTTCCGGTAAATCGTCAATTGCTGGAAAACAAGCTATAACACATGTATTATTCATATTGAGTAATGTTTATACAAAGAAAATATTTCTAATTCTTATTAAAAAACATGTCTCCCCTTTCCCAAAACCACCGAAAATAGTAAACGTATAAAAATAAGATAAATTGAATTAAGGATTCAATAATAACAACAATTCAAGGAAAATATTTGCTGACAATTAAGTCATTCCAATCTACTGCTGACAACTATATCATGCTAATTTTGCACCATTATGATCGTGAACTACATATGTTGAAATAAATTACACATGCGTGTATATGGCCATTATCTCTTCATCATGTACAATTTGCAAATTCAATATTTCTGTACCGATAGCAATATATAAAATATGAATGTGGAATAAAAGAAATAATAAATGGAGATAAATATTTATCACTTCTGTGTTTATTTGAAATATTGTCATTCAGAATTATTCAATTAAATTCACATAACATTATTATATAACCTTAGAGTTTGTATAAATTTACATAACATTATTATATAACCTTAGAGTTTGTATAAAATCGATTTATGTGTTACTTTACATCCTTGTAACACTTCCTTGTCTTTACTCAGGCATTCTACAACGTTCAACTTCTATGTTAGTTGTAAGTCCAACAATCACAAATTATCAGTTTATTTCTTTATTTTGTGACTCTTTTTCATACGTGCAATTTATCTTTGAGTCATTTGTCTTCAGCTTTGTCGGACGCATCTAGCCCAATGATCACGTTTCTTTTTTTATCTGCGATCACCTGTTCTTACTTTCGTTTCAAGGGATCAACAAAAACTACACTGTGTTGTATCATTTGTACCTTAATCTAAACATTTCATAATAACCCTCGTATGCAAGAGATCATACAACATATTGATCCATTTTAAAGCTGTTAATTAATTTTTAGATATCATTATTCTGTTTTGGATGCTAACGAGGCATAAGACCAGGTGACCAAGTTCAAAGATGCAGTCTGAATGTAGTCTGTAGAAATATCGCATCCTATTTTCGTCTCATTAAGTAGACACATTAGGACTATTCATCATACCGTCATTAATCTTGTTTGTGGGCGACTTTTTAATCTGTAGATCTAAAATCCATTCACGTCTACAGGATATTCGATGAACGCTAATTTAATTTTGATTGTTGTTTATAAACGCAATCTAATAAAGTGTAGATTAAAGATAATAATAAAAACACCCATTACCCTCCCCTCTCCCCACCCCACCATATATCTGTTAAGAAGAGGGTTTCATGACCAAACGGATTGCTGTAATTTTACCTAAAGTTTTTCCCACTGTTCTCCTTGTACCTTTTATTTTCAATAAACTACTGTGCGGAGAGTCTGAATAACAACCTAAAATCTCCACGATGTGCTGTACTATCTAAAACATTTATAGAACTATAAATCTATATAAAGTTACTGCTCGAGACAGAATCACACCATTAAATTATAGTATTTCTATCAGACATTCTAAAAACATACAAAAACATTTCTCATGAGTTAAGTCTTGCATCACACGATGGTGTGCGGAATTGAATTGAAATCTATTTCTCAAAATATTACTTTAATTCTTTCTGTGGTATTTATTATAACAATTTCCTTTTGAATATACTCCTAAAAACTGTTTTATATTATGTCGTTTGATCAATGAACCATTATTTTGCAAAACGTGAATAGTGTGTATCGAGGATGAATATATTTTTGTAAATATATTTCTTTTTCAAATTGAATAACCAAAGCTTTATATTGTTTTTTTTTTTTCAGTGAATGTGATAGCAAATGCAACAAAAGTAAAGTTTTTCTTTACTTTTAAATACACAAATAAGCTTTATTTCAATGCGAGCTATAAATTTTCTCGATGCCCAAAATTTCTGGCTTGAAGCACAGTATGAAAATTAAATTTCCTTTTAATGTTGTTCTCATGTTTAATAATGTACTTCAAAATAACCCATTAGAATTGATCCTTCTGAAATCAACAAGGCGTAAACAATATATTAATCAGCCATCCTCTTGACTTAATGTAGTAGGAGAATGTAATGATTTCTTTGTCCTTAGTAAGATAAGATACAATAAGTTATATAAAAGTGATCCCTGCTTGATTAATCATATCTCTTAGTGGTGATTTGACCGTACAAATGCAAAAAAAAAAAAAAGAAATTAGTAGTTATTGCGAAACTGTTATACTTTTTAGATACATCGTTCCATCTCACTAGAACGGCTGCTGAGACCTCGACTCAAATAATGATTTGGCTTCATTCAAATCTACATTGTTTGAATTAATCTCTTATAACCGACCTATGACATGTGTCCGTCAATTTATTGTGATGTCACTAACATTCATAACAAAAAGCGCAGGAAATTGTCGAATCTCGGTATAATACACTTTCTATTATTTAAACGAGGTGAAATTTTATTGGATCTTGCCAATATACTTAAAAGATGAAAGGAATCAGCAATAAATCTTTCAACACTTTGATAACTTCATTTGCTCATGTTACTTTAATCCAAATCATTGTAAAACATACATCGCATATTCATCAACAGGAAACAAATATTTAAAAAAAAATGAAATGTGTTAATATGGTAAACAGTTTTCTAAATTTAGGTCGAACTTGAGAGTCAAGGTGACGTTATACATTAGGGTGTCAATGTATCGCCACAAGGACTATGCATAGGCAATATCTAAGCCAATATCATTCTTTTTATTTTATTTTTTCTGATTACTTTGCACTATTGTATGATATCACGGCAGAAAGAGATGCTTGCCCTTCCATGGCTCCTTATCCCAACTCTTCTTTTCTGGGGGTCCGTGATAGTCAATATCTCTGTTTTGCTTGCACAATAAATGTTCTTTATTGATTACTGTTAGCTATCTTAGTATTTGAATCCTATGGTTCACAAATGGAGGCCGATGTAAAGGTGTTTAATTTAGTGCAAATGTAGATCTAACCTGGCGGTAAAGATATGAAGGTCATAAATAATGGTAATAGTAATAATAGAGGTATTCTGTCATACGAAACACACATGTGAAAAATCAAAGACTTGACTTTCGTGGGGAAAAATATTACAGTCAAGGATTAATGTTTTGAAATGTAGGTCAAACGAGGTAAAGATTATAGTCATAAATTATTGTATCAATATACAAGTTTTGCCACAAAAAGTACACCTACATGTACGAAATTTGAAAGCATGAATAATTATGTCCTATGTGAAAGTTTACAATAAGCAAACATAAGAACTAAGTAGTCATTTATATACCTTTAATATCTAAAAAAGTATTGATGATTATTTATTGAAATTAAACTAGTGGTACTTTTAATTAGTACATGATTCACACCTTTGGACAATAGATAATTGCCTTCAATATTTCACTTGGTGTGCACCAAGTCAAGAGCCCTATGCCGCATTGCATTTGAATGGAAGAGAACGATGAGTCAACTCGAACCAAATCTAGTAATTGCCGGAAATTGCCTTGGCTCGAATTGACTATAGGTCGAATCAAAAAAGAAAAAAACAATTACACAAGACTGTCAATAGAAATTAGTTCAATTCGAATAGTGTTGAAAAAAATACATGAATCACATCACGTCTATAATAAATTTACAAAAAACTTTTTATTACTTTCCCATTTTTAATTAAAATGATGGTGTTGATGCATTCTTGGATTTCAATTTTTAAGACATTTTGAAGAGGGATCTCGTGTATCATTTTCAGTTGATTCAGGGTTAAGAGTTGACAAAGGTAGTGGCGGAAAATTCTCCTTGTCAGAGATTTAGGTGGTGGCGGTTGCAAAGTGTCAGATATATTCTGAAGTTTGGTTTCCAATGGCAGCTTGTTCGTTCTAATAGCTGTACTCCTATGACCACTACGCTGCATGATTTATTGTTCTTCAAATCCAGCATTGTAAAGCGTCGAACAGCTATAAACTGTACCGGAATAATTTATACGTTGCGATTTATTCCAGCTTCTTCAAACATAGACGGAAGATATGAAATAATTATCATTATTGTTATCGTTATTCTATTTAAACATTTAATGAACATTACATTCAAGAGATGTTCTTAATTTGTACTTAAGATTATATTAGTTTCGACCGAAACTGTAAATTTTTCAAACGAAAAAGATCATGGGTTCGAATGCCTTTCTCGACATTATCTCACCAGGTTTCGAAAGGATACAATTTTTCAAAAATATTTGTCTATTTCATTAAAACTATTGAAATATAAATGATAAATTTATTAACCGTCTTGACGACGTGCCTTATTCACAAAACGGCATAGCCAACAAATCAGTTCTGGTTCCGAGGTATTGTTGATAGAAACAGGTACCACAGAGTACTCCTCCAACCATGTATTCAGTTTTGAATTCCGATTTTGTGCCCAGGCTCTCCACACATTCATAGCAAAATCACTGTTTTGTCTTGTCTTTTTTTTTTCGTACCGTTGTTTATCTAGCTTGGAGTCGGTACTAGATAGACCAAAACGCGTGCTATCATTTGAATTTTCCCGATGAAATAATAAACTTTTTGTGAATATATCTATAAAGTCATCATTATGAAAGACCTCTAATTTAAAATCCATAGTATACTGCTGGACACAACCCGAATATTGCAATATCATGGAAGAATGAATTTGTATGACTAGCCAAACAGGAGACGCTCACTCCTCCCGGGCTCCTGGTCTCACCTCTGAATTTTAGGGGTCTGTGAATGTCCACTGTGATACATTGTTAGTGCCATAGTCATGAGACACCAGTTATTTTCGTATTTTACATGACAGTCACACTTATTCCCTTTGCAGTGTGGAGTTCCCGCGGAGGGTTCGACTTAAGTGTTATTATATCCCCTTTTTCTGATGTTATGTGGCTGTGACACTTTCTACAGTGTTTTTTTTCACATTCATGTATATATACAGTGCTGGATTATATAGTTTCGTCTGTATGTCAGGGCATTCACGGCGGGTGTGGCTAGCCAAACAGGAGACGCTCACTCTTCCCGGTCTCACCGTTGAATTTTAGGGGTCCGTGAATGTCTACTGTGGTACATTGTTGTTAGTGCCATAGTAATGTGACACCAGTTATTTTCGTATTTTACATGATATTTATTCAATAATTATTCAATGATTACTTGATAACTAAATTATTGCCATGGGCTCATATAGATTATTGTTGGAGAACCAATGAGAATCTGACTACTAACAACATAATTTAATCATGTACTAAGTCGGTTGGTACACTCTTTTCTCGTCCCTTCGCTTCGCGCGGTACCATATCTCATGGTGCTTGAAAATCGTGTACCAACCTTTACCTGGTTTCCTTAGCCTCAATAGAGAAAATTTAAATGTCAATATAACAAACTAAGCCGTGGCCAAACGTTGAATACCTGTCTATCCTTGCTAAATTGTAAATGTCACGCCTGACTGAACAACAAATGTGTGAAATCTACTCATGCATATGTTGTGTACAAGTAAAACACAAAACATGGTTAGAATGACGACCGAAGAAAGAGCACGAGCAGTCGGATAGTTGAGCGCCGGTGTTTCTGTGCGACAGGTAATATATCATATCATATAAAATCGTAATTAAGTTGATTTTTACTAATATTTTGATGTCCGACAAGCCCATGGTATATGAAGTACTTAATGCTACAGTCACATACGACCGGGTCACGAACCGGATTTGATCCGGGTGAAAATGAGCCGAATTAGTCCAGGAATTGGGGGTAATTTACATACTGGCAGGGTAGAAACGGTTAAATGCGGTTTTTGTACACGGATTTAAAAAGGCAAGTACGGGTCGGTAGGGGTCGCTGCGGGTCGAAATGAGTCAACGCGGGTGGGAGCAGATGTCAGCGGTTTCTTTTAGGTTTGCATCTGCAGGTCGAAACGGGTAGGTGCCAGCTAATCAGGAAGTAGATGCGAGTCCACACGGGTCGAAACGGGTCAAAACGATTTACTATGCGGTCAGCATGTCAGGAATAAATACCGCAGGGCTGACAGACGGGTTTCATTACACCGCCTGCAACAGAAGAGTGCACAGCGATTTTATCAACAACTGAAGTTCTGCAACTGGAAGCTCTGCTTTTCACTGGAAGCTCTGGAAGGGAAGTGCCAGACCAAAGGCCAAGGCTAAAAGAGGGAGGGATTCACCTAGCCTACCACCCACCCACCCGTAGTGTCAGTGCCAGCCTCAAACCACGGCCGATGGATTCCCTCCAGTAGGTGAATTTCTTCTGGAGTCGTGGCTGCAACCTCAGAAGGAGTTCATCATAAAGATGGAGGTCACACAGACGTAGTTCTTGAACATCTGCGATCTTCTCGTCTCAGTTCTGGCATAAGACTTTCGTATTGGCCCTGGATGGGTTTCCTGAGGATCCGAGGCCGTGTTTCCCACCTTTACTGCCTTGTCTGTCGCATTCTGTCATCTTGTCTCTGAAAGACGTGCATCAGGACATTGCCAACAACGTCTGTTACTTGTCTGATGAGCTCCAGCAGCCCCTGCATCAGATGATGAATGAATGTAGAGTAGAGGAGCCCCTCCTATTTATATGATTTCTGACACTCCTCAAACGACCCTCTTCAATCCCTAACTATCCCTATTAAACCTTATCGACCGGTATTGATTCCGCGGTTTGACCCCTTTTGACCCGTCTCCAACCGTATATAAATCCGCTTTAAATCTTTCACTTAAACCTTTTCGACCTCTGTCGGCCCGTTTTGACCAGTATCGACCCGGATGTAAACCTTGTCAAAATCCGTTGCATGAAGGCAATGCATTATAAAGCAATAGTCGATGCAGTTTAACACAGCGGGTCGATGCGGGTTAATGAGGTTCGAACCGGGTCTGTACGGATATCAATACGGAACTGAAATCCGTGCAAAACTTTTGAACTTGACCAAAACTTTTTTTCGCCGCCGTATCGTAGCCCCCGGAATCCAACAGGAATTGACACGTGTTACAATGCGGGTGGAACCGGGTCGATACGGCTTTAATTCCGTATGGACCCGATTTGAAATCCTGCCGTGTGTGACTGTAGCATTAGAATACCAATTTTCTTGCATTAAGGTGTCCAAATGGTGTAGGCCACATTTAGGCAAACCGGAAGTGTACGGGACCTGAGAAGTAGTTCCATTTGTAAAGAATCTATTGATTTAGTAACTGGTATCAACATTTACTTTGAGATAGGTATTAACGATAAATAAATGCCAGCGTTTCATGCTTTTGTAAGAATACAATGTGTTCCAGTCTAGCGCCAGTATAGACTAGTGAGGTAACATGTTACACGTCCTTTGAAGTAGCAGTGAAGGACAGAAATAGTCAGTCGCTGTTACACACGCGTTTTGACGACTAACAACTTTGTATTTAAAGATCACCTCAACATCAAATGAACTCGAAACAAAAGATGCAACTGACAGTGCATCTTCTGCTTCATAACTCGATATATTCCTATCAATTAGTGAGGATGGTTCGTTAGTTACCTCTCTTTATGCAAACGTGACTATCTCTATTTCACTATTACTAGCTTCCCTTTCCTGAGTAACAACATACCTTCCTCTCCCATATATGGCATCTTCATTTCATAACGTATACGCTATACCAGAACATGCTCTAAATACGAATATTTCGTACTGAGAGTGAGGCTTCTTGGTATAAAACTACTTTCACAAGGATATTGTAGGGAACGTTTGAAAATGTGATTGAAGTACTATGGTTGATATAGGGAGCTGGTACAAGTTTAGATCCCCTTTTCAAGATTGTAAACGTAATCATACAAACAAACCATTTTTGGTTTTTTGTTTTTTTTTTTTTGTTTTTTGTTTTTTTGGTTTTTTTTTTTTACTATACATGATTTGACATTATATGTATAGATGCAAAGATATGTTCACGTGGTTTCCGACACTGGAATTTCAGTTCAGAAGCATTTCACACGGTGAAGGGGATAATTTGATTTAGTGTCTTTGTCTCCTACATGTACATGTGCTCATGTATTTATTTTCATGTATGTATATATATTTACTTCCTGAACTTCAGTAGTTGTTGTAGGACTTTTGCATTGGGTGTTTCATGCAACCAATGAACGAATACTCCTTACGGGCACCTGGTCTCACCTCAATTGGGATTTGTATTTTTCTAAATGTGACATTGTACACGATATTGTTCCTTTATTCCATGGACTTGGAAATGTGGTTAAACCTTAGGGGGTATTTGTATCTTTTTTAACTTTTGTTATCTTCTAGTGCCGAGTATATTAGCGATCGTTTACAACGAAAGGTTTTGGGAAAAGGTTTTTTAAGACATAGTCTGCATTCTAGGTTTATTCCTGTAGAGGGACACACCCTCTTCTGTCACTCGTTATATTCTCAATATTCTTTTTTCAGTTCGACATCATACGCTTATATTACATCATTTCATCGCACTGGTCGGTGTTCCTCTGCACCGCCCCTTATTTATGAAACAAAGTGATGTACCTCAAGTTTTTTAACATACTATTTGTTGTAAGTTTTTTGTTGTAATATACTTGTTGTGAAATTCACTCCTACAAGGTCCTAATGTCCGAATCAGTAATGCGGGTCACAATATTTATCTTTCCCTCTTCCAATTCTATTTTATCATTAAGTTTTATATCATATTAGGAAGATCGTTCCAAAACCATTTCTGAAGATATGAGAAACAAAGGTAGTGTTGAAGCAGAAGTTTTCACTGTCAGGTGACAAAAACGATAATTTCAAATCACCTAATAAAACTGGAAATTGATTATGCTGGTTTCATGCAATTTATTACAGAAATGGAAAAAGTTAACATGACTTGATATGTTTTATAGAAATATTGATATAATTACGAGAATTTAGGAAAACAATTGTGCCGAATATGCATCATGTTTGCTCTTCGTTGAAGAGTTAAAATTTCTTGTAGCCATAACCAGACAACTGAATACGTCAAAATTGCTGCGAGTCGAATAGGAGTATGTTTATGTAGCTGTAGGGAATAGTTCTCCAAAGGTTTAGTCCTCAATATATAGATCTAGATAGGTAAGCATCCTATAATGAAAGAAAATAAAATATATCGTTCATGTTCAAAGGTTGACTCATGAAAGGCATAGTGGAGATAGGAAGGCGGAGCTGTGAAAATGTACACGACGTTTTAACAACTCATAACGAATAACGTGAAAGGTACTAGGGATTGAAACAATTCAAATTTATCATACAAAAGACATGTCTACAAAAGTGAATGAGACCTACGTTACACTCATTTCATATCTATTCGATAGGTGTAAGACAAAACAACTCGCTCAACAGTTTTAAACCGTTTAAATTCTTGCCGCTGTATGCAGAGTATTTGCACTATAAAGATATATCTGTGCATGTCAAGACATCGGTGACAACCGGAGAGATGTAACGGGCTTTTACTTATGACAGTGTGATATAAGGATTTAACACATTTTAAATTCTGGCCTCTGTTTGTTAAGTACCTGCGATATGCAGAGACATTTATTTAAAACGTAAAATCATTAGCTCGATCCCTGAAAGGCAACTGATTTCTTAACATAAAATGAGAGCAATTCTATGAAATAATTGATTATTTTATTTCATTATTCATTATTAATGAATAAATATTGCTTTACATGTTAGGAACTAACGGTATAAGCGTTAGAGCAATGCAATACCTGTGAATGTTTTATTAATCACGATAGCAACTTGAAAACAGGCATAAAAACTATAGGAAATAATTTCTGATTCTTTAGAGACCAAATATACAAAATATGATTTTAAAGAAGGCATGTGGTATGGACACGAATGAAAACAAAAGTTATGTGTGTAACGAAGTGCAAGCCGGTGTGGCCTAGTGGATAAGGTGCTCGACTTGTGATCGAGGGGTCCCGGGTTCGACTCCCGCCCTGGGCGCACTGGTGTCTTTCGGCGTGGCACGTAAAGATCCCACACTGCTTCGGGTGGGTCCGTTGCAAAAGTCTAAATTTGTATGCATTGCATCAGGCAGGTGCCGTCACCATATATGTGAAATAATCGTGGAGTGACGTAAAACAATCAATCAATTAATCAATCAATGCTACGAAGTGCCCCTCTAAATATAAACATTAGCCAGTTGGTTAGAATTTGAAGCTTGCTTTAAAATAAAGTATAATACATGTATGTTAAAATGTGAATGAAAGTATGAAATCATGTGACCAGTCATTCGAACATAAATAATAAATATTATCAACTGTTTCAATATATGAGAAACGTGGTTAAGCACTTCAGAGGTCGGTATGTCATACAGCATGTTAACTAACCACTGCACATTGTCTAAGATTCTTTTTTACTTTAAGATATATGTTTCTTATAATAAAGTAAAGGTCATACATGTGTTAATTAATGAACAGTTCATCAAAGGAGGCAGATATCTAACTAGACATCAAATCTAGGGAGCCGGGTTCTGTTCAGACTGTCGATTCAGATTGTGTGTTCCAATTTTTCTAAAGTTGAAGTGTTAATTTCTGCCTCCATGTGTGTCCATATAAAAGCCCTGTATTTGTTGGTACGTAAACGATCAATTGCTTCATCATGGTTGTCTGTAGGTTATGACAAAATTATGAACAAAATGCACCTGGGAGATGTCGCCTTTATATTGCTGAAATTTTCTATGAGTGGCCTAAACATTCAATCCATCAATTTATTCATGACGTATTCATGATTTGAAGTTGATATGTAGCCCACTGAGAGTTCCTTTTCCCTCATAATTTTGACATGAACATAAAATGATACGCTGTTCTGAAGAGTAATAGAAGTTCCTATTAGCATCCAGAAAGAACAGGAGATACTTACACCTTCTTGGTTTCACCTCTTCTTTCCATATTTCCAAGGCGTCAATGCATGTCTCTCATTGCACGATGTAGTAAATGACAGCAACATTGCATTCGGTAATTTTGTATTTTACATTAGAGTCCTTTTCTGTATAGACCTCTTGTAAAGTGCGATTTTCAGTTAAAATCCAATTATTATATTAATCTATATTTTCTGTTTCAATGGTGCGTAAAGATTCGTTGTTTTGGGTTTAAAACACATTGTCATAAATTTAACGTATTGTGGGAACCAAAATACTTGCTGTGGACTACTTGAAAATGAGAATTTTAGCAAAGCAATTAGTTGTCACATGTAATATCAAAAGTGAAGGTATTCGTAGCATGCATTTATCAGAGTATCATATTTTAAAATGTGTTATTAGTAGACTATGGTATTGTAACGGTAATTATGAATAAGATTAATCATTATCGATTCAAAGTCGAGATGATATCTTCCTGTAAGGACTCTTTCAATACTAAAGCTTACTGTAACGATGTGCTATCGCTTACGAAAGGAAATTGCGACTTCAATCATTTTATGATTGGATCTAAGGTTAAAGTTATTGTGTACTAAATGTAATTGAGACCGTGGTCGATTTCATTACCAGATGAATTCCTTTCTTATGCTACTCTATTCCATCAAAATGTCCAAGAAACAATTTTCTTAACCCAGCATCACTGTCCGAGATATTTGTTTTGGCATCGCCTGGAAATAAACAAGCAAAACGAAAGACGTAACGAATATTGTCCCAGTTATTTGGTTTATTTCGTTATTGCAGAGATCATAGAAAAGAAAGAATAATATAAATATGCAAGAATCGAAACAATAAAAAATCAATAAGTTTGAAATCGAAATTAAACGCAACGAGTGACGTTTGTCTACAACTGCCATTCTCATGATCATATACGATACCTTGTAAGAGTTGAAACGGTACATGTCTAAACTTCCATTGAAATATGTTGACTTCCTAAGGTCGTTTAACTTAAATATAAAAATACTGTAAGACATATAAACACAAGAACTAAATTTCTGTTTAATTTATAATATCATTTTATTTTGACGCACTTTGTAAACATTTCTCAACATTTTGAATGTTGAATGTTTAAATAGATTGACTAACAGCTTTATATTGACTTAATTCTTAGATGAAATTTCGATTAGTTTTCCTAAGCAAGAATCGGAACTTGAATAGTTAATGTTTTGTTAATTGTCCCCTTTGTTAATTTTTCATAAAGAAGAAATTTAGATGTGAAAATATTTAAGGATGCTCAAAGAAACTGTATTGGCAAACAGTATTATCGAATTGTTGAACGTATTCCTTGGACATTTTGTTATCAAAAAGATTAAAGTCTGTCTTTGTCATTACTACATTAGTAGCAACACCTCTTATATGCTATTGTATTTTATACAAAAGACTGTAAGACTATGATGGCATGGCATTTCTTTTATATTGTTGTGGGAAATGTACACCATACTTTATTAACTATTTCAAATATCTATTTCAAGTATTAATCAATAATTATATTCCAATTGCGTTTCGCTTAAACTGCAAAATTTTCAATAATGGCAATCAATTATAGCAATTGCCTATCGCATGACGTAAAAGTGCGTCGTGGATTATAATCGCATATCATTGAAAACCATTCTATTTTTATCAAAATGTCCTCCCTTGACATATATACGTTTACGTTCATTTTCTTTTTGTAGATCAAATTAAGAACGTCGATGGTGAAGAAACATTACCATTAACAAAATGTTTGCTTTTCATTCATAATAAAGATGATGATCGAAAGGTAACCGCAAAATTCCCTTGATTTCCTTATTAAAATGTGAGATTAAAAAAAATTGGATAATCATTTTATGACCATACTGTTTCCACTGCTTGTCATAGCTGGTTAAACAATATAATTCTAAAATCACAGCTAGCGTTCGAAACGTGTTTTTCACATGTGTCACATGTATCGAATATGGAAAATTTGATGACACAATTGTATTTATCAGTGTTTTAAAGAAGGAACTACATAATAATACCTCCTGCAAAGTATTGCTGTCCCATCATCATTGCTACCCCCTTGTATTCCATTTCATAAATAGAAGTCAGGGACCCAATGAGGTACAAAATATACAAAACGGAAAACAAAATGTAAATATAAGGATTGTGTTTATGTTTTTATGCCTCATTGGTGTGTATTGTTAGTAGGAAATGGAACACAATAAAGTTCTTCGTGTTTCCATTCCCTACTGCCAATACACAACAATGAAGCACAAAAATATAAAACAATCCTTAAATATATACACAACTTCATGTTATAGTAAACTAACATCAGGGGAAATAACATCAGCAGTTCAAAGCAGCTTGTTTTCAAATAATATCTTATTATCTTTTCATAATATAGGTTACAGATTGGTATAGTGGTATCACATTCAAATACGATGACCCAGGTTTGACTTCTTAAAAATCTCTTCAGATAGGTCCGTTGTTCGACTCAAAGTTTCTGAGACCTTATGCCTAACAAACATCACTACCAGATGTAATAATCTTGCTGCGGCGTAAAACAGCAGCAAATCCAGAACTAATGGAACTTATCATGGCAAACAAAATCGCAAAAAAAAACACATCGAAAACATCTGTTTAGGAGCATAAGTAAACCACAAGAAATTTATATATATATATAAAGCACAAATAGAATCAGTGAAACACCTGGGTGTTGGAGTACTATGGACCTTGGATCTCCGAAAAAAAAAATACCTGTAGAAATAAAGACAAATGAGACAAACACAAAGACACTACAGCTAACAAGGCACCTTATATTTCACTGATATTCGTTCCCGACCTATGGTACCGAATCACCTTGCTGTCATGCATCCGACCCTCTAACCTACTGAGCTACCCGAATATATATATATTCACAATGAACAAGGATTTCAGCGTTCATTGGCTGAAAATAGTTTCAAATTGGTGCTTCATATGAAAGGATTACGATTGGTACCCATTCAATTTCTTACAGGGTGATAGAAAACGCCACAAATCAGTGTGCGATAGAAACTCCAATATCTTGATTCTGTGTGCCTTTCGTCGAGTCAAAGTGTTTTTCACAAATTAAAGATCATCACGGCATAAAACAGTGCATCTGTACATAGGTTTTCCATTTTTGTGATCACAGGACTTGCGTGAAATGAAAGCTTGGGTTTTTTCAATTGCTGTTGAGGAACTCATTTGGTCATTTGAGAGCACGCAGAACGACGACGAAAATACTTGAAATAATATTAATAAATGTTTGGTTGTAATGCAAGGTTGCAATTGGTCCGAAATATTAGACCCATGTATAAAACTTTGACATGAATTACTCCTATTGAAATAAATATCAACAGATAGATATAGATTCTAAAGGAGTTTTTACAATTTATTTATGTTGTTTTCTATTCCTTTCGGTTTTATGATATTTGGACTAGTGTGTTGCTTTTATCTTACAAAGGTTCCATCCCTTCCACTGAAGTTTAAAGAAACTTTAAACGTGCGATGAATCTATAGCTGAACAAAAATAAAGTCATTATACTTATGGTAAATGAACTTTGTAAAACCTATTGTTGCAGCTGTGTCTGCATTTCCTGTACAATAACGACATCAAATTCTACTCTTCATCACGATCCTTACCAGTTTGATAAAGTAGTAACAATCCATTGCTGTCACTATATGCATCGACTTTGTGATTTACAGTATGTATTGTGTGCGTTAGAGCATCGTTAGCTAATGGTGTTTCGATCGAATATCTTAAAGACTTATTGAGTACGCGGTCGTTGATCTATGTATTTCAAAAGGATAGATGTATGAAGGTGTTCTGGAAACACAAAGGTACCTTAGGGCAAGAATATCAAATACTGCACTACATACTACATAATTTTAAGTTTTTACAGGGGAATTTGCTTTGGAAAAACTCTACGCGTAGAGAGAACAGAAATTGAACACAATATA
The DNA here is from genome assembly GCA_035048485.1 of Pteria penguin. Taxonomy (NCBI): domain Eukaryota; kingdom Metazoa; phylum Mollusca; class Bivalvia; order Pterioida; family Pteriidae; genus Pteria; species Pteria penguin. The sequence continues at coordinate 40,295,614 of CM068581.1, forward strand.
AACCATCTCAAACAGTTCTAATTTATGATCTAACTACTTGATAACGATGTTCATAAATTTTAATTATATGGTATATATCTTCATGTCCGTGTTAATATTTGTTATTCAACTTACTCAGATATAGTAATAGTTGATATTTGAATCTTTTAACAAAATCACTCTTTGAAGAATCTGTGGAAGAATTATGAACCACTGCGTGCACTGGCAGTATGTTCTTTATATAAACTCCAGAACAATGATGATACATCTAAGAATGGATATTACAACCCCCTTTTTAAATAAGTCTTTCCAATGCCACTTACTACATGTATCTAAAACTATATTATCCAAGAACAGTTTTACATCATATTTTGTATTTTATAAACGCTACAATGATAACAGAATGTTGTTGATATCTGTTATGAAATGTCAATATTATAATGAACAATTTCTTAATAAGATATGCAAAATGCTGAAATTAACAAAGTTTTGCTATCTTTATTTACTTATAAATGGTGAGTAATATCTACATTACTCAAACAGAGCAGATGTTTTGACTAGGATGATTAAACGTTGACAGAGGTAAATCAGAAACACAATGAAATTGAGGAAAGGCATTTACTTTGAAAATAAAAAAAAACAATAAAGAAGAAAGACTTCGCTCGAGAAATCGTTTCGCCTCCGCAGTATCTATCACTTTCACTTCCACATAATTCTTGAAATAAGCAGGGTATTTCTGTTAAAACCTGCACTATTTGTTGAATGTTGATGTAGAATGCGATTTATTTATTTTTAGTTTTCTATCCAGGGGAAGACGAAATACAGGTTGGATCGGATTCATTACCTGCGTTCGAAACAATTAGTTATTCCACCATTTGAAAAATGATTTTGATTTGTCGTCCAAACATCTCTCCAACTGGAGCTACAGATATGCTCAGTAATTCCTTAAGAATTTTGCAATGCCGAAATCTTAGATGGTCTGCAAAGGCCGCAAATTGAAACGGAGGTCCGAGTTTACTTCTCCAAGTATACAAAACAAAGAAATACTTTTGTCCAACTTTGGTAAGAGTTATATTGTACAAATTCAACATCTAGAAAGCAAGAGTGATCATTAAAGACAACAAGTAAGTATTCGTCCGACGAGAACGGCTCAGAAGTCAGCAGCAATGACGGCTCATTGACTTCCAGGTATTTTTTATACCCTCAGTGGCTTTCTGTTCGTCGAAGGCTATATTAAGTAAGCTATACACTTTCCAGAAAGAAAGTCGCCAAGATTCTGTAGGCAAATGTGTGGTGTTCTTTAGTTGAAGAGAAAACAAAAGACATCTGACAAAGCTGTATGCCACAAATCACCAAGGACCTGCACACAAAAAATGACAAGAGCATAATATACACGGAACGATATTACTAAAATATTCGAATGTGCTGCGGTTACGATACCGCCTTAGGGCGGCCAATTGAAGTAACAAACGTCACTCAATTGGTGTGGTTACCCGGATTACGGGCGCCCACATTCCCACTCACCGCCAAAGCAGCACAATGAAAGGACACAGATTTAAAAAAAGATTATAAATTATCCTCCATATATAGAGAACAAGGTCGCAGATAAAAGCGTCTAATATTTTTTTTACGATTTTATCGCATAAATATAAAAAATAACTATGAATATAATAACTAACATGATTGTTTTAGTATATAATTTGACATATTATAATAAATATTATACGTGATATTACACGTACATGTATCTTAATGACTTGCCATCTGTGTTAAAACTGGCAAAAATAACACCTTGCTATCGGCCTAAGAAATGACTTCTGACATTCGACGTTGACAGATACAGAAACACTAACGAAGAACTAATAAACAAAGTTAAGACATTTAAAACTGTTGCTAAAACGTTGAAATTGCTATCGATAATGGTTTTAATTCCAACTTTCAAACAAAGTCTCACATGGCACACCTTGAATGGATTTATTACAGTGTAATCTGTAATTTTATTTATGATTATTATTCCAAACACGAAATAGTGAACGAAATAGAACCATATTTAGTGATCAAATTCAATAATCAAGAAAAGTAATGTGGACTCCTAAATTACAATATGGACCCCACATTTTTGAAGTGTTGGAATCCATGGACTCCTTAATTGAAAATCCCAGGGAAAACCCTGCAAGGATCCACAGGTTTCTCAAGGAGAGAGGTCATAAAAATTTATTACACACGAAATTATAGAATAATATGTTGCTATCAAAAATATGTAAGGAGACATCAACATAAGTAAATTGTGTTCTGCCCGTCTGTAAGCGAGCTCAGATCCTCGATGAATAGGAGTCCAGACTAACAGTCAGAGGGGACGAGGATCAGGACCTTGTCTTCTCTGAAATGGTTTGGACGAGGCCCGTCATAGAGTCCCCACCACCCTGTTATCGTGCAACGCTCAAGTAAAAGCCTGCATTGGGTTGTAGAGGGACTATGGTCTTAGCGATGATCTCGGGGTGATACTGTCGATGTCGAAGGCGTTTAATAATTTTAGAACCAGCCAATATGAAATTATCGGAACCTTTGACCCTCCTTAGTTTGTACACTAGATCACCGTATAAATTGGGATGGGAAATTCCTCTGGATACATATTATTGAAAAGTAACATTTCCGAATAAAATGTCTGAATAAGATCTATAATATTTACCAAATTTTTTTTCGAAGTTTATGATATCTATAACCCTGAGTAAGAAAGTTAAAAGTAATCTGAGAATTTTTTTTCGTGAAAATCCAAAGCGTTAGTGCACGCTCTAGCAAACCGAACCAATTGACTAATATAAATACCATATGATGGGAGTCTGGGGACATGGGTAGATAAAAGAAATTTACAATAGGAAATCCAAAGTCATCACGTTTATCATATATGTTGGTATGAATATTGCTGTTAATAATTTAAATATTTAAGTCCAAAATAGATGTTTCCTGGTCGGAAGTATTGGTTTTGTTTAATTGAAGTTCAGATTGATAAATGTCAGATATATAGTTTTCAAACTTAGGGTTATCGATAACTAATATATCATCAAGATATCTAGAGGTTTCATTGAACTTCTCGATAAGGACGAAACGTTTAGAAGTTTGAACAGTATGCATAACGTTTCTCTCATAACAGTATAAAAATAAATCTGCTATAAGGGGAGCGCAGTTAGTGCACATAGGAATTCCAATAATCTGTTGATAAGTCTTGCCATTAAATTGTACATAAATATTATTCATCAAAAATGTGATGGCATTACACAACTCTGTACAAGTCCAATATTTATAATTATCATATTGATTTTTTAGAGAAAAGTCCAGATGTAACTGAAGTACAGAGGTATTTAGACTCTCTGTTGAAACACCAGCGTAAGAGAGACAGCAATTTGGTTTTGATTAAGTCATGAGGTAAAGAAGTATATAGTGTCGAAAACTCAAAAGTAGATACGTTGAGTAACATAGTCGAATCTATATGTTGTAAGTGTATAATGTACTTAACTAAACCTTAAACGAACAGAAAGCCACCATATTCTACTATGCAACTCAACTAATGGGAACCACACCTTTTCATACAAAACTTTGCGTATGACCAACCCCTTCTTCCAGGGGGGTACGTGATAATATTCATCTATATTTTGTCTAATATAATAGATGTTCCTTATTGATACTATCTCTCTTTATCTTAACATTTTTACTTTGTATAGTATACGGTATAATAATACATGTATATATACATACATTGATAAAAGTTACGCAAATACGTATGAATTATTGCAAGGATCGAGAGAGCTCCAATCTCCAAATTTTAAGTATGGTTACAATAGCCCGCAGGACTCTGTTCTGTTTTGTATCGATTGGTGTATCGGACATTCTCAGTTCTTTAGGAGAGGTGTGCCAGAAATTCAGTTACTTCTCTATGACATTTGAACGTATCATGCCACTTACGGTACAAAGTGGATGCCTCGACATCCAGTCTGCTGGATTTCTTTTTTCGGGACGTTTTGGGCTCTTCACAATAGTACTATGCTGCAGATTAGAACAATATTAAATCATCGTAGATATCTTTTTGAACTGTTAATTGTGACTTGCAGTGGTTTGTGATCCCTTCACACTGTGAACGGGGTAACATACAAGTATTATGAAAACGTTCACATCATTAAACAATTGCTTCTTTCTCGATCTGAGAAATGCAAGATTCAACGTTCGATAGAGATGTTCTTGCACCTGATATCACCTTGCCCTCTTGTATGATTACAGCACTAAGTTTAACAGGACAGGCACAGACTAGTATTACAGTGGACTTTATGCTTAAAAAATTCCATTACGTCCTTAGTACAGTGGACTGCCTCGTCCTTATCCTAACCTCACTAACATTTAACATTTTGGAAGGTAAGTATAAGCAATTGCGCAAAGATTGTCGCGAAGTTTGGAAGGAAACGTGAAAAGAAAGCTTCTCATTTCGTGTCTTACTGAACCCTCACATTGCTTTGTTCAGTGTGATATCTTTCTCATTCAACCTTTATTGTGCTTATCCAATCGATGGCGATCTTCATCCTGCGTGGCTAATTATGTAATATATATCAGATTTTTCACTCGTGATAAACCTACCAGGCTGTACCGAATGATTTTCTGAAAGTTTTTGGCTACGAGCCTTATGCAAAAATGAATCTCTTATAGCGACGTAAACCGATATATGTGGTAAATATGATATTGCGTGATTCAGTAGTCAGTTCATCTTGATGATAGCCAGCGTTTAGATCAAGCTTTGATGCACTCATTTCGTTCACGATATCGCCAATATTTGGCATGAATAGTTTTAACACTAGACAGCCTGACACATCTCAACACATGTACTAACTTAGTCTTACTTACGTTTTTATATCGTGTCAAGGTCCTAAAGATGATTTAGTTCGGCCTTAACGTGCATACACATTGGAAATGGTTTCTACGATGCTGCTGTGAAACCGGTGTTCTCAACAAGTAAGCGTCTCCTAGTTGCATACAACACGCGTCGCAAAAGTCCTGCAACAACCTTTCAAGTCGAGGAGGTAAATACATAAATATACACGCACGAACACACGAAGCAGACAAGAACACGAAGTCAAATTTTCCATTTAAGGCAAGAAAAGCTGCCAAACTGATATTCCGGTGTCGGAAGCGCACGTGAAAAATGTCTGTATATACATATTATGTCAAATCAAGTATAGTCAAAAAGTAAAAATAGTTATTTTGTATGTTGGAGGTTCCTTGACTTTAAACATTTAATCATCGAAAGAACTTGATTCAAGGGCGTCCTCGGCATTTTTTCTGCACGTGGTGAACGCGATGTCCTCCTTTACTTTGTGCTTGACGAGATTTGCACACCCCCACATCTTTTTTTTTCAGTTTTGCCAATAATGGAACACTTGCAGCATGGGGAAAGTCATCACCTCGTTTTAAACATATGGTTAGCACTGTTAAGATTACCATTTGACCTCTAAGACCACGACTACATGTGCTGGTTTTATCCTGGAAATTTTGGAGGTGTCTGTGATTGAATGCCGTTGACGGACACACTGTTTTTCTCGATATCTAACGCTTGAGATTTCTTAATTTAAAAAAAGAAACGAGCCAATATGAGTAAATCATGCATAGCCATGTCTTACCGCAATCCACGGTATCACAACTTTGTAGATAGTCAGGACTCTAGGTTTTTAAAATTTTTCTTTATGTTAGTTTTATCGAACCTGCACGTCTCTGCTAAAAAGAGTATTTTACATTTCTACACCTTCACCCACATCTTGTTCTTCTGTGCGAAGTTTGTATATTTCAAAATTCTTGACTCATTGTAGTCATTAAGTTCATCTGTTGGCTATATATATACACATCTACATCCCCATCAGCGTCAATGTGCTAAATATGTCATGAACCTGTGACTTTTGTCTGGTTTTATCAGTATTTGTTATGGTAACGATCAGTTTATTGAGCCTATCCAGCCACTTCTGTGTAGTACACACATTCCCTTCATCAGCGTGGAACTCGAACTGGCCCTTGTCATTTTGACATATAATGACGTTTGCATGAATTCTAGCTAAATACTCTGACCTAGAGTACGACATGGAGAAATGATCGGTTCCACGCCGTTGTAGGGTATTAAGACAACATTGTTGTCATTGAAGTACATGTAGTTGCTATTTTTGTCTGTAAACTAGATCAGTCTATGAAAAATCTGTGAAAAAATGACTGAAGACATGGTGCTCTGGCAATAAGTTATCAACAAAAACTCCAGAACCAATATGATACATCAAAATACGGATACTACTCATGTTTGCTTCCTTTCTTTATTTCAAACCGCACGTACAGGACGCTGATTGATTTTTATCATTCATACAAGTTCTGTTCTATCTTATGATATCTTGATCTATAATTGTAAGGATGTAATATAGATCGTTGTAAATTGCACTTCAATATTAAGTGGAATGAGAACAAGAAATGAAGCTGAAAAAATATAATGACAAGACTATCACTCAATATATATATATATATATATATATATATATATATATATATATATATATATATATATAAGAGCACAAAAAAGGAAATTGTAACAACATTCACTATTCATAAGTATCGGATCAACCTCAATGAAGGTTAATGCAAATCGCTCGAGAAAAAGGGGTCAATATAAAAGCACAGGTAAGCGATAACGATACTAAAACAATTAAAAAATTGCCAAAATTTCGAAGCAATCTGCTTCTTCTTCAGGACACACACAAACACTCACACAAATATAAAGACACGAAAAGAAAGATAGAAAATATATACAAAGCACTAGTCTAATAAAAACCGCTCAATATGTAGCCAATTGAAGAAACCAGTTTTTATTAGACTAGTGCTTTGTATATATTTTCTATCTTTCTTTTCGTGTCTTTATATTTGTGTGAGTGTTTGTGTGTGTCCTGAAGAAGAAGCAGATTGCTTCGAAAATTTGGCAATTTTTTAATTGTTTTAGTATCGTTATCGCTTACCTGTGCTTTTATATATATATATATATATATATATATATATATATATATATATATATATATATATATATATATATATATATATATATATATGCAAATGTATACCTTCATCTTAATAAAGTATACAAGTATGTTACAAATCATTCACATTCTATGGATTCCCTTATTCAATGTATACGGATAGACAATTCTAGTCTTGTGCCATTTGACCCTATTTAAATTATAATGATGAAGATAAAATTGCTCTCATTTCATGATATAGAATTTATTTCCTTAACGACAGTATTGTCCGTATTCATAGAACTCTTTTCAGTCCATATTCTGTTACATCCATTCCGAGGATACAATTTGGCATATACTTTCGCATGACGTACAGGGCATGACAAAAATTATTTTAATAAATTAAAAAAGAAATGGTGAGCAAAAGTGACGTTCAACTAATAGTACAAAACATTATCAGGAAAATTAAGTCCGAAATGAAATCTGAAATTGTAAAGGAAGTGAAAGAAACATTAAAAGAGGAAATCAAGAAACAGGTCGTGGCAGAAATAGAAGAAGATACAAAAACGAAAATTCAAAACATATCAAGTGATTTTGCAGAGAAGGCAAGCATATTTTCTGAAAAGACTGATGGAATAAATCTAGATGTCGATCATTTACGGGAAAAAGTAGTGTCACAAGCCGCAGAAATTCGGAAGATGAACGAAAAAGTGAACGAGTGAAGCAGAATGGTCCAATCAAGCTTGTCAATGGCAAATTACAATCAGCAGTATTCGCAAAAAAATAATATAAAGATTCTAAACTGGCAGGAGCGACCCAAAGAGAACCTCCGAGAAGATCTTTGTGCGTTACTGAGTGAAAAAGTCAATGTGAACATCAATCCGGTTAACATTCTTGCAATTCATAGGATTCCAGGAAACAGCCGAGGACCAAGACCGGTTATTGTGAGGTGTATCAACGCCGAAACAAAGACATTGATAATAAGAAACCGCCAAGCACTCAAAAGCACGTTCCTTATGTTGGACCATATAACGCAGATGAATGCTGATCTCATCAAAGCATTGAAAGAGAGCGAAAAAGTGCACTCGGCTTGGTACTATAACAGTAGAGTTTTCGCATTGGACACCGAAGGACGCCGTCATAAATTTGATATTTTTGATAATATTGCACAGAAACTAAATACCAAGTGAGGATATATATGAGTTTAATACAACTGGATGTAACATAAAGTTAAAATTTGTTTAATTCCAGCAGAGCGATCTGTTTATTGACCCATACACGTGTCTGTGTTTACAGTGTGTATTGTCAGGGACCATCTCAGCGACTCTTTTGACTTCATGTTTCTGTGTCTTAGTATATTGTGTGTGTCTTATGTGTGTGTGAATGGGAATTATACTGCTAGTATGGTAAGTCCTCAGTTTCATGGTGTACTGAATTATATAATATATATAGAATATTCGGTGTATACGTATCGCGATTTTGTTATTCTTATATTGTCCCTGAGTGAGTATTATCTCCCCCTGGTTGAGAGACTATGCCCGTGATACAGCTATGTACAGTGAGATGGCGATGTGTATTGGTTTTCTTCCTATGTACTAGTATATATCATTATGTCATATGCATGCATTTCTTTATGTGTATACTTTTTGTCTTTATATACATTAACATATTTTGTTACTTATCTCCCCGGCCCGATTTCTAAATGAGTAACGTTATTAAGATTATGTCTATGAATTGCCGAGGACTGGGTAGCATGGAGAAAAAACGTGATGTACTTCATTACATTAAAAATAAAAATTACTCTATATATTTTCTCCAGGATACCCACTTTGAAGCAAAAGATGAAAACTTGGTACGATCGCTTTGGGGATATGATATCTATATTAGCCCCGGTAAATCTACAGCGAGGGGGGTAGCCATATTGTTCAACAATAACTTTGAGTTTGAGGTTACAAAGGAGGACGCAGATGATAATGGTAATATGCTATACCTGGAGGTCCGTATTGAAAACAAATATACCATTCTTTTAATCAACATATATGGCCCTAATAAAGACTCTCCATGGTTTTATGATAATGTACAAGATAGAATTGATAATTTTGATGGAGACTTTGTAATCATAGGTGGTGATATGAACTTGGTACAAGATCCTCATATAGACTGCTATAACTACAAACATGTTAATAATCCCAAATCAAGGGATAAACTTCTTAACATCAAAGCAAATGCAAATTTATGTGATCCATGGAGAATACAACACGGAAACTCCAAAGCACGTACATGGTTTTGTCATAACCCCATCAAAAAGGCAAGATTAGACTTCTTTTTAACATCTAATGAATTAATGTCCTTAATTGACACCACCAATATTGTACCAGGTTATAGAACTGACCATTCAATCATTGAGTTCTCCATTAAATTAAATGATTTCAAAAAGGGAAAAGGATTCTGGAAGTTTAACAACTCTCTTCTTAAAGATAATATTTATGCAAATAAAGTAAAATCTATCATTTCTTATCTTAAAGAACAATATGCTACCCCCTCCCAAACACAAAATACTATAGATGATCAACTGTTTTTTGAAATGCTTCATCTTGAAATTAGAGGTTTCACCATCATCTATTCATCAGCTAAGAAAAGAGATAAAAATAAACAAATTGAAAAAATTGAGAATGAATTAAAGAAATTACAGGAAACTTATTTAGAAAATAATGATCCATCAATCCAAATTCGTATCTCAACACTAAATGATCAATTAGAACAATTTCGGCAGGATTATATTAAAGGGTTATTTATTCGAACAAGAGCTAAATGGATAGAGGATGGTGAAAAACCATCAAAATACTTTCTTTGTTTAGAAAAAAGAAATTTTGTCAATAAAACTGTCTCCAAAGTTAAAAACTCTGCCGGTGAAACCATTGTGGACCAGACAGATATTTTAAAAGAAATTGAATTGTTTTACACTCAATTATATGCAAACCAAGATCAACACCTGGAAAATATCAATTTAGAAACTATAATAAATAAGGATCAAGTTCATATTTTGAATGACCATCAAGCCAGTGCACTTGAGGAAAACACCATATCATATCTAGAAGCCTCACTAGCACTCAAGAACATGAAGAATGACAAATCGCCTGGTCCTGATGGCTTTACTGTAGAGTTTTATAAGTTTTTTTTGGAAAAACCTATCAGAATTTTATCTTAAATCAATAAATTTAGCTTTTGCAAAAGGAAATTTATCACAAACCCAAAAGCAGGGAATTATATCAATTTTGCCAAAGGGAGATAAGCCTCGTGAATATTTGAAGAACTGGCGCCCCATATCACTCTTGAATGTACAATATAAAATTCTGTCATCATGTATAGCTAATAGAATTAAGTCTGTTTTAAATTTTCTTATACATGAAAATCAAAGAGGTTTCCTGAAAGGTAGATTTATTGGAGAAAATACCCGTCTAATCTATGATACACTATACTCAGCTAAAGAAAACAATATTCCTGGAATGCTTCTTTTAATAGATTTTGAAAAAGCTTTTGATTCGGTTTCCTGGAAGTTTTTGTACAAATCTCTTAGTTTTTTCAATTTTGGACCAAATCTTATAAATTGGATAAAAATTTTAAATAATGAAGCTTCTCTTTGCGTTTTGCAGAATGGTATTTTCTCTAAATTCTTTAAAATAGGGCGCGGCTGCCGTCAGGGCGATCCTCTTTCTCCATATATCTTTCTCCTATGTGTAGAGATTATGGGAATACTTGTTCGCCAAAATCACCATATTAAAGGTATCAATATTGGACCTCGTAATGTATGTCTGTTGCAATATGCTGATGATACAGCACTTTTTCTCGATGGTACTGAAAAATGTCTCAAAAGCGCATGGGACTTATTATTCCAATTCTCGAAATATTCTGGTCTGAAACCAAATATTACTAAAACAAAAGCTATCTGGATTGGCTCTAAATGTAACTCCACTGAAAATTTATGTACTGATACTAATCTTACTTGGACAAATGAACCTTTCAACATTTTAGGTATAAATTTTACTGCAAATTTAGAGAATGTTGAGAAACTTAACTTTGATGAGGGTGTACAAACTATTATTAAAAATATTAAATCTTGGTCAAGGAGAAATCTCACTACTCTTGGTAAAATTACAGTAGTAAAATCCATTCTTTTACCAAAATTAACACATCTTTTCATATCATTACCAAAACCTGCATCTAAAAATATCAATCAACTTCAAAAAATTTTCTATAACTTTATTTGGAATAACAAAAAAGATAGAATTTCTAGAAATACCATCATTCAGGATTACCAAGAGGGGGGATGCAGAATGATTGATATTGAAAATTTCATTAAATCATTAAAAATTACATGGATTCGCAGACTATTTCGCTCAGATTGCATTTGGACCCGCGTATTTAGCATAACAATAAATAGTGATATTAAAGCCATTTCCCATTTTGGTGTAGATTATATAAATAAACTGATTCGGAATACTGTGAATCCTTTCTGGAAAGAAGTATTAACTTCTCTTATGGAATTTCAAACAAAAGTGACCCCCCAGTCTATAAATGAAATTCTGCTTTCCCCACTATGGTATAATCCCCTTATTAGAGTTGATAATAAATCTATGGTCATTCAAAATCTTTACAAAAAAGGATTTATCTTTGTCCAAGACTTACTAAAAAATAATGGTGATGTACTCTCTCATCAAGAGTTATGCAACAATTTTTCAGTAAATCTACCTTTTACAACATATTTCGGTTTGGTTAAATCTTTAGTAAAAGTGTGGCCAGTCCTCAAAGATAGCCCTCATAAAGTAAACTGCCTTGTTTGCATGCTTTTTTGAAAATTATTTTGGTTTCTGAAAAAGGCTGCAAGGACATATATGAAATTTTCATCAAATCTGCATATAAAAAACCAAAATGTGAATTAAAATGGGTAAATGACCCTAGTTTAAATTTATTAAATACACCCTCTAACTTTTTGAAACAAACATTTTTAAATCCTTTTAGAATCACAAAAGACACTAAATTGAGATGGTTTCAGGTCAGAATAATTCATAGAATATTGGCTACAAATAAACTGTTAAATATCATTAAAATTAAGAATTCTCCTTTATGCATTGTATGTAATACAAAATCAGAGACTATCGTTCACTTATTTGTCCTTTGTAATCCAGTTAGAGCTTTGTGGATGGAATTAGAAAACTGGATTCGTTTTAACACAAATTTAAATATTTTCTTATCACCATCCAATATAATATTTGGAGTTCATCAATATAATTGTAATACATTAAACTTAATTATTATTCTCCTTAAATGTTTCATTTATATAAAATCAAGACAAAGTGCCAATATGACTTTCTGTGGTTTTAAAACATATTTGTTGAATTACTATGAGACTGAAAGGTACATGTATCTTAGAAAAGGAGGTGAAGATGAATTTAATAAGCGATGGCACACTTGGAAAAACTTGTTTGTAGCCTAAACTATATTATCATTATTATTATACAACTTGCTCATACTTTAACTATTGTGAACTTAATATCTAATTATCATCAATGCATATATTCAACAATATACTTACCGGTATATGTATATATGTGTATATGTATGTGTGTATGTATATGTATATATACCGTATATATGTGTGTATGTTTTTATGTGTATGTTTATGTGTATATATGTGTGAATATATATGTATACCTCATTACACTACTAGTACTACTTGTCAATTGAATACACTAATATTTCATATGTTGTATAAACAATACATTTCAGTATATGATATATTTATATAATATATATATGTCTGTGTGTGTGTGTTATTATGTTTATGTTTATGTGTGTATGTACATGCATATATATATATATATATATATATATATATATATATATATATATATATATATATATATATATATATATATATATATATATATATATATATATATATATACTTCATTGCATTACTTGCACTACTTGACAATTGAATACATTTATATTTCATGTATTGCGTAAACAATATACATTTCAGTATATGATACCTTTTTTCTTCCCTTTTAATAATATATTTTCATATTTGAAAGAAAATATTTATGATTCAATACACTATCTTCAGAATACTTATACATTCAAAATATATGGTTCAGTTGCACCATGAACTAAAGTATGTAGAATTGAATAAGACGAGAAATGAATGAGAGAGAAAATCTGTGAGTGAAAGATGTGTATTGGATGTGTATTGTCTTGTCGTCTATGTTTCATTGTTCTATGTTTATTATATGTTTGTCCTACATGTATTATTAATAAAAGTAAAAAAAAAAAAAAAAAATTATTTTAATCGACTTTTCAAGATGGGCTTTTATATCAGCGAAGCTTGATCGGATAATCCAAAAGAACATTGCAATCATAATGAAGTCCATTATAGTACAAGATTATTTCAGGAAATGGGCCACACATTAAGATGGAGAATTAGATAGATTATTTCAGTGAATCAAAAGTATAGATTGATTCTCTTGACATGTTAACTTTACATTCCATTTCCTTGTCCAGAGTAGCAGTCATTAATTTCCTTTACATGCACTCAAGATTTTGTTACATAGATTTATGTACTGAAGATATGAATACTTACTTCTTAATTACTAATACATTTTGTTAAGAACATGTTTACGAAAAAACTATGCAAATACTAAAACATCGTCCGGAAGCAAGGTTGTAGTATCAACCTTTTTAAATGATTGTTAGAAAGAATTTCATATTACAAGTTCTTACTACTGAGTTTAGGGTTGGTCGTGGTACCAGTTTTTTGTGCAGCCCATTCTAAATGTAACCTAAAAGGTGTAAAGAAATATGACTATCTTTATTACAAATTCCCTTTCAAAATCATGCTTTCATATTAATATGTGTCTATAACATACTTTTTCAGTCAAATTTATGTTTCACCCATATTACTCTTTTGCAAAATGTTACTTTTTTACACATATATTAAATATCGGCAAACTGCCAAGTCATAAATATAGAACATATATACATTTTACTTTTGTGCTCCATTTCGCATTTCGACACCTTATGTCTCTTCAGTGATGCTCGAGGCCGAAGGGTTGGAATTCTCATTTTATATAAATATTTAAAGAGCAGTATTAAAACCCAAACGACCGAAAAAGTGAACCAAAGAATCAATCTAAGGACAGAGCTATGCATGAGGGAGATACATGTACTCCTTAGTTTTTAGAGTGATTTACATAATGTTCATGACGGAAAATTTTAAGTATATATTTCAAGTCAGTACAAAAGCACTAAAAAGTAGACCGTCAGTACCACTGAAAACTCGACTTGTGATGCCCTCGGGGATAATCAGTCCACCAGCAGTGACACCGGCCTAGTGGTTATGATAAATATAGAATATATATACCTTTAAATTTTGTGCACCAGATGCGCATTTCGAAAACTTATATCTCTTAAGTAATGCTCGAGGCCGAATAATTGGAATTCTCATTTTATATAAATATTTGAAGAGCAGTATTGAAACCAAATGACAAAAAAAGGTGACCCAAAGCATCAATCTAAAGACAGAGCTATGCATGAGGAAGATGCTCCTTAGTTTTAGAGTGATTTACATAATTTTCATGACGGAAACTTTAAAGTATATATAAAAGCTACAGTTTCAGACATAGCAAATGCAAACTTTCTTTATATGTCAATAACTTGTAAAATGATACACTTCATAATTTTACACACTTTAGTAGACCGCTGTTATTTCCTTAAACATGTAAAGGAGTTTGCTGGGAATTTTAGTATTTCTCATGAAATATTCCACGAAATATTTTTCATGATTAAATATTCATTTAGTACATAAACTATCTAATATAATTATTAGATATAAGCACTGAATAGAGAGGAAGAATCCTATTGATTTTGGGGTCCAAAGGTCAAGGTCACAGTTGACGAAAATAGACTGAAATAATTGGTTTTCAGATGATAACTCAAGTACTTCTCTTCATAGTCAAACCAAAATGGATATATGCTTACTTATAAAGAGGAAAAACCCTTGGGTCAAAAGGTCAGAGATCAAGGTCACTGCTGATAGAAAAGATTGAAATTATTCGTTTCCAGGTGATTTTCATTTATTATCATATGCCATTAATTGCTCATCAAAATTTGATGATATTTCACATATTTCACAAGTCAAGTTCTTTTAAACGGAGGTAATATAGAATCTTATCAAAAGGGAATGATGCCTATAGATTTGAGGGTCAGTATGTCAAAAGCAAAGTCACTACTGGTAATATTTATAGGAGTTACGGCCCATGACACTTTTTATTTAGGAAAGCTTTGTTGCTGTTCTGAAATAAGCCCACAGCGGGGGCATATGATTTAAAAACATGCTCTAGTTTTATATATGTGCTAGACTAGCAACGTCACTGAGGAAATTCTATGGTCGTTACGAGACTCTTGTTACTCCATATGATATCTCGTTATCCAGATTTTTAAATGATATTCTGGACTGAGACCGATTCCGATCATTTTACACAGATTTGACACCTTCTATACTAGAAGGTTACCTACTTCGACTTCTCCATATATAAATACATATGGAATTTACACGATCTGACTCTTTCTACTGGGTATATGTGACGGGTGTTGCTAGCAAGCAGGAGATGCTCACTCTCCCCGGGCACCTGATCTCACTCCATCACAGGGGTTCACATATGCTCTTCAAGCAGACATATTCTATTATTTTCCATTTGTTTTTCATTTTCACTGATTTTGCATGTCCTCTGGTTTTATGATTTTTGGACTTGTGCTTTGGATTTATCCATCATCTTTACATTTATTTAGTGTCAATCTGTTGTTAGTCGGTATATCAGGTCATCTGTCTGCATATATGTCTAAAGCGTCATATAAATCGGGTTTTCTTCCTCGTGCTTTCACATCAATTTATATAAAGGTCGTTTACGTCACAATTATTCTACGTCAGATACCTTCACAGAAAACCCACTCTATGAATCTGAGAGCCGACTTAGAACGGTCGGTTTATGTACTACAGATATAAATAATTTCCAATACATTTTATTAAAGAACCCAGATCATTCACATGGAGCCAAAATTTTGAGAATATTATGAACTGCTACGATGAATATGCCACACGATGGGCAAAAAGAGAGGAAGTACAGGTCGACAAAAGATCCTGATGTTGTCAGAGAACTTACTTTCCTCCAAGAACATTGTATCATTACACTAGCAGATAAAGCGTCTAATGATTATACATTTACTTGTAAGAAATATTACTTTGACAACCTAGTGAAAGAATTAGGATTAAATTCAGCTCCAGGAAATCCTACTTATACTCTCACGAACTTTTCGGTTTCGGAGGGACTTGAGAATCATAAATCTATCCTCAATACGTTTGGTATTGACACAAATAAATTAAATTTAGAACTTCATATTTGTACTGTATTCCCAATATGCATAAAAATCCTTACAAACAACGCTTTATCGCTGGTTCCTCGAAGTGTTCCACAAAATCTGTATCGATGCTACTCACAAAAATATTATCAGAAATTAAATCTGGCCTTCATACATATTGCGAAACAGTATATTCCAGAAGTGGAATTAATCAAATGTGGATCCTTAAAAATTCAAAAGAGTTATTAGAACATTTAAAATCAAAAAGTTTTACTAAAATTCACTCCATCAAGTCTTTTGACTTTTCGACTTTTTACATAACGATCCCTCATAAGAAATTAAAAGACAGATTAGCGGAAATTGTTCAAAATGCATTTACTAGTAAAAACGGAAGCCGCAAATTCAAATATGTAGTTATAGGCCATGATAAAATTCACTTTGTTAGGGAAAATTCTGATTCCAAAAATAAATACACTGAAACAGCTGTCATCCAGATGTAGAACTTTCTTATCGATAATATTTTTGTGGTGTTTGGAGGAAAGGTTATTCAACAAATTGTCGGCATTCCAATGGGCACTAACTGTGCTCCGCTTCTGGCTGACATATTTCTTTACTCATACGAAGCTGAATCCATTCAGTCTTTGCTTTCGCAAGGAAAAAAACAATTGGCTCTTGGCTTCAATTTTATTTACAGATATATAGATGATTTGCTTTCAATTAATAATCTTTCGTTCGCAGATTACCTTAGCATCATCTATCCAAGTGAACTGGAGGTCAAAGAAACCACAGACAGTAGTAATTCTACTTCGTATTTAGATATTATGTTGTCTTTCGACATTAATGGTCAATTGAACACCTCACTCTATGACAAACGTGACGATTTCAATTTCACTATCACAAACTTTCCTTTCATAAGTAGCAACATTCCATCATCACCTGCATAAGGCGTATTCATATCTCAGTTAATACGTTATTCCAGAGCATGTTCAAATTACAATGACTTTGTTCTGAAGGCTAGGCGACTTTCAGCTAAGCTGCTCAACCAGGGTTATATATGTGCTAGACTAGCATCGTCACTGAGGAAGTTCTACGGTCGTTACGAGACTCTTATTACTCCATATGATATCTCGTTATCCAGACTTTTAAATGATATTCTGGACTGAGACCGTTTTCGATCATTTTACACCGATTTGACACCTTCTATACTAGAAGGTTACCTACTTTGACTTCTCCATATATAAAAACATATGGAATTTACATGCTTTGACTCTTTCTACTGGGTATATGTGACGGGTGTTGCTAGCAAGCAGGAGATGCTCACTTTCCCCGGGCACCTGATCTCACTCCATCACAGGGGTTCACATATGCTCTTCAAGTAGACATATTTTATTATTTTCCACTTGTTTTTCATTTTCACTAATTTTGTATGTCCTCTGGTTTCATGATTTTTAGACTTATGGTTAGGATTTATCCATCATCTTTACTTTAATCTAAAGCGATCTGATTTCATTATATTCAAAAGGAATGCTGTAATTCTTTATGCACAGAACTTTGGGCTTTACTTTTGCCCTCTTGGTATAATTTATTTTTTCGAATGCATCAAATCTTTTTAAAATAAATATAGAACATATATACCTTTTAAAGTCATTCCTCAATGTCTAAAGACGTCCATCAATAAAACTGCGCTATGTTATTAAATAAATTTGTGCTATTTTATTCCCACATCTGTGTATTCTTTGGACATATGCTCATATTTATTGTTTTGTGTAATTACATTGTTGTTATATACATGTATTTAGGAAATACTGCCTTGATAATTGATATTCAAATACTGAATGCATGGAATTTTATCCGTAAAATCGAAAAAGACTAGTATATACTAAAATTCATCTCAGCGTTATATTTTAAAATTTGAGTACATACTACTTCTTACATACTAAACAGTGAACGTCTAATTAATATTCTTTGTCTGGATAGTTTCATATTTGTGGAACGTCAGTCTATTCTATTACTTGGTCTTTACAGCAAGTACAGAGTTTGTGTAGTGTGGAAATAGATTGTATATATACACTGGCTGTTCCAGATTCTCTTCCGGATTGTTGGGTTATCAAAATCTTTGTGACGTTTGTATTCCATGCATTATTTTACTTACTTCAGTCAACGTCAGAAGTAGCATGCCCTATTCAATAAATAAAATTAATAAAAAAAAATAATAATAAAGACTGACATTGTCCTGTTCAACTACTAGAAAAATAAATCAGCAATGTATAACTCCATACATGTCCAACATAATGCTCATTATATTGATTAAGGCTAGTGATCATCTCCTGACCATTTTAATCATTTGGATGTGTTCGTATATTCCAAAGGACCATGTCATCTTATAAGTTTGGAAGTTTAACATATTTCACTGCTTTGGATGGGTTCTTGGCATTAGACAAAATTATAAAATGCAATACATTAGACAAGGACCGCCACTGTATCAGTGCATGACAAAAACACAAGCAAAATCTATCAAAAATAATAATAAATAACAAAATATGAACAAAAATTATCATAGACTCATTAGAAGTGTTTATTAAAGTATAACATGGATTAATAAATGTACCTAATAAAACTGATAAAATTGAGTCATTTGAAATCTCCGTTTATTAGAAAAAAGATTGGAACTTAAAAAATAGTTGTTTTCATGAATTGTTCATCAATATTGAGAAATAAAACATAAAAAACTGAAAACGGTATGAACATACAAAATCATATATTCAATCATTGTTCGAAATCAACGAATTCCACCACCAAAACAGCAATTAACTTCTAAAGAATCCCAAAAAAGGTTATCCAAAGGCCCGTAGGATATTATATTGACAGGGGAAAAACACAGAAAACCCTAGTTTTATAAGTATTGGATGAAATTAATCCACTGTTTGATTAGAAAAGATAAAACTTCAGTTTTTTTAAGAAGCAATGTAATGGAATCTATCACGGACAGATCATTAGATTATCAAAGTAAACATTCTTTACGGACAAAGGACAAGGACAAGTATTTGATTCTGGAAAGAAGGAAAACAAATTAGATCATAGTCTCGGGAAGATGAAAGATGGACTAATACGAAAATGATAATGATAATAATAAAGTATAGCACAACTGGAATATGTTAATTTTGACACTTCAGCAAATAAACTTGAATGTTCCCTCTTCTAAAACTACATATGACTCACTGACTGTATTAAACATGTCAAATTACTAAGGGCATTGTTACGTGTATGTGTTGACGAAAATAAAGAGTTCTTTTGTAATATTTTTGATTAAAAATTGTGATTTCACCACTTTATCATTAAATGTGACAGAAAGATATATAATAAAAAGGCCCTTTGTAGCACAAAGACCTCGGGCAGAAATTTATTATAATATTCAGTAAATAAGTTATAAATAAATAAATAATGAACATAATCGTAGATAACATTAAAATTCCTTGGAAACAGCACCTTGAATGAACAACTTAGAATTGCAATTGACGTCACAAATCCAGATTAACACTGAAGATAAAAGGAAAAGCCTCGATTCATCTTACTTCTGTCTTTAAACAGCAATGATTGATGGCCACTGACCTACATGGCCTAGATATATTAAGGTCGATGGACTTCAGATTCCAATGAATCAGTATAATAAAATGGCTCAGTTAAAATGACATGATATGTTCATTTGAAGAAAGAATCTATCCAGCCGTAGTTAATAGGACGAAATGTGTAAAAGATCGATTTTATTTCCCATTTTTCATGCCTGCTTTTCGATTTATGTTTATTACTATAAGTTCAATTATTGTAAGTTTATACGCAAGCCATTCCTTGAATTCAAATTGCTTTTACTTGCTAACTTTTGATAATGAGCTTTGGTTCACGGTTGTGGTGTAACGTAATGGATACTCTGTTAATAATACACTCACAAATGAGAGCATGTATTTTAGCAAAGGAAACTCATTTTGTTGACACTTGTGACCTACATGAAATCACATTATTTAAAATAAAACTCTCTTCTTAGCACTATCCGTAACCATTTAAATAAAATAATCCTTGTTTATTTTAAAAGAATAACCACTATCTAAAATCTGAATAAAATATACATGGAAAAATATTCATGTTTGATAATATTACGTTGTAACCACGCAAACAAAACAAGTATTAAATACGTCATCTCCTATAATACAGTGCAACACTAGAACATAATTCAGTGCTAAAATGCCATCCTGTCAATTACTAAAGTGAGAAATACCCAGAGCGAATCGACAATGTAACAAGTTTAGAGATGAATTAGCGCGTTCTCGTCCTACGGCCGTTTATAACATTCATGTTTATTGTCTAACATCATGCCTTATATGTAATATTTACTCATTTTGAGTTGAATAGGAAAAATTGGTATGCATTAAAGAGATGTTTGCGCATGAATTTATGGAAAGGGAAACTTACGTGTCAATAGTATTGTTATGTAACTTAAAAACTTGAAAATGTAGATTTTCAACTTCTGTTGTCTTTAAATTTAAGTTAAAAATCTATGCTTATCTTGTTTATTTCATCTAGATATTTGAAGATTATCAGGAAACAGCTGTTCAAAATATTAAACAGCAGTTAAGCTAACCATCGATTAAAACTAATATAATTATCTAATTAAAATATAAGTTACACTAAGTAATATTATTTATGCTGAAATTTGTTTTAATATCTTTCAAATTTTAATTATTTGCCAGTTTTAATCAATGGAAAACTTTTGGACAACTGGGCCGTGACTGATTGTTAAGTATATATATATATATGTATGTATCTGTGTGTATGTGCCAAATAAAAGATTGCTTAGCTACGCCACACGTTTTTCCTCATGTTAGATCATATTTGACTGCTGCAATAGTATTTTAAATATATAGATCTAATTTCGTTTTAATGTAGAAAAATTGTTTTATTTGCTATTTTAAATGCAATAGAATATGCAATGGTACATAGATGGGAAGGGGGGGGTGCATCGGGAGGTGATACTTACTACACCTGATCCTTCTTAGGATTCATATTGCCGATTAGTACTTTGATCGTATTCTGTAGTTTCTCTTTAAACAATTTCTGAAAGAAGATTTCATTTTTCAAATCTTCTTAGTGTAAAGGAAATTGAAGGGAATGAGATAAAATTGTATGGAAGAGTATGTCTTCTGATGTTTTGATAATAAATGGTTTTTTTCATATCATCGTAGTAAAACACTAAAGAAACAACCAAAATTGTATACATAAAAAATAAAGAGAT
The DNA here is from genome assembly GCA_035048485.1 of Pteria penguin. Classification (NCBI taxonomy): domain Eukaryota; kingdom Metazoa; phylum Mollusca; class Bivalvia; order Pterioida; family Pteriidae; genus Pteria; species Pteria penguin. Next base: position 40,317,313 of record CM068581.1, read on the forward strand.
TTGAGTTGAGAGGTGAAAATATAACATTCATATATAAGAACAGAAATTGTTTTGATGTGTACCAATCATCGTTCTTACCGTAAATTGAACGGGAGACAAGCAGATTATTATCACATTTATGGCGTTAAAGGGAAGGATGCTCATATATACATTTCTTACATAAATATTTCTGCGGGTGAATATAACACATTTTCTGTTATTCACATTCGTTACACACATGGTTACTTGTTGATCTAGATCTTAAATGACAATCATATATAACAGCATGATAATCACATTTCAGTGTTTGATAGAGCTTATAAGACATACAGTTCTGTGTGACAAGGTCTAAGCCACACTAATAACAAAACACTCAAGAGACCAAACTGTTTTATTCTGATGATAGAACTTCTGACTCATGCTCCATGCTGAATAATCTACCGATTGTAATGGTTTCAGTTATTTAAACTTTTTTAAATCAAGGATTTTAATGAGCCAAAACACATTCCGCTGTTACATTACATGAAACCGAATGTATTTACTTTTGTAATGTTTAATTTTAAGAGATTTTATTAAATCACTTTCATAATGACAAATTCTCCTTATATACCATTTCATACTATGACAATTTTATTTTACTTATTTTACTTTATTTTATATTTTACTTACTTCTATGACAATGCTGTTCTACTGATTATTTAAAGGTGGACCCGTAAACCGGTTAGCCAAACCAATTTATTTACTATTGGTATATCAAATGACCGTCCTAAGTCGATATCGTAACTACCCTATAATCGAATATTTTTGTGATGTCCATGTGTGTTTTACTCATATCATTACATTGTATACTGTATATTTTCGTGGTGACTTCTGTCATACAGGTGTCAGTAACTTTTCTTTCTTCCTTTCCTTTATTAGCAATGGAGATTTGGAAGAGTACGTAATCCAGGCTTACATCAGATAACAAATGTTGTATTTTAATCGACAACAAATATACTAATAACAACTAATATACCAAGGTGTTTTTTTTTTTTATTTAACATAAAGTATATCATTTCAGATTTTATTATAACTCAAATAAAATACGAAAATAACTGGTGTCACATTACTATGGCACTAACAACAATGTACCACAGTGGGCATTCACGGACCCCTGAAATTCAGAGGTGAGACCAGCTGCCCGGGAGGAGTGAGCGTCTCCTGTTTGGCTAGCCACACCCGCCGTGAATGCCCTTACATACAGACGAAACATCTATAATTCAGCACTGTATATATTCATGAATGTGAACAAACACTGTGTAGAAAGTGTCACAGCCACATAACATCAGTAAAAAATAACACTATATATAAAGGCCCGTAGGAACCAGGGCAGGGGTCTACTTATTGGCTGATCATGTACCAATTTTATCACGTTACAAAACAAAACGAAATTCAACGGTTGACCACTTATTTATTAAATGTTTCCTACGGCACTGACTTGGTGTTGCCTAGAAATATTTATCGATGAACATCTTTTGAAAATCGATACTCAAATTTCACTCGTAGTGTTCATTTATAACTGGATTTCAGTGCAGATGTAGATTTTTAAAGATTTGACATGTCGAGATCGAGGATTCTGACTTTCAACATTAAAAAAAATCATGATTCACCGAAAAAGACCATTTTTCAATTATACATAATGTCCTGGTTTACTTGAAGTAAGATGTCCGGAATTTCTGTGATAAAACATTATACGTTTAGCACATAATAAGAAATACAATGTATTTTGATAAAGTGCAATTGATAAAACGTCACTTGAGCTGTGGACCGTATACATCACAAATGTTTTTAACAAATTGATGAAAACCGGTGTGGCTTAGTGGATAAAGTGCTCTGCTCGTGATCGAGAAGTCCCGGGCTCGACTCAAACCCTGGGCGCACCAGTGTTCTGTCTTTCGGATGAGACAGTAAAAACCGAAGTCGCGTGTCACGGCGTGGTACGTAAAAGATCCCTCATCGCTTCGAGTGGGTCCGTTGCAAAGGTCTAAATGTGTATGCAATGCATCAGGCAGATGCTGTCACCATATAAGTGAAATAATCGTGGAGCGACGTAAAACAATAACCAATCAATCAATCAAACCTAATTGATTATAGGAAGACGTAGATTTACCATGTTCTAATATACCGTTCCACATTTCAGCATAGAATTAGATTGATTATATTGTTATGTTTATGATGTTATGATCAAATCTACGACTTGACCTAACATGCTTGACGTCATAAAAGTCGTATTTTGCGCTAAAGTGCTTGATATTCGACGAAAGTGAATCGGTGTATTCAGCGTTTACTAATTGTAACACATTTAAACTAGTAACATAGGTATCTGTGACAGCGTGAATACAATATGCTTACTAATATCTTTCCCTTTTCTGTCTTTGATATAGTATAACTTGTGTAATAGAATGACATTTGTAAGAATTTCGTTTAGGTTATTCCATTCACCTAAGTTGATTTATTTCTTATTTCCAAGGACATTTTAGATATGTTATATACAAGTGTATGCAAACTGGCTTACAAATCACCGATGCTTAGTTTACTACCTTGTTATCTATTCTTCCTTCGATACTGTTCTGTTCAATCCGCTTTACCATGCAATCTTTAATAGATGTCTGTCTTTTCCCTTCTTGTAATAACATGTAAATACATAGATAAAGTATTGTGGGTCATGTCTTTTTCACGGCAACTGTTTTCTTCGAAATGGTTTATTCATCAAGAAGGACATATTTAGTACAATTAATAATGTACAATAACAGAGAGACATGACAATGCTTTAGTCAATTTTTGGGGTTTTTTTTTTTTTTGTCTTTGTTTTTGTTTTTGGTTTTTTGGGTTTTTTTTTTTGGTTTGTTTTTTGTTTTGTTTTGTTTTGTTTTTTTTTTTGGTCATCCACTTTCAAAATATATTGCTATTGTAGTTACGTATTTGGAAATGTAAATTGAAACGTGTAGTGTTTTAATTTCTTAATAACCGGTAACCGGTGGTTTGCCAGTTTGACCCTCAAAGCAATGCACCATGGTTGACACTCCATGTTTAAAGATAATTGTCGATACATGAAAGACTATGCTACATGCTATGATCGAATGTGGAATAAAAGATAATGTAAAATGTATCACTAGGCTTTAAAAGATGTCAACATTTGCTTGTCCCCTGGGTTTCAGTAATAATGATAGCATGGCAAGTGGTGATTTGATGAGCTTCTCTTTTATCTTCCGTTGTCATATGTACTTTTCTACACGCTATTTCTCAACACACAATTCATCTCTTTCTAAATTAAAACAGTTGTTTTGTTCTGCAGTATCATAGGAATAAATTATATTCTATTGTACATATTGTCTTAAATTGAAAGATAAATACATCATTTGAATTCGATATTCATTACAACATTTGTACCTGGAAATCATATCCTAATAACCAATAACTAATTTCTCGAGAGAGCACAGTACATTGTCCACCTCCCCCTTCCATTTTGTTTTTGAAGAACGGAAATAAAAAAAACAAATGGAAAATAATTCTACTCGAAAATGGTATGTAAGAGCTTTGACACAAGCATATGGGAAAATCCACCCAAGCAAAGGAATCAGGAACCCAAGTTTAGAAGAAATACATCTCATGTCATTGCAATATTCGATGATACAATGCCTACTTAGGAAGGTCATTTAATACAAAGCAACTCGATGTGTTTCTATGGTTTATTGGTACTAAATTACAACTTAGTTGACAAAAGTACGAGTACATTGAAATCTTTGAAAAGACTACAGTTCAATGCATTATTTGTTATAGTGGCGAATTCATAACAAGTATTAAAATCCATTAAAATTCATTCCGAATTCTATGGAGACTTTAGGTTTTAGTGATTGAAATTTTTATAGAGGATCCATTTACTCGGTGTATTCTTTTCACAAGTATAAATACATTATTGCTTAACTAATGTGCTAAGTGTGAAATAATTGTTATTTATTGTGCAGGAGAACTTAGAAAAACGAGAGGCCCAAGTGGCGCTATACCACTTTCACTCACAATTTCTTCATTAACAATCCTATTTTCTATACTCTGGATTCAGCCCTTGGTAAAAATGTTAGGGATCATAAGATTATCATTCATCTTAAATTTCATCTAAATCTTAGAATTGATTGTAAAAGAAAATCCGTAAGAGCAGAATATAGCATACTAATAATGTACCCCTTCTTTTTTATCTTAGATTTTTATAATAAAAATCCAAACTTAAATTTAAACATTCCAATTTTTGAAAATAATATTTCTTCCCTTAAAATCAGACAACGTAAACACAATTGGTATATTTTAAGCAATGTACATAGAGAAAATAAAAGAAATTATCTTTAAAAAAAGCTCAAAATGACGAAATCCATAGAGATATACGAATAATAAATATAGAACATATATACCTTTTAATTTAGTGCACCATGTGCGCATTTCGGCAACTTATGTCTCTTCAGTGATGCTCGTGGCCAAATGATTGGAATTCTCAAAATATAGAAATATTTGAAGAGCAGTGTTTAAACCAAAATAATCGAAAGAGGAACCAAAGAACAAATAAATAAATGAATACATAAATAAATGGATAAAGTAAAAAAAACCTGAATTCCGAATTAGATGATTTTACAGTCTAACCTTGCGCATCACTGAAGATAAATTTAAAATAAGTAATTACATATGAAGTTAATATTACCGTTCTGACGAAGATTTTCTAAGACGGACTCGGGAAATTACTTTTTCTGAATCCACTGCTGGGTGGATGTTTAAAAATTTCAATTTTTGCAAATGGCTATGGTTACGTCATCCTTGCCAAGTTTTATCATAATCCCTACACTGTTCTGATGAAGAATTCTAAAATGTGAAAAGTGTCCAGAGGAACGACGGACGGACGAACGAGAGAGGGCACACCATGACTTTAGCTCTCTCAAGTATTACAATATACATGTATGTCTGCAGTTTGGCATGATAGATATAAAATTTGGTAATGTAAGAAAAAAGAGTTACTGTCTCAGTTATGTGGCAGAAGTCACCATGGAGCTATACAATACATGAATATAAATAATATACTAGAACATATAACACATTACAAAAATATTTGATTGTAGTGCAATTACGATACCGACTTAGGACGGTCATTTAATTTGACAAAAGCCAAACAAATGGTGTGGTTAACCGGTTTACGGGCCCACCTTCCCACTCACCGTAACAGCAGAACAATCACAGGACGTACATTTAAAAATTTATAAATAATCCTCCATGTAAAGAACAAGGGACAACAGGTATCGCATATTGAGAGGTCATAAAAATATAAACACGTAAGGTATTGTAAAACACATAATGGTATAAAAACATATAAATATGTAAATACAAAGGAGACCTAGTATATTTGAACGTGCCTATTTTCCTTACCTTTGTAGCCAGATCTCTATTAAAAGTATTATGCACAACTTCAACTCACACCCTTTCATAATTTTCGCAGCAACTACCTCAATACGGCAACTGCGAGTTAAATCCCACTGAGCATAACGGTCCAAGGTCAAAATAAGCTGATACTCCTACCCTCTAAATAACAATTTAAACATTAAAAGAGCAAACATACAAATGAATATGTAATACCGATTATTCGAAATAATAATTATTTATTGACAAAGACATTAATGCTAATATAAATTCCATGAACATTTTGTGACGAAATATTCATGCGTAAAGACAGACTTGGACACGGGAAAGGGCTCGTTTTGATTGGGTCAGCAGGGATATCGGAATCCCGTCTTATTCCTGTACATAATGTTATGGTCTATTTCTATCAATCACTTATATTGTTGCACAAGAATATTACTTTTGCATACTAATATGTCTGAGATATATTTTGCCCTATAATGACATAAAGTCAATCAGAAAGCCCGATATTCCACCATGGATATAATGATGTGTGTTATTCAATTCAGTTTTAAAAAGGGCAATATCTGTATGTTATCTTGTAATAAGCAAACAGTAAATACTGGTAAAATGACTCCATCTCTATATATTAAAGTGACTATGATTGTTGATGATATAAGATATCTATTTGATATAAGACTTCCAATAATACGCAATATAATTCTAAATGAAACCTTAGGGCAGTTATATGTCAAATAAGTGCATTTACTTGAATTCGCCTGATTACAACAAATAATAGATAGTTGAACGTGAAATGTGGGCAATTAATTCGACGTATGATATATCAGTGGGATGTTATTCCATTTAATATCACAGAACACTATCGTTTCAACGTCATATCATGTGTCGTGTAGTGTTATAAAGCTATGATTCTTATCCAGTAATTGGGTTTGGACTGGGAATTTACCAATAATCATCATGATCTGGCCCTTACTTCAGATAAGTTTTATTATCTTCATTTGCTTGAACATTTAGTGACACTTTCTAACAAGATGGGCTGTTATTCGTGACTAAGATTTTCTTAGTTTTAGATCTGTCCGTGTTTCCCGCAGAAGTTTTATTAACATATTTTTCTTGAATATTTTTTGTGGTATCAAGAGGCACTTTCTAACAAGGTCGTATAATACTCGTTATCAAAAAGAAAAATATTTCTTAAATTTAGAATTTAATTAGTGTGTACATAAAATGCTTCTTAATAATATTTTGAAAAATAACATAAACGAAGAGATAAATGCTCAAGAAACACTTATTTAAATGGTTATATTGAAATTATTTTAGTTGAACGCAATGCTACTGCCGACCAGTCACACCCGTCGTTATGCCATAATATAAGTCGAGTTATTATAACTCGAAGTTACATTCAGTAGACGATATTATACCGTAGTCATATTTGGTAAAACGTCACGATTAGCGTTTATATTGCAATAGAAATCTACCCCATCTAAACAATAAACAGCGTCATCAACTCGATAAAGCAGGTCAACATGTCGGACAATAATATCCGATAACTGTACACAAGATCTCTATAACGTTCGGAAAATTTGCGAAATGTTTACTTAAGACTTGTGATTTCATATCCTTGTACTAATAACTTTTTACTAAGTACTGTGCCTCGGTGAATGAAGATAAGGCTTTGAAACAAATTAAAATATTCAAATGAATTCATTATAGAGAATTTAATAAGGGACAGCGACGGTCTTTGAAATAAATATTAATATTCGAATTAATTGTATCAAGCAATGACCAGTGAACCTTGTCACTTTATGTAAAGTAAATGGTTTATCTTTCAACCAAAACTACTCCAGAAATCATTGTTGTCAACGTCTGCTATTACCGCATCTAATTTTCGCTTAATCAGGGTAAATTAATCAGTACACAAGTGTTTTGCCAAATGTAGGTGCTCTTCAAGTTTTCACTGCCTCCTCGACAACATATAGTAACCCTCGAATAGCATTACACAACAAATAAACGATTAATGATTTCATCATCAGAAACCTAAATTTAGAATTTCAAAAAAAAAATAATAACCCCAAAACAAATATAAAAAACGAAGAGGTATCGAAGGGTAAACAATATCTCACAGTCCATAGAATAAAGGGGACAATATCGTGTTTAGTGTCTTATTCAGACGAATGAGCGAACCCCAATAAAACCGAGGAGAGACCAGGTGCCCAGGAGGAGTAAGCGTCCCCTGGTTGCATGCAACAACCCTCGCAAAAGTCCTGCAAGAACCTTTCAAGTCGAAGAGGTAATATATATAAATATACACACATGAACATACGATGGAGACAAGAACACGAAGTCAAAATTTCCCATTCAAGGCAAGAAATGCTGCCTGCCTGAAATTCCGGTGTAGGAAACGCAGGTGAACAAATGTCTGTATATACATACATAAACGTATTATGTCAAATCAGGTATATTAAAAAAAGTTAAGATGGTTATTTTGTATGGTGAGAGCCCAAAATATCGGTTAACATTCTTGAAAGAGGAATCTGAAATTGCAATAGATCCCTATAACGACCATAGAACTTCCTCAGTGACAATTTCAAACGTTCCTCAATATATCCTTGTGAGAATAGTTTCGTGGCAAGAGGCATCGATCTCAGGACGACATTTTCGTATTAAGAGCATGTTTTGGCATAGGGTATAAGTTGTGAAATGAAGACGCCATATGCTGGAGAGGAAGGTATGTTGCTACTCAGAAAAGGGAAGTTGGTAATAATGAAATTGAAGTCGCGTTTATCATAGAAAGAGGTTACTAATGAACCATCGTCACTAATTGATAGGAGTATATCGAGGTATGAAGCAGAAGATGCGCTCTCTGTAGCATCTTTTATCTCGAGTTCCTTTGAATGTATGATGTTGAGGTGATCCTCAAATACAGGGGTTGTTAATCGACAAAACATAATCAATGTATTTGTATGTAAAGTTGAACCGAGATGATAATTGTTTATTGCATTTCGAAAGCAGAGACTGCACAAATTCTGCTTCGTAAGAGTACAAAAATATGTCGGCCAGAAGAGGAGTGCAATTAGTACCCATAGGAATTCCAACAATCTGTTGCAACACCAAATATCACAAAAATATTATCTGTAAGAAATTCTGACATTTGGATGATCTCTTTTTCAGTATACTTGCTGCTGGAATCAGACTGGTCCTTTACAAAATATGTGTCGTTCTGGCCTAAAATATTTATACCTGCGTATTCCTTTTTTTAAAAGAAGACGTTTGAATGTAAAGATGATGGATAAATCCAAACCACAAGTCCAAAAATTATGAAACCATAGGACATACAAAATCAGTGAAAATGAAAAACAAATGGAAAATAACAAAATATGTCTACTTGAAGAGCATATGTGAATCCCTGTGATGGAGTGAGATCAGGTGCCCGGGGAGAGTGAGCATCTCCTGCTTGCTAGCAACACCCGTCACATATACCCCGTAGAAAGAGTCAAATCGTGTGAATTCCATATGTATTTATATATGGAGAAGTCGAAGTAGGTAACCTTCTAGTATAGAAGGTGTCAAATCTGTGTAAAGTGATCGGAATCGGTCTTAGTCCAGAATATCATTTAAAAGCCTGGATAACGAGATATCATATGGAGTAATAAGAGTCTTGTAACGACCGTAGAACTTCCTCAGTGACGATGCTAGTCTAGCACATATATAACCCTGGTTGAGCAGCTTAACTGAAAGTCGCCTAGCCCTCAGAACAAAGTCATTGTAATTTGAACATGCTCTGGAATAACGTATTAACTGAGATATGAATACGCCGTATGCGGGCGATGATGGAATGTTGCTACTTATGAAAGGAAAGTTTGTGATAGCGTAATTGAAATCGTCACGTTTGTCATAGAGTGAGGTGTTCAATTGACCATTAATGTCGAAAGACAACATAATATCTAAATACGAAGTAGAATTACTAGTTTCTGTGGTTTCTTTGACCTCCAGTTCACTTGGATAGATGATGCTAAGGTAATCCGCGAATGAAGGATTATTAATTGAAAGCAAGTCATCTATATATCTGTAAGTAAAATTGAAGCCAAGAGCCAATTGTTTTTTTTTTTTTCCTTGCGAAAGCAAAGACTGAATGAATTCAGCTTCGTATGAGTAAAGGAATATGTCAGCCAGAAGCGGAGCACAGTTAGTGCCCATTGGAATGCCGACAATTTGTTGAAAACCCTTACCTCCAAACACCACAAAAATGTTATCGATAAGAAAGTTCAACATCTGGATGACAGCTGTTTCAGTGTATTTATTTTTGGAATCAGAATTTTCCCTAACAAAATAAGTTTTATCGTGGCCTATTACTATATATTTGAATTTGCGGCTTCCGTTTTTACTAGTAAATGCATTTTAAATAATTTCCGCTAATCTGTCTTTTAATTTCTGATGAGGGATCGTTGTGTAAAGAGTCGAAAAGTCAAAAGACTTGATGGAGTGAATTTTAGTAAAACTTTTTGATTTTAGATGTTCTAACAACTCTTTTGAATTTTTAAGGATCCACATTTGATTAATTCCACTTCTGGAATATACTGTTTCGCAATATCTATGAATAATTGATGTTATTCTGTTTTTTAGTTTTGGATGATGAATGACTGTATAAAGAGTCGAAAAGCCAAAAGGTTTGATGCTAGTGACACCATTGAAAATAGGAGATTTTAAGTGCTCTAGAAGTTCCTTGGAATTATTTAGGATCCTCATCTGATTGATTCCGCTTCTTGAGTAAGCAGTAGAGCAGTATTTCCATATTTGATTTCTGTTAGAATTTTGGTGAGTCACATGGAAAGAGGCTTGGTGGAATACTTGGAAAATCCAGCTATGAATCGATGCTTATATGGAGTTTTATACATCTTTGGAATTCAAAAAAGGTATGGTAGCTCGAGATCAGATTCATTTGTAATACCGAATGAACTGAGAACTGACATGTGATTATCCAATACCTCTGAAGGAGACAGATTTTTTAACTGTGTAAGTTGGATTACCAGGCGTTGAATTAAGACCAAGCTCTTCAATAAGACATTTAATATAATATGCCTTACATACGAATGTGTAATTTTAGCATAAACAAGAATGAAATATTCGTGAAGTCAAGATAGTTCTCTAACGACACTAGAGTCACGAAATATAGAACAGTGTTTGTTTTTGAATAACTGAAAAAGTATTCTCACTCTTTTCTTTAGCAGACTTCTGATCGACTTCAGCCATTCAGAAAGAGTGTCTAATTCAAACTGTTCTCTCTTAGCCCACCGTCTGGCATACTCTTCACATGAGTTCATAATAATATCACAATTTTGACGCCATGTAAATGACTGTGGCTCTCTATATTTTGGGCCTTTACTTAAAAGATCTCTACGTTTTTCATTGCGAACAATATGGAGATCTCCTGTCACAACATGACTACATGGTTTATGTTTAAACTCAAAAGAGGACACTCTATAGGGTTATGAAAGTCTTTCAGGTCTACATATTTCAAATTGTGTTTATAGTTAAAGATTTTGGAAGCAGCCGTTGGTGTATATTTATAGGAAATACAAGGCGACTTATCTTTAACAGATTTATGATTTAAAATGTTACCTAAATTAAGTGCGTCAATTCCCTTATTTGCAAAAAAAAAATACTTTAAGAAAGGGCGCTTTTCGTAGCCGTCTACAGGCTTGTCTGAATGAACGGCTTAAAAAGTCTGTTACTGGAAATGTCCAAGATAATACCTTGGAGTCCATGTTCTGGAGTGCCAGATTCTGTAAAATGTAAGTTTCGCGTACAACTCATGTAGTGTTTGTAAATGTAGCGAATAAAGCTTAGTACAAATAAAATGAGGACCGAAAATCTAATTGATAAATGGTAGAAGGCCATCGAAGGAGATGTTATGGATCTCAGGTCCATTATATCACTCTAAAACTAAGGAGTATCTCCCTCATGCATTCCTCTGTCCTTAGATAAATTCTTTGGTTCACTTTTAGGTCATTTTAGCTTCAACACTGCTCTTCAAATATTTATATATTATGAGAATTCCAATCATTCGGCCACGAGCATCACTGAATAGACATAACTTGTCGAAATGCGCATATGGTGCACAAAATTAAAAGGTATATATGTTCTATATTTATTATACCCACTAGGCCTGTGTCATTGCTGGTGGACTGATAGTTTCGGAGGGCATCATAAGTCTACTTTTGAGTGCTTTTGTACTGACATAAAATACATACTTCAAATTTTCAGTCATCAAATTAAGTAAATCACTCTTAAACTAAGAACTATCTCCCTTATGCATAGCTCTGTCCTTAGTAGATAATTTGGTTCACTTTTAGGTCATTTAAGCTTCAACGCTGCTCTTCAAATATTTATATATTATGAGAATTACAAACATTCGGGCACGAGTATCACTGAAGAGACATATGCGCATATGGTGCACAAAATTAAAAAGTATATATGTTCTATATTTATATTTTCGTTTACTATGACTTCGACGTCTTCTTGGCGTATTATCAATTAAACGCATGACACTGACTGACCGACATCCAGGACTTGTAAGATTTCCAATACTATCAATATGGTCATTACAACCATATGGTGCAGCTGTTCCTAATTGTCGTATCCAGTAATCCTCCTCTTTCCTTCTAAGGTGAAATTTGAGCTGTTAGTAGGATGGTATATTTTCTCTAAATAAATATAGAACACATACCTTTTGATTTAGTGCACCATATGCGCATTTTCGACAACTTATGTCTCTACAGTGATCTGAAATACGTAGTTTAGAATGATCTGGTTGATTGAAATGGCGATAAAGAAGTTGCTTTCCTGCATTATTTATATTAAATCTATGCCCAGAAATTCTACTCCGGAGTTGGACTTTGGTTTCGCCGACATATATCAATCCATACAATGTACACTCAATGCCATAAACTAGATTAGATTAGATACAGGAAAGGTTATCGAAACTATGAGTAGAAAAAAGAACGTTTCGTAAGATTACTTGAAAATGTGTTATCGGTCAGAAGGATACAACATGTTTTACACTTTTTGTCTCCGCACTTAGAAATATCAAAAACAAAATAAAACCTCAATGGTAAAAGAACCGCAATGAGAATATTAACCAGCCGCACCTCTGTAAAGTTTAATTTTCAATCTTTGTGACAGCTTTGCAATCTATTTATCATTTTTTAAATCATAAAGTTTCTAATAAATTATTTGTTACAGCAATCAGGATTGAGAGGGTAGATTTTTTATTACTTCTTTTTAATATTTTCATATCAAACAGAGAAAGTAATGGTACTATAATATTAGGCATGCATATGAGAAATGCATATATCCACGATTCATACAAAATGTCCTGATTACAATCACATTTAATTAAGTCTCAAATTAACACTCATACTGTGTTTACCACTTCTTTTATTATAGTTATACTATTATGAATTCAGCTGAATAATTAAATAGTTGTAGTGTCAAGAAAGGTTATTTATTTTCTAATGCACTATTATTATTATTTTTTTATTATTATTTCATTTTTTATCTTCTTGAAAATTAAAGTAATCTTCTTCAGAACAATAGTCAATTTGCTGATGTTCATTGCTGTCGTTTTATTATCTTCAGTTTTGCATCTTACATTAATAATAAAGTGACTACTACTATCGTATAGATATCATAGTGGAAACTCTGACATGTAATTACATGTAGTCTGCAATACTACAGAGTATCGTACAGAGAAGTCTACAGAACATAAGTATTAGAATTGGACATGTATGTCCATCCATTTTCGGAAGAAATGCTACAACATAAACCAACCACACATACTATATCCTTTACTATTTTAAAATAACAAGGTTAGAGTAATTAAAATCAGCTTTCATCTCAAACACTCTACAAAAAGAATAAAATTTCACTTTAATAGTACAACGGCATACGAACATTCACCCGTATATTGATTATGTATCATTATATTTATCACTAACAACAACTGACGTTAACTGTTCCAAGATCTACTAAACTGAACATGTTATTACCACATATCATTACATCTGTTACACTGAACATGTAATTACCACAGATAGTTAGGAATTATAACAATGATATGTAATTATCACATACATAGCACTGGTAGCTACGGATCGTTGTCGTCATGTTATGTACAGTTTACATTATCATTTTTACAATATTTAAAATGGGATTATATTGATCAGGGATCGTCGTCCGAAGATATAGGTGACATATGTCATCCTCATCAGATTACTAAATAAAAGAAACATAAGCAACCAAGTCACCATCAAAGCTTATACAATACCATCTCCTCTTTAGTTACTTTTTAACAGCATGAGATGTTACTGACTGCTTAAAGCCTACGCAGTTCGATAGCAATTCTGTTGATAATTGATAATACTTAAATATAGAGACGTAAAGAAAAACTACATCCTATTCCTGTAATAACTGTATTATTGATAAGAGGAACAATTATGAGAGTTGTATTCAACATGTTGTAGATTATATGCAAAAAGAACACAAGGCAACAAAAATTTGAAGAACAAAACACAAACTCTGATGCGGTAAAATCATTGCTAAAACAATTAAAAAAAACCCCCAAAACAAAAAAAACCCTCAAAACCAACAACCAACAAAACAAACCACCACCACAACCCCCGCCCCACAAAAATAATAATGAATAAATAAGTAAATATGCAAAACAACGCAAAAGGCCAAAATATACTCTAAAATCAGAGCTTTGCATGAGGGCGATGCCCCTTAATTTTGATAATCTTTTACAACTACCATTGAAGTAAAGTTTTATGAGTCTATATGGAATAAAGCAAGTGAGCAAGTAAATTGCAAAGGAATATTGTGCTCTGTAACTATAACACGAACGGCAAATCATAATGGTAAACATACATGTATCTGGGCCCCTGATAAGGGGGAATAGAACTAGTCCTTTTTTTCAAGCCACTCCCGACGCGAAGATCCAAAATAAGAGACGTTACTGGCACTTAAATGCATAACACCAACAAAGAGTCCTATCGAGTTTTACGTCATAAGCGAGGGCCAAAGACGCATTGATTGATTGATTTAATATTGTTTTACGTCACTCCATGATTATTTCACGTATATGGTGACCGCATCTGCCTGATGCATTGCGTAGAAATTTAGACCTTTGCAACAGACCCACCCGAAGCAGTGAGGGATCTTTTACGTGCCCACGCTTATCGTGACACGAGACTTCGGTTTTTACTGTCTCATTCGAATTATAAAATACGAAAGTAATTGGTGTCACATGACTATGGCACTAACAACAATGTACCACAGTGGACAACACTCCGTTGCGCCCGAGGTAGAGCCTGCAACCACTCGGTCAAGAGCCGAGCACCTTATCCCCGTATCCACCGGCTTCGCTAAAAGAATTGACATCCAACTTAAATTGCTTATGTGTGGTAAATTATTATGGGTATTTCAAGGAAAGCAAATAACTCTAGAAGGAAGGAATATTTTATTTACTATATGTGCTGTAGAATTTAACTTTGTTAAAAATTGTTTTCAACATTTTGATACAATAACACCCTTGTATTAATATGACTGAATAATATCATTCCAAATTGCAATGTCATAAAAATTACATAGTTAATTATAACTGTGTGAAATACATCTTTTACTTTAGAGACAATACTTAATGTAAAAACTTTGTTGATATAAATTTTTCATATGTTATCAAACCTAACTTAAAAAAACAAAATTACGTTTCGCCCTTTTTTGTGTTGAGTGTCACTTTAAGAGTCAAACACACCGAGACACACCGGTTTTCAACGGAAAGAATAAATATGGCCGTAATATAAAATAGGAAGGAAACCATAATACAAAACAGAAAGGAAAATGTTTATGTCATTGTTATATCATAACCCCTGTCACGACAGAAATTTAAAGATCCCTGGAAAATATATCTGCTAGAATCTATATCCATCATAATTTACAGTACATTACATGGAATCATTATGAAGAAATAATAACATGAGGATTGCTATTAAAAATAAGAGCACTTAAAATGCCAAGCCAAAATTCTTCATTTTGAAAAATTATTATCCTTTTTTTTTAATCAGTCAAAATAGAATGCCCCAACAAAGTAATTTAATAGTTATATAGTTTTAGACTATACAAAGTAGAATATTTTAAAACATATATTTCGAATCAAGATATGTTTATGATTTTGCTTTCCAAAACTCCAAAAATTGAACACAGGGTTATTTAGGAAGTGATATGTAATTTGGAGTCATCCGTGAGTTTAAATGGATTGTTATTACCAAATGAGATCGCAATACTCTAACGTAAAGAAGATAAATTAAGTTTATCTATGATAAATTGAAACTCATTTTATTGAAATAAGATATTGAAAGTAATTGTAAGGAATTTTCAATTTTTAAAATAAAATAGCAGCAATGCATGTAACAATAATCTTTGATGCATTTCAACAACAGAACTAATTGCAAGATTTTGATATGTCCTGGTAGGTCTGAAGAACTCAAGGTCGCCTAGAAATATTGCTTTTCTGCAGCAAAATCAGTAAGTGGGTGGATTCATGATGCAGCAACGTCGTCCCAAGAGGATACCTTCCTTTGGTTAACTTTTCCGGACACGTCACGTAAATGAGAAAACAGAAGACATCTGACAAAGCTGAATGACACAAATCACCAAGGAAATGCACACAAAACATGAAAAATGTAGAATAAACACGGAAAGACATTAAAAAATTATTACATTGTGCTGCTGTTACGATACCGACTTAGGACGGTCAATTGAAGTAACAAACGTCACCCATTTGGTGTGGTGAGTCGGCTTACGGGCGCCCACCTTTCCACTCCTCGCAAAGACAGCACAACAGAAGGACATACATTTAAAATTTTTTTAAGAAATCCTCCACATAGAGAACAAGGATTAATAGTTTTTCAAGAAGAGAGGTCATAAAAATTTACTACACACCAAATGTTTAAAGAATAATATGCAAGGCGATTTAAGGGGACGAGGATTAGGACCTTGTCTCCTCTGAAAAGGTTTGGACAAGACTCGTCATAGAGTCCCCACCGCCCTGTTAGTCAGCGTGCAAGGCTCAAGTAAAAGTCTGCATTGGGTTGTAGAGGGACCCAATACAAGACCTATGGTCTTAGCATCTACAAGCAGAAAGCATCAGAGTGATCTTAAAGATATCTTGAGAAGTGTTGAAGTATATTTTTCCATTCTGGAATTAAAATTTTCGAAGATTTTTGACTTTTGGGCTCGTTTTGCACAATTCACGTAATTTCATTTTCTTATTTTCTTTTCCACTTATTCGTTTATAACGCAAAATTTTGTTCTTGAACTAACATACTGTATGTAAATGAAAAGAGAAACGGGAACAAAAATATTTGTTTGTAATTACAAGTTTAGATCACTATCATTCCATTAATAATTTTTTCAATTAAAACATTTTAAATATATGTCCTCTGGTTATACTGCTTTCGTGGTGAATGGGAAGGTGGGCCTGTAAATGGGGAAACCACAACAATTTATTGATTACTGTTATGTCCAATGACAGTCCAGAGTTAGTATCGCAAATGAACTTTAATCGAGAGGTTTTGTGTTATTCTCATGTGTTGTTCCCAACTATTTCACTGTTAATAGAGCATTTCCGTGGTGACTTCTGTCATACGGCTGAGTCAGATGCTTTTATCTTTCCTTCCCAATTTTACGGATTTACTGTAGCGTTATCTACCCAAGTGAAGTAGAAGTTAAGGACACAATAGAGAGCAATAATTCTTGTAGTATCTGATTATCATTTTATCTTACGACATAAATGATCACTTGAACACCTCACTCCATGAAAAACGTGACAATTTCAATTTCAACATCAGTAACTTTCTCGTCTTCTACTTTTTTCCATGTAGTAAGATCCCATCATCGTCTGCCTTTTACATTTTTATATTTCGGTTAATACCTTATGTCAGAACAAATTCAAATTTCAATGACTTTGTTCTGAGGGCTAAGCGACTTTCAGCTTAATTGCTCAACAAGGAATATGTATAATATAGTTGATATGAGCCTCTTCACGTACAGTACAGCATCTCGTTATCAAGATTATTGTATGATTGTCTAGGTAAAGACCTATTCCGACACTGAAAACACAAAATTTGACACATACACTTGGTGCAAATAGCAGCTTGGTAACCATATTGTTGGTTGTGTTGGAAAGCTTCTTCATTTTTTTCGTTCCCTCTCGGAAATATGATTTTCGTTTGGGTGAAATGCCAATAACTGATCAGCAAATCGTCGCTTGGTAGTTCTTTTTAATGGTTTCATTACAAAACGGCATTCTAGCATGTGCAAGCCATCCGTCAGACCGTTCTAAAGTTATTTGATAAAACTATTCTGGTTTTTTTCTGTTATATTCTCTCTTATTTCTTGAGGTTGGATATTTCTTTTATGATTATCGTCTTGTATAATTATACTTAGAGCTAATGCTATTGTTTATCGATACACTAATAATTGGATTTACGATAGACGAGACTTGTAATGTATAGCCTGTCTTTTTTTATTCCAAAAACAATGTTATACTGAAATAAATCGCTTACACACTGAATACATAACAAATCTACAATCTAGGAAATGCTTGCTAGTAACGTCATTTTCTCATTAAACTCTACTTTTCAAGAACAAAAGTTTTCTATGAAATATGCTTATTTGTGATAACGTTTATAATGAATCTAACTTGTACAGCTTTGGTCAGTATGACCTAGCTCTCCACTCCGTGTAAAACTATAACAATTATATTCAATGTAGGAATATAAAGATTTGAGCAATTATGTGTTAAAAGAATACCTTTTACAGTATGACACGGTTGTCAGTGCTAAGCGCACTAATTTCAATTTATTTATATACAACTGTATGTTCAATGTGGGATTAACATATGCTTTGATATTTGATTTACTTTTCATGTTGGTCTTAGGCAGTGTGATCAAGTGGTATCGCACTGGACTTCAAATCTGAGTATTCGGCTTCGATTTCGGTAGTCGTTTTGTAAAGGGGATGTTTTATCTTCTACCAACCCGTTTGTCTTTTGAAAGGGACAGTATAAAGCTAGACCCAATGTCACATCTGCATTTAATGATTCAGCACCTCTTTGGATTGGTCAATAGCAAAGAAAAAAGAATGCGGCAATTCGTCGAGCAAGTTCACATGGAGAGTTGCCATGTCCTGTTTGCTAGCGACGCCCCACATACGTCAGAATCAGATCTGTTCAGCTTTCTTCAATGCACATGCATCAATGCTTCAAACGTACTAATAATTTTAAAAAGATCCATTCAACATATATGCAAAATGGATAAATGCGGTTTTCCGTTATTCATGTCTTACACTTTAACATTTTCAATCAAAATTTTATCTTTCCAATAATAAGTTCGTCAATTTTAAATTGTTGTATTTCTTTGCCGAATTATGTATCTGAAACATTCTGTCCAAGTACCACTTTGATGTCTACTCTCTTGCTTTATCGGCAAGATATCGAAAATTGTTTAACTGTAAACTAAGAAATTCATAACGGTTATCGTAGATGTGATTTTCCTCAAACAAATCATATAACTATAAATATTGGCTTTCTACTTGGTTATGTCATTCCATCACATATTTGATGGATAATATATATGTGCAATTTGATCGACATATTACTTGGATTCTTATGGACAGTAAATGCGCTCTCCTTATAACAGTAGGGATAGGCTTGGTGTAGTGGTTAAGCGCTTGGTTTGCGACGCTGATAATCTGGATTCGATTCCCGGGTTGCGCCACTATGTTTAAGAGGTTGGATACCTCCTGCTTCCATGTCTCGATATAACTGAAAAATTGTTGAAAGCAACGTAAAACACCAATCAACCAACCAACCATCCTTATAACAGTTTTATTTCTATGTCGTTTTTTCGTGGATTTCATGCATACTATTCAAACCTCAAAACATTTTGACCTTTTTGAGAAGTTCATTGACACCTCTACATATCTCGATGATATATTAAGAATTGATAACTCTTAATTTGAAAACTTTATTACTGATATTTAACCAACTGAACTTAAAATTTACAATGCCAATTCTTCTGGTAAGAAAACATCTTTCTTCGACTTAAATATTAAAACCATTAACAACAACATCCATACATATATGATAAATGTAACGACATTGTAAATTGTAAAATTCCCTTATTCAGATGGTAATGCCCCTTGACTCCCATCATACGGTATTTATGTTAATCAGTTAGTTAGATCTGCTGGATGATGCACTAACGATTTGGATTTTCTCTCAAAGAATTTTAAATCACTTTGAAACTTGTGACTCAGATTACAGATATCGGAAACTTGTACATTTTGAGACACTTACTTTACTTAATTTCTTAAACGAACAGATGGACGGACAGGGTGATTCTTATATATACACTCAAACACCGTTTGCGGGTGTATAACAATGTTTGGTCAATTGTACAGATCTTATTCAGACATTTTATCTTCTTTCGGAAATGTGACTTTTCCACAATATGTATCCAAAGAAATTTCTCATCCCAATTTCAAATGATCAAGTGTACAAATTGAGGAGGGTCAAATGTTCCGGTGATTTCATATCGTCGGGTTTTAAGATAATTAAACGCCTTGGACATGGACAGTATAACCTCAGAACAGGGCAAAGACCATAAGTGGACCATAAATGGACCTTTCTACAGCATTAGGCACTTCACCTGAGCGTTGCACGCTGACTAACAGGGCGTTCCGGACTCTATGACGACCCTTGATTCACTTTTCGGTCATTTTAGTTTCAACAATGCTCTTCAAATATTTATGTATTTTGGAGAATTCCAATCATTTGGCCACGAGGATCACTGAAGAGACATAAGTTGTCGCAATGCGCATATGGTACACTAAATTAAAAGGTATATATGTTCTATATTTAATATCACCACTAGGCCGGTGTCAATGCTGGTGTAAAGATGATGGACTGATAGTCCCCGAGGGCATCATAAGTCTAGTTTTCAGTGCTTTTGTACTGACATGAACTATATACTTCAAATTTTCAGTCATCAAATTAAGTAAATCACTCTAAAGCTAAGGAGTATCTCCCTCATGCATATCTCTGTCCTTAGATAGATTCTTTTGTTCACTTTTCGGTCATTTTAGTTTCGACACTGCTCTTCAAATATTTATGTATTTTGAGAATTCTAATAATTTGGCCACAAGCATCACTGAATAGACATAAGTTGTTGAAATGCGCATGGTGCACTAAATTGAAAGGTATATATGTTCTATATTTATTACCATATCCTTATTCTATTTTCCTGAATATCAACAGACCTACTTGCCTCTTGACGTGTGCTCCTTTTTGATTTCACAACTAGAACAAGAACATTCTCGTCTTATGGGTTTTTATTCGTTGGACCAGACGATTTACAAAAAAAAACAAACAAACAAACACCCTCCCCCCCCCCAACTACTCACATAGAGCTACGAACGAAATCGAACGTATGGAATCGTCACTGATGAAATTCTTCTTGTCGATACAAGGATATTGTTGGTCAGTATGAAATCCTCATTTCCAGAATATGTTATGTTATGTCATGTTATATTCCGAACATCTGTTCTCGTCCTTTTTGGGATAAGCAATTTTTCTTCCTAAATCAAGCACCACAGAATTTGCAGTGTTTTATCTATTATTCAGATGAATTAATGCTACAAATGTTATAATGAAATACGTTTTTTCTACTGACTTTGATCTTTCTCGCCAAAACTTGCACTTGCAGGGAATTATAACACGCTTCGAAGCAGTCACTATCTGAGCACGAAACAATCTTAATGTATAGATTTACAATGTTCTAACAAAACGCTTAAAGTTTCCTCACGCCTGAAATATGTCAATTCTAAAATAGCAATTATTGTTGAATGGCGGAGGAAAATATAGTGGTCCCATCAACCCTTTGTCTTATATGTATGACAAAACCAAATTATCAGCACTTGCGATTAGAAAAAAACATTATGAATAAAGTCGCATCATCAAGCATCAGGGATTAATGTGAATAAAGGCATGACGCAAAATTTCTTGGGATGTAAACTGGCTATTAATGGTTTCACTTATCTGTCTAATTCCCGAGTAAAGCTTCTGTGGTGGTCTCCTACTCTCGTCACAACTGGTGATTTTACTCATACCGAGGTTTTATATTTTGAACAATATATCTTGGTACATGTTTAATAGGAAATCAACCAATAAAATGAATCTGTTTGTGATGAAGTATTTCCAGAGTTGTTGGTAATTAAATACAATTAATGATTTTTTTTTATAAATATGAAGGAAAATCTACGGTCAAGAAAACATTTACCAGTATTTAAGAACTTAGGAAATTTTACAAAATAAATAAAACAGACATTAAAGGCAAAACGAATAATTTAATTGATGTACCGCCAGTTTTCAGTTTTTCAATAAATGCTCCAAATTATTACTGAGATAAAGCTAATTTTTATAAACTACAGAGTATCATCATCGTGTATAGTTCCATTATTAAATAAAAATTTGAATCGTTATGCTTTGTCTGTGTGTGTGTGTGTGGGGGGGGGGGGGGGGGGGTTATTTTTGTAATTGTTGCGCTCTACATATGCTTAGTAGCATTGATAATCAATTGAAATTCTGACTGTAAGGTTGAGAACGCTAATTAATTACTGCTTCTTATCATGTTTGTGACTATCTATAAAAGTTATGTTATGGACAGACAGACAAAGTGGACAAATACAACGAGAGGAGATCGAAGCCAAATACTACAATCAACATAGCATGAACATGCGGTAAAAGGTAAACATGCATGTTCATGGGAGGGAGAATGTTAGTATATATTTGTACCTGTACAACAGAGTATGGACAAATTTGGACCTTCATGTGACATTTAAACCAGAGACATAGACAAGAAAGTAAAGTAATCTATGTCTCTGTTTAAACGTCATCTCCATAATGTTGATTGAAATTTGCCCTGTAGATGCGGCAAAACGTGCTAGTAAATTGAAATTTGGGTGGACATGTTTTATGCACAAACAAAAATCAAGATACATCGTTTTTAGTCAATCCTGTACACAAACAAAGCACACTGGATATGTTATATCGGATTTATTCAATAATAATTGTATTTAATCTAGTAAGTTTACTTTCATTAATTCTGAGAGGATACAAATATTTAACGATATCGAATCGTAAGAGAGATAACTGTTAATAGACATAATTTTCTTCTTCCCTGAATTGAAATTTCAGATTCATGTACATATTTGATTGTAGTGCAATTACGATACCGACTTAGGACGGTCATTTAATTTGACAAAAGCCAAAGTTGTTGAAGTAACAAACGTAACTGTATTGGTGTGGTTGATCGGTTTACGGGCCCCCACCTTTCCACTCACCGCAAAAACAGCACAATCAAAGGACACACATCTAAAAAATTATAAATATTCCCCCATAAAAAGAACAATGATCAATATGTTTCTCAAAAAGTGAGGTCATAAAAATTTATTACACATAAAAGGTTTATAGAATAATATGTTGCTATCAGAAATATGTAAGGCGACATTAACATAATTAAACCGTGCTCTGCCTGTAATATGAACTTGTTCTATGAAATTTAAATGATAAAAGTTGTCATCAAACATATTTGAATATTATTTTCATATTAAGTGTCACTACGTCTAAAAGAAATTGGTGTTTGTTATCTTGAAACGTTGATATACATTATATCTTCTGTATATTATAATATATATCATAAACGTGATTGCTGTTAAAGAAATGGAAGCAATGATTATGATTTCTGTGTTTTAATGGTGCATGCAAGATTATTTTTACTTGTTATATTTACAAAGAAATCGTGTTTGACCCCAATGCATATCACACTCAGTCTTATTTCCTTTGTTGAGCTCGTAAACGGGACTTATCCAAGTGTTAATATTTTAATACACTTTCTATAAAGTGTTTTTCACATTTATCGTGTATGCAGTTTCGTCGTAGTTTTATGTTGTCTCTATTTCGTTTGCATTTATGACTTACTACAACAGGGCTTGCTTAATCCCACGAGACTCCCGGATTTCACTATTGACATCCAGGAGTCCATGAATGTCCACGTGGTTTGTTTATCAGCGAATATCATGATGACACTTTTTCAGCTACTTTCGTGTTTTATATTCTATATTCTGGACAGGTTCTGAAGGGCACAAGATAGCAATGTAATTGGCAGGCATAAGATGTATAAGACTTGCCCATCTGACAGAACTGTCATTTGTGTATCATTGATTCTTTTTATTTAGGATTTCATTCCCGATTTAATGTCCTGTCTGATACAACGTGGATTTAGGGAATGTATGTGAGAATCGATTCTACAATAGATATTCTTATACTAAATAACTTTAACATATTGCTATTATATCCATTCAATCTGTAATTATAGAACAATGAATAATTCATACCGTTACTACAATTGATCATTGGTGATTCTGACCCACATATACAAATTCTGTTAATATTCGCCGTTCATTAACTTAGTTTCATGAATATTTATGTAGTAAAACTTAGACCAATGACTGACTGGCTGAATCTCCTCTTCTTCTTCTTCTTTTTCTTCTACTTCTTCTTCATTCAATTTTTCTCGGTATTCCTCAAAAACAAATTAGAAACGGGAGCAAAAAGATGTGACTTTCTACATGAGAAATCTCACCCAAAGAAAACTTAGAGAACATCACATATAAGTATTCAACTATATTTCCATCATGCTACCAAATCTGGACGGTAGATTTACAACAGTCAGTTGGTGTATTATATTAAGCTTATCCTTTCAACTTGCCTTGACCACTGTAATGAATAGGATGTGTCTCCAATTTCCCCACAAAAATTAAATCTATCTATGTTTAATGCCTTGAAATTGAAACATTGAATTAAGATAATAAATATAGAAAATATATACCTTTCAATTTTGTGCACCATATGCGCATTTCGACAAGTTATGTCTCTTCAGTGATGCTCGTAGCCGAATGATTGGAATTCTCGAAATATATAAAAATATGAAGAGCAGTGTTGAAGCTAAATGGCCGAAAAGTGAACCAAAGAATCTATCTAAAGACAAAGCTATGCATGATAAAATATCAAATACCAATATATTTGTATGCGTAATAATGTCACATGTCGAAATCTATAGCTATAGTTTGCATTCGTATATATAAAATTAACCCTGAATTTTATTTATCAGTAAATAATGTGCTGTCGTCTTTTATTATATACATTGTATATAATTCTAGACGACTAGAATCTAAGATAAACACATGTGCAACGTTGACAATTTAACATTTTATATTCATTGATGTTATAGTGGCATTTAAATAAGTCAAGTTTTTGCAATAATATTACGATAGGCAAAACTATGAGGAAAACATGTATATTATTATATTTTATATGATATTCATATTGGAAATTTAATTTAGATTTCTTTATTTCTCTAAACCCTAGAAAATGGATAAAGCAAAGTACCGAGTACACCTAAAGGAATATGTATAAATTTATTAAAGAATTTTCTACCGCGCAAGTATCTTTAGTGGTTAGTGATAAGCTTTTTAATTTTATATTAATTATTCGCTATTCAACAATTTCATACGCTATTTTTCAAATTCATGGTACATTTATCGGAAAATTTTGTAAAATAATAGATCTATCTATAAATACTATCAGCACAAAATCTTATGTTAAGGTGAATCACATATTTGTGAATATGTAGGGAGCAGGTATCGCAATTGGTAGCGTGCTCGTTTCTCACCAGTGCGACCGGGTTCGTTTCCCGATGTGCGATTGTGAGGCTGTCACCAACCTGGCTTCGTGGGTTTTCTCCGGGTACTCCGGTTTCCTCCCACACAAACGAGATACGTACCAACGAGCAAGATTTATTTCAGTTGTCAACTTGTTTTTAATCGTTGTTAAATAAATAAAGTTTAAATATTTGTGAATGGACAGTTTAAAGTCGGTATCTGGTGGAGGTAGATGTGTTTAATCCTCTACAATGGTACCAAATTTTACCTGTTACGAGTTTTTACTAGATAATGACATTTCTAATATGTACAGGTCAACCGTGCATCACAAATGCTTGTACGCTGTTATGTCTGCCTTGCACGATCTGTTTATCATCAGATGTCCATTATATATATATATATATATATATATATATATATATATATATATATATATATATATATATATATATATATATATATATATATATATATGTGTGTGTGTGTGTGTGTGTGTGTGTGTGTGTGTGTGTGTGTGTGTGTGTGTGTGTGTGTGTGTGTGTGTGTGTGTGTGTGTGTGTGTGTGTGTGTGTGTGTGTGTGTGTGTGTGTGTGTGTGTGTGTGTGTGTGTTTTTTTTGTTTTTTTTTTTTAGAACAAACTAATTCGCCTAAAAAGTAGAGGAGAGCAACCATTATAAGACAGAGCGATGCATGAGGGAGATACAATTTAGACTTCATCTTGACGAGATGGCAACGATCAAACATAACTTTAGTACGTCCTCACAGAGTGTATCAAATTCTAATTTATTCATCCTTATCACAGAAAGTATAGTTGATAACGTCTATATATGTATCTCTCTCTCTCTCTCTCTCTCTCTCTCTCTCTCTCTCTCTCTCTCTCTCTCTCTCTATATATATATATATATATATATATATATATATATATATATATATATATATATTTATATATATATATATATATATATAGAGAGAGAGAGAGAGAGAGAGAGAGAGAGAGAAGGATAGATAGATAGATAGATAGATAGATAGATAGATAGATAGATAGATAGATAGATAGATAGATAGATAGATAGATAGTTCAGAAATTCAAAGGAATTAATAGTAAATATAGAACATATATACCTTTTAATTTTGTGCACCATATGCCATTTCGACAAGCCATGTCTCTTCAGTGATGCGCGTGGCCGAATAATTGGAATTCTCAAAATATATAAAAATATGAAGAGCAGTGTTGAAGCCAAAATGACCGAAAGTGAACTTAAGAATCTATCTAAGGACAGAGCTATGCATGAGGGAGATACTCCTTAATTTTAGGGTGATTTGCTTAATTTGATGACTGAAAATTTGAAGAGTGAGTTTAATTGAAACTATTGTCTTCAGATATTCCAACAGCTCTCTCTCTCTCTCTCTCTCTCTCTCTCTCTCTCTCTCTCTCTCTTTAATCACCCACGTTAATATATAGTTTCGCATTTCTTTTGAAGGCGATGTTTTATTTTTGACAGAATATTTGTAAGATCATTACAGATTTTGTGAAGCAGTATGAGACACCAGCAGTACAACGTTATTTGTTGGGAGTTCTATGCATTTTAGGAATACAACATATATTAGTCGGGTCTAATCTAATTCACTTGCGTTAATACCAAACGTAGTGGTAACAAATTTATGGCCGTCAATCACTTCTGAAATGGAAAAACATTGTAGGAACGTTAGAAGGATTTCCTGGTACCGAATCTAACCTTAATTCTTTCGCGAGGCTGTCAAAGTTATGTCCGTCTTACACGATCTGTATATCATCCCATAAAGCCATAACAGATGTGCAAATAAATGCAGTTTAAGAAGAGAAAACTGTTCAATTTAGACTAAATCTGAACGTAACAACAGCAATCAAACATAACTTTAGGCCGCCCCTGCATCGATTTGTGGGATTTGTAATTTGTTAATCTTTCGCGCAGAAATACGGATGAAACCTCCAATATATATATACGTTAATTTGCATTGACGTGTCCTTAACACGTGGAATTTAATTGGCTTTTAGAGAAGGAGTGTATCTTAAACTCCTATCAATTAAAACCTCTTGATAACGTACTGTAGATTGAATTCTCATAAAATTATCTGGAGAGCAATTTTCTCTTTTAGTTCTTCATCACTATTCGCTTGATTTAATAGCAAAATTACTAAGTATCTTCTCAACATTTCTTTATGTTAACTCTTGTTCTAATTATATAACTACTGCATATATTCATCATTTTAAGAGATGCAACCAAGATCGATTTGTATGAAGTGATCTATGTATATAACATTTGAAACACCTCTTTACATTTCGAAAGTTCAAGATAAATCTATAAAAATTTGTTGTCAAAATATCTGTCTACAGATTGATTTCTGTTTATGCTATGTATTTATAATTCATAGTCATAATAACAGTATACCATTTTTTAAAATTCATTTTGGTTTGGCTAACATTTAGGCAATGTATCAAAGAGCTATCACTGTATATAAGTACATTGATTTCAATTTCGAATACAACAACAAACATGATGATATGATTCACAAGCTGAAGCACTAGTTGTAAGCAAGTAAAACATGGCGTAATAAAATACTATGTCGTATGTAAATCATCCGATTTCAATTGAATAAATAAATATTAAATTGGCATTTTGTTGCTGTTATGAGGAAAGTTCAGTACATGTATACCGGTAAACATAAATCAAGATTATAAAACGCATTATTTTACTAAATACGTAAATAAGATTACTAAACATGGGCTGTTTAAATTTTTCATTGTGTTTCCTGTATATCACATTTCCTTTTAGGCAACCGTTCCTGAATCTTTCAATGGATTTCTTATACTAGATTTCAGTCATATTTGAATTTAGTATATAAAGAGACTTGATATTTTACTATCACAAGCCAATAACTACTTTGTTATATTTGTTCTATGAATCTAACCTCTTTTACCAGCCTTTTTGGAATGTACTGAAAATGTATTTTGAAACATTATTACATCATTCCATCACCCAAATACAGGAAATGTATAATCTCCTGGGATGCTAACACAAGCTCCTCCTGAGCCGACTAGCACCCACTCACAATCAAAATCTTTGTTCTGGTCGATATTGAGGGCTAAACATTCTGCTTTGTTCAGCAGCTGGCAGCACTTGACACACTTCTCCGTCTGCATTATCCCATCGTTCGTCTTGATGTGGTTATCCTCAGCATTGGCGGTGTTCTGTGCACGCCTACTACATGTCGCTTTACACAGGTGCTCGATCTGAATTCGGAAGGTTTCGTTGTACTTTTCTAGACTTGTTTGGATCTGATTTTCATAGCTTGTCGTGTTTACCTTTAAAGTGGTATCATCTGTCAGGAAGAGTTGGCAAATTTGAATCTTAACCATTGGAACAAACCGAAGTATGCTGTCTTAAACAACAGATTCTAATACAATATCGTGATTATACTATATATATTCGCATCCATTATTAGTGCAAGTATCAACATCGGTAAGTCTCGTGTACATAATTTTTAGAACTCTTAACGAGGGTTGCCATATACAAAGTATATTTTTGTCAAGTAGTATAATGTGTTATAAATTAATTCTACCCAAACTCCTGTGAATTTCTTTGTTAGTATTTTGTAAAACTTAAACGGTTTACACTTTATCAAAGTGCACTATTTGACACTTATTGTCAATATCTAATCAATGAATGACTTACCTGATGGAAATCGTCTGCCTCGTCTCAGCAGCAACCACAAGAAGAAAACAACAATGACAGAAATACAGAATAAGAACACAAAACACATGAAATTGCGAATTCGTTTGTAAGTTTTGTCTTTCTTTTCATTCTTTTTCTCTTTTTCCGTAAACACCTTACTTTGCACACCCATCTTATTTAGCGAAGCGTCAGCTTAGTGTTGACTGTTCTATGGAATTTAAAAGAATGCAGCTGATAAAAGTTATCAAAGCAGATTAATAAAATGATATATCTAATGTGGTATACCTTGTGAAAATACATTTCAAACAGTTTTCACG
This sequence comes from Pteria penguin, assembly GCA_035048485.1. Lineage (NCBI taxonomy): Eukaryota > Metazoa > Mollusca > Bivalvia > Pterioida > Pteriidae > Pteria > Pteria penguin. Next base: position 40,346,591 of record CM068581.1, read on the forward strand.
TACCAGTTACGAAAGATTACTGTAAACAACAATACAACAGTATTGTTGATTCAGTTGTTAGGACGTGTGCAATAAAGTTTAGGAGATAAAAATTATCACAATTCCATCATATGGACGAGATGGTACAGTAGAAACATAACGTTTGTTTCTGATCTAATGAATTCCCAGAATCAATTAAAGGTGTACCCAATTCTAACGTTAATGGTTTTGAATATGTTCGTAACATTTACTGATGACGTACGAATGTCATTTATAACAAGTTCAAGTTATCCATTCCGTTGCAAATACAATTGAACCTTTCATGATTGTTTCAATTCTCACTGTACTTTTTAAACTATATAATATTCCTTAACAAATCAGAAATATACTCCCTCAAGTTTTTGTGTACCTGCATTTTATCAACACCATATCGATGTCGAAGCATGACTGAAAAATATTTAAAGAGGCCAATTTACAAAACAAAATAAATATCAAAGTTACCGTATCTAACAGTAACTTCATTGTGGAAAACTATTTCTTGAATAACCTTACTACTCCATCACGCTTTCCCTAACACAAAACACTTAACCCCATATTGTTTAACAATACTACAAATACCCCCCCCCCCCCCCAATAAAAATAAAAAAGCAAATTTTGAAATGTAGGTCAACGGTTACGGTCACGAGGTCAATGACTGGTGTAATTTGAGAGGACTTTATTATTGGAGTATGTATTCCAAATATGAAGTCCCTATCTGTCACGGTTCAAAAGTTATGGTGAACGTTAAAGTTGACAACAGACACACAAACAAACAAACAAACACATAAACAGACAAACAGGGTCAAAAATAATATGCCCCTGATCTATCGATCTGGAGAGAGGCATAAAAAAAGAAAAAGAAATTAAAGGTAATGATAAAATAATTTATTTCAATAATATGTTAATAACGATAATAATAATAAATCTTCACAACCGTTCTAAAGACAAAATTGAATATCAACAGCCCTTCCTTTATATCTCTTCGTCTACTTTGACTAGTTTAAGGTTATCTTTAACAATGCTTTCAAATTGGCTTTAAAACATTAATGAAAGCAAATATAGACAAATATAGATTATAATATATATCATAAACAAATATAGATTATAATATATATCATAAACGTGATTGCTGTTAAAGAAATGGAAGCGATGATTATGATTTCTGTGTTTTAATGGTGCATGCAAGATTATTTTTACTTGTTATATCTACAAAGAAATAATGTTTGATCCCAATGCATATCACACTCAGTCTTATTTCCTTTAAAATGTTGAGCTCGTAAACGGGACTTATCCAGATGTTAATATTTTAATACACTTTCTATAAAGTGTTTTTCACATTTATCGTTTATGCAGTTTCGTCGTAGTTTTATGTTGTCTCTATTTCGTTTGCATTTATGACTTTTACTACAACAGGGCTTGCTTAATCCCACGAGACTCCCGGATTTCACTATTGACATCCAGGAGTCCATGAATGTCCACGTGGTTTGTTTATCAGTGAATATCATGATGGCACTTTTTCAGCTACTTTTGTGTTTTATATTCTATATTCTGGACAGGTTCTGAAGGGCACAAGATAGCAATGTAATTGGCAGGCATAAGAGGTATAAGACTTGCCCATCTGACAGAACTGTCATTTTTGTGTCATTGATTCTTTTTATTTAGGATTTCATTCCCGATTTAATGTCCTGTCTGATACAACGTGGATTTAGGGAATGTATGTGAGAATCGATTCTACAATAGATATTCTTATACTAAATAACTTTAACATATTGCTATTATATCCATTCAATCTGTAATTATAGAACAATAAATAATTCATACCGTTACCACAATTGATCATTGGTGATTCTGACCCACATATACAAATTCTGTTAATATTCGCCGTTCATTAACTTAGTTTCATGAATATTTATGTAGTAAAACTTAGACCAATGACTGACTGGCTGAATCTCCTCTTCTTCTTCTTCTTTTTCTTCTACTTCTTCTTCATTCAATCTTTCTCGGTATTCCTCAAAAACAAATTAGAAACGGGAGCAAAAAGATGTGACTTTCTACATGAGAAATTTCACCCAAAGAAAACATAGAGAACATCACATATAAGTATTCAACTATATTTCCATCATGCTACCAAATCTGGACGGTAGATTTACAACAGTCAGTTGGTGTATTATATTAAGCTTATCCTTTCAACTTGCCTTGACCACTGTAATGAATAGGATGTGTCTCCAATTTCCCCACAAAAATTAAATCTATCTATGTTTAATGCCTTGAAATTGAAACATTGAATTAAGATAATAAATATAGAACATAGATACCTTTTAATTTTGTGCACCATATGCGCATTTCGACAAGTTATGTCTCTTCAGTGATACTCGTAGCCGAATGATTGGAATTCTCAAAATATATAAAATTATGAAGAGCAGTGTTGAAGCTAAATGGCCGAAAAGTGAACCAAAGAATCTATCTAAAGACAAAGCTATGTATGATAAAATATCAAATACCAATATATTTGTATGCATAATAATGTCACATGTCGAAGTCTATAGCTATAGTTTGCATTCGTATATATAAAATTAACCCTGAATTTTATTTATCAGTAAATAATGTGCTATGGTCTTTTATTATATACATTGTATATAATTCTAGACGACTGGAATCTAAGATAGGCACATGTGCAACGTTGACAATTCAACATTTTATATTCATTGATGTTATAGTGACATTTGTATAAGTCAAGTTTTTGCAATAATATTACGATAGGCAAAACTATGAGGAAAACATGTATATTATTATATTTTATATGATATTCGTATTGGAAATTTAATTTCAATTTCTTTATTTCTCTAAACCCTAGAAAATGGATAAAGCAAAGTACCGAGTACACCTAAAGGAATATGTGTAAATTTATTAAAGGAATTTTCTACCAGACATATATCTTTAGTGGTTAGTGATAAGCTTTTTAATTTTATATTAATTATTCGCTATTCAACAATTTCATACGCTATTTTTCAAATTTGTGGTACATTTATCGGAAAATTTTGTAAAATAATAGATCTATCTATAAATACTATCAGCACAAAATCTTATGTTAAGGTGAATCACATATTTGTGAATATGTAGGGAGCAGGTATCGCAATCGGTAGCGTGCTCGCTTCTCACCAGTGCGACCGGGTTCGCTTCCCGGTGTGAGATTGTGAGGCTGTCACCAACCTGGCATCGTGGGTTTTCTCTGGGTACTTCGGTTTCCTCCCACACAAACGACACCCTTACGCCAAGATCTGTGCCAACGAGCGAGATTTATATAAGTTGTTCACTTGTTTCTTAATCGTTGTAAGATAAATAAAGTTTACATATTTGTGAATGGACAATTTAAAGTCGGTATCTGGAGGAGGTAGATGTGTTTAATCCTCTACAATGGTACCAAATTTTACCTGTTACGAGTTTTACGAGATAATGACATTTCTACTATGTACAGGTCAACCGTGCATCACAAATGCTTGTACGCTGTTATGTCTGCCTTGCACGATCTGTTTATCATCAGATGTCCATACAGTCCTGACAGACAATGCATAAATTCAGTTTCAAAAATGTTTTACTCCATAAATATATGTCTACGTCTATCGATTGAGTGCACCATATGAGCATTTCGACAACTTTTTTTCTCATTGATGCTCTATACCGTAAATGCGGAAATCCAAAGTATATATATACATATTTTAGAACAAACTAATTCGTCTAAAAAGTAGAGGAGATCAACCATTATAAGACAGAGCGATGCATGAAGGAGGTACAAATTAGACTTCATCTTGACGAGATGGCAACGATCAAACATAACTTTAGCACGTCCTCACAGAATTTATCAAATTCTAATTTATATATCTTTATCACAGAAAGTATAGTTGATAACGTCTATATATGTATCTCTTTCTCTTTAATCACCCACGTAGATATATAGTTTTGCAGTTCTTTTGAAGGCGATATTTTATTTTTGACAGAATATTTTTAAGATCATTACAGACTTTGTGAAGCAGTATGAGACACCAGCAGTACAACGTTATTTGTTGGGAGTTCTATGCATTTTAGGAATACAATATATATTAGACAGGTCTAATCTAATTAACTTGCGTTAATACCAAACGTAGTGGTAACAAATTTATGGCCGTCAATCACTTCTGAAATGGAAAAACATTGTAGGAACGTAAGAAGGATTTCCTGGTACCGAATCTAACCTTAATTCTTTCACTAGGCTGTCAAAGTTATGTCCCTCTTACGATCTGTATATCATCAGACGCCCATAAAGCCATAACAGATGTGCAAATAAATGCAGTTTAAGAAGAGAAAACTGTTCAATTTAGACTAAATCTGAACGTGACAACAGCAATCAAACATAATTTTAGGCCGCCCTTGCATCGATTTATGTGATTTGTAATTTGTTAATCTTTCGCGTAGAAATATGGATGAAACCTCCAATATATATACGTTAATTTGCATTGACGTGTCCTTAACACGTCGAATTTAATTGGCTTTTAGAGAAGGAGTGTATATTAAACTCCTATCAAATAAAACCTCTTGATAACGTACTGTAGAATGAATTCTCATAAAGTTATCTGGAGAGCAATTTTCTCCTTTAGTTCTTTATCACTATTCGCCTGATTTGATAGCAAAATTACTAAGTATCTTCTCAACATTTCTTTATGTTAACTCTTGTTCTAATTATATAACTACTGCATATATTCATCATTTTAAGAGATGCAACCAAGATCGATTTGTATGAAGTGATCTATGTATATAACATTTGAAACACCTTTTTACATTTCGAAAGTTCAAGATAAATCTATAAAAACTTGTTGTCAAAATATTTGTCTACAGACTGATTTCTGTTTATGCTATGTATTTATAATTCATAGTCATAATAACAGTTTACCATTTTTTAAATTCATTTTGTTTGGTTAACATTTAGGCAATGTATCATAGAGCTGTCACTGTATATAAGTACATTGATTTCAATTTCGAATACAACAAACATGATGCTATGATTCACAAGCTGAAGCACTTGTTGTAAGCAAGTAAAACATGGCGTAATAAAATAATATGCCGTATGTAAATTACCTGATTTCAATTGAATCAATAAATATTATCACGGCATTTTGTTGCTGTTATGAGGAAAGTTCAGTACATGTATACCGGTAAACATAAATCAAGATTATAAAACGCATTATTTTACTAAATACGTAAATAAGATTACTAAACATGGGCTGTTTAAATTTTTCATTGTGTTTACTGTATACGAGCCAGTATCCCGTATCATGAAATATTTTTACGTCCGAAACAACGCTTTTTCAAATTTCAAATGCATTAAATTGTCAAACTTCTTGTAATTTTTACAACACAATGTGATGCTATACACGATCAAATAAACTAAAAGATAGTTCTGTGGAGGATATTGAAAAAAGCGTGCGTTTTCTTTGAAGCTTCCAGATGTAACAGGACACCGAAATCAATTTAATTCAACAACATTTTTCTTTCTACCAAAAGTCCGCTGGCTGTATGCATAAAAACCAAAACATTTATGTTTTCGTGCCATTTTAAAAAGAAAACAAATGCTAGTGTTCGGTGTCAATAAAATAGATTGTTACCCTTAAATAACATACGGACGTACCCAGACACAATTCTGTAACATTTATAGTATTTTACACCATTTTTCACATTTTCAGTCATCAAATTAAGTAAATCACTCTAAAACTAAGGAGTATCTCCCTCATGCATAGCTCTGTCCTTAGATAGATTCTTTGGTTGGTTCACTTTTCGGTCATTTTGGTTTCAACACTGCTCTTCAAATATTTATATATTTTGAGAATTCCAATCATTTGGCCACGAGCATCACTGAAGAGACATAAGTGGTCGAAATGCGCATATGGTGCACTAAATTAAAAGGTATATATGTTCTATATTTATTATTTATATATGTTATGTTCAGGGATATTTTGAAAATGGTAACCTCTTGAAGTTTTTAGTACATGTAAGTGATTTACTAGTTAAACCACTACTATGAAATTCAAGACGTGAATTTTGTGTCCCATGTTGCATCTGAAATATTGTAGGGTTTTTTTGGGAACAATTTTGTGTATTCAGTTTCCTAATGACCATATTTAAGAATAAAGAGTGTCTATGCAAGTTTGTAGTTCACTGCTATGACGAATACCACTTATCTTAAACTGTAGGCCCGAGAACATTGCGGAAATAATTGTGGAATGCTATCTTCCAATTCACAATTGTGAAAATAAGGTGGTTAAGATCTCTCTTTTACACATTTCATCATAATTTGGTGTTGATATCCATTATAAATACAAAAGCAGATATTTTACAACATACATATTTTGAAATGATAATAATTTGTTGCTTTCTTTATCATTCCCTGTGCTTCTTGAGCTACTTTGGCGGTAGGATAGGATACCAGTGTAATAATCAAAGGACTCAAAAGTCCTGAGAGTCGGCTTTGCTGATTTTAAGTATGTAATCATTTTACAATTTTAGTGGCGGATTCAGGATTTCAGGAAAATGGTGGGGGGCAAAAATTAGGTCTTTGTTGCAACTATATCGTCATTATACCTATGTACAAAATGCTAATAAAATTTGCTCTCTTCATACTATCTTACGGCAAATAGTTTGCAATTGCTTGTATCCGAAATGAACGTGCAATCGACAACTTGATGGCAACAAGTTGTCACGAGTCGAAGCTGAGCCAAGGAACGACATTCCTTCAAGTGGGATATTAAAAAACCATCTTATTCACGATTCTCATAATGTTTTAACATCATTTATATTTAGAAACATACAACATTTACCTAAATATTTATATTGCATTTTCATTATCAGAGGAAATGCTGGAAGATCGATCTTTAAATTTGTCATATATGTGAAAAAGAACTAAAGTTCCAGAACATGTTGGGGAAAACTTTAATTGAAATATCTCGATAAAAACAAGCGATACAAGATCAAGACAAATGCTTTGTCCGGAGAATTACACAATCGAGTACATCCGACGGTGTCGGTGGTAAACACATCGTAAAGTAGTCAAAACTACATATTATTACGCGAAATTTGAAAACATTATTGCAACTCCTTTTTCGAGTTATTGAAACTAGTTTATGTTTAGCATAAATTAACTGAGCTAAAGGTACATTGTGCTGATCAAGAATTTTTAAGACAACATCAGTAATTTTTCGGCACTTTATTTTTCAGCGGCGTAGGAAGCTCTATATCGGTAGTGAAAGTTATAACCCTGAAAAGAAAGTGATTGCAATGAGTGCGGCTTCACCGAAGCCGACTCAAAAATCAGACCCACTCTTCTATGGGCAATTTGTTGGGTCGCAATGAACTGGTCACGGGTTATCTCGAAATGAACTTTGTAATGTGGTAAATTTAAATCGTCAGTCCACCGTGTAGGATCGAAACGCGGATACTACGATTCCTTATTGTCGGATACTACGATTCCTTACGGGAATTTATCATGGGAGAAGAGACTAGGCATTTTGATATGTCATTTTCTCTTCTAAACGGGCATTTGCCAAGAAAATGTGTAGACGTTGCAGTAGGAGAAGGTCTAAGGAACCATTCATGCCATACATGTCCAGACACATGCCGTAGTTACTGCAAACACTTCACGAGATGTGCAAATCACGACAAAAAATTTACGATTTTTAAATTTTGTGATCTGAATTTCTAAACAAGACACACTTATGCAGCTAACTTCCATTTATAATCATAGTATGTCATCTAAAAATAAAATGCGTGTGTTTGAAAAAAGAAAACCTGGGATTAACGGCCATATTGACAAAACAGTCAAGAAACGGCGAATACTCAAGTTTTTAAATGTGAAACATTGGATACACTAATATATCGCATTCGCTTTTAGGCATCTGTTCCTGAATCTTTCAATGGAGTTCATATACTAGATTTCAGTCATATTTGAATTTAGTATATAAAGAGACTTGATATTTTACTATCACAAGCCAATAACTACTTTGTATATTTGTTTTATGAATCTAACTTCTTTTACCAGCCTTTTTGGAATGTATTGAAAATGTATTTTGAAACATTATTACATCATTCCATCACCCAAATTTAGGAATTGTATAATCTCCTGGGATGCTAACACAAGCGCCTCCTGAGCCGACTTGCACCCACTCACAATCAAAATCTTTGTTCTTGTCCATATTGAGGGCTAAACATTCAGCTTTGTTCAGGAGCTGGCAGCACTTGACACACTTCTGCTTCTGCTGTATCACATCGTTCGTGTTGATGGGGTTATCCTCAGCATTGGCGGTGTTCTGTGCACGCCTACTACATGTCGCTACACACAGGTGCTCGATCTGAATTCGGAAGGTTTCGTTGTACTTTTCTAGACTTGTTTGGATCTGATTTTCATAGTTTGTCGTGTTTACCTTCAAAGTGGTATCATCTGTCAGGAAGAGTTGAATCTTAACCATTGGAATAAAACGAAGTATGCTCTCTTAAAAAACAGTTTCTAATACAATATCGTGATTATACTATATATATTCGCATCCATTATTAGTGCAAGTATCAACATCGGTAAGTCTCGTGTACATAATTTTTAGAACTCTTAATGAGGGTTACCATATACAAAGTATATTTTCGTCAAGTAGTATAATGCATTATAAATTAATTCTACCCAAACTCCTGTGAATTTCTTTGTTAGTATTTTGTAAGAAAAAAGAGGAGTTACCGGCTCAGTTATGTGGCAGAAGTCACCATGGAGCTATACAATACATGAATATAAATAATATAATAGAACATTTAACACATTACAAAAATATTTCATTGTAGTGCAATTACGATACCGACTTAGGACGGTCATTTAATTTGACAAAAGCCAAACAAATGGTGTGGTTAACCGGTTTACGGGCCCATCTTCCCACTCACCGTAACAGCAGAACAATCAAAAGACGTACATTTAAAAATTTATAAATAATCCTCTATGTAAAGAACAAAGGTCAACAGGTATCGCATATTGAGAGGTCATAAAAATATAAACACGTAAGGTATTGTAAAAAACATAATGGTATAAACATATATGCGACATCAACATGAAAAACCGTGCTCTGCCAGTCTGAAAGCGAGCTAAGACCCTAGATCTGTAGGAGTCCCGACTAACAGTCAGAGGGGACGAGGTTCAGGACCATGTCTCCTCTGAAAGAGGTTTGGACAAGGCCCGTCATATAGTCCCCACCGCCCTATTAGTCAACGTGCAACGTTCAAGTAAAAGTCTGCATAAGGCTGTAGAGGGGCCAAATACAAGACCTATAGTCTTTTTGATGATCTCAATATCATATTGTCTATTTAGGAGACGTTTGACTATTTTATTACATGATAAAATAACGTTATCGGAGCCTTTTACTTTCCTTAGTTTATATACGAGATCACCGTAAAAATTAGGATGGGAAATTCCATTGGAGACATATTTCCAAATTTAGATAGAAGTTCTGAATAAGATCTGAAGAATTTGCCGAATGTTTTTCTTAGCTTGTGATATCTGTAACCCTGAGTTAAAAGTTTAGTAGTAATTTGTAAATTTCGTTTATGAAAGTCCAAAACATCGGTGCAGCCTCTGACAAATCGAACTAATTGAGATATATAGATACCATATGATGGGAGTCGAGGGACATCGCCATCCAAGTAAGGGAAATTTACAATAGGAAATCCAAAATCCTCACGTTTATCATAAATATTAGTATATATTAGGTTGTTGATAATTTTGATGTTTAAATCTAAGAAAGGTGTAGATTTATCTCAAGTATTAGCTTTATTCAATTTGAGCTCTGGTGGATATATTTCTGATATAAATTGTTCGAATTCAGGGTTGTCGATAACCAAAATGTCATCCAGATATCTGCAAGTATTATTAAATTTGTCAATGAGGTCAAAACGTTTTGATTTTTGAATAGAAACCATAAAATCCCTCTCATAACAATAAAGAAATAAATCTGCTATCAGAGGCGCGCAGTTAGTACCCATAGGAATCCCAACTATTTGTTGATATATCTTGCCATCAAATTGCACAAAAATATTATTCATGAGAAAATCTAGTGCTTTACATAATTCCTTGCACGTCCAGTATTTATATGAAGTATATTGTTTGTTGGAAAAGAATCCAGAGTTATTGGAAGTACATATGTACGTTTTAGATTCTCTGTGAAAACACCATTGTATAAGAGACAGCAACTTGCCTTTAATCAAATCATGAGGCAGAGATGTATAAAGTTTAGAAAAATCAAATGTAGAAATTTGAGTCGCTTTGAAATTTAGCGAAAGAAGTTTGTCTATAACTTCATGAGAATTTTTAATCGACCAAAAGTAATTGATGTTACTATTATGAAATGCGACATCACAATATTTGATAATATGATCTTTTATAGCAGTTAGAGCAGACGTAATATGTTTCGATAGTACCGTAGTAGAGCAGTGGCTAGAATTAGATATGAAACGTGATTTATATGGACTTTTATGTAGTTTTGGGAGCCAATACATAGTTGGTAGATCAGATTTATCAGTTTTAATTTTGAAGTCGGACATGGTCATGAGGAGATCGTGCAAGGTGCTCTCTTTTGAGGTAAGGCTTTCCATATATGTATGAGTGGAGTTTAATTCGTTTTTAAGTACTTCAATATAATATAGTTTTCAAACAACTATTATGTTATTACCTGCTTTATCAGCGGGAACAAAGACATATTTAGCATGTAAGTCAGCTATCTTCTTTTTAATAGAATTTGTCGTCAATGTATTAGGCTGTTGAAATAAATGCGGATTTTCCGTAAAGTTCTTAATACGGATATCGACAATTCTTAAAATCTCGAATTTCCAATCATTAAGAGCATGAACCTTTACCTGTTCTTTTTTACACCAACGTTTACAATATGTAGTTAAAGCATCTTCTATAACGTCACGGCATTTATTGAAATCTATCCTGGACGGTAACCTATATTTAGGTCCTTTTCCAAAAAGGGTGCGCAATTTCTTGTCCGAAATACAGTTTAGGTCACCAGTAATAACATGACCTGCCGGTTTATAAACATATTTAGAATTTTCACAAGAACACGACGAAGGAATAGAGTCTGATACATCAGGGTTAGATGTAACTTTATTATAATTTAAAATAAGATTTCTTATAGGCTTTTTGTACTGGTAACAAATAAGTGGAGGTTCTAAATTCTCAAAATATTGGGGGATTTTAGATGTGACTCTATGATCAAGGAAAATATTAGAAATGTTATGTAGATCGAAGCCTTTATTAATAAATTTAATTTTGAATAATTGCTGCTTGGGTGGAAGAGACGGAATACGAGGAAAGAGTTTTTTATATGAAAATAAAATAATCAAATTGAGTTTATATCAATCAGAATTGCGTAAACTTCGAAGATCAGCTTCGTCCAGGATAGGTTTCAATTTATTTACCGGAATAGAGGATAGTGCATGCAAAAGTTCATGACGGCCATTATTTTTTGCGATAAATAGAAGATCGTTTAATGACCTATTTAAACGATTATGTTTTCTGATGTTACGATTACGACGACGACCATGTGACCTACGTTTTCTAATAGTTTTATGTCTTAATGTAAAAATATTGATCTTATTCTGACGAGAAGAAATATTACCTTGTCGATATATTTGGTCGTTGAGACCAAGAGGGTATGGGGTTTGTAGTTGTTTAATCCAGTAGAGCTCGGTTTCCAAAAGTCGTTTTTTAACATCTGATTTCGTATCACCTGGTAATTTAGAGATATTTTCTACTGGGGTTATTTTCACATTGTTAATATTATGTTGGTATTTATTAAAGTGGTTATAAAGAAAATTCTGGTATTTACGACGTGAATTATTACGAATTTTATAGGAATGATTCCGAAAACGTTGTTTCAAAGTTTGAGAAGTTTTCCCGACATATTGAGCCCCACATCCTCTAGCTTCTCAAGTGATGAAATATATAATATTGGCAGTATTTCAATCTATGTCTTTGTCTAATTTGGTGTTAAATATATTTCCATTAACCGTAGATTCAATATTGGACTTGCAGTTTAAATGATGGCAAGTAAGACATTTCTTGGCGTTGCACTTATTAATCTTAGAATACCCTCTGCGTATAGAATTGACAGCTCTGTAAGAATTTATAGGTGTGAATGTTTTTGAAAATGAGATCAAACGTTTAATAGGGAAACTACTTTTAAGTGGAGAAATAAGAACTTTAGTGGTGCCGAATAATTTTCTACAAGAAATACCAGGTATATGAAGAGTGGACACAGAGGGCAATCTAAGTGGTGTGATTATAACTTTAGGAGATTTGTATTTTAATTTTATTATATTTGAAGCCATTTTAATGAAAGGGGGGGGGGATAAGGATGTACAAACCCTGGGGAAAACTCCCACACAACCAAGTCAGTAACTATTGGGTGAATAATAACACTTGAAACACCCAGACACGGGGAACCTTTTTACAGGCCCCACACTGCATCTGAGAATAAGTGTAGATATGAAAGAAAAAAGAGGAGTTACCGGCTCAGTTATGTGGCAGAAGTCACCATGGAGCTATACAATACATGAATATAAATAATATAATAGAACATTTAACACATTACAAAAATATTTGATTGTAGTGCAATTACGATACCGACTTAGGACGGTCATTTAATTTGACAAAAGCCAAACAAATGGTGTGGTTAACCGGTTTACGGGCCCACCTTAAACGGTTTACACTTTATCAAAGTGCACTATTTGACACTTATTGTCACTATCTAATCAATGAATGACTTACCTGAAGGAAATCGTCTGCCTCGTCTCAGCAGCAACCACAAGAAGAAAACAACAATGACAGAAATACAGAATAAGAACACAAAACACAGAAAATTGCGAATTCGTTTGTAAGTTTTGTCTTTCTTTTCATTCCTTTTCTCTTTTTCCGTAAACACCTTACTTTGCACACCCATCTTATTTAGCAAAGAATAATAAAGCGTATGTTATCTGTCAGTGTAGTGTTGACTGTTCTATGGAATTTAAAAGAATGCAGCTGATAAAAGTTATCAAAGCAGATTAATATTATGATATATCTACTGTGGTATACCTTATGAAAATACATTTCAAACAATTTTTAACGTACCAGTTACGAAAGATTACTGTAAACAACAATACAACAGTATTTGATTCAGTTGTTAAGACGAGTGCAATTAAGTTTAGGAGATAAAAGTTATCACAATTCCATCATACGGACGAGATGGTACAGTAGACACAGAACGTTTGTTTCTGATCTAATGAATTCCCAGAATCAATTAAAGGTGTACCCAATTCTAACGTTAATGGTTTTGAATATGTTCGTAACTTTTACTGATGACGTACGAAAGTCATTTATAACAAGTTCAAGTTATCCATTCCGTTGCAAATATAATTGAACCTTTCATGATTGTTTCAATTCTCACTGTACTTTTTAACCTATATAATATTCCTTACAAATCAGAAATATACTCCCTCAAGTTTTTGTGTACCTGCATTTTATCAACACCATATCGATGTCGAAGCATGACTGAAAAATATTTAAAGAGGCCAATCTACAAAACAAGATAAATATCAAAGTTACCGTATCTAACAGTAACTTCATTGTGGAAAACTATTTCTTGAATAGCCTTACTGCTCCATCAGGCTTTCCCTAACACAAAACACTTAACCCCATATTGTTTAACAATACTACAAATCCCCCCCCCCCCCCCAAAAAAAAAATCAAAGGCTTGAAGAGCCACAAAGGCGTCGAGCTAAGTTTGATTTAAAGCTGTCAAAAGTAGCAGAAATTACCAGTTGTGTTCATCAATTTCGTTGAATTCCGATAATTTTTTAAGAGTAAAATTAAAAGCTTAAGGACCAACAGCCATACTTCAGCATATCATATAATATATCATCATAACATTTTATTGTTCTTTACATCATTCTTGCAGAAATATGTCAAATATCTTTTCACAAAGGATGTACATGTGAAATCAATCGAACACCATTGCCATTTAAGAAATGGACGAGTTGTTACCATTGCCTGTTAAATATGGAAGCCTTATGCTTAATTCGTTTTAAGATATGGTCTAGGTTTCTGTTTTTGTCTACGCTACTAACACTGACACTAGGGCCAACAACTTCTAAAAACACTACTTATTTGGTCGTTTACTGTATGTGCACGTGTAAGGGCTACAACGCCATGCCGTTCGCCGTTATAACGCAAGCCGATTGTGCATCACGATCACACTTTATCGGTTGATTTGGAATAAAATCTTCACATGTAAGTTCTACGTAATTTATTTTTCATTCATTCACTCTAAAATTCTGTCTTAATCCATGCTATCATCCTTTACATCCGCATTAAATTTTGTAGGCGATTTGAAAACTTTCTCGGCTGCCAATTTTTATGCCGTTGTGGGAACTTTTCCAGATATGTGAAAGACCATGTGATATATACACATGCTACTTCCCTAATAAGGAAAAAATGAGGCGTGGCTTCAGAAATTTTAGCGGGAAAATTCACAACTGCGCAAAAACAAGCAAGTAATTGCCATTAACATAAAGCTATTTGGCTTTGCGACCAACATTTTGATCATTTAATGCTATTCCGATTACAACTTAAACTTTTTTAAAAGCTATGCTTGTTTAACATAGACTGGAGTTACCTGCTCTTGCTTGCTATCGCTGCGCGAAGAGACAAGTGACCACCGCCATTTTGTAAAGGCTATTCCCTGTCCAGCAAGTGTTATTTATAGCACAGACGGTAATGTTTAGCCTTGAGGATGTAATTAATTTTGTCGATATTTGTTGATTCTAGGTTAAAAATGAATGAAACAAAGTGAAATCCAGTGAGATAAAAATAACCGATAACGCGTCACTTGAACCTAGGTCAGCCTCGTTATGAATTAGTGGTCACCTGACCATAGACTACAGTTTCCTCCCTTGTCTCATACTCATTTCTGTTTTCTAAGAATTAAATTTGAATTTTTAAATTGATTTTTCTTTCATTTGATATACATGAATTTAAAAATTAATTAAAATTAAAAAATGAAATCTCCAGTCCTTATCTTAAATATGAATGCAAAGTATTGTAATAACATTTTGAAGTAAAAAAGATTCCAAGTTGATATTCCTTTTAATTATGAAATTATTTGAGTTTGAAATTGAAGTATTTGATTCACTGCTTACATTTTACAACACAAATTGCATGGTTACATAGGTGTTTCTTAGCAATATTTTAAGTGCTTTAATGTTGATTGATTTCAATGAAACTTGGCACTTTAGTTCAAAATATGTCAATGTATGTGTCGAAAAACTTTGGTTAGGATTGGTGCAAAAAAGTGACCCTTACTGTAAACAGCAGAAGTTGAGAATTTGACAGAAATATCCATTCTAATGCATTTTTTTCTACAGTACATCTTAGAAAATAATTTAATAAGGTAATTTCATGCGATTTCTGTTCAAGTATATGCTCAGAAAAGTATTTAATCTAATTTTTACAGAATTTCCTCTGACCGCGTTATTATGTGATAGGCTGACTATGTCCTATGCCTCTCTTTGCATATTTATCAAGCGCATATGCATGTGTTCATTTGAAATAGGCTCCGCTTCACATATATATGCTTCAAAGTGATGAAAGAGGTGTTTTAGACAAGCATTTAAGAAATTTAGGGTAAAATTTTGTCAACAAACTACTAATTTCATTCCCAAATTATTGGCATATTATTCAAATAAGAGAAAAACAGGAGATGAGGTTTCTCATACATAGGAAATTGACTATGTATATGTATGTTGATAAATTCTGAATGCTTTAATTACTACAATTTCCCCTTATAATGTAACTCCAATGAAAAAATCTAGAACTTGGCCTTGAAAAAAAAGGGGGGAAAGGGGGGAGGTGAGGTGCTCTGCAAGATGTATTCTACAAGGAAGGAAGATGACATTGGTTGGAAAGTCATACTTTGGCAAATGTTTGCCTTGCACACTGATATTTTCTTCATTGATAATGCTTTCCTAGATGATAAAACTAGTATTCCACTCAATAAATCAGAAAAAAAGGGGGGTGTACTGTTACTTAGGCTATGTATCTGACCTTCATTCCCTTTATTGTAGAAAATACTGGTATTGTTATAGGTAGAATTTTCATATTTATACACTCATTTCTTTATACTGACTGTGTAACAAGCATGACAATAGCTTATTTTGATTGTTTTATTGACTTAAGGATGGTCTGGTTACTAGTGCCATGATCATGACATTTACATGTCTTATAACACAAAAAATGAAGAATTCACAGTATAAATCATTTATTTGTTGTATTGCTCTTATTTGTGAAACTGTTTGCTTTGGTTTTTGTAAATAGAAAGATCTATAATACCCCTCACAGCCAGTAGATATACAAATACCTCTTCCTTTATCCCAAAAAGCTCAGACCACCCCTGGCTTTATTATTGTAGTACTAAATTCCATAAACAAACATTACAGTTACTCCAACATTTTTATCTGATTACCTAATATCCTTAGTATTTTTTAGGGCATAATCATACTCATTTCTGTTTTCTAAGAATTAAATTTGAATTTTTAAATTGATTTTTCTTTCATTTGATATACATGAATTTAAAAATTAATTAAAATTAAAAAATGAAATCTCCAGTCCTTATCTTAAATATGAATGCAAAGTACTGTAATAACATTTTGAAGTAAAAAAGATTCCAAGTTGATATTCCTTTTAATTATGAAATTATTTGAGTTTGAAATTGAAGTATTTGATTCACTGCTTACATTTTACAACACAAATTGCATGGTTACATAGGTGTTTCTTAGCAATATTTTAAGTGCTTTAATGTTGATTGATTTCAATGAAACTTGGCACTTTAGTTCAAAATATGTCAATGTATGTGTCGAAAAAATTTGGTTAGGATTGGTGCAAAAAAGTGACCCTTTTAGACCATAGACTACAGTTTCCTCCCTTGTCTCATGTACCACGCACATAGTCCCAAAAAAATTAATGTTTGCATCTTTTTCGATTTATTTACCAGTGTTTTCATGGTATTTATAGTGATTTAAACATGCCCTCTGGTAGAAAAGAGTTTGAAAAAAATTATAAAAATTATATTAAAGCTTTTTGGTGCATTCCTGAGTATGTCATGAGGCTGAAATGTTGTCGCATGAATACACTACTTCAAGACTTGAGAGTGAGGTCATAGGGGTCAAGATGTGTATTGATAGGTATTTCGAGTTTGGCGTATGCAATTTTTTCTGCAGATCATGAAATGACAGCTCTTATGTAGCAGAACAACATACATAAATTTCAGAAAAAAATATGAGGTGGGATTTTTGCAATGATTTTTTAGTTTACAAAGGAAACAACAGGAAAAAACTGTAGTCTATGGTCACCTGTCTAGATATCTTCGTGATACGCATTGCCAGTCTATATTTAGGATTCTGTGAAATATTTTATTTGTTCTTTTTTAGACTGAAATTTATATTTACAGATATTATTACTATATTATTTATATCATTATATATATTTTGAAGATTGCGTGATCGGTTTCCATATTGGCGCTTAATGTCAAATTAGGCACTGATCGCGTGTGTTACAAGCGTTCTACTACGATTTCTCCAAATAAGGCAATATGTCACGTGGTCTTCCCCATATTTGGAAAAATTCCCATGAAGTGCGATTGTAATTAATAATCGGCTTGCGTCATCACGGCGAATGAATATTTTAACACACATAATAAGCGACAGAATAATATTACGTGTTTTAGGGCAATATATTGATAATTTAAGTTAAGCAGACCTATGCTTAAACCAATTTCTGTAACCAATTTCAATAACAAGGATAACAAAGCCGGTTTTGCAAGAACTTTTACTACGTTTAGTACTTTAAAGAAGGTACTACTTTGTTACGTGGATTCAAAAGGCGGTGTAGAGGTAAAATTTTTACGATCGCTAGAAGACCGTCGAGCAAATGCTCGACGCCTTAAAAAAAAGAAAAAAAATAGCAAATTTTGAAATGTAGGTCAACGGTTACGGTCACGATGTCAATGACTGGTGTAATTTGAAAGGACTTTATTATTGGAGTATGTATTCCAAATAAGAAGTCTCTATCTGTCACGGTTCAAAAGTTATGGTGAACGTTAAAGTTGACAACAGACACACAAACAAACAAACAAACAAACACATAAACAGACAAACAGGGTCAAAAATAATATGCCCCTGATCTATCGATCTGGAGAGAGGCATAAAAAAAGAAAAGAAATTAAAGGTAATGATAAAATAATTTATTTCGATAATATGTTAATAACGATAATAATAATTAATCTTCACAACCGTTCTAAAGACAAAATTGAATATTAACAGCCCTTACTTTATATCTCTTCGTCTACTTTGACTAGTTTAAGGTTATCTTTAACAATGCTTTCAAATTGGCTTTAAAACATTAATGAAAGCAAATATAGAAGAAAACAAATCTATATTCATGTGCAAAGAAAAGATAAATTCTATGAAGTTTGGACACAATTTTCTCAACATTACTGAGAATTGAGTACAAGGTACATTTGTGTATTTCAAAGATACAAGTCGGTTTTCTGAAAAAAAAGAAATTAACTATACATATTGTTCACAACATATTATATTTTACTTCTACAAAAAGTGGGGTTTTTGGTTTTCGAATTAAACATCTTTTAGTAGATAATAATATAAAACATCAGCATTCACAGAGATGCTTAGACTATCACAAAACATAATGGTTCTTACCATATTACCTATATCAAAGCAATACAGAAGAAATGGCACATACGTATAGGTATGACTTATGTTGTACATGTGTTAAATGACATATACGTGTATATACAACTAATGCCTTAAGCGTGTCTTGGACACTTACAATGAGGTAGAATGCGACTATAGAGTTGCATTGTATGCATATAATGACATATAATCTCTAATCGTTTAAGTATGTGGTATGACATCAATATTTCAAACCATAAATATGATTACTTTCATTAAGACACGACTGACTTGAATAGCATTTGGATACTGAAATATATTAAGAGTACCAGTATGCTTAAGAGTTTTGATGTTTAATATCTAATATTCTAGACTTGAGTAAAGTTTACACTGATCAATGTATTGTTTTATAACAATGTACGGCTGTAATATGAGGAAGATTTCTTAATCCTATTACAATATTACATTCATACATATCAGCAAGGTTCAAGTGATTATAATTATTCAATGACACATGTATTTACAAAATATAACAAATTTTGCATAAATATTTTTTGATCTTTATGACAAATGTGTGAAAAGCTTGCATGAGTTTCTGTCTTATGTTATACCAGGGAACACATGTACATAAATCTTTGTCCTGTGTTATACCTGGGAACACATGTACATGAATCTCTGTCTTATGTTATACCACGGAACACATGTACATAAAAATCATATATATCTATATCATATTTATTATACCAACAAAACACACAACTTTTTAATATCCCTAACTTTGCTTCAACTCAGAGTAAATTTTCTATGTGGAAATCGGGTAGAAACTAATTTTTCAATTGCAATTTTATCCCGTAAAATTATGTTTTTGGCACTTGGTGTGTACAAGTCTTCGTCCAGAGGAGCTGCCTTTTCTGTCCGTTTAAACTGTCCATGTCTGTTGAGGTAAGTACACCATAAAATGCGAGGCGTGACAGGCATTTCGAGGAAGGCCAACATGTCCTGAAGCTCTCCTACAATGTCACTAACAAGATCATGATAACTGATCACGTGAATTTTGTTGTCCGGAAAGTGACTTAACCAGCCCTCAATCGACTTCCTCCATTCATAGAGTGATTCATTCACATGAGACAACCAAACTGGAAAAAGAAAATGCATTGACTACATAAATTTCGCTTACGTATATGATTAGAATTTTACGACTGCATTATTTTTCCAGATATTAATACCAATTTCACTGATTAAAATCCCTTATTACAACAAAAGGGCCATGATGGCCTATATCGCTCATCTGAGTATTTGAATACACTAGGAACTTCGAGTATATCTTATCCGAACGCTCTCATGAGAGTAGTAGTGAAATGAGTACATATAAAAAGCAAATAAATTACTTGAAAATGTGCAAAAATGACTAATTCAGACCAGACATTGAAAAACATCAGCTGACGTTTGCTTAAGTTATTGCATTCCATAGCAACTTATAATAGAGAAAATAAAATCCAAGTATCATAACTCTGTATTGACAAAACAGAATTTGCTCAAAATTGAAAGGCGGCTTTCCCTATACTATTTGGGCATTCTGTATGAGTTTCATGAAAAACAACTGACGTCATGGCAAAAATAAAATCGAAGTCCCATAATTCCATAACGATAAAACAGAATTTGCTCGAAATCAAAAGGCGGCTTCTGCTACCATATTTAAGCATTCTGTATGAGTTTCATGAACAACAGCTGACGTTTACTAAAGTTATTGCGTTCCTTACAACATTGTCATAGCAAAAATAATATCCAACTCCGGAACGACAAATGGAATTTGCTGAAAATAGAAAGGCGGCTTTCTCTACACTATCTAAGCATGCTGTGTAAGTTTCATGAAAAAAAACTGACGTTTACTTCAGTTATCGCGGTCCATAGCATCTTTGCGTAGTAAAATTAAAATCTAAGTCCCATAACTCTGTAACGAGAAAACGGATTTTGCTCTGTATCAAAAGGTGGCTTCCTCTACACTAATTAAGCATTCTGTATGAGTTTCTTGAAAGATAGCTGGCGTTTACTAAAGTTATTGTGTTCCATAGAATCTTTCCATAGTAAAAATTAAATCCAAGTCCCATAACTCCGGAACGACAAAACGGAATTTGCTCAAAATCGAAAGGCGGCTTCCTCTACATTATCTAAGCATTCTTTATGAGTTTTATGAAATACAACAGACGTTTACTAAAGTTATTGCGTTCCATAGCGGACGGACAGACGGACATCACCATACCATACGTCCCGTCTTTCGACGGCCGTTTAAAAACCAAAAACAACACACACTTCTGAGGATACTCTGTTAGATCATTTTGATGCATTCAGCTTGTTGACCTTTAAGACGCACCTCCTTAAATGTCCCGTTTTCCGCCAGTTTTCGGTGGCGGGAACTTGCTGGAAATGTTCGAGTTAGTGCAAGTTTTCACCAGTTTCCGTTGCGGAAACACCATGTTTCAGCAAGTTTCCCATACGGAAACTCCAAGTTTCGGCACGGAAACCTTGCGGAACCTGCAGTAACTGAGACTGAGACTGTGAAGTTCAAAATGTGAAGATACATGTATTATGCATGATGACGGATGAATGGACGGACGCCAGACGGCACACTATAACATTACCTATCTTGAGCCATGGGCTCAGGTAAGCTAAAACTGAAATAATAGATGAGGTTAATCACCTATCTCATGAAATGTTGATATATTCAACTTTTACATGCATATGCTTTACATTTTGTTACAATGTATATGTATATTTTAAGTGAAACAATGTTTGCGAAATGCTCCAATCAAGATAAGAGACATTGTCTTCGACTCTCAGTACAGGTTCTTGCTGAATGATGTATTATGGTAATAACAATGGTACACAAAATGTGTGAAATGCCGTTTCGTTACTATTAGACCTCGCTTACCTATATGTCATTGATGTTGTTGATAGAACATGTACATCATGAAATATCTAAGCGATTTAGAGAGACAGAGCACTACAGCTTAGACCTGAAAAATATGTCGCTCTCAATCCGGTTATACCAGTAAGGGTGCATTTCAGTTTCAAGACTGGGGATGGAACTGTAGTTACAGTATGTATTTCAATATCCTCCTCCTCCAGGTAAAATGATTAATAGAAAAGGGGGAGTACCCCGGTAAGTAGACCAGAAAAATATCTGCAGCGGCAGTCTAGTATGAAATGTGCCACGATGTAGCTCACGGTTGCGGTAGCCTGTGTTCAAACACTTGTCAGGGCAAGTGAGGGTATATAACTGTACTCGTAGTTCGAAATATAAATATAAGACCCAAATATAGAACTTGGGTCTGACGAATTTGATTTGTGTACATGGCAAATATCCATAATACTTCACTAAGTTCGACTTTTCTACCACTACATTCTGACCAGAATATATGTGAAATAATATCAAAGAGAAAACTGAAGACATCTGACAAATCTGTATGACAAAAATCACCAAGGACATGCACACAAAAAATGTCAAAAGTAGAATATACACTGAAAAACGATATTACAAAAATATTCGACTGTTACAATACCGACTTAGGACGGTCAACTGAAGTAACAAACGTCATTCAATTGGTGTGGTTAACCGGTTTAGGGGCGCCCATCTTTCCACTCACCGCAAAAGCAGCACAATCAAAGGACACAGTTAAAAATTTCTAAATAATACTGATTTGTCTTTTCGGAAAATACATATATATATATAAACATAAAAAATTACCTAGGGATTTATAGGATGTTTGATTCAGGGATTTCTTGTGACCAGCAAACCTATAGTTGAAGAAGGATCGTATTGCTTGAGTAGGGTCACGAACAAGGAGAATTACTCTATCATAGGAATGATATTCAGGTTCATGAACCTTCTCTGCAATAACACGGTCTGTCTGATTGGCCAAACATTCACCAAGCCCCGCCTTCTGTAGAGATTCGTCACAATATATACTCCCGGTAAACAGTCCTGAAATTATTACATAATGAACAATTATTACATATTTTCAAGTTATAGAATATCGAATGTTTTTGAAGCGGTAAAATGGTTCATAAAAAAAAACAAAGGAAGAAGAATTTAAGCATAGGCATATGTTGAATATATTGAGCAAGTTTGAATCAGCTGAGGATTTGAGAAATTAAAATGAAAGGACGGAATAGTCCTAGTAGACAAAATACAATGGTGGTAATCACAAAAAGTCCCAAGCGTAAAATTACTCTTAAAACCTACCTTAAGATAAGGTGCACATTCATAAATAAAACTTAAAATGGATTTAAATCGTAAGTTTACGATTGCCTCACCACACTCTTAAGTTTATTTGTTACTCTTAAGTGTCACTTCCAGCGCTGTGGTAAAAGTACACACTGTCTTGTGTTTATATTGGAAATTCCTCCTTCATAGGAGCACCCCGATATTTGCTATAAACGAAAACCAGGGGCGGATCCAGCTAATTTTGAAGTGAGGGGACTGAAGCCAAGCTAAGGGTCTGGAGACCGCTAAGAAGGCGAGGCGGGACCGGGGGGAGGGGGAAGCCCACGCGAGCTCGATCCTGCTATATGACGGTTTTATGGACTAAAACGCGCAAGTTCACCCCCACTGAAATATGTACATTAGCTGCCGGATAATCGATGCATTTCGTGTTATTCATGTGGTCTCTATACATAGACTGTACCTGTGATGTATTTTGTAATATATACAGCTCAATCAGGTCTGATTTTCGAATATATCTAGCTTAACTCAGCTCCACTGCAATATCCGCCATTATATCTTGTCTTTTCTGACATATCATTACTTCTGGTGGACAGATATCTAAAAGACTTGAAGCATCTATAGGCAGAGAGATTTATGAAAAAACAAAATATCACGACTTACCATATATTTTCAGTCAGGAAAGGGAAGAAATTGGGGGTAAGGCCCTAAACTAAGTCAAAATGACTCGGAGAGTCGAGTAGATGTAAAAATGTACGATTATAATATTGGATTCATACTAGTCTGCAGCGTAGACAATTACTGATGATAGCTCTCTATTTCCTTTTTGTATTTATTTATTAATTCATTCGTTTATATTGGTCGCGATCGCCCCCTCCCTTCTGAATCCACCACTGAAAACGAAAGTCACCTATTACTAAAATGAAAGTGAAAATTGGTATAAATAGCCGTTGCTTGGGCTTTCCGCGATCGTAAGTTTAAGAGTGATCTTAGGAGAGCTTTCGTGAATATTACTTAAGAGAAATCTTACGACAGTTTTAAAAGTATTCATATGATTAAAACTAACGAGTTTTTGTGAATACGACCACAGGTACTTGTGTATATCTATCTAATCTCTTAAGCTAATTTACTTAGCCTGCATCTTCAGTCGATAGATTTAAAAGATGTGATTACAAATTTAGTAAAAACAGCATAATGTCTTACTGAAGTTACTGCTTAGATGATTATTAATTTTTTACAACCCTTCTGGCTTTTTAAGCCTTTTTATACTGTAATTAAGAATGAGAATTTCGCTCATTAAGTTCACGATTAGTTAACAAACAAGATACAGCACACAAGTTTCTTTAAATCATGGTATTTGTGAATTTTACATCAGTGGGGTATAAATCTAGGGATCTGTTTCGAAATAAACTGCGCAACTCGGATGAAATTCCATGCTTCTGTGAATTCTATGTTATAAATGAAAGTTAAAGCTAGATTACTATAAATGGGCGCTGCTATAAATAGGCCTAGTTGTGTACAGCAGTCATACACGTGACTAGTGTACAACATTTCAGTGTTTATGCAATTGAAAATATTGCAACTTTTAATATACTAGAGAGAACAGAATTTTATTTCAAGCTATAATCACACGTGTGTCACTATGAGAAAGAATTGGACTTTTGCACAGACCCCTACATTTTCACGCCATACGTGTAATTTAAAGATAGGGTGACATTTTATGCATTTACATGATTACAATGAAAGGAGAGGAAATGTCTCTTCGGCGGGGAAGCATCAGTGGTATATAAGTTGCCCTTCACGTGATCGGGGGTAACCTAAAGTGTTGACAACTGTCCATCCAGTGACCCGAGAAAATCGGGCTTTAATCATTTTATGCAATCAGTTTGAGACAGACAATTTTTTTTGGGGGGGGGGGGGGGGGGCTTTCAAAGAATGCTTATTTCAAAATTATGCAAAAAGAACAATAAATGAAAAGACTTGAAAGTCCTCAAGGTCGGTTGGTTGGTTGGTTGATTGGTGTTTTACGTCGCTTTCAATAATATTTCAGTTATATCGCGACATGGAAGCAGGAGGTTACCAACCTCTTAAAAATAGTGGCGCAACCCGGGAATCGAACTCGGATCGTCGGCGCCGCAAGCCAAGCGCTTAACCACTACACCAAACCTGCCCCTCCTCAAGGTCGGAATTGCACGGTCAAGTACATCAAAGGTAATAAAGTCGTGATCCACCAAGAGATCACACATCAAGCGTTTAATGTTTAGGATCAGTATTGACAAAAACACGGTCTGCGTTGAACAGACCAAACAAAAACAATAATGGACTTGATGCATCGCCTTCGGGCTTTCGCCCATTCACACATAAAGAATTAATGTACAATGACACCAAATTTCATTTAAAAACTCCAAGCACTTCCCGAGATATACGAGGTCAAATCCGCATGGCCATGGTCCCAGCTAAGCATCCGATCGTATGGAGAAAGACGGTCCATTTTGGAAATGCAACAGACGAATGAACTATACATGTCATGTTTAAAGCATATTTGACTAAAATTCTTTGCCTGAGATCGCAATCAAAGTCATTCGCCTTTTCATTTGCCGATTTTGTCAAACAAATCCGCTATCATTCTCTCTTATCACTTTTGACCTTGACAGTAGTATGAAATTAGCAATCTGGACAAAGTCTCCCGCTGTACATGAACATTTGGGGAAACGACGTCTACACATGTAGATCTATAAATAACTGGCTTTTTTAGTCGCATTACACATCAACAACTACCAAGACGTTGTTTATAGTTGTGACAAGATTGTAGAGTACTTCGAATTCCACTGCTATAAAAAGAAGCGATATTCTCAAATTTTATTAATTATAATACAACGGATACTAGTACGGACTAGTAGTGCACTTCTTATTACGACACTGCTACACAATAATGTGAATCGTACTTTTTCGGGACCTTCCGTCGAGTATTCGGAAAGACTGCATGTCCTCCGGCGCATGAATATAACTCGTCTAAATCGATGGAATAACGGCACATCTATTTTCTCATCTGATCAAACTTATCTTGCATTGACTCGAACAATATGAATTATAAGTACTAAAAGTAAATTTTACCACGCTTTTTCTAAATATCGACGTACTATTTATACACAAGGAGGTATTTTCTGCGTTCCACGCGTTCCCCACAGCACATTGTAACTACTAAGGTCTGGAAATGCTACGCAATTCTGACCAAAAAGTACTAGGATATTTGAATAAACGTTTAAAAACATCAGAATGATGAAACATTGGTCTGATACGGCAGACAGATTACACTCGTATGATTATGGTCTGTATTACTGCAATGGTCCAATACAAGGGATAGACAAATTACACTCGTATGATTATGGTCTGTGTGAAGTTGTCCAGCACAACTTGACGGACAGACAGATTACACTTGTATGATCATGGTCTGGACAGACTGATTACACTTGTATGATCGTGGTCTGGACAGACAGATTACACTTGTATCATCGTGGCCTAGACTGACATATTACACTTGTATGATCGTGGTCTGGACAGACAGATTACACTTGTATGATCATGGTCTGGACAGACAGATTACACTTGTATGATCGTGGTCTGGACAGACAGATTACACTTGAATGAATGTGGTCTAGACTGACAGATTACATTTATATGATCGTGGTCTACACTGATAGATTACACTTGTATGATCGTGGTCAGGACAGACATATTACACTGGTATGAACGTGGTCTGGACAGACTGATTACACTTGTATGATCGTGGTCTGGACAGACAGATTACACTTGTATCATCGTGGCCTAGACTGACATATTACACTTGTATGATCGTGGTCTGGACAGACAGATTACACTTGTATCATCGTGGCCTAGACTGACATATTACACTTGTATGATCGTGGTCTGGACAGACAGATTACACTTGTATGATCATGGTCTGGACAGACAGATTACACTTGTATGATCGTGGTCTGGACAGACAGATTACACTTGAATGAATGTGGTCTAGACTGACAGATTACATTTGTATGATCGTGGTCTACACTGATAGATTACACTTGTATGATCATGGTCTGGACAGACATATTACACTTGTATGATCGTGGTCTGGACAGAGAGATTATACTTGTATGATCATGGTCTGGACAGACAGATTACACTTGTATCATCGTGGTCTGGACAGACAGATTATACTTGTATGATCATGGTCTGGACAGACAGATTACACTTGTATAATCGTGGTCTGGACAGACAGATTACACTTGTATGAACGTGGTTTGAACAGACATATTACACTTGTATGATCATGGTCTGGACAGACTGATTACACTTGTATGATCGTGGTCTGGACAGACAGATTACACTTGTGTGATCGTGGCCTAGACTGACATATTACACTTGTATGATCGTGGTCTGGACAGACAGATTACACTTGTATGATCGTGGTCTAGACTGACATATTACACTTGTATGATCGTGGTCTGGACAGACAGATTACACTTGTATGATCATGGTCTGGACAGACATATTACACTTGTATGATCGTGGTCTGGACAGACAGATTATACTTGTATGATCATGGTCAGGACAGACTGATTACACTTGTATGATCATGGTCTGGACAGACATATTACACTTGTATGATCGTGGTCTGGACAGACAGATTATACTTGTATGATCATGGTCTGGACAGACAGATTACACTTGTATGATCGTGGTCAGGACAGACTGATTACACTTGTATGATCGTGGTCTGGACAGACAGATTACACTTGTATGAACGTGGTTTGAACAGACATATTACACTTGTATGATCGTAGTCTGGACAGACATATTACACTTGTATGATCGTGGTCTGGACAGACATATTACACTTGTATGATCATGGTCTAGACTGACAGATTACACATGTATGAATGTGGTCAGGACAGACAGATTGCATTTGAATGAATGTGGTCTAGACTGACATATTACGCTTGTATGATCATGGTCTGGACAGATTTTTGGTTGATTGGTGTTTTACGTCGCTTTCAACAATATTTCAGTTATATCGCGACATGGAAGCAGGAGGTTACCAACCTCTTAAACATAGTGACGCAACCCGGGAATCGAACCCGGCGCCGCAAGCCAAGCGCTTAACCACTACACCAAGCCTGCCCCTGGTCTGGACAGACAGATTACACTTGTATGATCGTGGTCTGGACAGACAGATTGCACTTGAATGAACGTGGTCTAGACTGACAGATTACACTTGTATGATCGTGGTCTGGACAGACAGATTACACTTGAATGAATGTGGTCTAGACTGACAGATTACATTTATATGATCGTGGTCTACACTGATAGATTACACTTGTATGATCGTGGTCAGGACAGACATATTACACTGGTATGAACGTGGTCTGGACAGACTGATTACACTTGTATGATCGTGGTCTGGACAGACAGATTACACTTGTATCATCGTGGCCTAGACTGACATATTACACTTGTATGATCGTGGTCTGGACAGACAGATTACACTTGTATCATCGTGGCCTAGACTGACATATTACACTTGTATGATCGTGGTCTGGACAGACAGATTACACTTGTATGATCATGGTCTGGACAGACAGATTACACTTGTATGATCGTGGTCTGGACAGACAGATTACACTTGAATGAATGTGGTCTAGACTGACAGATTACATTTGTATGATCGTGGTCTACACTGATAGATTACACTTGTATGATCATGGTCTGGACAGACATATTACACTTGTATGATCGTGGTCTGGACAGAGAGATTATACTTGTATGATCATGGTCTGGACAGACAGATTACACTTGTATCATCGTGGTCTGGACAGACAGATTATACTTGTATGATCATGGTCTGGACAGACAGATTACACTTGTATAATCGTGGTCTGGACAGACAGATTACACTTGTATGAACGTGGTTTGAACAGACATATTACACTTGTATGATCATGGTCTGGACAGACTGATTACACTTGTATGATCGTGGTCTGGACAGACAGATTACACTTGTATGATCGTGGTCTACACTGACAGATTACACTTGTATGATCGTGGTCTGGACAGACAGATTACACTTGTATGATCGTGGTCTACACTGACAGATTACACTTGTATGATCGTGGTCTGGACAGACAGATTACACTTGTATGATCATGGTCTGGACAGACAGATTACACTTGTATGATCGTGGTCTGGACAGACAGATTACACTTGTATGATCATGGTCTAGACTGACAGATTACACATGTATGAATGTGGTCAGGACAGACAGATTGCATTTGAATGAATGTGGTCTAGACTGACATATTACGCTTGTATGATCATGGTCTGGACAGATTTTTGGTTGATTGGTGTTTTACGTCGCTTTCAACAATATTTCAGTTATATCGCGACATGGAAGCAGGAGGTTACCAACCTCTTAAACATAGTGGCGCAACCCGGGAATCGAACCCGGCGCCGCAAGCCAAGCGCTTAACCACTACACCAAGCCTGCCCCTGGTCTGGACAGACAGATTACACTTGTATGATCGTGGTCTGGACAGACAGATTGCACTTGAATGAACGTGGTCTAGACTGACAGATTACACTTGTATGATCGTGGTCTGGACAGACAGATTACACTTGTATGATCATGGTCTACACTGACAGATTACACTTGTATGATCGTGGTCTGGACAGACAGATTACACTTGAATGAATGTGGTCTAGACTGACAGATTACATTTGTATTATTGTGGTCTGGACAGACAGATTACACTTGTATGATCATGGTCTGGATAGACAGATTATATTTGTATGATCGTGATCTGGACGGACAGATTACACTTGTATGATCATGGTCTGGATAGACAGATTATATTTGTATGATCGTGGTCTGGACGGACAGATTACACTTGTATGATCATGGTCTGGATAGGCAGATTACATTTGTAAGGGTGTTGTCTGTATTACATGGTCCAATACAACGGGCAGATTATACTTGTATGAATGTTGTCTGTGTTAAGTGCATCAGTATAACGGACAGACAGATTACACTTAAATAATTGGGATTATGGTATAACCAGACAAAATCAAGGACTTATGGGAGAAATACGGATCTTCTCTCTGTGTCAACAGCGGATCAATCAAAGTCTAGAAAGAGAAGCTTGCAGTAAAATCCAACACACTAGTCACTAACCAAAACGCTACAGTCTCTCAAATAATAAACAAAACACAATATGCTCTATCTCCATTCCCCTACATCGAAATCATAGCAGAGTAGTAGAACTCTTTACCAGAGGTCCACGCGATCAAGGTTCGATTCCAATGTTATGCCAAAGTATTCAAAAGGCATATTACACTTGTATGATCGTGGTCTGGACAGACAGATTACACTTGTATGATCATGGTCTGGACAGACAGATTACACTTGTATGATCGTGGTCTGGACAGACAGATTACACTTGAATGAATGTGGTCTAGACTGACAGATTACATTTGTATGATCGTGGTCTACACTGATAGATTACACTTGTATGATCGTGGTCAGGACAGATTGATTACACTTGTATGATCGTGGTCTGGACAGACAGATTACACTTGTATGATCATGGTCTGGACAGACATATTACACTTGTATGATCGTGGTCTGGACAGACAGATTATACTTGTATGATCATGGTCTGGACAGACAGATTACACTCGTATGATCGTGGTCTGGACAGACAGATTACACTTGTATGAACGTGGTTTGAACAGACATATTACACTTGTATCATCGTAGTCTGGACAGACATATTACACTTGTATGATCGTGGGCTGGGCAGACATATTACACTTGTATGATCATGGTTTGGACAGACATATTACACTTGTATGATCGTGGTCTGGACAGACATATTACACTTGTATGATCATGGTCTGGACAGACAGACAGATAATTGGGATTATGGTACATGTATAACCAGACAAAATCAAGGACTTATGGGAGAAATACGGATCTTCTCTCTGTGTCAACAGCGGATCAATCAAAGTCTAGAAAGAGAAGCTTGCAGTAAAATCCAACACACTAGTCACTAACCAAAACGCTACAGTCTCTCAAATAATAAACAAAACACAATATGCTCTATCTCCATTCCCCTACATCGAAATCATAGCAGAGTAGTAGAACTCTTTACCAGAGGTCCACGCGATCAAGGTTCGATTCCAATGTTATGCCAAAGTATTCAAAAGGCTAGTTATCTAAATCCTCCATGCCCTGATATGACAAGTACTCTTGCAAGTAATGCAAAATCCGTCAACCCTCTCTCTCTCTCTCTTTCTCTCTCTCTCTTTCTTTGTGTATGTATATGGAAAATTTTGTCTGACACCAAACTAACTTGACTTGTATCGTACCGAAAACAGGAAGGAGTTATATCATTAATCTATTTTTAAAAATCAATGTCATGCTATATAATTAAACGAGACGACAAGTTTGTTTACCCAAGTCACTTTCTTTATGCCATCCCAGCCCCTCTATTCTCCGATATAAATTCTTACCTGTAGCCTGCTGTAGCAAGTGACGTAGCCAGGTATTTCCTGAACCCGGGAAACTCGTTAACGCTGTCTTTGGAAGGGGGGATTCAGAAAAGTTAAACTTCGTCCTGAAGGGGCATTTCCTTTTTTGATGCTTAAACATGATTTTAAGTTCTTCTAAAGTACATCGTTCATTCCCAGACACGTTACGTCTGTACTTTCCATGTGGTAGGCCTATGTAGCGCTTGGCCTCTAAATGGCGACCTGTTTTGGGATTCACGATCCTCGGTCGTTGACTTATCAACTCTACATCTTGCTGTAATAGTCCAAAAAGGAAAAAAATTACAATGAAACAGATGAGAAAACTCCTGCCTATGAATCTCCTTAGAGGTGACATAGATATCCCATAGTAAAAGTGCATTCACACATTGCACAAAAGGCATCCATCGAATTAGGTCACGTTACAGCTGACGAGCGGTAAATACGCACATTGTTTACAATTAGAATACATGCAGGTTGTCGTCAATTGGAACACGTGTACAAAACCTTTGTAAATCACTGCAGGGATTTGGGGTTGTCGCTATAAGCTGTTACCTTAAAAGAAGATTAAATCTACTCTTGACTTTCTCACATCGATCTTTAAACCATGTTTTGGTTACTAGATACGGACGATTAACGCAACCAAGCAGTAACAAGGTCAATGCCAAATAACATTAAATCGAGCTATGAACGCTTAGAACCGGGAAATTTAAAAACTGAAAGACGGGAAGGGACAACTAGTACTAGTGATCTAGAGTTCAAGAAAATGGCAAACAAAGTAAACAGAATGCACTTTAAATCCGCTATTGTTTAAACTGTATTTATATATATTGTTCGTAAAGCATAATTTATATTCAAATACAACGTACAGGATATGAAAAAAAAAACTGCTTAGAGCTTATAAGTTATATAAATTCATTTCCTGGTATCAGTTGGCATGCAAATTATAGCCTAACACATGATAATTGAAAAAACATGTTATAAATAAATGATTCGAAAAGATGTATCTAGGATGTGAGAGAAGATAAACTACATGTATATAATAAATTCGTAATGCAAGGATGGATAGAAAAGGGGAAAGTGAAAAGTGGGGGAGGGGTGGGGGGTTAGAGATTCTGAATTTTAGGACTTTAAATTAAATCGATTAGATTTTAATAACTACTGTTGAACAGAGGTAGCTAGAATAATATTTTGAAGGTCAGTAAGTGTTTTGCCTTTACGTGTACCAATATTTGCATATCATCATAAAGTAGTGTCTCTTGGTGTGGGGAAATACTGATGTATTTATCACGTAGACCCTAGTATAACGGACACAAGAGTAGGAAAACGCGGGTAGTTTAGAACTATATAACCTCACTGGCACAGGGGAGATAAACTAAGCGTGACTAGACTACAGTTATTCATGCGAAGTCTTGATAAAAATATTTTGCCTTTGCGTGTACCAATATTTGCATATTTCGGGATCGGAGGTATGAAACTCGCAATGGATTCAGCGTCCTTCGTAGCAGAAAATTCATTGATTGATTGTTTGATTATTGTATTACGTGACTCCACGATTATTTCACGTATATGGTGACGGCATCTGCCTGATGCATTGCATAGAAATTTAGACCTTTGCAACGGACCCAACCGAAGCAGTGAGGGATCTTATCTATAGGTGTCACGCCTACGGTGACACGGTACCTCGGTTTTTACTGTCTCATCCGAAAGACAGAACACCAGTGTGCCCAGGGCGGGAGTCGAACCCGGGACCTCTCGACCACGCGCCGATCACCTTATCCACTAACGTTAGGCCACACCGGCTTAGCAGCAGAAGACAAGTGGTTCCAGTCATTTACAGTGTTCGGGAGAACAGAAATTTAATATAAAGATGTGCGGTAGTGGATTTGCTGAAGAGTTTTGTTATTACGAGTAAAGTGTGTATGAACCACTTGGGGTGGGGCTAGTGACGACAAATAAGTCGAAGATAAATTATTCATCATTTTATAAAAAGTAACACGATGGTGTTTTCAAAATCCGCTTTAAATATAAGAGCTGTATTTTAAGTAAAATTTTGATTTTAAAATCTTTAAACAAAGGCTTTTTTTCATTGGGTTAGACCAGAAAATATTGTATTGTTTATAAAACAACTTTGGCATTATATTTACCTTATAAACGAAATGGTTTAATTAATATATTTAGGGATAAACGTACTGTGTTTGATTATTCATTTACAGAAAAACTTGCGGAAACACAAGTTGGATTTATTCCAGATATTGTGCGTGTCTCCGCCATTATGGTCTCTCCTCCTTCCTTCACTTATGGTTACAAAACGGAACCTTTCCTGAAAAGTTTACATGGAAGCGAACAGTCCGAAATGCAGTATCTAATAAACATATCCAAGATAGAACTGACAGAATGATGGCTAATCACAATCTCCGAGGATTTTGCCACATTTTTGAATTTTCGGAACCAAGTAGCATATGGAAATCCCCAACAAACTGTTCGGACATCTCAGTAATCAAATATATATGCAAAATTTACTCCTTCAGTGATATTTATGGCGAACTTCACTTCTGCCCTTTATGCAACTGCATAATTACTAACGTTTTTTTTCTGCATGCAGCATGTTCTTGCGTGTGTACGCTTCCGTTAAGGGATGAATGGTGGTCTGACATTGCCAACATCGACCTTGACCTCTGTGCTGAACTCAGTAGTCTCCCCGATGATGAACTTTTCATTATCCTGCTGGGCCGCCATACTATGACGCAGACAGACCTCCACTCTTTCCGAATGAGAAATTTTTCGATTACTGCGCAACGCAGCCGCCGTTTATATGAGGGCGCTGTCTTCGCTGTAATATAACTTACGCCAGTGTATGGGCAACTCGCTCTTCACTTAGTATGCTTAACGTTTCATGTACCAGTTCATTTGTAAATACATATATAAATGTACCTATATATATACCTTCATTTCTATATCATTCATAAAAAATGTAACAGTTTGTGTTCATTAATTAATTTATTTATTTGGATTTTGTACATATTTATGTTATGATCTCCCAATGAAGGAAATAAAGAATGAATGAATGAATGAAGACGCTTGCGGAGTAGTCTTATAATTATATGCTGTGTTCCTGTAGTTATATGCTGCAGTTTTATAATTATATGCTGTGATTTCATTATTATATGATGTGGTCTTATAATTATATTTCGTTATTGCGAGATAAAAAAAGTTGTAATTACAAGTTATGAAAGTCGTTATTACGAGTTATGAAAGTCGTTATTAAGAAAACAGTCTTTATATCACGAGTTAAGAGAGCCATTATTACGAGATAAAAAATCGTAATTACAAGTTAAGAAAGTCTTATTACGAGATAAAAAGAGTTATGGTTCTTGATTCATAATTACGACTTTCTTAACTTGTAATAACGACTTTTTATATCGTAATAACGAAGTTTATCTTGTAATAACGACCTTTTACTTTTGTCACTACTGTAAATTGGATTCTCCCAGGCTTTCGATGAACTCCAATTTATTAATTTCAGTTTCCTGCCAATCAAAGACAAAATACATCACTTATACTCCATAGTCCGGCCAAAACATTAGGAGTTATGTGCGAATTATTTCCCTTATCTTTTGCTTCGCTTCAAAAGCAGTGTCAGAGTCAGTAAATGTGTTTATAAAACTATCTTATGTTGAAATCTGTAATATCTTCTGTAAACTATAATTAATTGATTATGGCTCGTTCTGCATGAATGTATGGTCCCTAGTTGATATCAAGGGCTTCGACACTAATAATCCGATTATTTTACAAGATCGTCTGCCTCCTGTCTCCCATGTGAATCCAGGAACCGCCATCAATGTTAACTTGAAAAACGATAACTAGCCACACATCAAAGTCTTCGAACCCTTCTTGAGGATCCGGTAGGGTGGGGAACATTTTTGAAACATCATATCCAAAGCAAAAAGGGGAGCACCTCCAACATCCCCACCCTACTAGATCCGCGAGTGAGGTTCGAACACTGTGATGTGTGGCTAGCGATCGTTTTTATCATTTGTTTATACCGAGTCCCATTAATTTTGTTTAAATATGTGTCTGAATTATAAAGAATAGAGAGGGTTTAGCTGTTGATGCAAAATACATGGGAAGGGAGAGGGAATGATAGAGTAGAGTTCGGGTCTAGAAGAAACATATTTTGTCAGAAAATATTATTATGCGATATGATCCGTGGACTGTAAATGAGACTTGGTCAAATATGATCATATGAAAATTGGTTGCAGCAACACGGTCTTTGTTGAAACAATTATTCTACGAGTATACTTCACAATGGCATTGCCAGATAAGGGGACACATGAACAACGTAAAATTAGATAATAAATGGTGTGTAAAGGATTTAGCTCGTTTTAATCGTATAAATAATGAAAAACTATAGAAATTAAAGTAATAAAACACGGACGTGGAGAATCCGCCTCTGCATTTTATGTGGAAATCCCGCATAAAATCCGCATCCGCCTGCGTATTTTATAAACACCCCGGCCCAAAATCTTGTTCTGAACTGTGATATGTATACGGAATCCCTCGGACAGAACAACATAATAATAAAGGAACTGCATAATATAATTATGAAACTGCAGCATATTATTATAGGACCAAAGCATATAATTATAAGACTGCAGTATATAAATGTAGAATCGCAGCATATAATTATGCAACCACAGCATATAATTATGAAACAGCATGATATCCGTAAAAAGCCCATATAAGACAGCTATGGCGTTCAATATAATTCTCGAAGTCGGCGTGACATCACACCAAAATCTAAATGAAGATAATGCCCGAAACATTCCGAGGATGACCTGGGGGATAAACTCGCGATCGGTGTTTATCATATACCGTAATGCAACTTTGCCGAATTATATTTTGAGCACAAGAGCTAAATGACTCTTAAGACTTTAGAAATTCATTGAGGAATCTCATGAGGAATGACTCTCTTTCTTTCTTTGTATTTTATAAGACCGCAGTTTGCAGAAATGAGATTTCAAAATATCGGATTCTTCGTAGAGAGCGATGATAAATCCCGAGATTTATCCCCCAACAAATATGATGCAAACTAGGTCATGGGACCAGTTCGACTTCAAGAATCCCTATAATTCCCATACAGTCACTGGTCTGGATCACCTCTGCATTTTAGAATGAACCCCATCAAGTTACATGTACATATATATTGATATAATAATTAGGCCTATTACACAAACATTTTCTGTCTTGAAGAGTCAAACATTTTGTATTCTTGTAAATATTGTACATAAACATTTGGCTAGCCAAACAGGGGACGCTCACTCCTCCCGGGCACCTGGTCTCACCTCTGAATTTCAGGGGTCCGTGAATGTCCACTGTGGTACATTGTTGTTAGTGCCATAGTCATGTGACACCAGTTACTTTCGTATTTTGCATGAATGTCACACTTATTCCTTTTGCAGTGTGGAGCTCGTGAAAAAGTTCCCCGCGGAGGGTTTGACTTAAGTGTTATTATACCTTTTACCTGATGTTATGTGGCTTTGACAATTTCTATACAGTGTTTGTTCACATTCATTTATATATACAGTGTTGAATTATTATTGTTTCGTCTGTGTGTAAGGACATTCGCGGCGGGTGTGGCTAGCCAAACAGGGGACGCTCACTCCTCCCGGGCACCTGGTCTCACCTCTGAATTTCAGGGGTCCGTGAATGTCCACTGTGGTACATTGTTGTTAGTGCCATAGTCATGTGACACCAGTTACTTTCGTATTTTGCATGAATGTCACACTTATTCCCTTTGCAGTGTGGAGCTCGTGAAAAAGTTCCCCGCGGAGGGTTTGACTTAAGTGTTATTATACCTTTTACCTGATGTTATGTGGCTTTGACACTTTCTATACAGTGTTTGTTCACATTCATTTATATATACAGTGTTGAATTATTATTGTTTCGTCTGTGTGTAAGGACATTCGCGGCGGGTGTGGCTAGCCAAACAGGAGACGCTCACTCCTCCCGGGCACCTGGTCTCACCTCTGAATTTCAGGGGTCCGTGAATGTCCACTGTGGTACATTGTTGTTAGTGCCATAGTCATGTGACACCAGTTACTTTCGTATTTTGCATGAATGTCACACTTATTCCCTTTGCAGTGTGGAGCTCGTGAAAAAGTTCCCCGCGGAGGGTTTGACTTAAGTGTTATTATACCTTTTACCTGATGTTATGTGGCTTTGACACTTTCTATACAGTGTTTGTTCACATTCATTTATATATACAGTGTTGAATTATTATTGTTTCGTCTGTGTGTAAGGACATTCGCGGCGGGTGTGGCTAGCCAAACAGGGGACGCTCACTCCTCCCGGGCACCTGGTCTCACCTCTGAATTTCAGGGGTCCGTGAATGTCCACTGTGGTACATTGTTGTTAGTGCCATAGTCATGTGACACCAGTTACTTTCGTATTTTGCATAAAGTTAAAAAAAATATGAGAAACTCTATCCAGAACTTCTAATTTTTGTACAATTATAAGATCCCACAGCGACCACTGTTACAGAAACTTCTGCCTTTGTCTTATCCGGGAAATCTCTAAGATTTATGGTCCTTAAACACAAAACATAGATGCACCCATCTGCAGAGGTGTACGTGTGTAATTTATTTCTCTGTAAGCTATGTAAGTCCACAGAAAACATCTATTATGCCCCTATAGCGGTAAACACCAAAGTAAAAAAAAAGGTATGCAACGATTTTGGAAGCAAAATTGCCACCTATTCAGACACTCGTTTTAACCATTGTAATCGGGATTTTGCACAATTTCAGCTCAGTTCCACATAGTTCGACATCGGAACTAATACCTTACATAATGCAATTGTGAATCCATGCCCATTATCTCGTATTTCAAGAGGGATTTACCTGTGTCCCTTTACCGAACTTGTTGGAGACTCCATGTCCGAATTTGACCTTCATCTTCGGAAGGTTCTGCATCATAACAGGAATACAAAAGTAGAGTTATCGTACTTGTTAGTACATTCCACTGCAAATAATGACTGCAAGCAAAGATTAAAACCCAGAAAAGCACAGAAAAAATTATTTTATTTATCCTAATTAAGTTTCAGAAAGAAATTGCCGATTGAATATCTAATTTGAGTTTTACACGCCATTCAGTACGGACTTTTCCGAAGGTGAAGGTCAAATTCGGACATGGAGTCTCCAACAATTTCGGTAAAGGGACGCAGATAAATCGAACTATGTGAAACTGAGCTGAAATTGTGCAAAATCCCGATTTCAATGGTCGAAACGAGTGTTTGAATTGGTAGCAATTTTGCTTCCAAAATCGTTGTATACCTTTCTTTTTTCTTTGGTGTTTACCCCTATATGAGCATAATAGATGTTTTCTGTGGGCTTACAGAGCTTCAAAAACCTGTAGGCACTGGCATTGTTTTGCCAAGGGAGAATTTTGTAAAATACAAGTGATGAAATTGATGAGTAATATTGTTACATATATTTCTTGTTCCATTTTACCTCATAAACAAAATTGCAATATAACGGCCTATTATTGTCAGGTGTTTTACATACGTCTTTGATCCCAGAACAGTATGATAAATCTGTTAGTAGTAGTATTTTTTTCTACTAATGCAACACCTGATAATGTTACATTTAAGATACTTCTTTAACCAAATATTTCATTCGAAATATGCACCATTATTTTGCTTTTATTGAAAAGCATTGATTTGTCACAATTTTACCCATTATTTTCAATTAAACAAATTACGGACGATTGACTTACGAGGGCTAAAACCTGAAAACTGTTTACCCTAATCTTATCTAAAGTGATAACTAATTAATCTAACTAATCTTACCTAATACATAAACCCTAACACTCTTTACCATTAAATTCCCTCCCCGACAGACAGTCCCTCTCCAAATCCCTTCCCCGAAAGGCTCACTCCCTCTACACATCCCCTCACAGGAATCTCAGTCCCTCTCCAAATCCAGCTATTTGCTAACAAATGCTTATCATTAAAGTTATGAATATTTATGTGGAAAGCACTTCCGAAATAATCTGCACGATGTCTTATCGGTACCTTTAAGAAGCCTTCTTAGATTTATAAACTTGGTATATGAAATAGAAATTTAGCTCAAAAGACAAATTAAAGTATGGAAATATATTCTATATGACTAAAATGATGCAAAATTTATATGGACATTGCATGTAAAAAAAATCAAAGTAGATCATACATGAACTTACTTGCTGCATGTACTAATTCAGTGTTGATTTTCAAATAAAATCTCTTTTCAATGCTTTTCAACGGTGTAGATGACATCCATCGTAAATCTTATTTTGTAAACTATCCTTGTCGCTACCTAATTCCGTCTCCTATTTCTGTAGAATCGCTTAATTCCTTTGATCGCTAAAGCTTTCGTTTCTATATTTCCTCCATATTTTTCTTTGTGCGCCTACATGTTTACACAGATTTAGTGTCTTATTCTATGATTCCGTTCATTGAATTTAATGTTGACCACGCAACTATTTACAACAAAACTTGATTTTATTCTGATTAATGCATGTCTAAGATTACAAATATTGATATTATTTAAATTAAATAACTTCCACGACGCTAAAAAATAAACATTAACCTTATCATTCCGAATTTATGCTATTATCGCAAATATTTGGGTTATACAGCTTTAAGTCTTTAAGCATAGAAATATCATTGTTATGTCAGAGCCAGTGAAAATTTCCCTCTCCTACTTTTGTACAATCGCTTAATTCCTTTGATTGTTCCCGCTTTAGCTTCGGTAATTCTTCCGTGTTCTATAATAGTTTCCGAGTGTCTAGTCTTATTCTATGATTCCGTTCATTGAATTTAAAGTTGACCACGCAACTATTTACGATGAATTATGATTTTATTCTGATTATTGCGATGTCCAAAGAATACAAATCCTTATTTTTTTCTTAATTTATGCTATCTTCGGATCATACAGCTTTAAGATATATATATTCTATATTTATTTAAGCCTTTATTGCAGACCCGAGATCTCAGTGAAGATTTTTGTAAATAGTCTTATGGTCTAAACACGGTAATTATCACGGGATGACTGGTCTGGTGTAGGGAAAGAGGAGACTCTATTGCAGTGTAACATATGGATTAATAGAATCTACCTATAATGTCCGGTGATCATTGAGAAATCCACAAGCCCGAGTGTCAAGTTCACTTTGTCTATTTAACTTAACACGAGGGTTTGCGGATTTCTCAGTCATAATCGGGCACTATGAAGATGATTGTTTTTCTCCTATTAATTAATTTGTCGCTTAAATTTCTCGTTATCCCTTGTGTTATGTTGGAAAATGAACAAAAATGAGGTCGCCTAAATTGACGTATGTCGTGTTTGCTTATGAAATCAAAATAAAATTAATTAAGCACGAAATAGGTCGTGTAGCTTGTCATCGCCTTGTACGGATATCTCTGTGAATATGGGAGAATATGATATATAATATATAAGGTAGAATGACAGAGAAGGGATTAATAAACATCCTGATTTGCGATCTTGTTATATAATACTAGTAGGATAAATACAACAATGTACCACAGCAAGCATTCACGGAACCCAGAAATTCAGAGGAGAGACCAAGTGCCTGGGAGGAGTAATCGTTTCCTGAAAGCTAGCCACACTCGCCATGAATGCCCTTACATACAAAAGAAACATATGTAACTCATCACTGTATATATATATATAAAATAGACAAATTAATATTCCAACACTGCGTAGGAATTGTCACTGCCACATTACAAATAACGCTTAAGTCAACCAAACAAGAAAAAAGAAAGCCCAGACATGTCCTTATCGATACATCATAGAACCGCCACTACACAAGTATTTAACAAGTATAAACAACACCGCTGTTCATGTGACACGACATTTTTGGAGATAAGCAAAATAAAATGTCGAGAACAGACCGTCTCCTAGAACTCGTCATACATTTATCTATACTACTCTTTGGATTCTCTTCAAGTCAGGACTTCTTCTCAACAGTAGATCCAGTGTTAAACCAGGTAGGGCTGTATAATTTGTACATATTTTAACCTTTGTTGTGCATGAAGACAGCGAGTTGTTACCTAGAATGTTTCATGATTGCCTTGTATGTCGTACTGATAGGTGGCCATTGTGTTATTTATAGGTTTTGAAATGTCGTCCAAACATCCCTGGAATGTCCGTCAGCGTTGTACAGAACGGTCAAGTATTGATGTCTAAGGGTTATGGCATATCCGATGTAGTCAATAAAGGTCATGTGACCAACGAAACGCTCTTCCAGATAGCATCTTTGACCAAAGCATTTACGTCAGCTCTCCTGGTCAAACAAACGGACAAGCTCTCAAAGTAATCTTTTACATTTACATATATATCAAACTATTTTGATATAAAACCCTAAACATATTGAATTTGAAATTAAATCTATTTTTGTACATGATATTGATATAGTATATTATCGTTGACAGTGTCAGTATCTACAGTAAAGTGGTTGACGTCATTGGCAATAATTTCCATTTCGCCTCGGACCTCCTTACACAGCAAGCAAATATCCGGGATTTGATGTCACACACTCTGGCAATTCCCAGCAATAATGCAATGCGTCTGGATTTATCCCTTACCAGGGCAAATTATCCAAGGTCTGACATTTTTGTATATTTAAAAGTTTACTCTAATGCAATATAAGCATGCATTGCTGAAGGGTGAATAGTTCCTATTAAGATAAATGTCTTCACAAGATTTCTTACAGCGTAAATCACAGTTATTGATGCTTATATTATTAAAGACTAAGAATGGTACTGGCAGATGCCTTTTAACTACACAGTTTACATGCAATATGTAGCATTTCTATGGATGGTCATATTTCTATGTCTGGTGGTGTAAATAGTTAACTAAAATGGCGAAAGAATTTGTGGAATGTAAAGGAAATCGGTTCATATACTAGACACGGTTTAAATGAGTCTTGCAATGTGTAAATTCAGCAAAATGCAGTATGCTGTCTGTCCAGCTTTTACACTTAAGTGTGTGTTAATGTATTCTATAAATGATTGATGTAAATGGGAGTGAACAGAGTAAGGGCATAATTAATTGCCGTTGTATTTGTCTACAGCAACTGGGATTGCTCAAACTTAGAAGAATTTATGAGACCGTAATAGGTCACTGAACACGACGATCTATTGGTGAATAGAAAGAAAATGTACAAACTGCTGAAATGAAAACATTTCCTAGTTTCAATAATTTTATCATATTCACATGAATCTAATGACGTAATCGTATATCATATATGAAATCAGTTAATCAATACCGGTATGGGTAGTTTATACAACATGTCACTTTACATTAAACGAAAATTTCTAATAATCGATTGAAATGACAAATGTAAATGTTCTATCTCCAATCAGACATTTCTTGAAGTAAGACTTCATTACATATTTTATCGTGTTTTCCTTAAAATCAAACGCTATGTACCGGCAATGTGCCCGAAATATATGACAAATGCGTTTGCCATTTGTGTATGTTCATTAATACCACTTATATTAATCCTGCGATATAATTCTTTTCTCTTTTCATAAAGTCGAGTTGAGAAATTGCAGTCTATCTATCATTCTGGATTCAGAGCGTCGTTTGTGTATAGTAACCTCAACTATGGTCTTCTTACTTACATATCTGAGAAATTAGGGAAAGATACATGGGAAAATCTCATCCAGCGTGAAATTTTCGATCAACTTGGCATGACAGCCTCATCTTTCATGACACGGGACAATTCAGGAAGGGATGTCGCTAGTGGTTATAAAAATGGACCTAATGGAACGTTAGTGTCAATCCCGAACGATTTCAGCAGGTGAATGATTATAATGTTAATATATACATTTTTTCTCTCTAAGATTTACCTTAGTTGAACAAAATACCATTAGCTTCTGTCAAGTCTGGGTTTTATTCCATTGTCGAGAATGGTAGGAACATGAGAATGTACCCGTGATATGCTCCAGGTCATTTGCCATTAAACATAGAACGTCAACATACAGTTGAAGTATCAGTGTGGAATAAAGGACATGAAGTTACAAATTCGATCACATAGCAGACTCCAGCAAAGTGCATACACAAGATCCGAAAGAAAGGAAACAAGACAGCGGACTCTTGTATATAGGAAAAGTCGCCATGAAATTGCAGATAGTAAAGAATTAAGCAAAAAAAAGGGGGGCGGGGAGGAAAGAGATTACAA
Organism: Pteria penguin; assembly: GCA_035048485.1. Taxonomy (NCBI): domain Eukaryota; kingdom Metazoa; phylum Mollusca; class Bivalvia; order Pterioida; family Pteriidae; genus Pteria; species Pteria penguin. Next base: position 40,390,431 of record CM068581.1, read on the forward strand.
AATATTTGATTGTAATGCAGCTGTGGCTTAGAACGGTACATTAAAATGACAATTGGTGTAGTTAACAGGTTTACAGGTCCACCTACCCACTCACCAAAAAAACCAGCACAATAAAAGTATACATTAGAGAATTGATAGATATTCCCCCATATAGAGGACAAGGACTAAATGTGTACGCAAGTAGAGAGGTCATAACATATGAACACGAATCATACTCTAATAAAATACATATAGAAATATTAAGTGACATCGACCTGAGACAACTTTGCTCTGAATTACAATATATTTAATATATTCAGTATTTCTTTACCCAGTATAATCGTAACACATTTTAATTTTTTTCTCCCACTAATTTATATTTGCACTACTATCACATTCGATACATTTTACCAGAATACTTAGTAACTAAATAACATTCGTTGTGTATGTTTCTGCATTTAAGAATTAATATAATCTTATTTCATCACTTGCATACAGGCATTATGCTACGATGTGTGGATCAGGATGTATAATGAGTACCAGTAACGACATGGCTAAGTGGATGAATTTTCATTTAAGTGGTGGACTGAATGAACAAGGTGTCCAAGTCATAAAAACAAAAACTTTGGATTTAACTCATTCAGCCCGTAACTCAATAAGGGGGGCCACCATAGAGAAATATTTCTCTCAGCCACAAGTTCCAGTATCTACAACCGAGAGCAACTATGCTGCAGGATGGAAGAATGGCCATTATAGAGGTTCGCTAACATGTTTGTAATAATGTGTAATTAATATTTCGACGTACTCATACTTTTCAGTATTCTGGTATTGGTAAGAGGTGAATCATCCACAATACATATTAGAACATACATACGTTATAATTTTGTGCACCAGATGTGCATTTTGACAACTAATGTCTCTAATGTATTTATTTCAAATATTACTAGGTTAGAGTTACCGGTATTCGAGCAATAATTTCATATTCAGCAAAGTTTTGGTCCAATACAAAATTCACTCCATATACACCATATAACGTCATTTTCAGATATTCAGAATATGTTTTCTGTCGATGGGGTCGGCACATATTTTGTACCACTTTGGATGTCTTTATGATATTAACATCTTTAGTCAGAAAAATGTCACAATTCTTTCTTATAATTTCATTATTATGGCAGACTGATTATATGTACATAATGAAATGTAACCTTCAGCTAGTTATTCAGTTGAATCAACGTATTTTGAAACTCGCTTCTCTTCTCATCAGTTTAATGTATAATAGATCTAATGGTAAATCATCTTCCGTGCTTTGAAGGCATCAGTGATAACGACCATATTGCAACACCCTTTACAATGACTGGAAAAATGCATTCTGAGGCAATTATTTGCCATTATTTGTTTTTCAGATACTGGTATAAATTATTATACAAATATACTTTAATAAGAATTCAGATGCTGTGAAACAACAGCTATTATATTTAATGATGTTAGATTCTGCTGACGATTCGGTTTTTCTTAGGTCATATATCAATTTCTGCCTCTCTGCCCTTTGTATGAGACAGTGTCAATCGAGACTCTGTATTACGGTTTATATTGGCATGTAAAAAGACTGCTTTTGATGGGTCCGTAGCATACATTTAGAACGAAAGCAATGTTCTAAACAGTCTCTATTATAAAAGTGCTATAATATAGGAGTAGAATAAAACAGAACAAACAAACATTATGTTTTGTTTAGCCATATTATTTTGCTCATCTGTTATCATACAGTATTGTTACGTCTAATAAAATTTACATACACTTGAAAAAAGGGTTATATGGACAAATAATAAAGATTACATTATTTATCAATATCTCTTACTGTACATGGAAACCTATTAATTAATGCTTTCTCTTTCATACTTCCCAATAAGGCTATCGAATTCTGCGTCACACTGGATCTACCTTTGGCTATCGTGCACTTCTTACACTTTTCCCGGATATGAAGATTGGAATATTTACTGCTCTTAACGGAGATGACCCCAATTATATTTTTCGAACTTTAATACACAACTATATAGCCGACGTAGCACTTGGAGTTAATCCATGGCTAAGTGAGTTGGATATATCTATCTTGATGTTACATTTTCCGATAAATGTTGCTTTCATATTCCAAGATTAAAAGGTGTTTGTCTGTAATATAGGATTATAATTAACGTCAACATCGTTAATTGGATAAAACGTTAAGAAATGATAATATGAAAGTACTTCAATTTACTGATTTAACAACGGCTATAACCACTTCACATAATAGCATACTACTATTAATGGTTTTCTTGCGAAACAAGGATAGTGACGATATTTCTTTTATTCCGTAATCAACTGAAATGCAAAACTCATCTTGATTCAGGGAACATGGAACTTCTGTCAATACGGGTTTTCAGATTAAGTAGTAAACAACGTCACATTTATTCAACGCATCAATACATAATGTCCAGATATTTCATGAGTTTCGACGATTAAAAATGAGAATATTCGCTAATATACCCTACAAGGTTTGATTTGAATGAAATATCCCAAAAATTAACTGTTGACAAAAGTGATCCTGACTAGACAGTAGTGGTTCATGTAGTTTTGTAAAGAAGTAAGAATTGAGAAGATCTTGAAAATTTCTTGAAATCTTGATTTTTTAAAACTATTTTTACAAATATTTTCTAGTATATCATTATCAACAGAAATTAACAGTACCGATTGGCAGAGTGTTTGGTTCATGACCGGTTTTCTGTCTTTCGTATAAAACTATTTAATGCGAAGTTAAATATATCTGTAGACATGGTCTGTGACAAATCCATCCCTGCTTCGTATGGGTTCGGTGTATACTTCTGAAATTCTGTGTAATGCTCACACAAACCATCATATTTGTGGAATAAAATCTTGGAGTGACGTAAAACAAGATTCAAAGGAAAAGATAAAACTCAGCTGTATGATAGAAGTCACCATTGAAATGCACAACTAATAATGAAAACAAAACATAAGTACATCACAAACACTTTAGATTAAAGGGCAGGTGCGATACCGACTTAAGACGATCAAATGATTGTAGTCCATCAATAAGTGTGGTTACACAAACAACAATTTTCCCCAAAAAATCATACAAATATTTCTTTTATACGTGATTTATATTACTTCTTTTAGATTATAAATGATGTGTATATTATGCATTTATACTACTATTTGGAATTTACTTCAGCATTTTCTTGGCTTACAGATGCATCCACAATATGCTCTTTCCCAAGACCATGGTATAACAAGTCCATCTCTTCCAGTTATAAAGTAATCGACAAAACATATGTGTCTACACGAAGTCTTCCGAAGTACGAAGGTACTTACACAAATGAAGCCTATGGAACATTAAATGTGACACTCAATATGGCGTCAAACAGGCTTATCCTAGACTTTGGTATTGGAACCTGGACTTTGTATCCAAAGAAATATCGAAATCAATTTGCCGGAGAGGCTGATGGATTATTAAAGAATATATATGACATTGCAACAATCAAGTTTGTGGAAACCCCAGACTCTGGGATCACTGCCGTAGAAATTACAAGTTTTCAAACTTCCAGCCCTCCTGTTTTCACCAGAATTGTACCCTCACACAGTGGAATAGCTGTACCAATCATTGGATGATAACTGACGAGATTTCATCACATTGTACATAATGAAAATATTAACGAGATGTGAAAATATCAAATGATATCAATTAGTCAAAACAACTCAAAATATCATGAAGACCTCCATATTTTAATATGACTACGAAAGCGATATATACAAGAACGTCATTAATATACGTTCAGTACGTTTAAATAATTGTGACAATCTCATCTTTATATGTAAATGACATTTACTGCGTCATGGAGTCATATCTCTCCTCATATATTATATCTGATACGACAATATGTCATATCGTATGCCACAAATAATAAAGATCTTATTCAAGAGAGTTTGACAGGAAAGTGTTGATTTTCATAACAATTCCCACATTGTTATAAACAGAAGAGATGCTTATTATACAAAATATATGGACGCTAATGGCAGTTTAATGCACTTTAAGGGTAAAAATCAAAGGTGTGTGCATTAAGTAATAAAAACACAGATCTATGCGTTGTATTTTAAAAGTAAACATCTTTCTACGCTTTATAATCGCAGAGTATTTGTAAATATGTAAACACAAAGAAGTACCTTGGAATTAATCAAATATCAGATTTCTAAAACAAACGAACAATATCGATTATGATTCCAAGTCTATAAGAATACAAAACCCTACTCATAAACTAAAGTGAAACCAGTTACCTAGGAGGTGTGAACGTCACCTGCCTACACGCCACACCTGTCGAAAACGTCTTATAGATACCTTTTTAATCCGGTAAAATGTTTTGTTGAATCCGGTATTGTCAAGATGATAGTAATGATGTAATGAAGTTTATATGACCATGTCCTAAAATATCGGGAAAAAAGCCTTAAACTGTTCTAGATCCCAATGTTGACCATGACATTTTCTCAGCGTCAATTTCAGACTCTCCTTGATATATTCTTATAAGAGTAGCTTCGTCTGCACGACGAAATCTTCGCACTAAGAACAGGACCTGTTATAACGATTAAGTTTTGAAATGAAAACGTCATAGACAGAAGAGGACTGTCTGTTGCTACTCAGGAAAAAGAATATGGTAATATTAAACCTGAAATACTTATGTTTGTTCTAAAAAGAGGTGTATCATTACTAATTGACAGGAGTATTTCGTGGTAATAAATATAAGAGGTGCTCTCTTATGGATTGTTTATCTCGAGTTAATGGGGATAGATAATGTCAATGTGATCATGAAATTCATACATGATGGTACATCGAGAATATCAGTAAATTTAATGAAGTACAATTTATAATGTATATCATTTGAGCGCAATTAAATAATATATATTGTGTTGAAGCGTTTTGGAAATATGTGTATTTAACTATTCTTGCACAGTTGTGTCTAGAAAACGACTGTCTTTCATATTTTGAAGGTACACTGTGGTTTGCCACTCCCACAATTTCCATCAATAAGAACTGTAATATCGAGGCGAGTTGGATTAAAGGTTAAAATCTTTAAAGCCATATTTAGCATGTCTTTCAGAGAAAAGATACATATATAGTTTAGATGGTCCATATCTCGAATGTTTTAAAGACTAGGCGACAAACCAATTAAACATGAATAATTGCCCTTTTTATGCAGTATTGTTTTGTACCATTTGTTATTCCCGACGTTCTCCGTTTGACATATTCTTACAGATTAATGTATGTAAGCAAACCGTTGCAGGGACGACGACATTTCTTTGAGAAAATTATCTAATTAAAATAGTTAATATTCAACCTGCATGTACGTTATAATAAGTTTTGTCTATATCTTAATTACATTTCTTTTGTGTGTAATTAACGAATAAAACTGGCAAAACCGGCAAAGTTGTCAAATTTTATACAATGAAGACATCGCCCAGAACAATTAAGGACATGTATGAATATTAAATCATTTGGCATATTAATAAGTGGATGAAATGTATGGATATCCAATGCGCATTTCTTGCGTATTGTCACGCCTATGTTTTATGATATACGACATCTGTTGTGAAATATAACTTCAGAGTGACCATTTCTCAATTACTGAATACTGAGCAGTGAAGGCAGGATGAGGGTATGGACAATAATATCGCTACTTCCTGTAGTGTGTGGCGTGGTCAATGTTGATGATATACACAAATATTTAGAAGATGCTTTTCAATGCAGCGGTAATAAGTTTAAAGGATTTTCTGTTTCCATTGTAAATGATGACAAGTTGTTATATTCGAACGGATTCGGCGTAAAGGATTCCGTCAGTGATACACAAGTCACAAACAAAACCTTATTTGGCATTGGAGGTCTTACAAAAAGTTTCGCTGCTGCTCTTGTTGCACAACAATTTAAGAATAGGTAAGTGAAATATAATCGATGAAATTTAAAATTGATGACAATCCTAAAACTTATAATGAAGTTTGTGCATTTTTCATTATTAAAGTGAGTCATTGTTCTGTAATGAAGTTTATGTATTTTGTCATCATAAAGGACATCAGTTCTCTGTAATTTAGAATTAGCATTATCGTGAAAATTGAAATACAATTCACATGCCGTAATTTGACTCATCCGTGAATTCGGTACTTAAGCACTAGATGTCTCACATGACATTCAAAATATTTTATATAATATTTTACATTTGTGATGTCATGATCTAGTGTGTAAGATAATGTCACAATAACAGTTTCTATCCAAAAGAGGGGGTAATTAAAAGAGAAAACAGAAGACATCTTACAAAACTGTATGACACAAATCACCAAGGACATTCACACAAAACATGATAATAGTAGAATATACACGGAAAAACATTACAAAAATATTCGATTGTACTACGGCTACGATACCGACTTAGGACGGTCAATTGAACTAACAAAGGTCATTCAATTGATGTGGTTAACCGGTTTACGGGCGCCCACCTTCCCACTAACCGCAAAAGCAGTACAATCAAATGACACACATTTACAATTTATAAATAATCCTCCACAACAGGTTACTCAAGAAAATGTATTACGTACGAAACGTTTAAAGAATAATATCTTGTATCCAAAATTAAGTATAAGATGAATTGTATCGATATAAATACGAGGGTAGGTCAATAAGTTCATAGAACGAAGGGGTTAAATTAGAGGGAGGCTGAAATTTCTCCTTAATTTTCAATGTCATCCCCTTTATGTAAATGCATTTGGTCCACTTTTCCTTCAGGCAGTCTATGCCTTTAAAATAGAAGTCTCCGGTTTGCTCCTCCAGCCAGGTCTTTGTGGCCGCCTTAAGGGCTTCGTCATCTCGAAATCTGGTTCCACGCAAGTGGGACTTCAAATTTCGAAACAGACAGTAATCACTGGGGGTCAAGTCTGGACTGTAAGGTGGATGATTCAACTGCTCAGACCTACACTCACAAATAGCAGCTTGGGCAACTCTTGACTTGTGGACAGGAGCATTGTCATGCAAGAGAAGGACACCAACGACAAGTTTTTCCCTTTGCTTTTCCCTAATAGCCACCCGTAATTATCTGATAATGTCAGCAAAGTAGGCCCCCGTGGTGGAAGTACCAGCGGGTTTGTAGTCTACCAATATTACCCCTTTCGAGACACCCAAAACACCGTGGCCATAACATTGCCAGCTGAAGGTTGTGTTCTAAACTTCTTCGGCGGGAATGAGCCAGGGCGCTTCCATTGCATGGACTCTTTTTTAGTGTCTGGGTCCATGTGATGAATCCATGTTCTATCTCCAGTCACAAACCGAGTGTGGAAGTCTTCTGTTTTAGCGTTGTAAACTTCAAGAAGTTCGCGATTTGACTGTACTCTTTGCTGGCGATCCTGTGGATTCAGGTTTCTGCGGACCCATCTGACAGATACCTTTGACATACCCAAATGCTCATGAATGGTGATAGAAACACTTCCATGTGAAATACCACACTCTCTAGCAAGTTCATCGAGTTTGATTCTACGATCATTCAATGTAAAGATGATGGATAAATCCAAACCACAAGTCCAAAAATCATGAAACCATAGGACATACAAAATCAGTGAAAATGAAAAACAAATGGAAAATAACAAAATATGTCTACTTGAAGAGCATATGTGAACCCCTGTGATGGAGTGAGATCAGGTGCCCGGGGAGAGTGAGCGTCTCCTGCTTGCTAACAACACCCGTCACATATACCCCGTAGAAAGAGTCAAATACTAGCCTCTCAACGCGGTCGATCATCTCCTGGTTGATGACATCCGCAGGCCGACCTGGCCTGGGATTATCTTCCAGGGAGATGCGTCCCCGGTTAAATTCAGTTTCTAGACGTTTCGTCCACAGGATCGGTCGTCCCCAGATGATCCGTCCCCAGATCATTCGTCCACTAGTTGTTTCGTCCACAATACCCTAGTTTATTCGTCCACAATGTAATTATATAATTAGATCTATTAAATCGATTACCTATACCTTTAGTTTTAATTGCGGTAAGTGTTAGTAATAGATTTAGAAATTCTTATGATAAAGATAAATTTGAAATATGATATTAATGACATATATATTAGAATAATAGTTTTAAAAAGCATAATATTTTCAAACTTGCTCTTATCTTCATATTCATTTCGAAATTCGTCGATATTAACTGCATAATGAATACTAGTATGAAAATAAGTATTAAATAGATGATTGTTAAATAGGTCATGTGATGATAGTTGGTGATGATTACTTAATAGGTTATGAGATGATAGTTGATGATAATTACGGACAAGCGCATACCATCGAAATGAAGAATGTTGATGATGATTACTTAATAAGTCATGGGAAGATAGGTGATGATAATTTATATTATATTAAAGATGTGAAATTTGTACATCAAGGTGAATACCTTTTACCGAAAAGATAATTCTTTTTTCGTTTTATCTGTGAAAGTACATTTTTACGAACCCTCTTTGTGAAGTAATAATTTGATGTACTCACAGTGGACAGTCTATATTAATGACATAATTGGTTGTTTGAACGATAATTATCACCTGTTTATGTGATTACTATGTTATTCATTGTGGACGAATCATCTGGGGACGGATCATCTGGGGACGATCTTAACAGTGGACGAAGAAGCCAGTGGACGAAGCATTTTGTGGACGAATTGCCTGTTACCGTTAAATTCAGATGACCGCTTTGCCACTGTGGAATACTGAGGGCTACTATCACCAAGCGCAGCAGCCATGCGACGATGAATTTCTTTGGCATTTTCTTCCTCTTTAGTGAGGAACTTTATAACAGCTCTAAATCCAATGTTCTGATTTGCCATCTTGACTTATGGGTATAATGTCTCAACTACAGTGCAAGAGCAAAAATATACGTGTGGACTGTACGGTTGTTGTCATTCAACTAACAAAGGTTTATACTTTGATGGGGTGAAAAATTTTCAGCCTCCCTCTAATTTAACCCCTTCGTTTAATGAACTTATTGATCTCCCCTCGTAAACGGGTAGACGCATTTCAAGGAAAGTGATGTCGTTCATCAGCAGTAATACTACACGCCTGCACAAAAATAAACGCTAAATTGACACTAGATTTAATAAATCTAGATGCTACAACACTACACGCAAATTTATAACAAAATGTATATGGCATGGTGAAGAATATTGATGGGAACTTTGTACATTAGTATCTTATTTTACGCAAGTTCTGTGTGTAGTAAATTTTTCTCAGTCGTCTCCACAATTTTATGAAAAAAACTTCATAATAGTATAGCAAATAGTGCTTACCAACTGGAATACAAATCTTAAATATAAATAAACCAAATACATTTATAAACATGAAGAAATAGGAATTTGAATAGATTGTCTGTTGGCTTGTAGAGCACCTGGTAAAGTTGTTAACATACTAGAAGTATAATCAAGTTCACCGGTCCAGATCATTCATTGGTCATTTAATGTCCTTCTCGTATCGGAGGGTCTTTTAACGTCCATTGTGGTATCTTCTGTGAGCGTCACGTGGTAAACCACCCTGTTCTGGATAAATGGTATAATGCTTGTCAGTATGTCAATAACATTTTCTATCTGACATGTTCTGCATTACAATATACTGATTATTTTTCAGTACGGAGTTTAGCCTTGACAGCACACTGAAGAAGGTGTTAAATGTAGGGATGAACCATCTTTTTGATTCATCTATGAGGAGAAGATTTGCTACCACACGTGACCTGTTAGCCCACAACATGGGATATTGTCAGCATGGTTTCATACGATTGGATGATTCTTTAACACGTGCGGATATTGTGAGGTAGGTTTTTTTCCGCAGTATACGTTTAATTCCTCACATTTCAAGAATGAATCACGTATACTTTAAGATGTAATACAGTTACAGAAAAAATAAAATGAATAGATAAAAAGACGATAGGTCACTGAAACAGATACTGATATAGAAATTTAAAGTTTAAACCGGAAATATTTGTGAATAAGTCATTTTCCAGTATGATAATGGTAAAAATATACACACATAAATCATATGCATTTATTGTTGAAAAAAAATCGTTCTTTGTATTTGAATAGGCACAAATCTAAAATTTTGTCATTTGATTAGACACACATTCAAGTTATCTACTACATATCCCATTGCTATAAAGTGAAAGAAAAATAGTATTTGATACATCCTTTTTTCCTGTTAAAATTATTAGTATTTTAATTGTGGTTGTTTTAAAGAAAAATAAATATTTAGGTATATATTATATGTATTTAAGTGTAATTTACTATTGTTGAAAGTAACTTATTCTTGCCATCTAAACACTGAGATAAACTTTTCATTTCAGGCGCATGAAAACGTTGAAAGTGAAGTCTCGCTTCCGTGACAGTTATCGATATAATAACTTATTTTACGGATATGTGACCCACTTATCAGAGGAACTTGGAAAGAAATCATGGGAAGACTTAATTAAAGAAAATCTGTATGCTCCCCTAGGAATGACTGATTCTACTTTTCTAACCACTGCTAATTTGGACATTCTCGATCTCGCCAAAGGATATTTGGATGATTACGGCACACTTTATGAAGTTCCTAGTCAGTTCCTAAAGTAAGCATTACATTTATATGCTTTGTTTAAAACATCAGAAAGTTTTCTAAGTGAGAAAACCTATTTATAATTTTATGCATTATAGATAGAATAACAACAGTATAAAATTTCACAATAAAGTGTCTTCTAGAATACACCGACATTTCCCTTTCACGAAATTTCTCAGGAATCTTATTGTTATATACTTTATATCGTTGTCAGCATGAAAATTATGAATCATAATTTGTTTTAATTGGCACGAACATTTTACAGAAATTATGCTCATGTGCATTCAAAATGTCTCTTTAATCGATGAAGTCAACATTCCCCATGGTGATCTAGAGTTATCGTATCAACGTTTCCGTTACAGGCTGACATCATTATAGGTTTTTTTTTACTCAATAGACAAATAAACTCCTCAAAAATAAGTCATACAATTAGCAGCATGATGACAATATTAACCGTCTACGGTAACAATTGGCTGACGACAATCACTTATCATTGGTTACATCTAGTGTAAACCTAAATCATTGAAATTACGCAACGTATTTAACTAGATCTTAATGTACACTTTATTTATACATTTTATCAAAAACAAAATAAAAACGGGAGGACAAACAAACGAAGTCCTGCCACGTAATTATGTCATTCAAACATTTGTCCATTCCCTTACACAAACGCTGCATGTTGGTAAAAAAGCGGTTATTGACAAAATGTCGACGTTGTTCATACCTCGGCACTGTCAATGTCTGATCCATTAATGTATTTATTGCCAGCTGACCTACTTCAAATTGTTGCTTTGCTATTTTGTCGTATCGATAACAATACCGTTAATTGAACTTTTGCAAATACTAGAGATTGATTGTGAAATTATTAACGTCAAACGGCAGGGTTAGCTAGTCGGCAGGGATACTTATTCCTCCTGGGTGTCTGAACTCCTCTGATCATTTACTAAGTATAGACGTGATTATATTCTAGGATTAATTTTTCATAGCCTACAATGTTCTCGATTATCACACATACGATTTAGTACGATACATTGGCCGGTGGGTTTTAAGATACATCAATACATAATATACATGATTTATACATGTATCTATCACTTGGAAGGGAGACTTTTTTCAATTGTGTTGTTCTTTGTATTATTCAGGTGGTCCAAGTGGTCTTTCCATGTGTCAAGAAAAGTATCCATTATAGTATAAGTATATTCTGGCTTTGTCGTAGCACTCAGCAGAGTCCTAGGTTTAGGGAATAACATGATTGTGTTTTCAAATATCCGGCATGTAATCGGTGATTAAAAATCGCAAAAATTGAGTTTTTGAACGATGCGATTACATGACGAAATTTGAAAACAGAAGTATGTTATATGTATTTTAATGCAAGCTATGCACATTGCATTTTAGTCTGCAGATATGCAGTCGAACAGCTGATTGTGCCGATTTACTTACATGCGTATTATGCATTACAAAGTACTTGGCATTTTGCCGTAAAAGTCTTGTTTGAATAATTAAAAAAGTATGATTGAATTGAAACAACATCGTTCATTTTGAACACGATCATTGTTAATATGTTGTTGTCAATAACATTTGTATCGTGTGCATGCGTGCGTTCTAATCTATCTTTACGCAGTCTGTCTAGTATACCTGGGATGAAAACTCATCGTCCCTCTCAGAGTACACTGCATGTTTGAACTATCCTTTTTTCTAGTACTTCTTGTACACTAAACCCAACTCAAAATTGCGGTGTAGTAAAAATATCGTGTCGGATCCGCCATATTGTTTACATTGACAGGTATCCGTAATGCGCATTAATACAAATTTATAATTTACGGTGTGTAATCGAGTATTTACATGCTTCAAATTTACTTTCATTATCCAATGGAATTTCGCGTTATTTGTATGTTTGCATTAGAATTGAGGTTTATACGCTGATATAAAATCGTTTATTAGATCTTGTCAGGGATATTGCAATGCCGTCGGGCTACTGCAAGAAGAAAATGACGTCTTTGTTTAATAGGCATTTTGTCGTTGTCTATTCCAATAAAACCAAGATTCTACAACTGGTATTGGATCTAGTTTCTCTATTGGCTGCTGTTTTGATCATGTCTTGATCTATCATATTGTGTGAAGATACATGTTGTCAAGAGGACTTCCGGTAATACAACAAAAATCTTATCTATGTTCATGTTCCCCATTTTGCCGTAAGAAGTGCCGAAAATACTACTCAAACATTCCTCGGGAAATACTTCGCTTAATTTCTGTTTAAGTCAATACGGCAAAAGAGTGCTTATGATCCCTTGTCACCATAAACTTTCGTTTCTGTTTTTCCTTTGGAGTTTGGTTTTCCTCTTTTTCTTTTTCTTTTTCCTGAGCAACCAGAAGTACTAGTGTACGAATCAGCGTTTATGTAGTGGTAAACTATTCGTTTCTTTCCCATAGATATATTTGAATTTTCGGTTCGCTTTCGACTTAACATTTTTTAACTAATTCTTTAGAAGAAGTTGTCCATCGAAGTTAATTATTTCAAACAATCAGAATATTAATCCCTTTCCTCTTTTTATTTTATCTTGAATAATTGCAAAAATTCACAGAGAAAAAAAAAGAAAAAGAATATCTTTTTAGATCATTCAGATACCATTTGTTTTAAATCCATACATCCCTCCCTCCTGAAGAAAAAACATCTAAAAAAAACCTCTTTCAATAGTATGAATTTTAACATTATTGAAAACAACATATATTTTATTCCAAAGGAATTGGGCGAAGTTATGTGGAGCCAACTGCATCTTGAGCTCTGCAGATGACATGGCGAATTGGATGATATTTCATTTAACTAACGGGAAAAACCCAAAAGGTGTGCGTGTGATGTCCAGTAAGGTGGTGAAGGAGCTTCATAAACCATGGAATCGTATTCAGAATGGGGAAATCGAGGACTATTTCAAAAAAAGAAAGACCCCCTACAGTATTACACATGATACGTATGGTCTAGGCTGGAAACAAGGAGTATATAGAGGTAATCTTACCATTTGAATTGTCTTCTGTGCCAATTCTATTAATCTAGATGTAGAATAGTTACCAGGAATTTGTCTCAGAGCTAGTTGACGGCTAGTGTAATGGTATCAGAATAAAACGTATCATATTTAAACCTTCTTTTCTTATCTAAGCAAATTAAACGTCGATTTTCCTGGTTCATATCCAATTTTTCTTCAATGGGAAAAGGGTACTATTAATATAATAACCAAATAAAGTCTTCCACTGGAAGTCATTGAGAAAAGTGTGAGTTTTTGTTTGGGTTTTTTTTTTGTTAAGTATTATAGTAGTTTGATGGAAGTAACGAGTTTCATTTATAAAATCAAACCCTTTCAACAACTAGTTTATAAAACTTTGAGATAAAAAGTATGTCTATAAGAAATGATAAAAGCTTCTGTGCCAAAAGGTCCGTTGTATTACATGGATATGTAACATTTGGCGTCATGTTTGACCTCATTCCTCTTAATATAAAGAATCTAACTATATATTCTAGACAGTGACCATTATTACCCGACCATATCAGTATGTTTGTTTCAGGACAAACTCTTTTAAAAGTATCATAGAGATGCAATTCATTTGAAAATTCAATGAAATTAATATTTTTATTTCATCCGTTTGTATCCATCTCGTGAAGTCACCTACGTAATGCATATAGGCCAGAGAAACGTTGTAATAAATCCATCTTGCAATAACAACATTACCCTTGTCCGCTTAAACTCGTGTTGGCACTTCTATAACAAAACTTTTCCATAGAGAGTTTATCTACTTATGCATATGTTTATCTATTTCATAAATTGAATTACACAAGCGATGATAAATGTAATTTCGGACGTACAAATAGTTTTGTGCATAGTTTCTTGACCCGAACAGACGGAGGAAGATACGAATCTTTAAGAGATTTCAGATAAAGTGGTTGTCATATATATGTTGCAGAGGTTATCTTGGAAATTCAGTGACATAAATTGTTAAGTTAAAATTATTGTATTAAAACGTAAAATAGAAACGTGGGTCGCCAGTCTGCTGTGCAAACATTGAATTTTTGTCAGAAGTTGTAATTCTGTTGTTAAATGCGGATTTTCTGTTTTCACACTGACAAAATTCCACCCGAAAACCACCCAAATAGCTTTTAGTTGTGTGGTATTTAGTGGGTCTATAGAAGTGACTGATAATATGAAAAATTTTGCAGCTAAAATTGCTAAAATTGTAGAAGGTCAATTATTAATGCATCGTTCTCGACTATAACTCTAATACTAATATATCTATCTTCCTTTGTTCCGTTTGTTCTATGTGTACTCGTTCATCACAACCTTCATTACAAAAAAATGATGCATGATGTAAAATGTTATTTTATGATAGTGATAGGGCTTTGATGCATTGCGATGTAAGTACAAAGATTTGGCAAGAACCAAAATCGTTCATGACGAGAAAAGGAATATCTCTTCTCATAGACGTAGGGGCAGAGGAGGGGCTGTTCCCTTTACAACTGGTTTATTTGACTTTCAAGATAATACCATATGAAAAAAATAACCTCAGAACACCGAAAATAGATGACAAAGAAACAACACCTTTACTCAATATGACTTTTGGACGTAAATCTGCATCAAGGCGTAAAAAGCATAATGCATAGTTTTCCCCGTTCTTTGATTTTCCGGGTATGCCTACATCCGCCAAAAAAATATTAGATTTATTACTCCTCCTTTTATTTTGTACCTTAAATATTTCCCAAAATCGAAGTCAAAAAAGAGTTTCATTTTCGAATTATTTAATGCGAACACAAGAGAATAGGGCCACAAAAAGCATTATGACGTGATGTTATAGGAGTAATTGTGTTGATTGAAGTATACCAAAATTCCTTTAGCCAATCAAATGCACCATTACATACCTACAAATGCACATTAAATGATCATTCAACAACATTAGTAGATGCAGTGTGGCTCAATCGGTAAGGGAAATGGGCCCTGACTGAGAGGTCCCGGATTCGAGACCCGCCGATGACTTCTCGGTGTCCTTGTTTTTCGAATGAGACCGTCGAAACCGAGGTCTCGTGTCATGGTAGGCGTGGCATATAAAAGATTTCTCACTACTTTGGGTGGTGTTATCGTACAGGTCTAAATTTATGTGCATTACATCATACAGATGTTGTCGTCATATCTGCACAATAATCATGATGTTACATAAAACAATAAGCATCACACAAACATCAATATAAGTAAAGTATGTACAGCATGTATGAATGATATGACGATATACTAGTATATGCATCGTTTTTCAGGTTGGCCGATCTTGACACATAGTGGCAGTACTTATGGATACGATTCACTAATTACAATGATAAAGAATCAGGGAATTGGAGTTTATACAGCTGTATCCGGCAATGACCACAATAACCTCTTCATGACCAATATCCACAATTATATTATCGATACCTTAAATGGAGAAAGTGTATGGGTCAATGCTTCAACTACATGCTCATTCGCTGCTGAAAATACACCTGTCAAAACGAAGCCAAATTTTCCACGAAATAATTTCCTTTCGTCAGATCAAATAGCTGGGTATGCAGGAGAATACACGAACACATCATATGGTAGTGTAAAGATATCAGGAAATACTGCAGGAAATGGACTCCAGATGACATACGGATATGCAAGTTTTGATTTATTTTCACAAGACCCTGCCAATGCGGTAACTCCGACACATAAATTTAAAATGGTATCACGTGGAATTACAGACAAAATTATCGATGATGGCGATCTTCAATTTGTTGATTTGGATGTCAGCAACCCAGGCTTCGAGCAACTGACCGTAATCGCATTTGAAGACAATCAACCGCCAAACTTTATGAAGGTTTAACTATAAAATACAAACATTACGTTTTATAAATGCCTTAACTTTCTATTATTTTGTTGCACAAATTTTAAAGACGTACATAATAAACACATGGATCTACACCTATCTCAGAAAGAACAATAACTTATTATTTGTGTTTCAAATAGGAATATTTTAGCTTACAATTGTAGCTCAGCTGTTCCATTGAATTTATCTAATTATAACTACAATAGTGTATCTCTACCCGACTCGTTGTAATTTTGACGTTTTCAGTTGTCGGGTTAGGGTGGAATTTCCATGGTCAGATAACAAAATGACTGAAGATTTATAAAACCAGAAATGGATCATGCAAGATCTCAGGGACTTTATATCAGTGGCAGATTCAGACTGTGCGGAGAGGACGTTCGCCTCCGCCTCCCTTAAACCAGAGAGAGAGAGAGTGAGAGAGAGAGAGACTATCGTCTGTAATTGTATACGCGTCTGACTAATATGAATTCTATAATCGTACATCCAGTCGACTTCTCTGGTCATTTTGGCAAAGTTTTGGGCTTCAACCTCAACTCTTCCCCCTTCCTGACTAAAACGTTTATATGCCAGGTCACAATATTGTTTTGGTCCAAAATGTTTCTGGACTGCGCACCAGAAGAAATGTGCGTGAGGATGGCAAAACACAATGGCCGATTTTGCGATGCAACTGAGTCAGATTTATTGGAAAATCTAAATGAACCGCATGACAAAATCTCCCACAGGTACAGCAAGAATAACAAGATGTAGAAATGCTAAAAATAACGTCACAAAATCCTTCGATTATCCGGCAGCAGACATATTGTCTTAGAAGGTTGAAATTGCGCGATTTTGGGGCCCTAAAACCATCAAAGTGTTGGCGCTCCCGGAGGAGCGCTTCGCCCCATAGTCCCGTCATAAACAAAGGCTCCACCCTTGACCAGCTCCTTCTGATCCCCCTAACTCCCAATACTAGCATTCTAATGAATAAACTGACACTTTCAATTAGTGTTCTGATTTTATTCTTCTTTTTATTCTTCTGTTCTTTGTTTTATTTCAGGGGTGTGGGTGGGTTGGGAGGGATGTGTTTCTCTGTTTGTTTTAGGGTTTCTCGGAGATTATTTGTTTGAGGGGGCTTCTATAATTGTTTGTTAACCTTGATGAGTTTGTTTTTTCTTTCTCTCATCACACTAAGACTACATCACTAATCTGGTGACAGCATCTGACCTCTGTATGGCACAGAAATAAAGTCCTATTGAGCATCACGCCTACCCGAAGCAGTGTCAGAGAAGGATCTAACATTAACTGTGACACAGAACCTCGGTTTATACACTGTCATCAGAAAGACACAGAACCTCAGTTTATACTCTGTCGTCCGAAAGACAGTGACACAAAAGCTCGGTTTATGTTGTCATCCGAAGGACAGTGACACAGAACCTCAGTTTATATTCTGTCATTCGAAAGACAGTGACACAGAACCTCGGTTTATACTCTGTCATCCGACAGTGACACAGAACCTCGGTTTATACTCTGTCATCCGACAGTGACACAGAACCTAGGTTTATTGTCATCCGACAGTGACACAGAACCTCAGTTTATACTCTGTCGTCCGACAGTGACACAGAACCTCGATTTATATTCTGTCATCCGACAGTGACACAGAACCTCGGATTATACTCTGTCATCCGAAAGGAAGGACACTGAAAAGCCATCAACAATACTCGAATCCCGGACCTCTTGACCACGAATGGAGCATGCTATCTACCGGATCCGGGACCTCTCGACCACGAATGAAGCATGCTATCTACCAAATCCCGGACCTCTCGACCACGAATGGAGCATGCTATCTATCGTATCCGGGACCTCTCGACCACGAATGGAGCATGCTATCTACCAAATCCCGGACCTCTCGACCACGAATGGAGCATGCTATCTACCGGATCCGGGACCTCTCGACCACGAATGGAGCATGCTATCTATCGGATCCGGGACCTCTCGACCAAGAATGGAGCATGCTATCTACCGGATGCGGGACCTCTCGACCACGAATGGAGCATGCTATCTACCGGATGCGGGACCTCTCGACCACGAATGGAGCATGCTATCTACCGGATGCGGGACCTCTCGACCACGAATGGAGCATGCTATCTACCGGATCCGGGACCTCTCGACCACGAATGGAGCATGCTATCTACCGGATCCGGGACCTCTCGACCACGAATGGAGCATGCTATCTACCAAATCCCGGACCTCTCGACCACGAATGGAGCATGCTATTTACCGGATCCGGGACCTCTCGACCACGAATAGAGCATGCTACCTACCGAGTTATGCAGTCGACTCTCCACGTATAGTGTACATTAAACATATTAAATTATGTCTATAATTAAGACCATTGAATAATTTAAATGAAAGATATCAACTAATTTACATGCACGGAAGCTAATTAGGGCCACATATAGTTTATCTTGAAAATTCAAGATACTATCTTGAAAATTCAAGATACTATCTTGAAATTTCAACTTACTGTATTAAAAATTCAATTTTCTATCTTTAAAATTCAAAATACAATCTTGAAAATTCAACTTACTATCTTGAAAATTCAACTTAACTATCTTGAAAATTCAGCTTAACTATCTTGATAATTCAGCTTAACTATCTAGAAAATTCAACTTAGCTATTTTGAAAATTCTACTCAATATCTCATTGTTACTTAAGTTCAAAGTAAATTCGCATTACGTTTTCTCTGTTTATACAGTACGATGTTCATCGATAACAACATTACGCACTAAACTACCCAGAAAACCGTTTTGTTAACTAGTATGTGGACGAGAGTTGTCAGCAGACAATATAACTCTCTCGCGGGATTGTCACAGAGAAAGCATGTATTTTCAATGTTTTCCCAATTCAAACTCACAGTCCTGGAGTCAAAACTTTTGGTAAAGACAGAAAAATCTAGAGCTAAAATGTGAAGCATGAAAGCTCTACTCCCAGTAATTCAGAATACATTTTCGGAAAGAAGGTCAAACGTCATGGTCGAAAATAATGGTACCAATGGCAAGATTGTCTCAAGGAACATGTGAAATATGAAAGTCCTATGTTTACTTTTGGAGGTATGGCCAAGGTTAAAGTTTTTGTGAATTTTCAAGATAGTATGTTGAATTTTCAAGATAGTTAAGTTGAATTTTCAACATAGTGTCTTGAATTTTCAAGTTAGTAAGTTGAATTTTCAAGACAGTTTATTGAATTTTCAAGTTAGTATCTTGAATTTGCAAGATAGTATCTTGAATATTCAAGACAAAATAGAATATTACGTGGCCCTAATTGGCTTCCTTATATACGTTCATCGATAACAACATTACGCACTAAACTACCCAGAAAACCGTTTTGTTAACTAGTATGTGGACGAGAGTTGTCAGCAGACAATATAACTCTCTCGCGGGATTGTCACAGAGAAAGCATGTATTTTCAATGTTTTCCCAATTCAAACTCACAGTCCTGGAGTCAAAACTTTTGGTAAAGACAGAAAAATCTAGAGCTAAAATGTGAAGCATGAAAGCTCTACTCCCAGTAATTCACGAGTTACGGGAAATGTTAAAGTTTTTGAAAAATGGGTCAAACTTCGCAGATCAAGGTCCCAAGGTTAACAATTTTGGTATGGACATATAGGTTTAATCATAATAACACACGTGTGAAATATATGAAACACCTACAGCTAATAGTTGACGAGTTATGGGCAAGGTTACATTTTCGGAAAGAAGGTCAAACGTCAAGGTCAAGGTCGTGGGTCGAAAATGATGGTACCAATGGCAAGATCTTGTCTCAAGGAATGTACATGTGAAATATGAAAGTCCTATGTTTAGTACTTTTGGAGGTATGGCCAAGGTTAAAGTTTTTGTCTACGCCGCCAACGCCAACGCGGACACTATATCTGTGACATTAGGTCTCCGGACATCCGTTCCGGCAAGGTAAAAACGGTATCCTGAATTTTCAAGATAGTATGTTGAATTTTCAAGATAGTTAAGTTGAATTTTCAACATAGTGTCTTGAATTTTCAAGTTAGTAAGTTGAATTTTCAAGACAGTTTCTTGAATTTTCAAGTTAGTATCTTGAATTTGCAAGATAGTATCTTGAATATTCAAGACAAAATAGAATATTACGTGGCCCTAATTGGCTTCCGTATATACGTAACCTAATTTGACATTAAACATTGGACAGGTTTATAGCCGTGATATATAAAAAGAGAGCACAAGAAGAACGCGCATGAGTACACACGAAGAGCGATAACTCTTTCTACCATTTAGCCATGATTACAAGTTACCTCGTAACACAGGACAGGAGGTCGACAACGCCAAAGCTTGAAACATAATTGTTCAGCAATCCACATTACCTGTTCAGATCAGGTCAGAAATAGTAATTAATGGGACATCTGAATGACTGATCAATGCGGGCTGCTATTTCTATGTATAAGGGCTCTGACTGCAATAAATTATTGAATCGATCTTCTAATTAACACAGGTACTGCTGTAAAATCATATAATGTAAGATTTTAAGACTTGGAAAAATGTCCTTGTTCACATTAGCAGTTGGCTGATGTTTGGAAGTGGCCCTATTTTAGCAAGAATTCATCAAAATTAAGGTGGGTGACCTATAGAAAATTATTCAAATTTTGATGGAGGAGGGGCTGATGAACATTATGATATATGGGTTGTATAAACTAAGATAGGGAAAGGTGTGTAAATCTTCCGGACGTTTGGTAATTCAACATTGGCCAAAAGGAAACCGGAATTGCTATGCTTTGAACATCACTACTACATGGTAGGATGGGTTTCTTCGTAAACTATGTAGTATGAAGAACGGACTCGGTGTTCCGGACATCTCATTGCCTCCACAGTAATTCGATAAGTTCTCCGCAAAGTCACAGGCTAAAGACAGCTACCACATACATGTATCGTAAAGGTGATAAAGACATGAAAATAAATAAATAAAATAAAAAAAAAAAAGAAAACAAGAGGCCCAAGTGGGCCTATATCGCTCACCTGAGTACCTAGATGATCGGTCATGCATGAAAGAAGAATTAATTTATTTTTGCATTAATGTGACTAAGTCAACACAAATGTTGAAAATATGTCAAATTTTATTTCAGGCTAGAATAAAAAACAACACTTTTTTGCACATCCATTCAGGTGATTTTGATATTAAGCATTTCCTTTGTCTCTGCAAGATGTCATTCAGGGCAACAAGTTAGTCATTTTCTTTAGGTGGGGCCTTTTGTTGACTGATTTCAAGTCTGGGTCATTAACAACAATTGTTTCAAATATTGTCGAGATCTAACTTAATATTGCCTAATTTCATATGTTGAGTATTGAGAAACATCTAAAAACTTATTTAGATGTTTAAAGAAATGAAGAAAAAAAATTTTTGATCACAGCTGGATTTGAACCACTACTCTCCATATTTCAATTACCAAGTGGTATATGTACCATTGTGAGACCTACTTTTTAGACATGGTGGCATTATCTGTTAACCAATTTGGATGAAATTTACCAAATTGATAGAGGACATTTAGTACTTCATGTATTCCATGTTTCATTAAAATCTTTCATGTGGTATAACAACAGAAGTGAAAAATATGATTGAATTGTTCCTATACACCCTCATTTGGAAGTCTTAAAAAAATTCATAGAAAATCCAAAAATTGAGATATTGACAAAATTCTTTCAAAGTAACAATCCTTACCATAATTATGATCACAATAGTCCATAAGAAATCTTCATTATCAATTAACTATGACAATAATAATATGACACTTTTCTGCATTGAATCACCAAGTCCAAAGAAATGTCGAAAAAAAATTCTAAAATTTGATTTTGGAAGGAAACTAAAATGACATTACATCTACACTCATCCCTCTAGATCATTTCTATGCATTCTGTCTGTCTCTGTATACAGCCCGTATAAAAAAAAATTGTTAAAGGAGGGAACTCTTTTGTGACCTACTTTTGACTATGGTGGCGCCACCTGTAAGGAGGTCTGGACGAAAACAACAGAATTTGAAGAGGATCATAAGTGACTTATTTCTACCAAGATTTATTAAAATCCTTCAAACAGTTTTGTAGAAAAAGTTGAAAATGTGAAAAATGGCCAACCCCCTACCCCCTTTTGTTTGGAAGTCTTAAACTTAAAATTGCCTAATTTCATATGTTAAGTGTTCAGAAACATCTAAAAACTTATTTACATGTGTAAAAAAAAGAAAAACAGTTTTTTGACCACAGCTGGATTTGAACCACTACTCTCCATATTTCAATTACCAAGTGGTATATGTACCATTGTGAGACCTACTTTTTAGACATGGTGGCTTTATCTGTCAACCAATTTGGATGAAATTTACCAAACTGATAGAGGACATTTAGTACTTCATGTATTCCATGTTTTATTAAAATCTTTCATGTGGTTCTGTAGAAAAAGTTGAAAATGTGAAAAAAAGGCCACCCCCCCCTTTTTTTTTTGGAAGTCTTAAAAAATTCATAAAAAATCCAAAAATTGAAATATTGAAAAAATGTCTTCGCAGTAGTATTTCTTACCATCAAAATGATCAAATTAAACCAAATTATTCCAAAAATATTAACTAAAAAAAAATAACTCATTTCCCAAAAAACGTTATAATTTGTTTTCGGAACGGAACAAAAAATAACAACACTTCTTAACACATCCCTCTAGATCAAACGTATGCATTCGGTTTGTCTCTGTATGCCCCCAGTCTGAAGAAGAAGTTTGTCAAAGGAGGGTACCCTCTTTGACATACTTTTGCCTGTGGTGGCGCCACCTGTCGACGGATCCTGACAAAGATGACCAGATTTGTAGGGGAACTTGAGTACTTGACGCATACCAAGTTTCATCAAATTCCTTGTGGCGGCTCTGAAGAAAAAGTTCAAAATGTGAAATGTTTGCACCAATTGCCCCCCCCCCTTTTTTTTCTTGAAAGTCCTAAAAAAATTCATAAAAAATCCAAAACATGAAATATTGAAAAAATTTCTTCACAGTAGTATTTCTTACCATAAAAATGATCAAATTAAACCAAATTAATGCATCAATGATTACTAAAAGAAAAAAATACCTCTTTTTTGCATTAAAATTACAAAGTCCAAAAAAACGTCAAAAATTATTTATCGGATTTCAACAATATGAACAAACTTGAAACATACATCTTTCTAGATCACTCAGATGCCATTAGTTTTATAGTCCATAGACTGGTTCTGGAGAAGAAGATTTTCAAAAAGGGGTACCGGTACCCTCTGAGATCTTTTTTAGCAATGGTGGCGCCACCTGTTGAGGGATTTATACGAAATGAACAAACTTGGTAGAGGACCCCTAGTACTTCATCCACTCCTTTAAGCGGTTCTGAAGAAGTTGAAAATGTGAAAAGTTTACGGACGGACGACGGACGCCGGACGGACGACGGACGAAGAGTGATGACAATAGCTCACTTGAGCCTTTTGCTCAGGTGAGCTAAAAAAGAAAGGAAAAGATATATATATATTAATTCGATAATATGTATTAGCTTTAGTTAAATATCGTGAAGTAATTGAAGTACACTGTGCTTGGAAAGCCACAAACTGCAGTGGCTTCACGTGTACAAGACCTTTAAAAATCCTTCATATGGCATAGTGTATACCTATTATCAGATACATGTACAAATGCATTTCTTAAATAATAAAAAAAAACCTTTATAGTAGAAGAACGAGAGGCCCAAATGAGTCAATGTCGCTCACTTGGCACATGAGAAGTATCAAAATTCTATAGGTTGGAGTATTCTTTAAACGGTGTCGTTAATTTCACATCGACTTCATAAAACAAACAAAAACCGACAGAAAAAACACACACACACACATACACACACAAACAAAACAAAATAACAAAAACAAAAAAACAACAAAAAAAAAAAGAAAAAAGAAAAACCGCCCTAACTTTCTAGGAGAGTTTAGGTTCTCTTTGTAGTCAATATGAAGTTTTTCTTGTCTAGCGAGGATACACTCCCGAGGCTACTTTTCCGATTCCTTGGCACACGCTTGTGGAATCTAGCTGAATAACAAAACATGTATACAACATTCCATTCTTGAAAACTGACACCATAATATATTCAACGGTTGTGAAGAACATATGAAAGGCGGCAGACGGGTGAACAGTCGTGGCTCATCCAATACAGCATTTGTCCCAGGTGAGCTTAAACGTGGTGACAATGATTTGCATAGCTATATCTCTCTCGCGACTGCATTATTATGACATGTTTACGCAGTTAATTTTTCTATTTATATCTTGAAATACACAGATAAATAATTATCGTAGTGACGTAAACACCAATTACGTGTAATATATACATGGATCTTTTGAAAATCTCTTTTTCATGAGCGGATCAAATACGATTTAAGTTTCAGAAAATCGTCCATAAAGTCGTATACCTTTCATATTAGTTCAACAGAAGGACACAGACACCCTTTCCTTCACTTGAGGAAAAAATCCCCATACCAAGCTCTAAACTCGCCACTGGTCGTTAGGTATATACGTTACCTTTTAACAATGCCCATTTTATTTTGTATACGACACCACGCGAATTTAAGATGATGATACCAGCAATTGCGTAATTAAATTCCACTCCTTTTGAACTGTCAGCCCCTCTTAGTGAGGCATGACTCGTGAACAAGATCGGAATTTCATTAGAAGATTAAACATATTAATAAGGTTCAAGTTCGCCATCCTGAATGTAATACCAATAGACAACTATCGACTTCACGTTGATTACATCAATAAATAGGACAATTTTACGCTTCGTATATCTTCTTTTAAATCACATTTTGGCTTGATATTATGGTAACAAAATACTTTTAGTAAACCTTGTATGTAACGTCAGCGATAATGTAGTAAGGGAATAATCTGATAATTGCTGACCGCGAATGACCACTTGATCATTGTCCATCATTAATTTGAATTCATCGAGGTTATCTAATCCGGCCGGTGTACTGATCTTTTGTAACCGCATCAACTCGCTAATGGCCACCTGATTGGCCCCTCATCAACCACAGCATTGTGTGAGAAAACTCTAAATCTACTGGTCGTACTGGAGAGACGGCAACGACAAACGAGCACAGAAACCAAACATCTGTCGGTAACAATACATGATACTGTATGACAGGAGGTTAATACAATGTACGTGTCACTGTCGACCTATTGTAAGTAATACAAGCATACACCGATGTATGTACTGTAGTGTATGGGGGTATACGGATCCAAGAGAGCTGTGATACGAGCACTAATCTTACGATCACAAGAGTTCACGTTTCGTGGGAAATGCCTGGTGTTCGTGTGTAAGGAATAATGGAGATATTTCTTTCTGTCTTATTATGTACGAGTTTGACAATCAATTTATACAATTGTGCAAAATATGATAAAAACGATATTACCGAGACACTTCAATCTGCCTTGGATTGTCATAGCAACCCGGCAATGGCGGTAGCAGTTGTCCAAGACAACAAGATTGTATTTTCACGAGGGTTTGGAACAACGCTTTCCGATGGAAAGGGCGACAATGTGACGGACAATACTCTGTTTGGCGTAGCTTCCATTTCCAAGTCTTTTGCTGCCACTCTTATAGTCAAACTTCTGGATGAAACAGGAAGGTACTTATATATTTATATTCAACTTCTTTGTTTATTTGCATGCACAGATCTTAGTGGGAACTTAATGATCTGCCTGTGTTTAAAAGTTTCATTAATATAATCTAATTAGATTATCATATTAGAAGTTAATATTAAATCAATTAGATTTTAGATTTAAACTTTTAAATAAAAAAGAAATTAATTACGAATGTTATCCTTGCTTGGAGCCATTTATTCTTTACTTGGGTCTTTCAAAATGCACTTAAGTACACTACTGTATACTCGCGTATTAAGTGCATTTAAAATAAATGTACATATATGAGTAAAAGGCAAAAGAAAAACTTCAGTGCAGTGTTGAAAATGAAAACATTATGAAGTTATGCATGTGTAAATACACGTTTGCCAAGTCGCACGGAGGAAAAAAATATTTTCTGACTCTACCATGCAATTTTATTTAGGTAAGCATAAAACGGTACACAATGCACATGTCATATGAACACAAGTGTTTATGTAAGACAGAAGATTGGCGATTTTACTAATCTACACGTCAAAATAATCCATCCAAGGCACAGCAAAAAAGAGAATTAAGACCATACACAAATGAAAAGAATACAAAACATATAACACTTTATGAAGTAAATGCACTGGCAATGGCAATGCCGACTTAGGCCGGTCGACTAATATGTACAATCACAATGCCGACTTCGGACGATAAACTGACATGTACAATGACAATGCCGACTTAGGATGGTCAATTGATATGTAAAACCACTGCGGGTGATTTACCGGTTTCCAAACCCTATATCGTCTCACTTTCCGTGACAACAGTGTAATAAAATAACACAGCTTCTGCAATTTCATACACATATATCCTTTAATAGTGTATAATGGACAAAGATTTAATAACAGAGTCTGAGATTATTATTTCTGCATTTATTGTATATCAAGAAGCACAAGACACTCCAAACAAATTTGTGTAAATTGTGTCGTAAGAACTTGTCTAACCACAATAAAGAATAAAGAAATAGTGTAATACTATGAAAGAGTAGTTGAGTAATGGAGATGAGCATAATGTATGATTATCATAAAAGAGTTTGTATATAAGGCATCACATACTGATATCACTGACTTGGTTATGTGTCAAATGTCATTCGGGACAACAGGAAATAATTACCGTATAAAATGAGATTTTGCAGGATGTTCGACGAATGTATTAGTTTAAGTGATTTAACACTTCATTCATGAGAAAGAAAATACTAATTTTTCAAACTATCAAGTCTATGTAAATATTTTCTCTTCAGATGAAAAACAATTTTAGGTCAAAAGAATATTATGTTTACAAGAAAATAGAAATACACAGGCATGGTTTTTAAAGATTTAAAACAATCATAAAGAAAACCTCATCTCTTCTCGTTCCCGGTCCTATGCTTGTCAGCCCCGTACAAAGTTATTTAAATTTGACAAGAAGGCAAATCTTGTAAATCTCGTGTTACTAGCTATTATCTAAGGGAAGCTACACATGTCCTCAGTCAATACCCTACACGAATATCGAACACAACAACTTCAGATCTAGTATACATGTATCACTGAGAACTTTCTTACCGAGTACATAGTCTTTAAATGTAGAAATGTTCAAGAATTGCATAATATTTTGTTCAAAGGTTATCGTCATTAAATACAAAGATACATGGACGTAGATCGATATATGTGTTTATGTACGTTTCCCTTCTAATTTTGATAGGTATTCTCTGAACACGCCGCTGAGAAAGGTCTTCAAAAATAACCATATCTTTAAAAGCCATCTTCAGTCGAATTATGCCACCATCCGGGATCTTCTCTCGCATAGAATCGGACTTCCGTCAAACAACAAAATCCGACTGGATACCACGCTCACTCGTGCTAACCTTATTCAGTAAGTTTTTTTTCTTTTACTGTTAACCTTAGGTAAGTTCTTTATTCTATTTTCTGTTGACGGTCCAGGAAGACAGGAATGTTATATCCAAGTATACTGTAATGCAAGTGATTTTACATCGGAATACAGTGCATTGGATATCTTAATCGTATGGACCAGGCACATGTCGGATAAGAGATCCCAATCAATCACCCTCAAGTCAAACATAGCCATTCACCACATTTTAGTTTGGAAGTACGCCTAGTCAATCCGGTATTGAAAGTATAGAGAAATTGGTGGGATGTTGATTCATTCTTAATTGTGACCGGCTTTTATAACCAATATTCTTATTTATGATATTCTGATATGTAACAGAACGGAAAATAAAAATAAAGCATATATATGTACAAAAATACAGTATCACTTAGATGACATTTGCCAAAAAAAAAAAAAAAAAAAAAAAAAAAAGAAAAAAACAGGAGACGAAAACTTGTCGTCAGCATCGACAATGTGACGTAGCATGCGTGTGTTATGGCCGTAAATCCACGAGTTCGAACCAGAATGTTGGTTTGTCGACGTGCCGCCCCCCTCTACAATACAATGAAATGGATAAATAGATATGCAATGGCGTTTTACGTGGCACTATGAATATCCTAGTTAAATATGTACAGAATATAATGAAATCAGAAGTTGACTTTTCTAATCAAAATAGTTTTCCCGCTGTGAGTAATACATTGAGAAATTTGTGATGCATTATGTAAGCGATTTTCGTCATATTCATGAGAGCATTTCATGGACATAGTTAACATTCAAAAACAATACTGCAGCAGCAGATTCTACATGAAACAGGGTCATGACAGATGTCCGTACACATAGACTTAGTGAAGCAAAGAGATGGTTCTAACAAAATCTGTCGATTATTATCAAAACTAAAGTTCTCCAGAGTGATGTCTGTTATCTGCTCTGAACATCTCCGTGATCTCTGAATAAATATCAACTGCAGATTTACAGGGATGAACGTCCAATTAATAGCTGGCTTCCTCCGATCATAGCCTGCATGTGAACGGGGGTATGATGATGTTAGCTAAAGATTGTAAAAAATCAGACGAATATTTTCAGATTGTGTAAGAGATAAATTTAAATACCGTCATTTCCAGTTCAGCATGAAAGATAAATATGTAATAGGAATAGATAAACCACGAACCTGTTGATAACTGTGACCCCAGAAAACCGAGTGCATTAAAACAACCCCCCCCCCAAACCCCAAATGATGAGTCTAAACCTGTTACGAATGTAGGAAAAGGAGTCAAGAAGAATACATCTACGTCCTCTAAACTTCAGAAAATGATTCTGTGGAAAACAAGTGTCTAAAGTTGTATTATAAATACTCTCTCTCTCAAATTAGACACTCTTTCATATTCTGAAAGCAACATAACTCTATAATGCACCGATCTATTTTTCTCAAATATCAAACTATTGAACTCAAAATTTGATTATATTGACACCATTTATGGTCTGAGAAGCTAGACAAAATTACGATGTCACAATCATAACAATCAGAAGCCCGCCAAACCTCACTTTGCTTATTGAAATATAGATAAACCTGCTTCTTAAGAGTTCGTTTTTCAAATCAGTAAGTACTATAAAGAGGAACATTATACAGAAAATATAACATAAAACACAGAAGAAGCAAAATTGTACTATATCTAACAAATGTGATAAACATTACAAAATGCGTTTATAGTAGATGGTTTCCAATATATATAAAAAAAATACAAAATTGCGTTCTGTTTACAACAGATCTTACCCTTTTAATAACATGTATATTTGTTTAAAGTTTTGAAATTTAGATACAGTTACCTGGAGGGTAGCATGATATATATGATATCGCACGTTATATGATACATTATCAAATGGGATCTTAAGAAAAGTGTATCAATTTTGTTTTTATTGCAAGGTATACGATGTTTTTCCTGTCTGTTATATTTATGTCGATGTAATACATATACTTACACGCCTGAAGACATTCTCGTCTCGGTAGCTACACAGTATATAAATAAATAAAACAGTTTTCCAGTCATGCCATTGAATGTATTATATATGACTTGATATCCTTGAACTGCTTGTTTATGTGATTGGTGTGTAATGTTTGTATCTACATATGGCGACACCTGCTGGGCAAGTCCCGTACCTTTAATCAGCTGCAGTGGATATAAACTGCAATTTTTCTGTTCCAGAGTTACAATTACCAAGAGCGTTACCATCCTCAAAATATGTTGTCAAGAGCGTTACCATCCTCAAAATATGTTGTCAAATCAATTTACATGTACGCTGTGATACAGAAATCTTCAATCTTTAAAAAAAGTTATTTCTGAAGACAGATATGGCATACTTCTAACAAATCAAAATACATATACACATGGGTGATAGAAACTGAAAAAATGAGAAATTGGATTGGATATGAGCTCAGTTTGACCGCCGATTTTATTTACTTTCCCTTTAAAATGCAGGAAATTTTAAATATAACTATTTCAGATGATATCTTATCTACCACTTTATTATCTCAAATTTCTTCAGGAATGCATGCATTTTTTATTACCTCCGAAAAATTTCGTGCCCGTCCGTTCATACGTCAGGAACTTTTGGAAGAAGGTCATTTAAGGTCATTTCTGCAAGGTCAAGGTCACTCAGCACATATCCCTAAAATATGAGAAGGGCCTCATATGACTTAAATTATTCATTGCAATTGTATCATATATTTCTGCAAGGTCAGTGTGACCCAGCTCTATCCATTAAATTCGGAAAAAAACTCAGTTGTGTCATATTTCACACAGATATTGCTTATGATAGATAATTCTGGAAAAAGGTCATCTTATGTCATTTCTGCAATGACAAGGTCAGTCAGCACATATCCCTGAAATATTAGGAAAGGCATCATGTCTCAAACTGATCATCACAACTGCCACATATTTACAAGTAAACCTCCAGACTTTGCACCAAAATAGCTTAGTAGCCTAGCTAATGCATGGCTTTCACAAGCCCCCCCCCCTTTTTTTTTCCCGGAAATCCTGGATCCGCCACTGCTTGTGTCGAAGTCCTAGATAAATTGATGATTCCGAACTCTCCCTTCTTCCCTTCCAGATCTGTGCATGGAACCAACATGAATGGAAAATAATACGAATACTAGTAATTCAAATTACACACAACAAATCATTCTATTTTTCATAGTAGATATTTGTTATAGTGTGTTAAGTAATAGATATGTGTTATAGTGCTCTGAGTAATAGATATTTGTTAGGGAGCAACCATTTGATTTTGGGGGGGGGGGGAGGCAAGACTTTCACCGGCCTGAATAGGGTTTTTTTGCCAAATTTCAGAGCCGGATTATTATTTTTTTATTTATTTATTTTCATTTATTGTTACTTTTTTTGTCGGCCCATCGGCCGGATTCCCCCCCCCCCCAAATAGAGCCGAACATTTTTTTGCAAAGTCTTCCTGTCCCCCCCCCCCCCCCCCCCCCCCCCCCCACTCAAATGGTTGCTCATTTAAAGTGTGTTGAGTATGAATTTTGTAGGCGGATAAGGCATCTTTCCATCAAAGGACGTTTTCGAGACAGTTATTACTACAGTAATCTTATGTACGGACTATTAACGTACTTAGCGGAAAAACTGGGAGGAGCAACATGGGAAGAGCTTGTATCCAAGCACCTATATCAACCCTTGGGCATGAAATCGTCAACGTTTACAACAATAGCGGATCCAGATGACCTTGACATTGCCAGAGGTTACGTCGATGATTACGGGATGCTTCAGCCAGTTCCGTGGGAAATATCAAAGTATGATAAATAGAGATATTAATTATGTTTACATAATAGACTACTTCTAAAAACAGTTTAAAATATAGATCAGAAGGTATCTGATTTGTCACCTACAGTTCTGTACGATATAGGGTAATCTAAGAACGATACCTATCCACCCACCTCTTCCCTCACAATGCATAATTAAATATATTTGGGAGGGGGGGGGGGGGGGGGGGGGGGGGGGGGGTGGGGAATGCATATATAATGTAGCAATCAAATAAAAAGGTGTTCACGTGACTAAGCTGTTGCGCTTATAATCGGAAGATCATATGTTCGATCTCAAACGTGCCCAGTGGATGTTGGCGTCTTGAGTCGTGCCCAGTGAATGTTGGCGTCTTGGCCTTACACTAGAGAATTTTATTTGCATTCTCGTAGACTATCCATAAATAGGTATCTTTGTCCCAGATATAAGAAGATGCCCATAAAGGCATATATCGCTCACTTCAGCACCGTTATCAAGTATCAATGACCTACAGGAATGCGCCAAGTATATTATTCGAGAAATGAATCCGCTACATGATATTTCGTCATACATCTTTCATCATAAATCTAACATTTAGAGTCGGTTAGAGTCGAACATCGATAACTCGACCTTCAAAATCATTCCGAGTTTCGGTAGTTCGGGATTTCAAAGTTTCCGTGCTGCTCATTAAGGAATAGAGAATGTGTCGGGACCGCAGACTAAAAGCTAAATTCACTTTGACAACAATTTGATTATATAATTTATTCCTTTCGTAAGGAGCTATGAATTTTTAGAGATGGATTCAGTTATTTAAACTAGTGACATTTATCTTTGAGATCGGTCCGCACGGGATTACTTCGAGAACTTGGGTTCCCTCGAATTTTCGATGTTCGAGTTTTCATTCAACACAGTCCATACACAGGACTTTTCTACATTACTTTTGCATTTAGTTCTTCATTCTCTGCAGCTCATATTTTTTGAAGTTTTCAAATGCAGCATCTTTCTTTTTTGTCCAGATCCTGGATCATTTTTAAAGAAAACCTAGAAATTCATACCTGCAAAATTTCAAGAAATTCCCTCTTATGCTTTTGAAGTCATTTAAAGGTTACTGCAACATCATATTTGCATGACACGTTTCTGACGGGGTTATTTTTCAGTCATTTTGTGCACATTTTTATTTACTTTCGGAACTGAACCAAACGCAACTATCTTTAAAAACATCCTTCTTTATCACACCGATGTATTTGTTTTTCGAATCGCGTCAATGATGCTGGTTTGAAAATGGAAATTTGTCCAAGGAGAGAAGGGTCTGAAGACGCGCACTCAGAAATTTGGTGGAGAGGAGGGGGTCTATTGCAAATGAATTTCCCAAGAGGGGGCCTACCTATGATTTTGTGTGTAAATTAGTTATTTTACATCAAAAAATAACAAGAAGTGTACTTTTCGTCGACTCTTAGGAAGGGCCCAAACCCTGGTCCACCCGTCTGGATCCGCGCATGGATTTGGGGCCTATGATGTCCACTCTGGATTAATTTCTGACATATCCGAAATAATACAACTTTCGTATGGGACCACACGTCATCTCTATCCGAGT
Source organism: Pteria penguin (assembly GCA_035048485.1). Taxonomy (NCBI): domain Eukaryota; kingdom Metazoa; phylum Mollusca; class Bivalvia; order Pterioida; family Pteriidae; genus Pteria; species Pteria penguin. The sequence continues at coordinate 40,423,851 of CM068581.1, forward strand.
GTCGTCAAAAACCTACTATCCGTTTTTAAGGATGACGAATTATGTTCTGTGGCAAAAGTTCGCTTGAAATTTCGAATCAGATAAGTTTCCTTCATCATTATTCTTTCTATGTCAAAAAATATATTGCAGTATCTGCAGCTATTGTACATTTGTACCGTAGATCGAAAAACACATTGTCTTAAATGAGTTCGACTGGAAACCGAATAATCTTTAGTCAGTTATACGTTCATCAGTAACGCATGATCTACAGGTTATATATCCATGCACAGATGTTTCTTTCAAGTGTTCATATAAACCAATTTGGTTTACAGGCGGTGGGGAATGCTGTGTGGGTCAGGCTGTGTACTGATCAATGCTAAAGACATGTCTCAATGGATGATGTTTCATCTCAGAAATGGTCAGACATCGACAGGAAAAACCTTGGTAAACAGCTCTTCCATGAACGTCTTGCATTCGCCTCAGCTTCGTCTGCAGAAAAGTTTGAATGACTATTTCCAGAAACCCAAGGTTCCAGCTTCTTGGAGTTTCACGACTTATGCCATGGGCTTCAGAAATGGTTATTATCGAGGTAAGGAGTAATATGGCATAGCATATGCCACCACGTATACACTATATAATAATGGTATACCATTCAAGATCTAATCAGTACATATGTTAATTATGATTTCTGCAACATCCAAAATTAGAATGATACTCAGTCAACCAAGAGAATGAACAATACCGATTGATTCTCCCCGAAATGAACTATACTTTCTTGTTGGCCGCGACCTTGACTGACTACAGACTAAACATCGTTTGAACAATGTGATAACTATCCCTAGAAGCTACAATACTTAAGGTCGTTTTCAAACAATTAATATATCGGTGACCTTGACCTAGTTACTTAATCATTAGTTCAGTAAGAAACTATGGGTTAAGTCTCATTGACAATAATTTTAATTTTGATTTTTTCTTCAGTATTGAGCTATGAAGTTTTACAGACAATTTCAGACATTATTTACTAATAAGCTTGATCTTTGAAATATGACTTGGACCGAAAAGCAGAGGCATATGTAAGATTTTTTGCAGTGTTATTAAAACCCAAACAGGAAATGTAAAAATGGGAACTAGAGGAATGCAGGTGTTATTTGTGTAAATAATGGCATATAAACTAGACCATAGCATATGATAAAACCATTATTTACTAGTTTACTTTACCTTTGTGATATGACCTTGAAGCACCAAGGTCCCAGTAACAGAGGCATATGTGACATTTGTGCAAAGTATTATTAAAATCCAAAAGTAGTATTTAATCCTCCATTTTACCTTTCAAATCAGGAGAATAAAACACATTTAAAAGTAGTTTTGTTAAATGACTGCCTTACAGCACAGACTTTTGGAGTCAGGTGCTCTGTGGGGTTAACATGCTTCAGGGAGCAACACAACATTAACATGCTTCAGGGAGCAACACAACATTTTTATGTCGTAACATTGTCGATATCAATTTCGATACCAATTGGAAAAGTATATTTCGTGAATTAAGTTACAATCAAAAATGCACGAGGAAACCGAAAAAAGAGACCACGTCCCCCTTTCTGGGCAATAGGTTCAAGGATCAGACTCTTTAACAACATGCTGCACAAAATGCGGAATAAGTAATGTACATGTACTTAGTACAAAAACTGCAAATGACACAAATCAGAATTTAAGAAAACCTCAGTCGTGGAATGTAGGTCACACTGACCTGGTTTCATCTGGAATCAAAACCGCCCATCAAAGTCTTACTTGCAAAATATCAATTCCATGGTTCTCTGAAGTTTTTGAAATGTTAAGAATAATCAATTAATCATAGAACACAGTTAAAAGTAGTTTTGTTAAATGACTGCCTTACAGCACAAGCTTTTGAGGTCAGATTCTCCAAGAGGTTAACATTTGGGGTTAGAAAATAAAGAAGTTCAACAGGTTCGTATTTATCACCTGTCCATTTGAATACATTTATACATGTAAACACCCTCAATATTACTTACCAATCAAACATACTAATCAATGCCAATAAACAAAGTATTCATATTTATGCTCCATGATATAAATCTTTTTCGACAGGATATGAAATACTGGCACATTCTGGTTCTACGTTCGGATACAGAGCTTTAATGACACTCATTCCAGCTGCAAATCTTGGTATTTTCACCGCACTCACCGGGGATGATCCTGAACTTCTTTTCAGAACATCATTACATAACTACTTGGCCGACATATTTCTAGACGAAGAGCCCTGGCTCAATAAAACAACACTTTGTACCTTCCCTGAACCTTTTTACAAACCGGTTGCCAAGAAAACTCGGCCTAATATTGAGAAATTCCGATCATTGGCTAGGGACGCATCTGACTATGCTGGAGTGTATTTCCATCCAGCATATAAAACCCTAAAGATTATACCCAAATTCCCTTTAGAAATGCAATATGGATATGCTAAATTCAAACTATATGCTAAAACAACAAAGGACCATTTTTACATTGACTCTTATGGCATAACAGTTAATATGATATTTGGTACAGTGAAGTTCCATACTAAGTCATCTGATAAGACTGTCATAGATGCAATTGAGGTCACTGCCTTCCAGACTAATGATCCTCCTATATTCACCAAAGTTTCTGAAACATCTGGACAGAATCCAGTCTCTGCTGCAGGAACATATAAACTCACAATAAGTTTTGTAATATTATTGCATATATTTATATACCCTATAATCATATTTGAGATATGAATTTAAGATATGATATATAATTGTATATGTCAGCATAATAACTGCTAATAGTATTTAAACTCCGTCCTGATGAATATATATTCTTATTGAAATTTACATTTATATATATAGCTAAACTGATAGTTTATATACAAAAATATATATATATATATATATATATGATTTGGATAACCTATACATTTAATGCCAGAGGTGAATCCTAGCTTTCTGAATATTGTTTTAAAAAGTGATTATATTATACCTCATCCTTCAAGTTTCTAAAAAATAAAATATTTGTTTCCTTTATGAATGTATATTGTATGTATTCCTTATAATTTGTGCAAAAAGAATCCCCCCTCCATACATATCCTCTAGTTCTTTGAGATGTAGTTCTATATGTATTTTCAAACGTACATTTCTAGAAGCGTTCGCACTGTAAAAAGTAAATCAAAACTAATAATACCAATAGAGAATTAATAAATTAAACAGAAATGAATGTTTTTAGTATTTATGAAGAGCTTTTTACAAGGTACATATACATACAGATATCTACAACAAAATAATTACTCTCTAAACATAGGCTTAATGATGAAATGATCTGTTTCTGTGTGTAACATTATTATGAACAGAGAGATCATCAAATAAATGGGACATTCCTTCACAGAATAATATCATACACATATCGTAATTATAACCACACAATCATACATAAAACCCATACAACACTCACATTGCTATATATTCTCCTGTTCAACTGCTGTGAGGTGACAATTAAGGTGATAATAACATAACATATCCCACCATTTAATAGCATTCAAACATACTTTTATTCATTCATTGTTTACAATATACAATACATGTATTAAAGATACAGCACTATCACTAATTGATAATTAACTTTTCAAAATTTAACACCAAAATGAATATACATATATCTGTATTAATACAAGTAGTTTCTTTTCTACAAAATTGTTACCAAACATGAAAGGATTATGCATTTCAGAGAATGTGACAGAAGTATCTTAAGTGTATATTTAAAGTAAGAGAACTACCATGTTTGTCAGTCAAAATGTCAATCAAAGACCCAGTCCTCTTCAATGCTGATTTCCTCCATTGTTGAGGAAAGTTCATCTGTGACATCAATGTCAGCTGAAAAAGTAAATACAAAGTCAAATTTGGAACACAGGCGATTATGTCGCCTGGGTTCACCTTTTTCCTGTGTATAACCCCATACACAGGACAGAGACGAACCCATCCGATGAAATCGCCTGTGATTTGGAATAAATGCATGTCACCCAGTAATTAATATGAGAGAAATACAAATGAACATATTCTGGTGATACATTCATACAGTTGCCTTGAGAGGACTTTTCATAAAAAATTTTTGTATTTATATATTTAGACTTCAAGTTCAGGTATAGTAAGTTAGTATTGTGTCTCTGATTAATCACTTGATAAAGGAGATCTATAAATTCTGTTAGAATCTATTATACACAACACAAGTTTTTCATAGTTGTAAAGTATGCTATTCCCTTTCTCATATACTGTAATTAAATTTCATATACAATTGATGAATGAAAAACAAATAAAAAATTTCTTATTCATTAAATAAGACTAATTTACTACATTTGTAAGTGAGCCTTATTTGCACAGAAGATAGAAAGCAAGACAATGATTTGATGTGCTGCTTTGGCAGATCATGGTGTCTTCATACAAGCTATGACTTCCACTCTATATATTATATACTGACCTTTAGGTAGCTTGCTGATGTCTGTGAGAGGGGACAAGGGATGCAGTAACCCTGGTAATACATCACTTGTTCTCTTCTTAAGATTTTTGACAAAAGAATGAGACAGGGCAGCAGATGCTGTAGGTCTGTTAAAGAAAAAGCTTCATTTTTTATATTGGTATTTTTTTTAAGGTATTTCCAACCTAATTCCGTACTTCAGCTCAAAATGAGGGTGTGTGCCTACATATAATGATCTGTTAATGCAATACACGTATATGGCAACACTCGTCAAGCCTTTGATGTGCTAACAAACTTGAAAATGTCAGCTTCTTAATTTTAATTTCTTTTGTCATTTTCTTTCCATTTTCACTTTCAGTATTTCATTCTGAGTCATTCAATATCAAGCACGACTAAAATATTCAAATTAAAAGCTAAGAAATCCAATCATACAAAATTACAAATTTATGGTCATCAAAATTCTTGATTTAGTGATTACTTATTTCTAGTTTCTTGTCTGATTTTATTCAAACAAATTTTAACATGACCATCTCAAAAAGACCTTTTCAAAAATATACACATTATTGAAATGAAATTTATGAAGTTTTGATTAAGAAATTCCCCAATCACACCCTCAGCTTTTGTTACATCCATGTATTATTATGTGATTAGTACATGAGGGTTATCTATAGTTTAATTAGGGTTGGAATTCATTTGAAATAAATAAGTGCAGTACGAAATAATATTGACTATTAGGACAAACAGTTACCTAAATTTCGGATCTTTCTCTAAACAGGTATCAGTTAAGTTGTGAAAGTGATTAGAAAACTTTCTACCCCGAGCTATTTCCAACATCTCTGATGATTTTTCTGTAGTTTCTGATTCTATCCCACAATCCTGCACTCCTAAATAAATATTATAGTGTTCTAATGTATGGGCATCAGTTAATAAAGCAAATACAAAACTACATTTAATTAATATTTTATCTATTTTGAGACTGTGGTAGAAAACTAAAAGTCTATAAAGAAAAAGAGTATTCAATGATATTTTAAATGTAAATGTTTGTCAAAACCCATTTTCCTACTTTGATGGTGTTCAGTGTTTGATAGCTCTTCACATACATTACATCTAAGAACATGAAGTAACATTAAAGTCTGATGATCATAAAGAATTATAAATTACAATTTGTCACAGGGTCTATAGTACATGTACAACATTTCAGATCTACAGTGCATTATCCTCACTTGTTCTTACAGAAAATTTCAAATAATTCATTTATCAATGAGTTATTCTTATCATAGCTCATACTAATTAGACTTGTTTTGTTGTAACTAAATATGGCAATTTATTACATTGTTATAATTGATTCTTCCTCTGTTCAGAATCCATATCATTTTTAATCCCCTGCAAACAAAGTTTGGGGGGTATAAAGAAATCACCATGTCTGTCTGTTGTACCGTCCATCCCTCCGTCTGTCCCGAATTGCGTCTGCTGCATAACTTTTGTACTGTAGGACTAAGGATGATCAAACCTGGTATGTGGATGCATCATGGGAAGGAGATATGTCATGTACCAAAATTAGGTCACTGTGACCTTGACCTTGGCTTTAGACTCTTTGATAGTAAAACCTGGGCCACTTTGTGTCCGGAGCATAACTTTTGAACCGTAGCACCTAGTAGGTTTATCAAACTTTACATGTGGATGAATCATGGGAAGGGAATGTGTCATGTACCAAAACTACATCACTGTGACCTCGACTTTGACCTTTGACTTCTATGATAGTACCGGTAAATAGCACCTATGATTATTATACCTGCTGATCCCCAGGGTCATTCAATCCAACCCAACCCCCCTCATTTCAGGAATCTTCAATTTTCTCAAAACTGGTTCAGATCCCTACCCCTAAACCACATAATTTCTTATTCCTCAAGACAAAACAAATATGGATGCATCATGGGAAGGGGATATAACATGTACTAAAACTAGGTCACCATGACCTTGACTTTGACCTCTATGATTATTATACCTATTCTATGGATGCATCATTGGAGGGCAATGTGTTGTGTACCAAGATTAGGTCATTGTGACCTTAATTTTGTCCTTGACCTTTGACCTCTGTGATGGTAAAACCTTGTTTATCTCAAAAATAGTTCAGATTCCCATCCCTAAACTGTATATTTTCTGATTCCTCATGACAAGACGACTTGTATAGCAGAAGTTGGGGATCCCAAGGGTCATTCCCCCCTCTCATTTCAGGAATCTTCAATTATCTCAAAACTGGTTCAGATCCCCAACCCTAAACCACATATTTTCTTATTTCTCATGACAAAACAAACGTGGATGCATCATGGCAAGGGGATGTGTCATGTACCAAAATTAGGTCACTGTGACCTTGACCTTGGCTTTAGACATCTTTGATAGTAAAACCTGGGTCACTTCGTGTTCGGAGCATAACTTTTGAACCATAGCACCTCGGTTTATCAAACTTTACATGCGGATGCATCATGGGAAGGGGGATGTGTCACGTACCAAAACTATGTCACTGTGACATTGACTCTGACCTTTGACCTCTATGATAGTAAATAGCACCTATGATTATTATACCTGCTCTATTATACCTCATGGGTTGTCATAAAGTTATGAATTATTGCATGTCTCCACTTTCTTGCTGCGGGGGTATTTGTCCCGTTAGGACAGCTCTAGTTAGTGTTTAACTAAATCATTTTATAAAGTTCTATTGCTAGTAGGTGGACAAGACTTAATTTTCCATTTAAAGAAACAATTTTAAATAACCACGTTTAATGGATGAAACCAAACAGAACAAATCATTCAACATTTGTGTTAATTTGGGTTTTTCACTCCAAATTAAAGTTTCATTAGGAATCCATGTTCTGAAGTCAAACATCCTTTTAATCTTAAATGAAACCAACAATGATGATGTAGAATGCAAGCAAATTTTATTTACAATAAAATATTTATTATTTTCATAAGAATTTGCCAATATTCAACATAAAGTCAGTATATTCCATAATCAAAGGAAGCTTCTGCAGAAAATTTGAATACAGTACTTATAGCAAAGAAAATAGTAGCCACATTTATTTTACTATGTGTAGAAATTTCCTATGAAAAGAAATGAGCTTAATGCACAGTAGAGCACATCAATTACTTCTATGAACTCTAATGTAAATCATTTCTTTATTTGAATCTGTATTACCTGTACATGTACCTGATTCATTATCACCAACCAAATCCCCAACAACTGTACAATCAGCTAGTACCGGCTTTGTTCCACTCAGTTTTTCCAACAACATCTGCAAAACATCATTAAACCACTAGTTTATGTACAGGTACTTAATTTTATGTCAATGACTTTTCATTACTAAGGTATAGGTCACACACAGAATATTTTTGTATTCAACATCAGGAAGACTTCTACCTTGTACATGTGGCAATTGGAATACATCTGGGTTACTCTGACTATACATTATAAGTTTATGTTCCCAGGAACCACTATACATTATAAGTTTAGGTTCCCAGGAACCATGAAACTCGCAGAAAACCAGGGTTTGATTCTATTATCAGAATATAAGTATCCATTATATACAAATAATGTCATATAAAATAATAAATCTGTTAAGTTAATCAGTTCTATATCGATTGATACATACAGTAAGGTAAAAACTTTGATCGCTTAATATTTGATACATGTATTTATATTACCGATACTATCAAGATTATATCAAGAATATAAGATTTCTGAGAGTTAAATGAAAATGGGTTACTAAAAAAAGAAAACCAAAAGAAAAAAAACAAAAACAGGCATTAAAAAGACCCACAACTGTCTCACATCAATCATGACATAATCCAATTTCAACAAAGTGAAAAGTCAGTGATATCAAGTGGAAAGGGTGAATTCCACTCAGTTACTTTGGCCTTTATACAGATGGACTGTATAACACAGTATGGGGGTGTCAGCATGATACATGATACAGATGGACTCTATACCACAGTAGAGAGGTCTCAACATGAGATCTCAGCATGATACATGATACAAATGGACTGTATAACACAGAATGGAAGTCTCAGCATGATACATGATACAGATGGACTATATAACACAAAAAAGAAGTCTCAGCATGATACATGATGTATATGGACTGTATAACACAGAATGGAGGTCTCAGCACGATACAGATGGACTGTATAATGCAGAATGGAGGTCTCAGCAAGATACAGATGGACTGTATAATGCAGAATGGAGGTCTTAGCAAGATACAGATGGACTGTATAATATAAAACAGAAGTCTCAGCATGATACATGATGCATATGCCATGGATTGCATAACACAGAATGGAGGTCTCAGCATGATACGTGATACAGATGGACTGTATAACACAGAATGAAGGTCTCAGCATGATACATGATACAGATGGACTGTATAACACAGAATGGTGGTCTTAGCTTAATGCATGATACAAATGGACTGTATAACACAGTACAGTCTAAACATAATGCAAGACACAGATGGACTGCATACCACAGTAGAGAGGTCTTAACATAATGCATGATGCAGATAGAATACCATAGTACAGAGGTTTCAGATTAATGCATGATACAGATGGAATACCACAGTACAGTGATCTCAAAATAATGCATGATACAGATGGACTCCATAACAGAGTACAGAGGTCTAAGCATAATGCAAGATAGAGATAGACTATACCACAGTACTGTTGGTCTCAGCATAACACATGATACAGATGGACTAACAAAGTACAAAGGTCTCAGCCTGATACATGATACAGATGAACTATATACCACAGTACAGAGGTATCAGAATAATGCATGATACAGATAGTCTGCTTAATACAGTACAGAGGTCTCATCATAATGCATGATACAGATGGATTGTATACCACAGTACAATGTATGATACAGATGGACTGCATACCATAGTACAAAGGTCTAAAAATAATGCATTATACAGATGGACTGTATACTACAGTGCAGAGGTCTCAGTGCAATGCATGGTACAGATGGACTGTATGCCACAGAACAGAGGTCTCAAAATGATACAGATGGACTGTACACCACATTACAGAGGTTTCAGTACAATGCATGATACAGATGGGCTGTATACCACAGTACAGAGGTCTCAGGTTTCAACATGATACAGATGGACTGTATACCACATTACAGAGGTCTCAGCATGATACATGATGGACTGTATACCACAGTACAGAGGTCTCAGTACAATGCGTGATACATATGGACTGTATACCACAGTACAGAGGTTTCAACATGATACAGATGGACTGTATACCACAGTCCAGAGGTCTCAGCATGATACATGATGGACTGTATACCACAGTACAGAGGTCTCAGTACAATGCGTGATACAGAGGGACTGTATACCACAGTACAGAGGTTTCAACATGATACAGATGGACTGTATACCACAGTCCAGAGGTCTCAGCATGATACTTGATAGACTGTATACCACAGTACAGAGGTCTCAGTAAGTACAATGCGTGATACAGAGGGACTGTATACCACAGTACAGAGGTCTCAGTACAATGCGTGATACAAATGGACTGTATACCACAGTACAGAGGTCTCAGCATGAAACATGATACAGATGGACTGTATACCACAGTACATAGGTCTCAGTGCTATCTATAACATGATACAGATGGACTGTATACCTGATTACAGAAGTCTCAGTACTATTTATAACATGATACAGATGGACTGTATACCTGATTACAGAGGTCTCAGCATGATACATAATACAAATGGACTGTATGCCACAGTACAGAGGTCTCAGTACTATATATAACATGATACAGATGGACTGTATACCACAGTACAGAGGTCTTAGTACAATGCGTGATACAGATGGACTGTATACCACAGTAAAAAGGTCTCAGTATCTATAACATGATACAGATGGACTGTATACAACAGTACAGAGGTCTCAACATGATACATGATACAGATGGACTGTATACAACAGTACAGAGGTCTCAACATGATACATGATACAGATGGACTGTATACCACAGTACAAAGGTCTCAGTATCTATAACATGATACAGATGGACTGTATATCACAGTACGGAGGTGTCAGTACAATGTGTGATACAGATGGACTGTATACAGCAGTACAGAGGTCTCAACATGATACATGATACAGATGGACTGTATACCACAGTACAGAGGTCTCAACATGATACATGATACAGATGGACTGTATACCACAGTACAGAGGTCTCAACATGATACATGATACAGATGGACTGTATACCACAGTACAGAGGTCTCAGAATGATAAAGATGGATGGTATACCACAGTACAGAGGTCTCAACATGATACATGATACAGATAGACTGTATACCACAGTACAGAGGTCTCAACATGATACATGATACAGATGGACTGTATACCACAGTACAGAGGTCTCAGAATGATACAGATGGATGGTATACCACAGTACAGAGGTCTCAACATGATACATGATACAGATGGATTGTATAATACAGTACAGAAGTCTCAGCATGATACAGATGGATGGTATACCACAGTACAGAGGTCTCAGCATGATACATATGGACTGCATACCACAGTACAGTGGTCTCAGTACTATCTATGACATGATTTTATCCATACTTCTGTATAACAAATTATATCACATAAAAGTAAGTGTGTGCAAATTTGAACACAATTGAACTATTGAAAAATTGTGAGCAAAGTGTTATAGTGTACATGAAATGGATATTTGATTTGGATTTTTTATCTCTTCCTTTAGTACAAAGGATTTCAAAAAGATGTGCACTGGATAGGAGGTACCGTCTGTTAGGCAGTATTTGTATACTATCAGTTATTAACATCGATTGGAGTTAACAACCTTATGACGTCACAATAACGTACCATTGTTCTTTACATCATATTTGCGGGAATATGTTTTATTTCCTCCCTAAATATTAGAACCGCAGTTAATGGTGGTATCTCCCATTGTGTACCATTATATATATCATATCATGTGACAACCCTGTCACAGCACCTCAGTATAATACTCCACTGGCAATATATTACTTTTTTCAATGAGGAAAGTGTATAGATATTTATAAACAATGTAATTCTATACCTGTGTGAGAGGCATGTCTGCAAAAGGTGCATATCCATTGGCTAATTCACAAGCAGTCACACCCAAACTGTACATATCAGACTGTGTGTCATACCCTCCCATGTTCTAAAAGATGTGACGTTATTTAGATAAGTATATAAATGTACACTACTTAATTGTAACAGGTAACTATTTTCACACAAGAAATTATTATAAATAGGATAGTTACTCAATGAGATGTTAAATTTAGATTAATAAAATACAAAAAAGAAGTATAATATATTATTGATATTTCAAAAGAATGAAACAAAAATGTTTTCATGTCTTCATTCTAGTATTTAGACAGTATTTAAGTACTTGTTATTAGACAGGTCAATATAAGTTTCAATAAAATGTCCTGAGAGTAATACTATTTAATACTAAAGAAAAAAGGTAAGATACTAAGAATCTGATATTTTTTTTTTCTTTTTGTAAAATAGAATTCACAAGTAACCCTTCAGGTTTTTGTAAAAGGAATGTGACATTTAGATGATTTTCAATTGTTGCATCCATAACATCATAAGTTTATGCATCTATGTTTAGATCACATCATATGAGGTCTGATGTTCGAGGTTTGATCATTTGAGGTCTGATGTTTGAGGTCACATTATTTGAGGTCTGATTTTTTTCAGACCTAAATGATGGTATCAATGAAAACTTATGTCATTGTGAAGCAACTATTAAACAGAATCACTACAACATTTGTAAGCATGACCAAGATTATGACCTGTTCAAGTATTTCTGGACTAAGCCACTGCAGTGAAGACAATCCCTGTTCTGGGTACTCAAATACCATTTTCCTCTTGACCCCATGACTTATCATATTATATGAATTCCGTAATCCCGACAGACAAACTTTTCCACTGGCTGCAATCAATATGTGACTAGCTCGTACTGCTCTGAAAATACAATAAACCACAATCACTCTACTCAAACTTGTATATTCAGACAAACAAAGAAACATAATGTATTGAGATATAAAATGTAAGTCCTAAATTTCTCCTTTCATCTTATTTCCCAAGTAGAAAGTCTGAGGAGCTTCTGTACTGCCTTCAATGTTTAAATACAGCCAGATCTAAGTTTTCTAAATGAGCAAATCATTCTTCAAGTGAAGGTTTTCAATTTCATATATTCATTTCTTACTTTTAAATGACAGCAACGTTTCTGAACTGTGGCTTTGACCTTGAAGAATTTTTCAAATACTACAAGTATAAACTTGGTCTTTTCTTTTGAAAGCCAAGAAATACAAAGTTGTCATATCTAGCATACAAATAAATTCATAATGCATGAGTTTTAAACCTTGAACTTTTAGCAAATTTAAAACCAAGGTTTTAAATTTAACATTCGTTAGGTAGATTCTTAAATGAATTATCTCTATTATCTTGTTATCATTTACTTCAATTGGAACCCACACAATCAGCTCTGTTGTTCTCTGACAGCTCTTCTTTTACTTATATAGAGGCAGCCCCTGTCTACTGCAGAGTCCATTAGTCCGACTTATGGAGTAGACCCTTCTGAAGTTATGAGGATACCTATATATGCTAATGTATTCCCTGACATAGGATCTTGTTAGTGTTTCATTGACAAAGAGCTAACTTCTTTAGGAATTTAACCTACACTACAGAGAACAGCTATTGTCCAGGTGTCATATCATCGCTGCGATGTTTTTAGGTCTTGGCTACCAATCGCCGCGATCTTTGCACTTTAACTGACCTATCGATAATGCATAATCACTGCAAATCACCACAATGATCCCAGCAAATCACCGCAGCATTGCCTCAATCCGCGGTGACCCTACTATCTACAAATATGTAAACCGTAGTTAAATATTTTACTTTAAATGCCCTACACTAATTACTGCCTCGGGTGATATTTCTTATTAGCTTTATGCAATCTTACATAAAAATCAAATACGGATATAAAGGCAAGTATTATAAAATAACAAAAAAGAAAAAACTAACCTTTGACATTTATGTTAGACAAGAGTTTAAGTTCACTTTGACGAGAATCTGATTAAAATGATTTCTATCTATTCTTCATATACATGTATGATGTAAATACGGAATAAACAGATATGCTTTTAGTCAGATTGCTTCTTGCAATAGTGAAATCGTGAGAGATTTTAGAGAATGGCTTGGACAATTTCTTTGATTGGGGTCAAATCAATGTCAAGATTAATTCATATATTTGGCGAAGCTTCCAGATTTTACTTTAGGCTTTCGACTACAGTCGGAATTCCTTTCTTATATGCTGCACATTTAATTGTTTGGTAATTTCAAATGCTTCCGGATTTTAGTTTAGGCTTTCGACTACAGCCAGAATTCCTTTCTAATATGCTGCACATTTAATTGTTTGGTAATTTCAAATGCTCCCAGATTTTATTTTTGGCTTTCGACTACAGTCAGAATTCCTTTCTAATATGCTGCACATTTAATTGTTTGGTAATTTCAAATGCTTCGGGATTTTATTTTCGGCTTTCGACTACAGTCAGCATTCCTTTCTAATATGCTGCACATTTAATTTTTTGGTAATTTTAAATGCTTATTTGGGAAAAAAAAAAGCTCACATAAATGTTATTATGAACGTTCACCACTAAGTTAAGATACATGTATTTTCATCTATATTTTTCTCATACTTAATATATCATTTTTTAAAAACAATTTAGACTGATTCTCGCACTTAGATAATTAATGATGAATTTAATCTGGAAGAAAATGGCACGAAACAAATAGTCCTAAAGCAAAACTGCTCGTGTTACACCTCGATCATTAGACAAGGTTCTTAATAGTTATACTATGTATAGCCGCAATCAACCGCAATGTTGTGGTGATTCACCGCAATTGACCATCGCAGTGGTGAAGTGATGTGTGGTAATTTGCAGTGATGTGAACACGATCATTTGCGGCAAAATAGTCAACCACAGAGAAATGGACAATCCGTAATCTCCTTACAATCCCGAGTTGACGAATATTTAACCACTTATACCTGCCACCTTTATTTACATGTGTAAGACCAAGATATTCCTATAAATTTTGGCAATATCAAAGTTGCCTAAATATGTGAGGAAAATTATCAAAATACCTGTGAATTATGCCTTTATTGTGGAGGTAGTCAAGAGCAATTAACACATCCCTCAAAATATATGATATAGCACTTTCTGGTAGGCCTGCTGTGAAGTAAGCATGAAGCAGATCCTTGGCCGAACCTACAGTACATATAGGTAAACTCTAGTTTGGTCAATCTTCCATTTCCTCCATCATACAATAAACTATGGACTTATATCATATTCATATGTTATATATAAAGATAACAAAATTTCTGTTGAATTGTATTTTCTTCAGCACTGAAGGTATCATTGAATTTCACTACTGTAACAATAAGGTTTAAAGAAATACTGATGTCAGAATTACACCATGATAGAAATCCAGTATCTTTCAGCAGAATTGTCCCAAGGAAACAAATACTTTCCCCAATTCATAAAGCACCAGAGTATAGAGTACTTTGTAACTGTATCAATAGCTTAACATGGACATGAGGAAGGTCAGCTGTAGATCTTCTGACTGTTAACACATTTTAAACGACTGAGCTAAAAAATTCCTAAGATTTCCCTAGGTTTGAAGTTTTCAAAACTTCAAAAGTCAAAATGAAGATCAACCAGAGCAATCATGATCTACAATATGGTATCAATAAATGTACTGAAATTTTTACACAAAAACATTCACATGGAACTGAGAACAATTAAAATCACAAGAACAAAGTTACACTCCCTGCAAATCATATTTGCCAGAGGTAGTAGAAAATGTCTAAAAAGCACTGAAGCACACGATGTCATTTCATCATACCTTTTTTATACGCCCGTCCAACAGACGGGACGTATTATGTTATGGCGCTGTCCGTCCGTGTGTCCGTCCGTCTGTCCGGGGTCATGTTTTCTGGACTTTTTTTGGATGTCTTTCAAGATATTGCGATGAAATTTGGTATATAGCTTTATTTCAAGCGGCGTCAGTACCAGTTCAAGTTTTATTACGATTGACCTACTTTTGACAGATTTATGGCCCTTGGACTTATAAATTTCAAATTTTTTTCAAAAATTCATTAAAAATCTATTTTTTGTCAAAACATTATGAAATTTCTCATGAAACAAGTAAAGTGTACCAACTATCACATATGTTACGGTTTTTAATATCTTTTTCTTCATTTTTGAGAAATTTATGATTTTAGGGGGGGGGGGGGGTTGACCATGTCCTAGGTCATGTTTTCCGGACTTTTTTTTGCCGTCTTTCAAGACATTGAGTTGAAATTTAGTATATAGCTTTATATCAAGCAGCGTCAGTACCAATTCGAGTTTTGTAACAATTGACCTACTTTTGACGGGTTTATAGCCCTTGGACTTATAAATTTCAAGATTTTTTCAGAAATTCATTAAAAATCTATTTTATGTCAAAACATTATGAAATTTATCATGAAACAAGTAAAATGTACCAACTATCTCATATGTTACGGGTTTTAATATCTTTTTCTTCATTTTTGAGAAATTTATGATTTTAGGGGGGTGGGTGGTTGACCATATGTCCTAGGTCATGTTTTCCTGACTTTTTTTTGCCGTCTTTTAAGATATTGAGTTGAAATATGATATATAGGCTTATTCGAAGCATCATCAGTACCAGTTCGAGTTTTGTTACGATTGACATAATTTTGACGGATTTATGGCCCTTGGATTTTGTTTTGAAAATTCATTAAAAATCTAATTTTTGTAAAAACATTATGAAATTTATCATGAAACAAGTAAAATGTACCAACCTCCACATATTTTACAGGTATTGATATCTTTTTCTTCATTTTTGAGAAATTTATAATTTTAGAAGGGGGGGGGGGGCTAGTTCTAAAAAATTTCAAGTTTTTTTTTGCAGGTCAATTTCCAAGATGGGTTGCATAGGACCATTTCTGCAGGAGATATTGCCTTTGGACTTATTCCTATGATAAAATGCTATGAAACGCAATTAACTTCAGTAAACATCAGATGTTTTTCATGAAAATCATGCCAAATGCGAATTGATCCTGTCCCAATTAAGCACCGGGCGTATTATGCCACGCTAGGCGTTGCTCTTGTTATCATTGTGGAAGTTAAAAATAAACACAATGAATATTTCCTTTATATGAAATACAGTGAGTTATATTTCAAATTTGATATAAAAACTCAAGTACAAACACACAAGACAAGAGTTTACTCCAACCAAACACTTCTATGCAATAGACTGGATGGAGAGCATACTACATGTTTATACACATACCCACACTACTATCAGGGGATTACAATAAGTCTGAAATTAGATGACATTAGATAGCCCTAAATAATACATGTACTAATAATGAGAGTGATCAATACAGAGTGAAAATGTACCTATAGATATTTTTCTCTTCATTATCAAATAAAAATTCTGTAGAAGTCGTCACTTACCATAAGCCATTAGTGGCATGGTCGTCCATAGTTCTTTATTGCTAACAAAAGAGCTGTAGAATGGTAATATTCTATCACAGTGTAGCTGTCTGTTCAGTATGAGTTCTTTCTGTAAGAAAAACAAATATATCAAAATCCAAAATGCTAAATGCTGAATTCTAAAAATCTTAATATGTACTTGAGATTGACATAGATTTAATAAAAGTGAGTCCATGATTTCATACATAGTGAAACCCCTTAGAAGCATATAAATGTCAGAAATATGTAGGCACTATATCTTATATACATTATACATAACATCTATACACATGATTTCTCAACAAAAATGTTTGTTTTATTTCCTATTCAACAATTTCCTTTTATACTCTGCATAGGTGCATAGATGTTGTCAACTTTTTCAACACAGTATTGACACTGTCTAGGGATCAAACCTTATTCACCTGTACTGTACGCTGAGTATTCACCTGTACTGTACGCTGAGCACCGCTGATCCACACATCTCATTTACTAGACGGAAAGTAGAGGAATCTACTTGTGAGATTATCCCAAAGAAAATGTCTTTATTTGTGTAACAGGCAGGAGAAAAAGTTTTGGCCAGACCTGGGAATCAAACCAAGGACCTTCCGCTATAAAGACAGATGCTCGCACCACTGAGCTATCCCAGCCAATGCCTGTCTGTTACACTCCTCTCCTGCCAGAGGTTTCCAACTCTAGAAACTGAAACACACAACAATCCAAATAATGTAACCCTCTGGCAGGAAATGCATAGGCAGGAGAAAAAGGGGTGGCTGGACCTTGAAATCAAACCCAGAACCCTCTGCTATCAAGGAAAACGCTCTCACCATTGAGCTACATGGGCTAACACCCACCAACCATATTTGTAAGAACTTGTGGTAATACGTATTTTTCAACAATGAACATACTCTAATGACAATCAGGAAGCATTTTTGAGCTACTTGTATTTACCGACTCTCTAGTTAGCACATACATTTGATGACAATCAGAAAGCATTTTGGGGCTACTTGTATTTACTGATTGTCCAGTAAGCATGTACATTTGATGACAATCAGAAAGCATTTTGGGGCTACTTGTATTTACTGATTGTCCAGTAAGCATGTACATTTGATGGCAATCAGGAAGCATTTTTGGGCTACTTGTATTTACTGATTGTCCAGTAAGCATGTACATTTGATGACAATCTGGAAGCATTTTTGGGCTTCTTGTATTTACTGATTGTCCAATAAGAAAGTACATCTGATGGCAATTAGGAAGCATTTTTGAGCTACTTGTATTTACTGATTGTCCAGTAAGCATGTACATTTGAATTCAATTCCTACATCATTACCTATCTGTCACAATCTCAGTGCACTTTAATGCACTCAGTTTTCATTGTTAATGATAACAAAGGTATAGACTATTTATAGTCAAAATATCGCCAGGATTTAGAATTCAACATAGTGTACACACTGTCTTCTTAATCATGAAAAAATGACAGAAAAAAACAGAAAATCTTTCTATTGCATTCATATTCAGCAGAACATTATTACATTGCATAAGGGTTCATGTGCCTGGATCAGATTTTTAAGTCTTTGGTGAGAAAGGATCTGTCTTCTGTCTTGAAGAAGTTTATAATGTGTGTTTATTTTACCCCTATAGTTAATGTGTTATGTAAGACAGATACCAATTTTCACCCTAACACTACATCTACATGTAATAAGGATGTTATAGATCTACACAAATTAAGACTTTGCACTGGGCTGATTTAAGCAGCATAGAGATTCTGTTATTTTTTGCTTCCACTTGATAAAGGCCAAGTGACTGAAAATTTGTAGACAATGGGTGTTTCTTGTTACTTATTTAAACATTCTGGCCATCATATTTATTTTTCATTACATTTTTTGTTTATAATCGAAGTTAACACAATACTGTATTTAAAATGACATCTTGTTATAAAATTTCTGGAAATGCACGATTTGTTAATGTTGTTCCAAGGTCAATGTTTTCAAAAAATTTTGATTTTGATTTTAAATTTTGATTTAAACAGGTCATGGTTAAGTCTGCTAAAACTTGTTACAAGTGGATATCTTGTTCCTGAGAACGTTTTCAGCAGAAAGAGTTCAAGTGTACATCAGTTACACTAAATGAATAATGATAATAACCAAGCTACAAAGCAAATATTCAGGTACAGTATTATAGATTTCATAGCATAACAAATATTTTAAAGAAATTTCATAAAGTCTCAGTTTAAGTATATTCTTGGAGTAAACTGATCATACCTGTAATACTTGAAAATCCCACTTGATTTTGTCAAGATCAGTCCGCTTTACGGCGACATTTTTCCCTGATGAAATATGCTTGGCTAAAGTAATGGTAGCCGCTTCATCACAACCCTTCCCTAAAAAGAATCCAAAATTAATCAAAAAACAAAATAGTGATGAGAAGTCCACAAAAAGGAAACGTTAAGTAAATAAATATTTCCACAAATTTTTGGCCCCTTGGCCTTTATCAAGTGTAAACTGAATACATGTACAACAAAATGGCTACGTAAAATCCATGTCAGCCATGACTGTTTCTCTGATTAACAATAGAGGGAATGTTAGCAGGAATATGCACTTGAGATTAGCACTAAACGACACACATATACAGTATAACTTATAAGTAAAACAATTTGTATAGGTATACTAAATTCAGCTAGAGCTGTCTTAATGGGACAAACACCCTCAAAGAAATGACATGTGATGGTGTTACTTTGCATTGAAATTTTCATTCACTGAATTTAATCAAAATTGTTTTCTAAACTTCAATCACAAGATCACTCGTGCAGAAAACATCTAAAGCATAATATGTCTTCCTCATCCTTAGATATACTACTGATGCAAGTTTGACCTATATGGCATTTGCAGTACATCAGAGAGAAGATCTTCTTATTTGGATCCACAGATAGGTTGAAAAGGTGATTCTTACATACCACATTAACATAATTTATGGGAATTAAATACTTGAAAACTATTTCTACCACTCCAGGGTAATTCAAGTATCTGTGTTTAAATTACTTTCATCAATATGAATCACCTAGAGTATGTTAAACACTGTACAACATATGCCCCTGGTACGAGTTTATTTCATAGCAGCAACAAAGTTTTCCTCCCTTAAGTTCTCATTACATTTGTATAAGTTTCATGAGCCTAACTCCTATGAAATATAACTAGTAGTGACCTTGACTTTTTGACCATAAAAGCAAAAGGCATACTCCCTATTTTAAAAGGTTTAACATATCAAAATACAGTTTGTATAGAAAGCATGGTACTTAACCTATCAATAAAAAATTGATAGCCTAAGTCTATTTTTATCAGTGGTGATCTAGACTTCTGACCCCAAACTCAATAAGCATCTTCTCCTTTTGATTAGTACATGTATCAGTTTTGAATAAGATGCAACACTCTGGAGTTATAATTCAGAAACCAATAATACCAATCTATTTTTGCCAGTAGTGACCTTGACCTTTGATCTGTTAGCCTCAAAATCAATAAGAATCTTCCCATTTTGATAAATATCCATAATTGCTTTGGATTTGGTGCAAGGAACTTGAGTTATCATATGAAAACCAATAACTGCTATCTATTTCTACCAGTAATGACCTTGACATTTGACCTATTGACCCCAAAATCAATAGATATCTTCCCCTCTCTAAGTAATCATATATAAAAATATGTATTGAATTTGGTTTAGGTAGAATATAAGGAAAATGAGTCATCATCCAGAAACTGATTGTGTGACAGAATGACTAAACACTAAATACTCAGCCTTGTTAGTCAGAGTCATAAAAAAGATCATTTGTACAACATACTTAGGAGTATCGTGCAGCCTTTTTACCCTTTAATAAACTGATTAAGTTACCATCCATTTCAGCCATCCTGAGCACTCAGACTGCAGTTCCTCAATCAATCTGATAACATGGTATAAGATCCTACTAGTTCAGTAGTTGTCTTATACATACCTATAACAGTGTATAGTTCAAACTGCCCTGCATCTGACCAATCAGAAGACAAGCTCTGTATTGTACTGTCCCTGCTTTCCAGGCTGTCAAATCCTGAGGATCCTTTCTTGGAGTCCTGTATACAAAACTTTACATATTACATTGTAGTTTAAAGAACAACACAGCATTTATTTATAACATACTTGTAAGAAGTTAGAGTTTACTACAAGTACAATAACAAGGTACATCAGATATGTTTATCAAGGTTTTGTCAAATGGATTAATTTACATGCATTTAATTTGGAAAGCACAGTGTACATATACTATTACAAGAAACTCATATTAATTAAGATAATTAATCTCGTTTCAACTGCACATAACGAAAGATAAAGTGCTGTTTTTTGCCTAATATCTGACTTTGATCCAGTTATTAACCCCTGTGAAATTTTGTAAGCACATATACCAGTATCTAAGTATTTTACCAATCAAGGATAGACAAGATTTCCGTCTTTTACCATACTACAAAAACAGTTAAAAACTGGACTAACTCTTTATATATACGTCCCTGGACTGACAGAGTTTTTGAATTCAAGACAAAACATGTATTAACCTGAATGTTCAATGCATGTGTAAAAATAAATGATTTAAAGAATATTGAATATGAAATGTACCCCAAAATGTTAAAGTTTTTAGCACTTCATACATCTTTCTTTTGAAACATTGTAGACATATAGGGTATGACAGCAGATATAGGGGGCAAACACAGGTCACCCTGGCACTAATAAAAGTAGGGCACTGTTGAATGGCACAAAATTATCCTAGGTGTCATACAAACTATAACTAAATATCTAATCAAATGTGGTAAATATAGATTACTTTTGATACTAGTAAAATAGTTCAGTTTTCTTCTTTAATTGTTTGTAGGTCAATTGATCTTCTATCATTTTCTGTCATATTCCCCCCTCCTTTCATAAATACACCGACTACAATTGTATTAAACAGTGAGATGTGAAAGTTCATTACTCCTGTAAATTTTTTGGACAGCATTTCCCTTCCAATATACACATCTTTATATGGTGTTCTTTCTTTGTACATGTACCAAGTTTCATCAAAATCCCACAATAGGTTTAAGATGAGTAGCAAAGACAAGGTAATTTAAGAAAATTAACATCATAGAAATAACAACAAAATATCACATAAATAACAATGACAAAAAAAAAAATAATTGTGTTTAAACAATGTAAAAATAAAACTATGAAGTCATGGAAATTCAAAGTACCCTTTGAAAATTTAAAAACAACTGTCTTTCATTTTCAATGTTTAAATAAGCTAGTTCTTGTGCCTGTAGATGTAGTATTTCACTTTTTGTAAATATATTACTTATGAAATCGATAAAAAGATGGCCTTTAATGAATATGATATATAAAGATACTGACTCTACACATGTGAGACCAAAAACAATGTTATAACTACAGTTAAATGTGAGGGATCCTTCTATATCTACATATTTCAGCCTTTTTTTTCTTTAGTTTTTGTTCAGTACAGTAGTCAAAGAAGACAGATTCACTGAAAACACACAATATAATATTCTTATATTCAGTATATACATATACATGAGATAGAATTTAATCAATTCCAAAAAAAATATATATATATCATAATTTCATCAAGACTTCATATGCTAGCTTTCTTTGTCTTTGCTGTGAGAGTTATCCCTCTTTCCAAAAGCATTGTAATCAATTTAAATAGTGAAGCCACTTAACAAGCTGGGCTTAAACAAAAATAAAGAGACAGTAGGTAGTACTTTTTGTGGATAGTACCACATAACAATATTCAGTTATGTAAGAAGGTATAGTTTTACAAATTTGCAATGTAAAAAAAAACAAACATAATTTATTATGCATCACTGTTCATATTATCAAGAATTCCCTGTTCTAGCATTTAAAACAAAATTCATCATAAAATAATAGATTTTTCATCAGTGTATCATTCATTCATATCTTTATGATCTCTTCTCAATTCAAACCCTCGTCATGAAGTTAGATTTAATGATAAATTTGTCCCTTTCTCTCCTCCATCTTTCCTTTTCTTTTAACAAACAAATTAGGTATAAAGTTACTGAAGATTGTTTAATGAACGTTATTTCACTTCTATGAATTTTCCCTACAAAACATTTTCACCATAGCATTGAACCAATGGTAAATCTCACTGAAATCCAAATATATATCTGAATAAAATCTTTCTAGTTTGTGTAAAAGTATGTGATATTCAGAAAATTTTATGTGTTTCAATATGCTTTATTATATAACAAAAGAATAAATATGTCATCCAAATTTTACATGAAGAATGAAGAATGAGAACTTGGAAAACTAAATTGATCATGTGAACGCCTTCAGTAAGGTACCTTAGTAGAGTATGGTGGGTTTGTTTTACATATGACAGGTTGAAGTTAGATCTATATTTAATCCCCCAAACCACAATACCTTCTCACCATCAAACATAAAGAAGAGAAACGTACAATAAATTTAAATAATATTTCATCATGCACTCTCTGAAAAAGAAAACAGCCTTGCCAAGTAAATATGAAACTATACAAATAATGATATTTACAATAAATCAGATATTTATCATCTGATTCAAAAACATGAGAAAGTAACAACCATTTATACTTCATGCAATATCATGCAAAAGAGTAGGGGGTTTGAAGACAGATCTATTGATATCATTTACTACATTTGTATTCAAGGTACCAAACTGACAAATTTTTCATGAGTTGGGAGTTGTATGCTAACACATGAAAAACGTTTTAGCTTGTTTAGGTCTATCAAGGTACTTGTAAATTACCCTCAGTATAACAAGACAGGGAGGTATGTTCACAAGCATCTCTGAATATTCTTGGTTGTGGTGTTTTACGTCGCTTTCAACATTTTTTCAGTTCTATTGCGACATGGAAGCAGGAGGTAACCAACCTCTTAAACGTAGTGGCGCAACCCGGGAATCGAACCCGGATCGTCGGCGCTGCAAGCCAAGCACTTAACCACTACACAAGCCTGCCCCTTGAATATTCTTGAAAAGCATGAAGTCAAAAATGATTTTTTTCTATCTCAAGAAATACAAGCACATTTTGTAATCTGAAAATGCATTCGTTATGTCAGAGAAATTGGAAGCAATCCTATTTTGAGGGTCAGATAAGCTTAAGTCCAGACAATAGGCTTTACACACTGATTTTCTGTAGAAAAAATACACAAAAAAGAATATAGGAGAAGTTTCCACTTCCTATAAGTCTATCATCTGCCAAATGTTCAACAACTGGAAAAGGTTTTAAACTATTGAAACTAACGATATCTAAAATATCGTTATTACAATATATATTTTATGTCTTCTTATATTAACCATCATGCATCTGGAAAGACTTTATATAACTATATATTTTGATTACTTAACAGTCATTAATTTAATGAACCAAGTATAATAGTCATACAGCTGACATTCACAGTATGTACAGTCATTTTCTACACTTTCAGATCTATAATATATCCAATTCTGAATTATGTGTGATATAATCAAAGAAATACTTGTTAAATACATGATCAGTTATTTTAACTTGTCTAAAGCAGGTAGAAGGCATTACAATCAATAGCAATTTCACACTAATTCACTTTTTTAACTTGTTAAAAGTAATTACTACTGTAACTACTTTTAAATAGATGTTCTAGCATATATACATGTATTATCATAAATGAGAAAAAAAATAGTTGTTATATTTTTTATCTTATGTATAAAGCATACACAATAAATCAACTTCAGAAGTTTTTTTTCTGTCATGTGTCTCTACAGTCATGATTAGTCCGAGATTCTCTGCCTTCTCCCACTTTTGATATCAGCGGTTTAAGGGTTTGTCCCACAAACCGCCGATATCAAAAGTGGGAGAAGAGCAGAGTATCTCAGACTACAGTCATGATGTGAGCATGAAGTAAAGCGTGCTAGTAGGGATATATCTTATAATAAAATGTCACTAACAGATCCAATATGTCAGAAATGAAGCACTTTACTAGGATTTTGAACTTTATTTCCCTTACATAAGAAGAAACTAGATAAGTTGGTGCACCACAAATGCCCCATGAAAGTTTTAGTCCAAGGGCCACCACTCCAGTAAAATGTTTTGAACAGGATTCCCCTTACAATCTGCATATCTACATTTTGCAATCTTTATTTGTACCCAGTTTCATTAAAATCCTCCTTAGGGTTAAAATAAATAACTAAGAAAGTGTAAATTTACTACATATGCATAGATATATAAGCCCAAGGGCCATAACTCCTGTAAAACTTTTTAGACAGCATTCTCCTTATATTTTGAATATCTACATATTATGATCTTTGTTCCAAGTTTCATTAAAATCCTCCCAAGTGTATAGGAGGAGTTGCAAAGACAAAATGCAAGAAAGAATGACAGAATGATGGCAAGGTATAATACTATATGTACCCCGGCATATATGGCAGAGGCATAAAATGTCAAACTTTGTAAGGCCTCATTTATGTTGATGGTTTTGTTTGTATGTTTCCTACGTTATCTATAATATAGCAACATAGTGAAATATAAAATCAAGATTTTTTTTTACCAGTGTCTGCTTATGTTAAAAAACGAATATAATACTTTTAAATGTGAATCACAAATACCGGAATCAGGTGCTACAACTCCATCGTCTGTGTGAATGGTTACTCTGGACTTCACCCCCATTAACTGCAGTCCGAATGTTCAGGAAGGAAATGAAACATATTCCCACAAAAATGACGTAAAGAACAATGAAACTTTCTTATGACGTCATAAGGTTGTTAACATTCAATGCCGTTTCTAACTCATAGTACACAAGCCCCTACTAACGGATGCCGAGGCTCATTAACAACCATTTTCTGAAACTCCCTGTACTATTTTGAAATGAAAGTTGATATGTGGGTGTATTGAATCTATAAGAATAAAACAAAGTATGAAAATGGTGATGACATTGATAAGTTTCTCGCTCCCTGAGTAGACAGAAAAAATGTCGCTACCTACAGGGCTACATAGGATGATGAATAGAGCTCTCTACTCAGATTTACAACTCATGACAGACTACAGCTTACTACAGCAGGAGGGGCTTTAGAGTACTAAATACATAATGTATTAATATGGTATCTGTCCTTATTGTCTGTATTTTTATATCTATAAGGCATATATAGTATAACAGATGTTTCAGTTACTTTACATGCTTAAAGAGAATGAATTACTTTTTTAAATGCATACAGTACTTTATAAAGTTTCTACAAAGATACTGAAGAATTTTTCCTTTGTAAGAGATCCTGCACATTTCAGAGCTGTATACACTATACAAGTGCCAAGGTAGGCAAGTACCAGACCAGTGATTTTATCATGATTGTTTTATCTTGAGAGTAAATGAAAGGGTTGCCTATGTGAAAAAGTATCATTACAAAAAACTTGATAATCCAAGAAATACACTATGGCAATACAAGATCTCCTTGACAATAAACTAAGTAAGGAGGTAAAACAGTGTTGTTTGATGTATATAGCAGAGACTAAGTCAAAAATATTGACAGCATTGAGCATCATGATGCACTACATGTACATCTGTCTCCATAATTTCAATCATTCTGGTAGTCACTGACTCACTCTAATTCACATTCAATATTATATTTAAAACTGTCTAAATGTGTGAAATAAGAATAACTGTAGGGCCACGGTGATTCTATTCAGAGTACAATATGCAATGTGGTCAAAAATTTCTGTAGTGAGTAAAAACTAATAGAATGCAAATGTTAATATCCTAGACCTGTCTCCAAACAAATATCACAAAGGACACGATATAATAGAGGTTATTTTGAGTGCTCTTAGTACCTTATCCATGGTAATACACTCCAGGAGTCGATTATTTATTTCTCATGTTACCTACATAAAATCTTCTATATCTACAATATCAATAAGTGGGACTGAAACAATGTTTGTATGATTAGTAAACATTCAATTGTTATCACCCTGAATATAAAAAAATGTCAACCATTTACAGAATGCAGCATGCATATGCCATCAATCAGAAAGCTGTGAAATAATATCTTCTAGAGTGGTAGATGATTCATAAACACTCTTTATTTACCATTCATTTACAAATCTTTACATGATGAATATTAAAGATATCATACATGTACTATATACGTTTCATCATTTTCTGTAAGACACATATATTTACAATATTTGAATAAATTGTTTTTTTATTATTATTCAAGGTAAGTTAATATTCATGTGTGAACTCTTTAGAATATCTGTGCAGTTAGGGTAAAATCTATGACAAAATATGATCAATGATCATAAATGAGGCATCTTAGCATGAAATGCATTGCTAGGAAACCGTAGCAAATGTAACAGCAGTAGATACGTACCAGACTTGGGCTTTTGTCATAGGGGGCCAAGTAAGGTGCTTCTACTGAATGAGACTTGGAACAAGCACAGTTCTACAATGATATAAGTGACCATCATCTCGTCTAGTCATTATTTTTAACATTAACAATGAACATTATGAAGCAATAATTAGAAATTTATGTAAACAATGACCAGTAGCTTCAACATTTATTGAATAACCACTACTACTTACATAGTATTAAAACAGTGGCCCCTGAGTGGAGTCATTGGGCATGGTCCTCTTTTCTTGAAATGAAAACTATTCCTAGTAAGAGTTTTTACCTGTTCTCACCAAATATGTCAGAAGTAGTATTTCACTGTTCTTGGTAAGAATATGTGAAGCATTTACCCTGTATGTACCTATATACAATTTATGAGAGGTACAAATGTACTAGTCTAAAGACTGCTAAAACTGCTGTAGGGTCAATTCTATACAGATAAAGATGCTTACACAATACCTTAATTTATATACTGAGACTTTCATTTCATCATGTTCATGATAACAAAATATGTCACATATTTCCCTATTGCTGTATATGGTCACTTAAAAATCTTGGAGGCTTGGCAAGGTGATTACAGTGTATATAAACAGAACACTATTTTCTCACTGCAGCCTTTGTGACTTACATTGTATGTTTTTAAAAGTTCAATCAATAACCACAGATGGTGAAGATGCAAAGCAATTATATTGATACAGCTGACTTTCTCATATTATTTTCATTTCGGTTAAAATGACCAACTTAGTGTGCTGCACAAAGTTCTTTTGTGATGTAATATCTAAGTATTTATGTCAAATTGGAAATTCTGGCAAAACATCATATATGATGCAATATTATGTTTGTGTATTGTACAAATAAATGTCAAAAGAATGTTGGCTGACTCCTAAATACAGAAAAAGTATTTTATGATACGCTTTTAAAACTGACCTTTGTAAACATTAATTGATTATACCTTCTCAATGTCCCTCCTCAGAAGTGTTACAAATTGTGACCATTTGAAACAAAATTATAAGTTCTTTCTCTAACACACAACATATCAATACACCTTGAAGAGGCAGTTCTTAAAAACTTATTGAAGACTGAAAATACTAGAGTGTCAAGTTACTGACAGACTTGTGGCGTCTTAAAATTGTTTATTTCTTTTTTGCATCGCACCAAAGTTACATGTATATCACTTATATGGTAACAATGTCAGCCTGATGCAATGTTCAGTAAGTTATGCAATTGACCCATCTACTGGACCAATCTTAAAAATACCAGTCTATAGACTTCTCTCATTTGAAAAACAGATGAGTTGGTGTTGGAGGTCAAACCTTGCATCACACTGCCACCACTCAAGCTTCTTACTAACTGTGCTATGCATGATTGAAGTGTAATACTGACAAGAATTTAACGAAAATACATGTAACAAAGTGTAATTTTTTAATAAAAAAATTAATATTCCTGGATGTATTTGAAAGTCCCTTAATCTGCTTAGTAGAGAAGAAGTTAACAGGAAAAAGTACTGCGATCCTGAACATATACACTGATAGAGATTCTACTGATGAAAGTCAGAAAAAATAATTCTATATAAAGGATTTACAAGGATAAGCATCATGATTGTATGAAATAATACATTGCTGCATAAAGTGGAAAAAGTTTTCTGCACTGAACATGCAGAAGGAGATCTTGATTAAAATAAAGAAGTTGGACTTACCAAAAGTGACATTGGATAGTGACTTTCACTTCTTCATTTGTTTAAAGGTCCAATTTAAAATTGCCTATTCAAACGAACAAAAAATGATGTGTAATTATGGTAATTAAATTCCATTTCATATTAGAATGTGTACATGTATCTGGTACACAAAATTACAACGTATATACATGTATGTTCTATCATTATTCAAATCTTTAATAAAAATTATTTCTCACCATAACTAAAACGTTTGGATTTGAATAGTCTGATCGAATGGATCACGTCGGAAGTTTCCATATTGAATTTACAAAAAAATATTTATCTTATTGT
This sequence comes from Pteria penguin, assembly GCA_035048485.1. Taxonomy (NCBI): domain Eukaryota; kingdom Metazoa; phylum Mollusca; class Bivalvia; order Pterioida; family Pteriidae; genus Pteria; species Pteria penguin. The sequence continues at coordinate 40,453,356 of CM068581.1, forward strand.
TTTCATACATAAACAGTACCAGAAACTGACTACATTCCTATAATACTAGTAAGAAGTGTACAACACTTTGTTTGAATATATGCATACATACATGCAACTAATACAGTGTTTTCTCCAGAAATTTTTTCATGGGGGGAGGGGGGGAATTCCCCTCTCATCATTATGCTTGAGGGGGACAGTATAAAATCTTGAGGGGGATTCAAGACACTCGACAAGTAGGTACTAGACCTGTACTCTGCTCTGAATCATGGTACTGTATATCAATGAAAGGAAAAAATTATCAAATTCACAAAATCACAAATCCTTTTTAATTCAAACTGTGATAATTCTAATCAAACATAAAATCATAGTAACAAAATCTTATCACGAAGACTAGGACTAGATTAGTACATGTATACCATAATCTATCTTTGAGTATAACATATATTTGGAAATTATGGGTAACCCATAATAGGAATACAATGATAAATAACAATTTAGTATACAAAATATTGGCATGTGACTCACGAACAATTTGTGAATGGAGGTGTGAGGTTTACTAATTTGTGTTGTCACTTTGCGCTTAACACAATTATGGAGGTCTGTAACAATCAAACGCTCAAGTGACTGAGTTTGACGTTTGTAAGATCTGAACTAGGCTGGAGTAGATAAGTAGCCTAATCTGGAAAATCGGCAATATTAGGTATGCAGGACCCTGCCAACGGTTTTTGATTTTTATGGGGAATTAATGTATGTTTAGCGGGGAATCCCGCATTCCCACACCCTAGAGAAAACAATGTAATAATAGTTGTAATATTTAATTTGGAACTGTAAAAGCACTTGTTGAATTTATTTGTGTGACATTAACGCTTGCATGGTAAAAATGTTATTACAAGTCATACATCAGGGTTCAAAATTAAAGAAAATTTCAAGTTGTAGCTTCTAATATGCTATTTTACATCAGCCCTAAACTAATACACTAAAGATAAAAGAAAAGTATATGACTATTTACCTCGGTCAAAAGCTCCTTAGAGCTTGTGTTTACATGTTTTTCTTTTTATACTGAATCAATATTGTCTTATCTTGTTCTGGGGGGCTAAATTTACTGTGATCAAGATGCCAATATATGCAATAATTCTTCGTGATTTTCAATGAAAATGAAACACATATTGTCACAATACTCTAACATGTAGGCCTAAAGACATAAAGACTAGTAGTAGTACATGTATGATGCAATAGTAATGTCACCGTGGCTCACTTTTGAAATTAAAGTTACAGCACACTCTTTGTGGGTTTAGAGATATATAGTCTAATTCGAATAGATGTATGTATATAAGAGCCCGAAACACAATAAAAAGACTCTACTGTACAAAACATTAAAACAATAGACATCAATACAAAGTACAGAAACACATCATTTTACCATTATCTCACAAACTGTACTTTAATCATTAAAATGATAATTTCAATAATCATGATATTTTACTATCTATGAACAATATAAAACCGTAAATAAGATCTTACCAGAAATCCGATAATTACAATGTTTATGAATCTTGTCAGTTACATATTGTATAAATGTAATATTAAAGATAAATACGTCTGTCTCGTAAGAGAATCAAGCGATCTATGTTAGACAAAGAAAGGTTAGCACGGAATTTTAGTTAATTAAAACATGCAGTCCATTGGTCAGTTCACGCATACAACTCACTCATACAGTCATTCAATCATACAAGGACATACCGTATTTACTCGAATATAATACGCACTTTTTTTCGCCAATTTGACCCCTCATTTTCTCACTACGTATTATACATAGGGTCAGAAATCTGGAACTTTTTTTCACGCTTTTAAGCTTCAGTGGCGGATTTAGAGGGGTGTGTGTGTCCGTTAAATTATCTAAAGCCGTCAATCAAACCCAATGAAGGTTGAGATATGTCTATTGTCTGTATACTGTCTGCTTCCCGTAGTAAATGCCCAAGGCGATAACAGGAGTAAGGTCTACCGTTTGGCATTTAATGAACACGATAGAATACTTGCGCTGTGTTATTTAGCAATGGTTTCTGATAAGCAGATTGTACAATGATTTATCCTTAATTGGTTAATCGATAGTTTCATCTGCGTTCTCTGCGTAAAGTTCACATAGTATAGTAGACATGCACGTTCATTCTAACGAAAGAGAAAAAATGAAGCGATCGTTTGGGACGAGGGTACTAGTAGTTAAGACATTTTAAGTCTATGCGAGTTTGATTGTAAATGAAATGAAAGAGAGAAAAGCGTTGATATCACACGATGAATAAAGTCAGGTCGTTATGTGCCGCTTTTGATAATAATACACGTTACGCGATTACACTGTAAAAGGTATACGGCAAAGCAAATTCAGCTCGCGGTCTTGCTGTTGCAACACGAAATTGACATCTTGTTTTGCATTTTTCTACTGCGTATTATACACGGAGTTAGACGTTTTTTCATATTTTCGAGGTCATTCTTGGGGGTGCGTATTATACTTGGGTGCGTATTATATTCCAGTAAATATGGTAAACATTAGCACGTGTACTAGTACTAGTGATGTATACAAACACGGTGACAATACAGGACGAAAACGTATACACAAAGACAAGTAAAACTGCACGCCGCTATGCGTTCTATACTGCACTAAGCAACCGGTGACAATAACAAGATCTAAAAGTTTTAGAAAAATTTTTGAAAATGCATGCAGGTTATCTAGTTTTAGTAAAATTAGATAACCTGCATGCATCTTCAAAAATTTTAATATCAACCGGACGACTGGATATTTCTAACCCTGGTATTATGTGCATGTCATTAATATACAGAAATTTACCATAAAAGTCTTAACGAAAGCAAATACTCTCTGTTTCTGCATTAACTGCCTGACTGCTTGACAAGAACACAAGTAAATTGAAAGTACATACCCGAATATCACAAACCTCGATCCCGAATATTATCTTCATAATAACCCTGTTCCCAATGCGTACATGTATCTCGCAGGTATACATATAAGTCCTTGGTCCCGTATAAGTCTGGTTTAGTCGATAGTTCATACATCATTACATGATTTGTTTGCTGTGGTCCCAATCTACCGATTTCAAAACCGTATTTGATTTTTTACCTTTGAACTTTGCCAGAGACACAGACATGTGCATAGGCGGATCTAGAATTTTATGAAAGTGGGGTTGCAGTCTCCAATTACTAATGCTTTGCAGTAAACGGCCTGGAAAGGGGGCTGCAGTCCTAAGGCAATCTCAAAAGCAGAGTTGTCGTTCCTTTACAATCCACACACACAGGGAGCGCAAGGACCGTCCCCCTCGAAGACATATGTCATGTTCTATTTTTTTTTAATTTACTTCAGGTGGTAAATTCAGTCAAAAATTATAACATGACACATAGACTACTTTCAGTATTCTATGTCTCTGCCGTAACTCTGCTTTTGATATTGTTCCTAAAGGTGGCCGAAAATAACATTTTTTAAATAAAATATTTGGACCAAAGGAGGTTGTGACTCCTGCACCCCCTCTCTAAATCCGCCAAAATTTTCTCTAACTGCTCTATAAAGAGTAACTTCTTACTTTAGTAGAGTATTCCTGTGTAATGTTTTGAGAGAAAATCAGTTGCATTTTCAGGTATCACTAAAGGGAAATCATGGAAGAGGCGTAGGCACTGCATGCCCATGTGTACATGTAGTACATGTACATAGAAGAATATCTTTCTGTAAAACATATGGCAGAAGAACATTTAAGTTTAAAAAAAACCCTATCCACAGACATCAAACTCGCTTTCAACTGGCGTAGGGAATCCTCTGAGAACCTATCCGGCGCGGTGAATTTGGTTGCTATAATGTTCATATATTGTGTACAGGCTACCACACATGATCGCTGAATGTAATGCCAAAGTACTTGTACTCACCACTGACCATGCATGGGAACATCATATCGGAAAATACCATGAAGGCCTTAGGGTATTTAGCTCTTATGGGATGACGCTCTTTAGTTGGTTGGTTGATTGGTGTTTTACGTCGCTTTCAACAATATTTCAGTTATATCGCGACATGGAAGCAGGAGGTTACCAACCTCTTAAACATAGTGGCGCAACCCGGGAATCGAACCCGGATCGTCGGCGCCGCAAGCCAAGCGCTTAACCACTACACCACGCCTGCCCCTACGCTCTTTAGTAATGCAGATGGAATATAATGTATTTTGCCCAAACTCTTCTAACATATCTTTTCCGTTACTCGCCATTTGAAATATATCTTCATGAATGACTGAACTAAAGATTTTTAAAATATGTAGATCGCTTTTGTGGAAAATTGAATTGATTTATATACCTTTGTTCTATAAAAATGTATGCCCTTTGTCCATACTATTCACCTGCCGCTGTTTAACATTCGGATACTGACCGCATTTGACGCTATTGTAGACTGCGATTAACAAAACAATACAAAACGATATAATTATGCAGAAAACCATTTTGTAGCAGTCAGACAACCTTAAAATGATATGTAAAGATATGTTTATGTTGTGATATGAATGATAATGATCAATTTCTTTATACATGTATATGTGAACCTCTTATATATATGCTCAAGTATCCTCCAGTAGCTGAACACTTCTTTCAGAATGTAATTTAAGCTCCTTTGTATTAGCTGAAAGGATTCTCCAACACATATAAGTAATATAAGAACACCGTTTATTCTAATGATTTATTGTCCATTTAAATTCGCAATCCATTTTCTTCTCAATTCAAAGGCGAACTTCCTCGACTTTTGAATAAGGAGCCAATCAAATCTGTGGAGGTTTAAAAATAGTATTCTGGTTTTCCTTAGCCTTTTTTAAATACACGGGTGTATGCCGATGATAAAGAAGTCGAGAGTAAAGTATATATATATATATATATATATATCGGAGGAATCAAGTTGTATGTGTTTCTCGAAATCAGCACGCTCACACGTGGACCAGTGTTTAATGTGCTTTAAATTTTACGAAAGACTTCCATAAGGTATACTTATATGACCAAGTAAATAAATAATTAAATTCTAATAATTGGGAAATGCACGTCAAATGACAAAATGTGAAGTATTCATTTTTATCTTTGTTTCCATGTTTAGATAGATTTTATTTGAACATGTAAAAATGTGCTTTGCACACCGCGAAAAATTGTATTTTTCCTTTTGAAGAATGAGAACTGTAATATATGGTATATTGTTTTGCAGACGACCATGCCTTATCTGAGTGTTGTTACAGTGGTGTGTATAGCTCTTTTTTCATTAGTGACAGTGATACATAGTTCGTGCAATCATAGTGGCCATAAAATCGATTATCTTGGGACCTTAGGAAGTAACATTGTAAAGAGGTCTTCACTGAAGGATTGTCCGAGAAACGTCACGGAAATCGACCTGAGGAACAACAGTATTATACGCATTGATAATGATACTTTTATAGACTTTTATCAAGTAATAACTATTCGACTTGATTTCAATCAAATACCACAACTTCCAAGTGGATTGTTACACTTTAGGTGGGGACTGACGTTTTTCTCCGTATCGTACAACAGCCTTACAGAACTGCCAGATGATCTATTTCGCGACAACCCCGATCTTACCACTTTTATTGCTAACAATAATAACATTTCATTCATAGGGAATAAGGTGTTTCACAGAGACTTGACGAAATTGAATCATGTGAATCTATCATACAATGCTCTTACAGCTTTTGAACCTTGGCCTTATGTTACAAACTATGGAAAAATTGGAGGCGATGATTTCGAGTTCGATTTGCAACATAATTTTATCTCCGAATTCAGTAACACCTTGAATTGGACTTATAACTTAGTGCATCCGTTCGACTACAAGGTTTACCTTCAGAACAACCGTATAAGTAATTTGAGCACGTCTATAATATACATGTATCATCCGGACTATACAGGTAGCACTCTAACAGAACTTTTCTCTTATGAAATGAACCTGACTGTCAACCCTTACTACTGCGACTGCCTCATGTACCCGTATGTGCATGATCTCTATGACTCTTTCTTCCTGTATTTCCGGGTCGAAGAGTACAGATACTATTGTGATGGACCGCCACATCTCAAAGGTGTGGATGGTCTCCATGATGTAGATCTCAATGACTTTGTTTGTCACGTGACTGACAACTGTCCCAAAGGTTGTTCTTGTGTGGAGCGACCTCATATTAACCAGCTGGTTGTCAACTGTACAAGTGTTGGATTGACTTCTTTACCTGATATCTTGCCTACTCCGATGACGGATGATCGTTTGATAACTCTCATTTTAGATTATAATAGGATATCTCATTTCAATACGAGGAACTATACCGCCAAATTACTGAATGTCAGTTTGTCCTATAATAACGTTAACTACATTGACTCTGATACCATATCTTTAATGAAGAAAATAGAAAAATTTGACGTGTCCCATAACCGTCTATCATATTTGCCCCAGACCATGCAATTTTTGGCTTTCGACAACATCAAAATCAGCAATAATGTATGGCAATGCTCTTGTAATATGACTTGGATGGCGGACTGGATTGCATTGTCACCAAATGCCGAGGACTATAACGTCAAATGCTCTGACGATGACGAGCGACACCTTATACGGGAGGTGACAGAAAACCTTCTGCTCTGCAGCTACGAAGGTATTGCTATCGGGGTCAGCATTGGTCTCGGTTCTCTCATAGCTATAATCATAGGGATCGTTATTACCGCGAAGCGGTGTCCCTATGAGACAAAAGTTCTGATGTACAAATTCTTGGGCATACATCCTGGAGACAAGTATAAAGTAGACGATGAAGACAATAGATCGTATGACATTTATATGTCTCATGATCCTGAAGACATCCAGGCACGGCAGTGGGTGAAGACAGTATTCCTGCGAAAGTTAGAGGAAGGAAATAAACGGCGTTACAAAGTGTTCACACCAATGAGGGATACATTACCGGCGAACAATTACGCCGATGAACTCGTCGGGAACATGCGTAGATCTCGTCGGATTATATTCCTTGTGACTGAGAGTTTTCTGCAGAACGAATGGAACTGTTATGAGTCAGATCAAGCCGAATTAGAACACTATTCGAGTGAAAATTTACAAGGGAGGGTTATATATATATTGTGGAATAAGTCTGTGTGGGACAAATTAACAGACGAACCATGGAATGCAAGAATGGAGGGAAAGCGTGTTTTATGCCCAGACGATAGATTTTTCTGGTCGAAAATTCGATATGAGCTTCCATTGAAACCTTTAGCACGGTAACCGATAACAGTATCGATTCTTGTAAACATAAATCAAGTTGGTAAAGTTTAAACAGTATGTATAAATTCTATTGGATAGCAGCAGACTAATAAGATTAGGATTTTAAATTTTTCGTTTAGGGGAATACCCTTTATGTTTCCACAATCTTTTGTCAAGAAAAAGTACGAGTGTTCAATGTAATAATCACTCAATGTCGTTTAGTAATGAAGGATAATACTAGAATTTTTAATTGCATGTACATGTATCGTGCTTTAAGTTCTACCGTCCATACCATGTCTACCATATTCATAAATTCATTGTATTTAACTGTTTGTAAATATATTTTGTGAATTTTGATTAACATTTACAACTTTACCTTAATACAGTATTGAGAATAATAAATGAAATAGAATGATAATTACATGTAAATATTAATTTCTTTTGAACTATCTCGAGAAGACGTCGCTTTGTAGCCATCCGTTTGTTAAGTGCCGCCAGATGACTCGATCACAAGGTTGAAGGAAGTCCTATCTACATGTATGAGGGATTGGAGTAGGTAAATACAGTTTCTAAAACCGCCAAAAATACAAAATAATACATAAATAAAAACAATATACCACTTGAAGCAACTAATACGCAGTCTCAATCAATACATGATAACATGCAAGCGATTGGATACTAATTTAATTTGAGATTAAAAATACTTGAGATAGAGTATTTCATTTGCGGATCTAGGATTTTTTGAAAAAAGGGGTTTGCAGTCTCCCATGACTAGTGTTTTGCACTATTCGGTCAGGAAAGGAGGGAGTTGCAGTCCTAAAAATGGTCGAAAATGACCGTTGTTGGTAAAATTTTCCGACCAAAAGGGGGAGGGGTGGTTGGGTTGCAAACCCATCAACCCCCTCTAAATCCGCCAATGTACTTGAAACTCGAGAATCGAGCTGTCCAAGGACTCGCACCTATTTTTCCTACTGTCTGTGGTATGTGTTTCAATACTTGTATCAGTGGCGTAGCTTGGCAGTGAAAAGCGGGGGGGCACAACCTGCCAAAAGTGAAAAGCAAAAATAAAAAAAAAACAGAAAAAAAGGTGTCCAGCAAGTCCGAAAAGGCTATTTTTAGCACGAAGGTCGCAGTGAAGGTCTCAAGGTCATTGACCGGACAGAGCTTCATTAGTGGAGTTTGCATGCCAAATATGAAGTCTATCTTTTACGGTTCAAAAGTTATGGCGAAGGTTTACAACAGCCACCAGATAGGACAAAAACAATATGCCCCAGATCTTTTGATCCGGCGCATAAAAACTTAAGATTTAATTTATTCTAATTTCTCTCTCTGAATGATTAAATAAAAGTCGAATTATTTACTTTTAGTGCTTTAGTGGCTACTATGGCTACTAATCAGCAACAAAATATGTTACAGTGTGGTTATTTTTTATTTCACACTTTTATGCACAAGATAATTGGTGGTATGCACATTAAAGGTCCGTGGCTGATCATCATGTTACAATGTTCACACTTTAATACTTTCCAAAGAAAGCTTCACAGTGCTGGTTTTTGCCGACGAATTGTCTTGCAATTTGAATGTCAGACACGTTATCAGTCAGAGTCTCATCCGAAAGACAGAGCACCGGTATGCCCCTGACGGGTGTCGAACCCGGACCTCTTGGTCACAAGCTGAACAACTCAATTCATCCACTGGGCTACACCTGCTTATATCTTTCAGATAAGAGCAAACTATAATAATGCGACTCTATTGCATAATCTTGGACTTGTATAATATCATTCAAAACATAATAAATACTTACAACAAGAAACAATTTGGTGCAAGCACCAAAATGTGGGCCGGAATGGGATGATAATAAAACTGCAAAGAATAACCCCCCCCCCCAAAAAAAATAATGTTTTAAAATTTCCAGTATCACTTCCTTTTCAGCTATAATAGTTTATAAAATTGGTTCATTTAGCCCATTAAGTACATAAGGCAATAGCGAGTTTATTAGACGTACGGATTAGCCTGCACTTAGTATCGAAATGTACTTTTAAAATTACTAGCCATATCATCTACCATTTGTTTTAAGCCGATGGGCTCAGTGGATGAGGTGACCAAAAGGTCCCGAGTTCGACTCCCGCCGTGTGCACATCGGTGAAACCGAGGTCCCGTGTCACGGTAGGCGTGGCACGTAAAAGATCCCCCACTTCTTCGGAAGGGTCCGTTACGTGAAATAATCGTGGAGTGACGTGAAACGATAATTAATCAATCAATCTACTATTTATTTTCAACAACAAAACTTAACCAATCTATAAGCAACTGGCTGTTTGCTGGGGTAACAAACCTTTACTAGTTAAACTTGCGGTAATGGTGTGGCCGTGGTGGTAATCTTACTATTCTCAAGTTTTAATTTATAAACAATAATTAAGGTTTCAAAATCGTCTTACCATAATAAACAATTGTAAAATATAATTGGTTATGTTAGTCTATCTTAGCGTAGCATTCTGTATTCAGAAACTTTAGTAGGACTTACATCACACTATCATTCAATCATAACAACTCGTCCATTTCCGCACACAAATAAGATCTATTTGTGTGTGTGTGTGTGTGTGTGTGTGTGTGTGTGTGTGTGTGTGTGTGTGTGTGTGTGTGTGTGTGAAAAATAGCGATGATGTTCCGATTGGCTATGATTAACCGAAAGTCACTTAGGCAACCGAATAATAATTTTGCTTATGAAGAAAGCAAATCAAATATTAAAAAATTGTAAGGTAACACCCATCCCCAGAAAATATTCCAACAAATTTTTTTACTTAAATCAGCGAATATCTCGAAGATACTACTCTTACATAAATCCATCAAACTGGGTCAGCGAGGTGACACATGCTCTCTCCGCAGTGAATATAATCCTAATTTTATCATTAGTGTAAAATCCTGGGGGCGGGGCCTTGCTGTACCGCAGATACGAATGCAACTTTTCCAAACTTATATCAAAGGATGGGGCCGGCTAGTGCCGGTGTAACGGTTTCAAAGTTCCCCCATGCTGAAAGTTCCCTTTGTCGCACATACGCATGCGTCAATATTAGAATCCCTCAAATTTATCACAATTATATCCTAACAGCCAGATCCAGTACAATTATAAGAATTAATCTTTATTCTTTCATATTTCACGTGGACCAAGGAACTTTCACCACGAGGAAACTTTCACCATGCATATAACACAGACTGAAAGTTTCCTACCGATACGCGCATGCGCAAAACATCAAAAGGGAACTTTCAGCACGGGGGAACTTTGAAACTGTTACACCCCGGCCCACAATGAATGACATCACACTAATGCATATGCCGAAAGAACATGTTGCATAATCAGGATACATCAACCGCCAGTAAAACAGAAAACCTTATCCGTAATTTTGTAGTTACGGATTAAAAATCAGACATTAAAAATATAAAAGAAAATAGATTTACTTCGCTTAAAATGTCTTATTTAAGTTTATTTAAACTTTAAATATTACTCTAAAAGTGGGGGGGGGGCGCACAAACATGGTTGTGCCCCCCACTTCTCAAAGTGTGTGTGTGTGTGTGGGGGGGGGGCACAAACATGGTTGTGCCCCCCAATTTTCAAAGTGGGGGGGGGGGGCCATGTGCCCCCGCTGCCCCCTCTCCTACGTCCCTGTGTATACATGTACATGTGGTTGAAATTCTCTTCCTTTTCCCCAGTTTTTGTAATGCGGGGTAATCGTACTACGTTATGACACTGAAGTTGTCCATTAGTCTGCATGAAATTGTTCGCGCTTCTCGTCCATACGGTTTTAAAGTACATGCAATGTTGCTATATAATACACCGTTCCACTTTTCAGCATAGAAAGCGATGTTTAGCGGATTTTTTATTGTTATACCTATGACGTCATAATCAAATGTTGGACTTGTCCAACCTTGCATGACGTCATCATAGTCAGATTTTGCGCATAAGTGCTTGACTTTTGACGAAAGTGGAACGGTGTATTTCACATACAGTTGTATTCATATAATTCAAACTGGGATTCTGACGTCCTTGTTATTCTGGTTGTACCTGTGGTGGGTTTTTAAAATGAAAAAGTCCTGACTTAACTGTATTGTAATACATGTACATGCATCTGCAATCATCTTTTGTTTGGTTTTTTTGCTTCCCATTCATTACTTCCAGTGGAGAGTACGGAAGCATCCATAGACGAAAAGTTTTCAAAAAGGAATTGCGACCTACCATGAATGTTTTTCAGTCCGAAAAGAGGAGAGGTTTTGCTTGAGACCTAAACCTAATCAAAATGACACGGAATAGTACAGTAGATAACGATTATCAGATTCTTACTACTCTGTTGCGAAGACAATCACAGGTGATACTCTCTCTCTCTCTCTCTCTTAATGGAATTGGGATGGGGGATGGGGGTGGCCAGGGTGAAAACGTCTTGTCTGTTCTTGTACAGAGGCATTGGTCTAGTTATTGTATGTGATAGCGATTTCTCGTAATTCTCCACCTTGGTCTGGCATCCTAGGAGACTATGCAACCGTTAGGCCTATATGTAGCTATCATTATTCTTTTCTAACTTGGCTTTCATCACCGGCAGTCATATTTTACCCAGTGAAAACGACAAAAATTAAACGTATGTACTGCAGTTTCATTGCCAGACAATGGTGATATTTACAAAGCCGACATTGTAAACAATTTTCAAGATCAGCTCTGTAAAATCGATCCTCGAGTAACCAGCAGTTTTTGTATGGCAATGTGTAGATACCATTACAATGTTTATGGAATAAATAACGTGTTGTTAAGCAATGAACTACATGTATTTGTCAGCAGGATGTTCTGGTGATCATTATTTGCAAGAGATTTATCATAATTTAAAAATAAACGAAGCTTCGGCATCTTTTGTTAACATTTACATTTGTGTATTTATTGAACACAGAGTATAAAATGGCATATTAAGTTTTTTTACAATGCATAACGAATGTAATACGATTACTTGATCCTTGTCTTAATCTCTTTTCTTCCATACCAGGTCTTTGAAATGTAACAATAGCAAGGTTATTCTATTGTCTAATGAAACGAAAGGTCGAGTGAAATGTAGTATAAATTAAATTTACTTTTGATACGGGCGTCAACTAATCAAGAACTTGAAAAAAAGTTATTTTAAAGGAATGTTCAAGATATCAATAGGAAGTTCATTTCATCCATTTACATGTTACAATATAACAAGAGAAAGGGCAAAATATCACTTACTTTGCTAAATATTATTTAAAATTGTTATTTCATTATTTACTTTCAACATAGAATTGTATTTAACATTTGATTCATCGCCAATGTACTGTACGTTTGATTTTTCATGTGTTGTGTTATTTTACATCATGTCTTATGTCCGATGCATTGATAAAATGTCGACATATGCATCGAGAAGATCCGAGGCAAAGACCTGGGGATGTCCAATATGGCACAGTCACGATCTGAAAGACAGGAGTTACCGATAGAGCTTGAAATCGAGGTTGCAGGCACCGGCTCCACTCGCTGGTAGCGTTAATGTTCCAGTCCAAAATTGATGATTAGTTCAAAATTCTCCTTAAGTACTTTGCATCATCATCATCATCATCATTACCACCATCATCATCATCATCATCATCATCATCATCATCATCATCGCTACTACTACTACTATAAGCAAATGTACTACTATTGTTTACTTATATACATACAGGTTTCATCATTGGTGAAATCAAATCTACGCTCTGCCTTATATCGTATATATTTACAGATACTGATATTTAAGCAACAAGAAATGCAAAACACAACATAATTTATGTTTTGTCATAATTTATTAATGGTATTGAAAATTATAAAATAACCATACAATTATTGATGGCACTTATACACATAAATATGCATTGTGTCTTCTTTACTTCTCCTTAAATTATAGTCAAAAATGCAAAATAGAAATAGTGATTTGGTACGTGATTCAAAATGGTAAGATAAAACACCTATATTTGTGGAGTATATACATTGTATAAAATTATAATCGATCTCAGGGTGCACTACGTTCGATCTCAAAGGTGCATTAAGTTCGGTCTCAAAGGTGCACTAAGTTAACAGTACATTAGTCATGTTTATATTTCTCCCCTCAACAACTGGAGGAAAAGGCAAACTTTAGCACCCGTGTATAATATTTGTTTGGTATTTCTGCCATTGCCCCTACTTTTCCCTTGTGTTTCCGTATACATCGCATATTTTTTTGGCAAATCTAAAATTAGCTTCATAGTATAATGCTGATAATGGAAGTTTTCACAATCCCTTACCCTTTATTAAAGAGACCGTTAAGCTTAGAGGTTTAACTCACTGGGAGATGTGTGAATACATTCAAAACCTTGCACTTCAACTCTTGAACAATACAATTTTGAAAACAGGGAAGTAGTGCTAGCTTTCGCATAGGCCAACTATTATAAAGGCACTTGTCTGTCTTAGGACGTAACGTAGTAACCAATTGCTACATGCGATACGTGAAGGACCGAGTTTGATTGTAGATTGTGAGTGTTATCACTCGTAACAAGATTTTACATGTCAATACGAATAAAGTACATGTAGCGACACACACATAGTGTAATAGGAGCAGGTAGAATAGGCAAATACTTCTACAAATCTAACATTCTTCTGTACAAATCATTCATAAACGTGTATACCTTCGATATAATATATATATATATATATATATATATATATATATATATATATATATATATATATATATATATATATATATATATATATATATATATATTCACAGTAAGATTCAAACATGAAAACGAATTAAAAATGATTAAAATATGAATATTCGGCAATGTATTCAAAATATATTTCACGAGTCATGGATAATGGGAATGGATGTAATACACCTCTAAAACTACACATTGACTTTACTAATGGCACTCTCTGGAAGGTAATCGATCATTATGTGAAACTTTAATAAATTGTACACTATCACAAAAATAACTACAATAAACCAGCGTTTCAAAGGTATTAACAAAATAATTACATAATTATATAATAATGCTTGTTGACATTTGTTTAAATATATGTTAAAAAATAAATATGAAACATTTTCTTTAAAAGTAACAACCATATATAGATCTGCGATACAGTGCTTTGCAATAGTATTGTATCTCCTGCTGCTTTCATTTTCCTATTATTATTGACGGTAAACGGTATGCATTGATTGCAAAACTGACAATGTCATATACATGTAGTTTGAATTTTATGTATTTTTCTTGATATGAATGCACATTGTTGATACATAAAATCCTACGCTCACATAGGGTCTTCCACTTCCGTATTTTACATCGCTGTATAATCAAGATCTCTAACGTACACAACTATCCTAATGTCACTTATAAAGATTTATACCATAACGTAATGAACAAAAGGCACCAAGTATTATAATTAAGTGAGAATTGTGTTGCTAAATTCCTCCCGGATTCGTCTATTTTTTGTCCAGAAGGACTTGGCTCCTCTATTCCCGTTTGAGGACTATCATTCACTGGACTGCGAGTGGATATTACAGGCTGTTCTGTCGATAACAATTTACCTGTGGATTTATTATGTTTACTCATATGGGACTTTTCTGTTGGTGATGTCTCTTTGCTTGTTGTTTGTGACGAAGTAGTTTGCTTTTTCACCGATGTCGATGGAGTGACAATTGGTTTTTGTGTGGTTTTCTTAACAGTTGTTGTGAAATATTTTGTTGTTGTAAATCCATCTGTAGAAAAATAAGAATTCCATGAATTTTGAAAATTATTTGAAAATTATTACACGTAAAAAAATGTAAAATCTTGACCAAATGAAAAATATTTCTTAATCGAATAGATAATTAGTGCTGGAAAATATGAAAGTCATCGATAGCCTTGAAATCTGATATCGACATTGTAACAGTGGAAGTTCAAAATATATTTAGAGCAACTTAATGGTCAAAGTAGCATAAAAGTAAGAGAATAACAAAGTCACACTAATGTATGAGGAAAATTCTGTTTAGTTTTGAGATAATTTCAAATTTTCATGCGTGCTTATTTTGGAAAAAAAAGAAAAAAAAAAGGAGAAAATTTTGAAACTACTGTATGACAAAAAGTCACCATGGACGAACAAAGAACAAGAATAAGCACATAAAAGGTACCAGTAAAGTATTCCGTTGCATTTCAGATGTGGTACCGACTATGAACCAGCAACTTATGTGACATTCGTCAATCAATTTGTGAAGACCATCTTTCCCACTTTCAACGTAAACAGTACAAGTATATGTTACATGTCAGTACCAAGTACTAAAACCTCGGATGCTATTACACGTGTGGACTGACAGCCCTATCGTAAAATAAATTTCAAACATATTGCTTTTCTGGTAGAAAGCTTTAAAACCTATTATTGTGTTATTTTACACTATTCTGATGTATGGCTGAGGAGCATTCTAAACAGTGTTAGTCCATATTCTATACAGTGTTAGTCCATATTCTATACAGTTGTAGTCCATATTCGTCTTACGTATGCAATGATGATCGATTTTAGTATTGTCTGTGGATTTTCAGTATATTGGGTGCGGCTAGCTTAACAGCAGATGTTTGCCGGACACTTGTTTCCAGGAGCATTTTTGTGAATGTTTATTAACATTTAAGCAGTTATTTTTGTATTTCTGCGGCACATATTCATGTAGCACTGAAATCTGCGGCTAGATCAAATGGCCATGAGGAGTAAGTCAATATCAAAATCAAACCCTCTTACTGGATTTCTAGACCTACGTCGCTCATCTTAGAAACTTGACATGACAAAATACGATAGTAACAACATTATCTCCATGGAAATGTTTACTTCAAAATCTTCCACAAAACAATGAATGGAGTGTATCCAAAGTTACTTTTCATAGAAGAGCTACCTCATACTATTCATTTCCATGCCCGTGATCAACCCTTAAGCAGATTACAATAACGCATCTCGGAACTCGAGAATTGTACTTTTTTTTTACATTAAACTGTGTTTATTAGTTCTGAAGAGGTCGACCTAACTAGGTATATGCAACATAATGCACTATCATCCTGTTTTAATCCTAAAATGCTAATATTGCAATTCATTTCTTTTACACTTATGCATTTCCATTAAACAAAAACACATCTACAAAATTACTGCACGAAAAGCATTCTATATAAATGAGAAAACCAACGAAAGGATATCAACACATATATAACTGTTGAAGTCCGAAAGTAGAAAAGAAGCGTACAATTGTTTTGTCGGACTGGAATAATTTTCTGTTACATTTTTTCAGGTCATTCAGATGCATTGGTGTATGGGTCCATGCTTGCGCAACTGCTCTGAAGAAGTTTATCAAAGGAGGGTACTTCTAGTACCTATGTAATCTCCACCTCAAATCCATCCTTGACGGACCTGACTGAATAATAACAGCACTTATAAAAGAGGGGGATTTGGGCACTACACTCCTGTGACGGTTCAATCTTCCATAGATTCTGAGAAGTATAACAAAGTTAGATATAACATATAGCTTGCATACCCATCGGGGTTTCGTTTTGTTTTGTTTTTTTTTGGGGGGGGGGGGGGAGGGGTTTCATTTATGTATTTTACAAAATTTTAAAAATATCCTAATTGTTTTAATTTTTACACTCCAATTCTCCTTTACAAAAGCACCTGTCTCCTGAGAAAGTACTAGAAATCAACTTAAACATGAAAAATACGAAAGACGTCAAAACTGTAAAAGTAGAACACGTCTAATGACACAATTTCACATCATATTAGTGCATTGATTTAATGGGTGCATGCAGCCTCTCAGACAAAGAAAAAAGCCTTTCTCGTCCAACCCTATATTCACCTTTCGACAGATATGACATAAAATCGACAGATATGACATAAAATCGACAGATATGACAAAAAATACCTTTGGTGGATCTTGAGTTCTTCATTCCTACAAAGTGCCATCAAACTTATTCAAAGTACCGTTTTATTTAAACATGATCCTCTAACGCATTCGGTTTATGAATCAATGCGGTCACTGTGATACATGACCTTATTGAAACAAATTGCATTTACATGAGGA
Source organism: Pteria penguin (assembly GCA_035048485.1). Lineage (NCBI taxonomy): Eukaryota > Metazoa > Mollusca > Bivalvia > Pterioida > Pteriidae > Pteria > Pteria penguin. Next base: position 40,470,684 of record CM068581.1, read on the forward strand.
CAAGATTGATACAAGATGTATCATGAGGTGTAAAAATATAAACAAACCAATTATATCTGTTGTTTTCATATCCGAACCATGAATATTCTCTGCTGCACACTCATATTGACCAAAAGTTTCGCTGTCAACCTTTAGTATCTTCATAGTAAGTGACCACTTATGTTTGAATAACTGCATGATCTCCATGGTGTGTTCGAATGTTTTATTGTCACCTCTTCTGCTCGTCCAGACCATGGTAGGCTGTGGATTGGCGCTCACTTGACACTCTACAATAGCGTGTTTGCCTATCATTACTTCAACGATCCTTTGGACTGATACCGATGGAGCATCTACAAAAAATAAAATCTTGAAAAAAAGACACCATGATTGAGATATCTAAATGTTGCACTTATATGTACATGTATATTGTATTTTAATTTCCGTGTTGAATGTTTCCAATTAAATAACTTGTTTATAAACACTTAACAGAAATGGTATAAAGTTTTGGTAAGCGATACGTAGGGGGAAGGGGTGTTATACTGGAGAACTAGTACAAGATCCGCTTCCGTTAACCAGTTGGTCTCACTATCTGTTGACGGTACCGTAAGTATTCCTTTTATCAAAATTCTTTTCGTGTTGATTCACATCGAATGTTTCCTGTTGCAGTTTGTTGTTTCCTGCCAGCAGGATCATAGACATGCAGGTAAGTCGGATGTCTTATCTTATATATTAAGTGTAACTAAATGTTTATGTAACAATAATTACCCACTAAATAGGATGATGTACATTTATTATTTTACTTTGGAAAATTACAACCTATGGAGTGTTCAAAGATATTATTTCAACGTGTACAGATTTGAAGAGCAAACAAATGACCAAACTGACCTAAATGTAAAAGTCAAAGAACCATACAGAAAATGATGTACAAACTCTTGTTACAGTAAATAGGAAGTATATACGTCAAAGGATTGAAAACTGGGTTTGTAATTACCCTCGAGAATTATCAAACAAAATAATAATTGTAATGCTATTGGATTACATTCTGCTTTCATATCTTAACAACACGATCCCAAAAACTCACACATAATGTCTAATTGCTTTTTAATCCATATATACAATTAAGTTCTAATTATTGTTTTGTAAATGGCCATTACATATTCACAATAAAGTAATTTTAGTTTTGTGACTGAATACAATATGCTTTTGAAGATTAAATTGATAAACGATATATTAAAATCTTTAATTCACAGCTAAATTTGTGGATACAGTAGCTAAGAAACAACATACGCTCTTTAAGAGTATAAAATCAAATCAATCAATTTCTTTTCCAAATCATTTTAGTAAATTCTTCGAACAAACAAAAAAGGAATATTATCACTTTGACTTACACTGGACATCTAATGTCACATTTCTGCTATCAGGAAATCCTTTTCCGTTGTCTGCAACACACGTATACACGCCACTGTCTTTACGACTAACAGTATTTAATGTCAAAATACTGCCCTTCTGCACTAAAATGAAAACAAATATAAAACATTCAAACAGCCTGGATATATATATATATATATATATATATATATATATATATATATATATATATATATATATATATATATATATATATATATATGTGTGTGTGTGTGTGTGTGTGTGTGTGTGTGTGTGTGTGTGTAAATTTGAAATTTAGATGCACAATAAACATAATCAGAAAGGCAAAAAGGTAAACCATAATGCTTTAATTGGTTTACAAAATATTGATGAAATAGATTCCATTTCTAGTTAACTTGTATAGTATTATAAATCATGAACTGTGATATTTTTATTTTAGCGTGTACTTAAATTTATGGTAAAGAATCGTTTATACATACAGTACATATGTTTACTGTATACAGGAGTTGGAAAATATGAATAAAAGTTTTATGCCTTAAAGGTTTTAGATATTGATTAACTGGTATTATGATTATCATTTTCTCTCACCTTCTTTTTGAGTACCTTCATCGTCAGAGAAACTCCAAATGATTTGTGGAGTTATCTTACTTTTTGCCTCGCAGTCGAGTTCAATAGTTTCCCCTTCTACAGCTTGTAAATCTTTGGTAATTGACTCTATCTTTACTTTTCCTATACGCAGCAATTAAATCAAATAAAACAAAATGTGGATAATATAATCAAATGTACCTAAATGTGTTTGATAATGAATATGCAATACTAGATTCAGCAGTTTTATGTTTTTCTTTAACCAATAAATATGGGTTCATTACTCTGTTTCTGTGCATTGAAATCTAAAGATCTATTCAACCGTTTTTTCCGAGGTAAAACAATCTTCGGAAAACAGTAGGAAAATCTTCGGAAAACAGAGTTCACGTTAGGGAATTGTATGAGTAATTGGAATACTCACATACATTAAAGTACATCAAGTACTGGTCGAGGACTACTTACCGCTAAAATCAGTCACCGTCTAATACGCAATTAGAAATATTTGAAACGTGACGTTACGATTGTTTTCATATGTGACGTTAGGTGATAAATTGCTGACAGTCACACGAACACAAAAACCAAAACAACTCGAGAATTCATGTTTCAAGGGCCAGGGAGAGAAACTGGTCCTCGAACACTATAAGTAATATAATTAGCATGGGAAGTCGAGTCAAAATGTGATATATAAAAATAATAAATAAATGTACGAGATTGCAAGATTAATTAGAGTCAAATGCATCTATAAACATACAAACGGATAACCATTTAAAATGAATTACATTATACTATCCTGTTATTACCATTTCGAAGTAACTACATCTAAGAAAAATTACCTAAAGGTCTAAGTTCGATGAAAGCTGTCGAATTCCCTAACTCATTTTCAGCATAACACATATATGTTCCAAAGTCCTCTCGTTTGATAGCTTTGAAAAATAGATTAGTTGTAAAATAATCGCCACCGTCATCATAGAGCTCAATGCGATGTCTCGAAGTTGTCACAACCTCTTTTCCATTTGCATACCATTTTGTTATTTCCAATGGATTTCCTTCTACATTACAGCTTAGTACGGTGTCCTTTCCAAGGAATTGTGAGATCTTTTTAACTGGTATGTCAGCCTGTGGTGCATCTAAAGTATTTTTTAAAAATTACGACTCAAGAAATAATTCAGTGTACGAGATTCAAATATTTTTGTAACGTGTTATATGTGCTAGTATATTATTGACATTCATGTATTGTATAGCTTCATGGTGACTTCTGCCACATAACTGAGCCAGTAACTCCTCTTTTTTCTTTTTTTCTTAAGTAATTACAAAATGTATCGTATGTACATGTATTCTTCATTCTGTCTCTATTTCATATCAATGCTTGCCAGATACCTTATGGTATCCTCTAGTTCATTAAATATTTAAATATTATAAAATTAGTAATGAGTCACATTTTATTTGAGAAATTTTCTGTATAGCTTCTCCCTTATTGCGTCCTTTGATTGTGCTGCCTTTACCGTAAGTGGAAACATGGGCACTCGTAAACCGGTTAACCACTCTGATTGAGTGACGTTTGTTGCTTTAACACACGGTCCTAAATTGGTATGGGAACTGCAGTACAATCGAATATTTTTGTTATGTCGTTTTCTGTGTTTTACTATAATCATGTTTATGTGCATGCCCTTGGTGATGTGTGTCATACGGCTTGGTCAGATGTCTTCTGTTTTCTCTTTTGTAAACAGTATTGGTTTTTATCATATTGAAGGATATATGACTTCAAACATTTAGTGATTAGTGATGCGACTTGGGTATTCTATGTATTCTATTTTGAACCAAATCGGAAGCGTTTCCAGCTGAATTTGGACCACCAAAAATACAAGATGTCCACAAATTGCCAAGCGATCATGTATGCTGAACACGATTTTACATTTATTTTTCTTCGATAGCAAATTGCGGTACCAGTAGGCGGGGCGGTCACAGGAAAGTTCCATAAAACGCCGTTGTGAAATAAAGTCATGAATTATACACAATTCGCCGCCCGAAAACGGAACCCGCTCACAAAGCACGAATTGTGAACGAACATCCTCGGTATTCAACTTGACCAGTGTCTGAATATTGTCTCAGATTAAGACTGTTGTTCCAAAAGTGGCTCAAAAGTGAATTCAGGGAAATGGAGAGTATTTTGAAGACCGAGGAAATTAAACATTATTTTTAAAAAATGTTGTAAAGGAGAAGCAATGCAAGTGACATTATTTTTGGAACACTCTTGTATATATATGCAAAATCTTCTTTGTTAACATAAAAAAGTAACTGGCAGAATCTTTTCATAAGAACACCACAAAAACTTTCGATTAAAGTGCACTTGCGATACCGACTTAAGGACGGGCAGTTGATATGACAGTAGAAATCAGTAGTATGGTTAACGCGTGTATTGTTCCACCTTCACACTCATCACAAAAACAGTATAACATACAAGTACAAGAACATACATTTTTAAAAATCTATAAATAATCCTCCATATAGAGAGCGAGGATCAACAAGTTTCATGCGTTGAGGGGTCATAAAAATATAAACACGTATAGTAATGCAGAAAAAGATCTAGTTCTAATGCTTCGTAGTTAGATCTTCTACTGAATATTGACCAAAATGCAAACTTACTACTTCATTATTTGTCAAATGTGAAGATTTCGATTTTCCTCTTTTAAACATTCCTTTTGAATCAATTTTCCTTTATCACTTGCGTATGTCTATATGTCTCAACAATAAGCTAGACATTACCCTCCAGAGAACAGGTTTTTTTTTAATTTACCGAAGCAGTTTACTGGTTGAAAAGTTATCACAACGATACGAAAAACCATGTTTGACTTTTAGTCACTATTTAGGTATTCTTTTTGCTTATCAAAAATCATTGTTCGACATATTGACTTCTTTATAAACCATTTGTATATTTTGATGATACAATATCATTTTACTTATCATGATTTTTACCGATTGTAACCATGTGGTATCACTACGAGTTATACCGGTATACCGGCATTCATAGATCTAAGACATAACGGCGGTTTCTTCTGGTTAGAGGGCGATACTTCACTTTTACCACCATGGTACATGATCCCATCTCTGGTTCTTTCAGGGATAGTCAGTTTCTCTGGGTTTTTGTATTTTGGTTTTTTGGGGTTTTTTTTGGGGGGGGGGGGGCATAGTAGATGTGAAACTACTGCTCTACTGCCTCTACCTGGGCATTTAACAGTAAAATCAAGAAATCTAAAGACAGTAGGATTCGGCATTCCAGCACTCTCGGTCACTGCTTTCAAAATATTCATAAATTGCATTTATGTATCAATTTATGACAATTAAACACAAAAAATATTTTAACACAGTTTAACACTTGCGATATTCTGATATAATATATAAGTACATTTTAAACGACACCTATAAAGTTACTTTGCTCGTCTCAGTAGATATCACCACTGTATTACATTCAAACATTTTGTGTTTAATAGACCTCTCGGCAAAAAAGAACCTGTCTTGAATTTTGTTAAACAGCAAAAACATCAATTCTTTAATTAGCTATGTGTGTAGGTCTTTATAATAAAATACAGCATATTCAGATTTCTAGTCCTTTCTTTTAGAAGAGAAACCTGAAGACATCTGACAAAAACCACCAAGAACATGCACACAAAACATGATAATAATAGAATATAAAATGAAAAACGAAATTACAAAAATATTCGATTGAGCTGCGGTAACGTTACCGACTTAGGACGGTCAATTGAAGTAAGAAACGTCATTCAATTTGTGTGGTTAAAAATTTTAGGTACAGAAAGGAAGAAATCAAACAGAATGAAGAATATTTTGAATACATTTGCCAACAATCATTGCGTTAGTAATACTATAATTTCATCGAACGTGTTAAAAATCCTTTTCTTACAGTGTATAGAAATTTCTGTGTATCTTCTTGCCTTTGGTTCTATTCCATTGTCTGCCTCACATATATAAGTCCCCGCGGATTCTCTTTGTATGTCGTATAGCACGAGCTGAGGTCCTGTTGTGGGCAATTCTGTAATCAATGAAAAAAAAACGGTAAAATCATTACAAAGCATGAAGTTCTCTAGATGCATGTCATGTTGGTCACTCACATTTGCACTCATTAACATTGTGTCACTTTAAGATATCCGCATTTTTAAGTGTTCCATCAATGCTCTTCTCTCTATACATGTTAACATCGTGCTAATATAAATGGCAGTGTCTTCCTGCAAAAAGCATGGATTAAAGCAAGAATAAGAAGAAAAAAGACTGACTATACATATAATGTCATACAAATTTTCGATTTAAAGACGATTAGAATACCAATAAACTTTTGTACCATTTTCTTGTTTACTATGAAACAATATTATCAATACATCTTTTGAAAATAAATTTTAAATTATTCTTCACATAAAACAATCGCCAATAAGTCAAAGAGAGGCAATCATTAGAATAACTACGTTCCGGTATAACAACAATACAATAAGGTTGCATGCCAGGGGAATAAGTATTATAAGAAAAGGTCCTCGATCTCGCTTTACATTGACAGGACAAAGCATGTGCATAACAAGATATAAAAAAAATGAGTAAATCACAACCTCAATGCACTGATCTGTTACTAAACGTGAAAAGAGAGTAGAGAACAAATATATATGAATATAAAATCAATAAATATCTATTAATTTCCATTTCTGTTTTAAAAAGATAACAAATTTATAAATTTCCATGCTCTCTTTTATTTCGACGTTAAACTTTATGTAAAGGACACGTTTACATAAAAGTCACGTTCAGTTATTTCTGTACGTGAGATTTTACACACGCGTTTTACAATTATATGGAAATACAACAAATCCAAAAGGAATAGATATACTTACGTTCACTAACTTCTGTTCCATAGGTATTAACGAATGAACGAAACCACGTGACATTCGGCAAGGGTGTGCCCACTACTTTGCAGCTAAGAAGCGCTTTATCACCTTCGTATACAGTCATTGTCTTGTTATCTTTTGGATACATTATCTTTGGGGAGACTGAAATAATGGGGAAATCTTCTTGAAGCTTGTAACCAATAGATTATTTAATCATTTTTTGACTATATATAAGAGGTACATGTATACATGTCATTTGCTACAAAAGGACATAGTATATATTTATAAATTTATGCTTTCATGCTTTGGAGGAAATATATTAGACTTTTTCATTGTATGCTTCTTACCACACACATATTGTTTTTGAATTTTTATTATACTTATGGGACAACTGCTTGTTTAATTTAGAAAGGAAAGTGGGAGTCGTGGTTTTGTCATTAGTTTGTTTGCCAAATTCAATTCAACTGATGATGATGGTAATGAGAACGACATACATTTGTCCTAGTCGTAGAGAAAAATCATATAAAGGCATTCTTCAGTGAAGCTTTCAAATGTTCAAAAGATGTTTTCGGTTAAGTAATCGGTTTGATTAAAACTCGTATGACATGGACATTCATACAAATGACACTGGAATTCCTACGATTATCATATCTTATTCAAAAATTGATTGTGGAAGAAGGACAACGGATGACAATGACAATGACAACGACAGCGATGATGATGATGATGATGATGATTATGATGATGATGATGATGATGATGATGATAACAGTGACGCCAATGATGTGCACATTTGCAAATGAAAACGTTCATCTTGATTAATCTAAATTTATCAAATTTCTGTGTAATTCCGTATACTGACTCTGATATACTGCCACAAATGTAGTTTTAGATTCATTTGTATATCTTTAATTGATTTACTTATAAAATATTAAAGGCGTCAAATACAAGTAGATGTTTTTAAATGTTTCGACTATTTCATACTGTCATTAGTCTTAGCAGTTATAATAAGATTATATTATGGTTTAACTATACAATTATATACTACCATTTGATTGAAATAATTTTTATATAAGTTTATTCTTTTCAGACGGTTGGCTGTCGTATTAATAAAATTTTATAAGCAGTAGAAATGAGTTCTATATTATCATAAGTATAAAATTCAATTGGAGGACTAACAATTTGCTTACGGCATTGCCACCTATGACTCCGTAAATAAAGTTTTATGTGATAAATGCCACAGAAATCATGTATACTAACCGACCACAATAAGTGTGATAGACTTCACTTTATTTTCTACATTACACGTGTATGTTCCTCCATCTAAAGCTGTGACATTCTTTATCCACATGCTGTAATCATTCGGTGTCTTCATCGGAACACTTAGCCTCATATCAAGGGAATACTTCTGATCATCAACGAATAAATAATCTTGTAATGGCCCTTGCCATATTACCTAAATTGAAAATAAAAATTTACAAAAAGGACTCTAAAATAATCATATCATCTTATTATCCTTAACGAAAAAGTCTTTGTACTTTACGGTAGTGACTGTACTTGAAAGTTTGGAAAGTCATTTTTACCTTTCATATGCATTTTCTGTGTAATAGTGCAAGTGCTTTGTGTATGCGCTTTCGTGTAGAATTTTGTCACATATATGACGTCTGCACAGACCGAAATTGGCTTCATTCACTTTAAATAACAATAACATGAACAGACTGTTTATTAGACTCAGTGTCGAAACCTTTTTGCACATTGTCGACAGAGTTTACGAATTTACGTCAGAATGACAAAGGAAGCTTAGGAAGTAAATTGCTCATCCTTAAGGCATACATAAATTAAAATTAATAAAATATGTGACATATCATTATTTGTTCGCTGTTACATACCCTTTCCCAGACAGCAATATTTTGGACAATACATGGGAGAATAACAGTAGCACCTCCGCTTTCCGATATCGTGATGGCAGATGGATCAGCGTAGGAAGCCGCTGCAAAAACAAAATGAAAAAGGAATTGATGTTACTTCAGAACTCAACAATAAAAACAATTTGATATATAAATATGAATGTAACGTGTATCACAGTGACACTCATACCCATAAACAATGAGCGCGGATATGTATGTATTCAAAACATCTAACCCGTGCACATATAAAATGAATGCACACATCAGAAAATGGGGAGGTATAATAAAATTGGCGTAGATTTCTTTTCAAATAGGAACACTTTGTGTTATCAAACTTTATTCTGCTATATCACTTTTTGTACCACTGTAGGGTATCAGCGAGATTTGGAGAATGCAATGCCTCAATCCATAGTTTACGACAAACTCTTACGCTAAACAATGATTTTATAAGATTAACTTCAAGGCATAATCATTAATAAAGCTCTTTGAGTGTAGCATTAGAGTGGTATCATACGTTGCATCTTGATCTTTAAGTTCTATTTCCAGACAAACTCAAACCGAAGACGTATGTGTTGAACGCTATTCACAGCGGTGTATACAGCGCATCCTGAATCGAAATGTAAATCCTGATACCAGTGATAATGTTACATAAACATGTCTAAGATGAACATCATTAATTGTAGTCCTGACAGTCAGTCTGCTTTATCTCTTATCTATATTTTGCATACCTGTTTGCCTACACATTGGTGAAGTTTTCAAACTTTCATAAATGTTCTGTTCTCTAGTGTAAGGCATGTTAAAGATTCGATATACAACACGTATAGAAACAAAAATAAGACACTATTGTATTATAGAAGGCCAGTTTGTGTGCCTTCATGTATACATATGTAATAATGTCTAACTATGTGGTAAGTTGGTAAGTCATGCAATACTTCTTTTATTGACTTATCATTTAAGAGAAAATTATTAACTAAATTAATCCTTGTCGGAGTAAATTACATATTTGCAATACACATTAATTATGACTTAGTTTGTATGTCAACACATTACTGATATTAGGACTACATGTATTTCCAAAAATCACTTGTATATCAAAACATTGTCAGTATCAGTAATATTACCCAAAACCGTCTGTATGTCGAAACATTGTAGGTTTTAGTACTATTATTCCAAATTGTTTGTTTATCAAAACATTGTCAGTATAAGTAATATTATCCAAAATCTTTATATACAAATGTATATCAAAACATTGTCAGTATAAGTGCTATTACCCGAAATCGTTTTATATCAAAACATTGTAGGTATAAGTGTTATTACCCGAAATTGTTTGTATATCAAAACATTGTCGATATAAGTGTTATTACCCGAAATTGTTTGTATATCAAAACATTGTCAATATAAGTGCTATTATCCGAGCTTGTATATCAAAACATTTTCAGTATAAGTGCTATTACCTGAAATCGTTCTGATATCAAAACATTGTAGGTATAAGTGCTATTACCCGAAATTGTTTGTATATCAAAGCATTGTAGGTATAAGTTCTATAACCCAAAGTCATTTTATATCAAAACATTGTCGGTATAAGTGCTTTTACCCGAAATTTTTTGTATATCAAAACGTTGTAGGTATAAGTGCTATTACCCAAAGTCATTGTAGATCAAAACGTTGTCAGTATGAGTACAATTAAACCAAAACGTTTGTATTTCCCAACACTGTCGCTATGAGTGCTCTTTTACGTGACGAGACTTACCCATCTGAATGAGTATTTGTAATAGACGAGAAAAGATTTTTGATTGATTGAAAGTGCTCACTACAGGCTAAACAAATGGGAATATTCAGTTTCATTTTTTTGTTTTAATTTTGTTTCAAGTCGCGTTAAGGTTATTGCACTTTCATGATAACAGTACCTGTCTGATGTAACGCACAGAAATTTAGACCATTGCAATGGACCCACTCAACGCAGTAAGGGTCGTTCACGTGTTAAGTTTACTGTGACACGTGACCTCGGTATTTACTTTTGCTTCTGAAAGACAGGACACCGACGTATCACCGATGGGACACGAGCCAGGGACATCTCGGTCACGAACAAGCACTAGATCCGATTCTGTATACAGAAATTTTACAGAAGTGCGAAGTTTCATGGAAATTCATCCACAATTGACAATATTTAGATACATGGCATTGGGTAAAAGTCACGGTATCCCTTTCGGTGTCAAGAACTACTTGTGTAAAGTTTAATGGAAATCAGTCTACAGAGGGCTGAATTACGTAGTGTAATGTTACATGAACCAAGTTTAGCTAGTGACCTTGAAATAAGAAAATTGACCTGGACCAAGGTCATGGTATACCGTTTAGGCTTTGGCAACATTTACGCAAAGTTTGATGGAAACCAAATGGAAATTGGACCATGTTTGGTTGGTGACCTTGAATTATGAGATAGAACCTTAGATCAAGGTCATGACATAATTTTGGGTCTTGAGGAACATTTGTTCAACGTTTGATGAAAATTGACGGAGGATTGAATCATAGACGAACAGATTACCAACAGACAGACGGACGAATGGAGGGACTAAACGAGAGAGAACTTAAAGACCCCCCGGCGAGCCGGTAGGAGAATTGTGTTTTATTTTGTTTCTAAATAAGATTTAGTACACAGTTACTGTATAAACAAGTAGTCTTCTGTGGGCGACCTAGAAGGAACTTTACTATTCAAACGAAAGAGTTTGCTATTGATTCCTTTTTTTCAAATTTGACTCATCGTCTGTGGCAGCTGCAAAAATGCTTCGGGGTTTGGCCTGGCTGATATCACACATGTCTTTTACGGACTGCAGAGTAAACAAATAGGCTCCGCCGATGTACATGATATATAAGACCCATAGTGTTACATCATTTGCTGATAGCAATGCTTTCGCTCAATCTCCTCATCTGATCAAGAATTCGTTTATATAAACATCTCTACCAGAAGCAGGTTTTTACTGTAATAGGATTAACTACACAGCGTACTACAAACCTCTGTCATTGCCCATCCTGTTCGATCTATGTGGAAATAGAAAAGCAAGCTTTTTCTGAAGTAAAAACTTCCTGTAAACCAAGCGGCATTTGATATCGTCATTCCAACAGAATGCCTGAAATATCTCAGTAATCAACAATGTACTGTATGTCTCTTTATACAATACTTGAAACAAAGAATAAGAAGATATCGCATTCTATCTATATGTACAGTATCTGTTAGAAGTTTTCTCTGTTTCCTCTGTTTTGATGATGTTTATATATCAAGCATAAACATCCGGTGCCCTTACAAAGGGTTCATGACATCCAAATTAAAAAGAAAGGGTAATGGTTATCGAGTTCTTCCAATCACCAGTTGTCGACCATTTATCAAATTACGGTGTCAAAAAGCAGTAGACTGAATCGGTCATTCCTAGATATGTGCAAGTGTTGTTTTCTCTCACTGTTCATTGACTGTAGTAATCAGCTAGATGATGCTAATTGACAAGGATTACTGATAACGTTTTGTGAATGCCTGTGTATGTGTTTACTGTCAGACAATCTATTTCTAACACCCTCTCTTCACATACAAGAACTGGTGATTGACAGAATAATTTATAGTGCAGCAACAAAGGTTGATAAAGTGTAACCTGACAGTATTTTAGATGTGAATACCAAATCATTGGTGGTCGTTGTTTTTGTTTCATTTGTTTTTACAGAGGTTGTGAAAATTGTACTACATGATATCAGTAACCAAAACACAGAGCAGTTAAATAAAATAAGTGAATGCATTAAAATTACATCGCCTCATGCGCGGATCCAGAATTATTTTTCCAAAAAGGGGGGTTTAAACTTTTGACCAAAACAAAAATGAGCTTATGAAATTTGCAGCCCTTCATGATGAATTATTAAACTCACTATTTCGTTCTGTCCTCATTACTTGTCACATAATTGTAACATCTCAACTTTTTTCATATATATATCATGGTATATAATTTACAAGTTCCAGCTCTAAATCTCTAGATCTGCACGTGCACCTTATTGTATACAATGTTCCACATTTTAAAAAACAGAAGTATTCAATAATGCATTATAAAGTGCATGAATGGATGATGGTTGTATAATTCTACATGTATTAATAAAAATTTCAATGTATAGGTATGTGTATGTATTTTTAGATACAAATACTGTTAATTCGATTACAGATACCGGTGATTTTATTTACAGCGATTTCTGATTTTTCGATCATTCATGAATCACTAAAGTCGATATTGTACCTCCTGGTGTTAACAAAAAGGAATGCGTAGCGAGACGTCTCCAGGTCGGCAGATCTAACAATGATCTGATGTGAAGCATATATGTGCTATCACTTTTTAGCACCACAACAGGAATAATTTACCTAGATCTATATACGTAGGCTGCTTATGCTTTGTGATTGAAGAAACAAGTAAAACCCGATACTTTTTTTACCCTGAATTCTTGCACTATGTATGAATTACAAATTGGAGGGTAAAGTGACATAGTTTAATCTTTGGTATGTTTCTCGTCATCCTTATATTATGTAGGTAGAAGTTGTGATGATATTGGCGTTGCTGTAACTGTTCGAGTTGCTGTCTATATCGAAACCAGTATCTATCTGTTAGGGTGAACTGAATAAACCCCCTAGCATGGACAGTTATATGTACAATAACCAGTTTGAAGGTAAAAAGTAACGTTAATAGGGCACCAATATTACAAGAATTATACATATCAAACAAAGGTGTCTTGTTTGTTGTTTACTGTCATGCCCAAATTGAGACATGTATGGTTTGTTGTTTACGTCATATCATGACACATCTGACAGGGCTCGAAATTAACGTATGTCCGTAAGTCCTTGACTTATAAATTATGCCACGGACAAACAGATTCCTCATTGTACAAGTCCGACAGACTAATTAAAACTCTGTGATACCCACTCAAATCCTCTCACCCGCCCTGCAAACGACTGAAACTTATTTTTCTGGAAATCCCGTAACCTATTTTAGTAACAATACGGAGTATCGCAACTACTAAAATCCCTCACGGTTTGCATTTCGTAACTGACCAAATCTATTATTCGCGATGTGGGCTCCTTTATGTGGGCAACTTACATCACAATTATATGACGTCATAACAATTACAAAATGCGCGTGTATGTTGACGTTATTTTAGCTGCGATATTCCATATTCGCCGAAAAGTACATGGAAAGTAACGAGAGTCAGAGTCGCTGGTGCGCTTGGTGAAACAGATTATAGAGCAGCTTCAATACAATGACATTGACGTTGTTTTATATGGTGATCGTGGGGCCAAAGAGAAATGTGGCGATATATTTAGCCATCCTTCCTTTATGGACGAGAAGGAGCTAGAGGCATATGTGCCCCACAGTGTCTTGAAATGTTAAATATGACAAACGAAATGTGTTTACCTGAAATTAAATCAATTTAAAATGAATAAATAGTCTTTTTCTGCGGACTAATAGAATTTTTGTGCGGACTAATGGATTTTGTAACCGATTAGTCCGCCAGACTAGTGCTTGAAAAAGTTAGTTTCGAGCCCTGATCTGTGTGTCGTGAACTCGCAGCCTCAGCAACAGATTCATCTCAATAGCCACAAAGCCGGTCCACATTTTGATATTCTCAGCAAAATGACAGCAAACCGAAGACAGTGATTCTAGAACCCACAACATTCCATTTTATGCTAAAAGTCTGTTAAACGAGTAGTGAAGTGTTCGGGAAAACCTCGGCAAAGACAAGAAGAATACATCTAACTTGACCGGGGATTGAATCTATATTTGATAGAGTTAGGAAGCTATACAGAGTTCGAGATCCATTACCAATTTCATCCTTGTAAGCAACAATATAAAAGAAAACACTGACAATGTTAATGGCCATGTTAATATGAACGAATTTATTCAGCACCTTTCAATCTATAGAGGAGTTGGTTGACTTCCAACAAAATGTGGATGGGTCCAATTAACTTGACAAATTAAAAGGGGTAGTTATTTTAGACGTAAGGTTTGTTTGTTTGTTTTCTTTGTTTCTGGTGGGTTGTTGTTGATTTGTTTTGTTTTGGGTTTTTTTTTTTTTCTTTTTTTATATATAAGATGATATTTACAATAATAATACTACGTATATTGAATATGATGATCATGTATACCATCTGTGATAGTATGCAGATGTTTGACATCAAAATTCGAAGAGGCATGAGAGCCAAGATCAACTGAAATACATGAACGAAATTCTTATTAAATTAAGAAATGAGAAAGATAATTAAAAACATATCTTCCTTGTTATATAATTACTAAAACAAAACTGGTCGTGAACCACAATCTGTTCGAACATGATCCAGAATGTGTGAGTAGTGTTTTTATTTTGTTGGACATGAACATATGTTTCTCCGCTGATAACTCCCCTGTGATGACAGAATAAGGATGTTTGTGGGGGTTAGATTCACGACTACAACAAGGCGTAGTTACGCTAATTATTCTTTGTAAAGATTGTGTTACTGGGAAATTTCAGGAATTGCAAAAAACTTGGAAACGCAAATAATGTATTGCGTGAAAATCTACCACAGACTTCTTACTTATAGCACAAAAAGTCAATGGCGAATAAACATTTACTCCTATCTCAATGATGAATAGGTATTTCTAGAGCACGGAGATTATATATTACGTGTGTACACGAAAATCTGACGAATGAACTGTGATAATTGAAAACGGAAACACTTCAAGTAGTGTGTTGCTGACACAAATCATAGGCGTTACTATCTTCCCTCCTCTTTCCACTGTGTATAATTCGGAAATTAAACTGACATGAAGTGGGATAGAGTTTATAATTGAATGAATCATAGCTCACATAAAATCTTTATCTAAGAATTGGCAGTACAGTTTACAATATGTATAAAATTGTGCTTTACAAAAAACCCATTGATAGTGACGTCAGAAGTATTGAATAAGAATAATGCCTTGAAAATAGAAGTTCTTGTTTTATGGCTCTTTTACAGTGTACCTCCATCTGATGGTATCTCTCTCATGAGTTACACTTTTATAGAACCCCCCCCCCCTTTTTTTTTATATATAATATTGTGTAGAAATTAAAACTGACCAAGATATAAATTTCAAACTTTCAACTTAGGATTAAAGGTACTCCTAATACATTTGTTTGAAGATAAAAGTAACAAAATTATTAATTGTAATAATTATACGTAAATGGTGATAATTAATGTGCGTGTAAAGTGAGTACAATTCCTTCGCTCGCATAGTGGTTACCTTATGAAAAAAGGTAAATAAATATGACTGGAAGTCGATAATAAATCCAGAGACAGATTTTGTCGAGTATACAAAATTCACAGAAGTAGTACATCGATATCTGTAATATCGTCCGACTGTGTAATATTCGTTGTGCCATATGTTTTTGATTACATAATAGATACGACTGGGCTGCATATTCAAATGTCTCCAGAGTAAACATACTTTTTTCAATTTTTCTGTACACTTACCGACCTCTTCCATCTGGGCATACTTTTAGTGTATAGTAGGACAAGGAAATGTCCGCAGTTTACGAACTTATTTCTAAATATATAAATTACTTATCAATATACTGACGTCAATAATTGCTACGAATTGTCAAGGAACAATCACGACACCTCTGACGAAAACCATGCACGTCATATGAAACACGTATACAGTGTATTACAAAAATGGACACGTCTTATTTGTGGGATCTACGTTCCTGAGGATAATCGTAAAATTAATGCTAAATATATTTCATTTGTTTTCTTTTCATATATGTAACTACAAGTGCATATGTCTAAATGATTGAATCCAGTGCACATTTGTAGCCCTACGAATTTTTATGACCGGGTTTTTTTTTTCAAATTGTGAAAGCGTTTGTTTTTAACTTGAGAATATCAAAAGAAAGATCTTCTTTTATTTCTTATAATGTCAAGTCTGAATGCTAAAATGCAACCAGTTAAACTGATTTACTCTTGAAAATGGTTGGAATTTACTTCGACTAGACGTGTGGAATATACACATTTTTTATCATCTATAACTGCTATGTATTGGTCTGTCCTCGTCACACCCACTCAAAGTTAAAATAGTGCTTAAATCTGTGCCATATGTCCATACATACTCAAAACTTCGTGAAGTTCAAAGGCCCCATAGCGTGGTAGTTATGGCTCGACACTGCTGTAGTGTGATCTTTAAAAAGATTAAACCCTACGCACTCTTGTTCATTATTTTCAACATATTTGTATATTACAAGCTAGTTATTCTTTATCGTTATATCTTTTGAATAAGATCGTAAAATAACAGTATACAAATAGTTAAGGTTTTTGGATCATGCCACTTGATTCCACTTAGCTTACTTGCAACACATATTTCTGAATTTAATTTTGTAGTGGAGTTATAAAATTAAATGAGTTTCAGATGTTGTAGACAGGAGGAAATATTTATACATTTAAATCACATAGTGATTTACATGGGAACTATTTAAATGAAAGACCGACAAAGAACCCACCTCAACACAATTTTAAATTAGGGTCCAACATGCCAAAATCACGTCGTCAACACTCGCCTACAACATGCATAAAAAATCATCATACTTTCATATGCAAAACAAACTCCGATCGCAGGAGTGCGTATATTGAGCGCCAATTTCGATACCCCCTAGATGTCACCACGCCCAGTCCAAATGCGTGGCACTGCGATATCCTACGGTCAATATTTGTACTTAGATGCCTTGGCCCAGTCATGTGAGGTATCAGCTATTAAAGCCACGTGCGTATAGCCAGGGTAATAGGTTGTACTATAAACACTCTCATAAAATCTACACAGATTAGACAAGATAAGAGGAAGAGGAGCCACTGTCGCTTCAGCCACATGTAATAATGTCGATAAACATTGAACCTTTGCACGAAATCCCTGCCGGTATGCGTCATTCGCAATTCAAAGAAGGAAAAAATCAAAAGGGCGTTTATTTTACTGTAATAAATATGATATCATTAATTCCATGCACTTCATCAACTAAATAAACACAACAAATTGGTCAATTAGTATTTGATTGCAGAATAATAAGTGTAGTGATTGTGAAGATTTGTGATTTGGACACGACACAAGTTTATGTGCAATTAGTGCGAATATACAATCATCACAACACGTGTCATTGCTATACATTAAGACATATCTACCAATTTCGACATCACACATTCGGTGACGTTCTATTCTTATAACACAAGTCATCCGCTCTTTCAATAATTATGCTGTAAAACCGAGCATATGGATCTATTTCTTGGCAACAAAAATCTAGCCAAAATACTAATACGAAAAAATGTACGGTTACATCTTTAAGCTGCTAGATAAGTTTCATGACGTAATATCTAGGTCTTATGCAACAGAACCAAATTGTTCCAATATCGGTCAATGTTCTGACATTTATATTAAATCCTTTGAAGTTAAGAGTATGTGAAGACTTTCCCTCCCTTTTAATATCGGTATATCAAGCCATGTCGAGTAGGCGGAGGAGAGGAGTATATAAGTAATGCTCATTTACGTGCATATTTTACTTATATATGCAATGAAAATTAACTCAACTGGCATATACTCTATCGACTTTATCTAAGAAAAGTTTTTGAATTGGTTTTCATTACAGCCGGTGCTTGTAAATACTTGTTTATGAAATTGCAGGTTTGACATGCTGAAAAAGATCGTTTTAAATTTACCGATACCAATATAGACAATAGGCAAGTGCGTTCCCACTACAGCGAATATCAATTAACAAGAATATCAAAACCACAGGAAGTGATAAATAAACTAATCATTTAAGTGAAACTAAACTACAAAGAACTGCATCGTAATAAATTAGTTTCAGTGTATTTAGTTATATTCTCCGATTCACCCCCACGAAGGTAAATATGGCTTGAGATAAAGTCTAAAAAAAAAAAACAATGAAATGTATCTCAAATACAGTAGTCACATGATGATATTAAAATATTAGTATAAACAAAGTTGAAGTTACCATGCATTAAATCAGTTATTCTTAGGATACAAACCTGTTGTCCAACCTAACTTTTGTATCACTATTATCAAGAAAAGTCCTTTCACATATTCCATCAAATCCATAATTTTGTGGCGAACTGTGGCGACCAAACGAGTTAATACAAAGTCTGGAGTGAGAATCTCTCGAAAATCTCGCTTGTAGCAAAGAGTTCTCAGTCAATCACAGAAACACTAATAATAGTATTTACATAAAGTGCGCAAACTAAATTCATGTGTTTTACAGATTGACGCCCGAATATCAAAGGACAGAGTGTGTGCCTGTAAGGATTTATGATGAAAGACGAGGGAATATTAGAACGTAGGAATCCTTCTGTCCAATAACATACGCACTGAAGAAGCGCGCGCCAAACTTTCAAAACGGAATTGAATTAGCCTGTATATACACTGCCTCTCCAAATCACATCTGGCCAATGTTGGTATGGAGTACCACGGAGAACTTTACAATATAATGACTTTGCACTCAATACTTTTCTAAAATGTTCCGTATACTTTATGGCCTACAAAGTGTAGTAAAATCCGACAGTTTTGAAATTTACAGATTGGGTCGTATGCGTCGTGCACTGAACCCCAAGACTTTAGCTTCTCTAAATCGAAATCGTGTAATAAAGATCCTTATCAAAAGTCAGGAAAAATGCTCACGAAGTGCAGCTGCTATCAGATTTCACATCACAAGAGTTTTATCCCCAAATTCGCATACATCTGCAAAAATACTGTTCATTTCATGATACGAATTCAGTTCCTAGAAGATAAGCTAGTATCTATTATAAACGTGTTGTGGAGTACATCTGCATTTGAGGAAAATAAACTACGATGGTACCAATATTATTCTGCATGATTTAACATCACGCATGCGTAGCCAAAAGGTTGCACGTGTAAATGGACTGGAGTTAATCCTCTGTTTAGTTAATCCAGCATTACGTAAGAGAATACAGACCAACCCTCGTGGCTTCCTGTTCTCTGATATGCATTCTATGATCTTTGCCTATCTTATCATATCTCATGACATTTACATATATCTCTAAACAAACAATATGAGATCCATACCGTCTATTGTCAATTATCATAACCTTGTAATTAGCATAGCGGATCCCCGATATCTACATAACTGAGATTATCCAGAACACATGCCCTTCCTTCTCGCTTATTATAAGTTAATACAGATAAGATACTTTTTGAAATGCATGCAATTCAGCATTTATGCATTTCAGGACTGTTCAGTTTTGGGGGTTTTTTTTAAATAAATCATACAATATATTTGTCACTTACCTAATAGTCGCAAAGAATTTTTGAAATTCTTATATTCATAATTTTATCAAAATGAAGAGGAAATCATTTACAAATGTATACAGAAAGACCTTTGCATGCCAATTTCTGGAAAGTCTGCCCTTTTCCAGAGTAAAAGTTTTATTTTGGAAATACTATACAAGAGTTATTAGACTATGCTATAGAAGAGTTGTTCGACCTGGGGATTCACATCGTTGCATTCTCTGTCTGTAATCGATGTACTCCACACATCAGAGTAGAACGATCCTCTGGCAGATAGAAAAACCACTGTTTAAGTTGGCTATGGAGGTACTGGTGATGCGCATGTACTCCTCACATGAGAGCAGAACGATCCGCTGGCAGATAGGGACACCACTACCTGAGTTGGCTATGGGAGTAATGGTGATGCGTATGTACTGCTCACATGAGAGTAGAACAATCCGCTGGTATATAGGGACACCACTATTTGAGTTGGCTATGGGAGTACTGGTAATGGGCATGTACTGCTCACATGGGAGTAGAACGATCCTCTGGCAGATAGGGACACCACTATTTGAGTTGGCTATGGGAGTAATGGTGATGCGCATGTACTCCTCACATGAGAATAGAACGATCCTGTGAAAGTGGATGGACAAAAGCCGCAACTCTATATCTAATTTACTTTTTAAATGCAAGAATGCATTTTTTCTCAACTAAAAACTAGCCAAAAGGACCGACGCGTCTGTTCTCAGTGGTATCCATGTTTGATAAAATATACTGTACATTTCGCGCGTAAAAAGAAACTGCGAATACCTAAAACCCAAATAAAAACATAAAAATTATCGCTCTTTATTGTTAATGGTATAGTTTAATATACCAAACACATTGTATGTCAGTGGCGGATCCAGGATTTCCGAAAAGAGAGGGGGGGAGGGGAGGGCACATGCGTATTAGCCAAAATACTTAGCCATTTTTGGTGCCAAATCTTGATTTTTATTGGAAATATGTGGCGAAAAAGGAGGAGGGGCGGCTGTTTGTGTTTCGAACCTAAGTGACACATGGTTAGTAATCAATTAGATTTTTTTTTTTTGCATTCATTGACAGTATTCAATGTATTGAAACAGAAAAACATTGGTTTTTGGAATAAAATTTTGATTAAGAGAAGCCTAGCATGATTGAAAATGATTGTTTTTGTGTTATTGGGATGCTGGAAGCTGGGATGTCTCAAAGCAATGTGACAAGGCAGTCTGGAGTTCATATTAACACTATAAATGCTGTAAGAAGACGATATTAGCAAAGTGGCATCGTTCGGGACGCCCATGTGTGACGTCTCGTCGGCAAGATAGAGTTATACGGACGTCACATTTACGTAATCGATTCCAGTCGGATTCTTTGACCGCTAGAAGAATTCTTGGGCACTGAGGGATAAGTCTTCGCACCGTAAGGAACAGATTACGAGAGGCCAACATCCGTCCTCGACGTCCCGCTTTCCGTCCTGTTCTGCTCAGGTGTCACCGTGTTGCGAGATTAACGGGCTGTAGGAGTCGTCTCAATCACATAAATCCCACGGAAGACCAGATTTATCGCATGCAGCTATAGAACATGTTTGGGATCAAATGGAACGATGTCTATGTCAAGAGCCGAACTCCCTTCCTACGCTGGACGCTTTGCAAAGTTCTTGATTGTGCATATGGCGGACAATTTCACAGGCATTTCTGTATAACCTGATTTGTTCAATGCGTCGTCATGTGAAGAAAGCTTTGATGCAAATGAGTGTCATACACGCATTTAAACTTGTAAAATTTTTTTGCACCCCGTTACTTTCAGTGGCTGTTCGTATCAATCATCATGGAATTTGATGTTTACATTGAAAGACAATCGTGCATTACATTAATATATATATATATATATATATATATATATATATATATATAAAGCACAAAGACACTACAGTTAACAAGGCACCCTATATTTCACTTATATTCGTTCCCCGTCTGGGACTCGAACCCACGACCTATGGTACCGAATCACCTAGCTGTCATGCATCCGACCCTCTAACCGACTGAGCTACCCGAGCTCCACAAAAAATGGAGCTTTAATAGCCAATCATTAGCTAATCGCATGCATGACAACACGGCCGCCGAAATTGAAGGGATTTACCCGACGTAGACATAAGCGGATATATATACATGTATATATATATATATATATATATATATATATATATATATATATATATATATATATATATATATATATATATATATATATAAGCCGGCGTGGCCTAGTGGTATCGCGTCGGAAGCATAATATTTTGTATATGAATATACCCGGTATTAATGAAATTACTAAATTACACACAAGTTCTTTTTTCCGCTAGTATATAATATACTCATATACGGTATTACAAGTAGTTTCTTGAAGATTCCGCTAAACTCTCTGGATTCGACACTCCAGTGCTCGACGTTCAAATGTCTCCAGAACAATATCTAAACCCAAACTTTGTACATAGAAAGAAGTGTATAGTGCTAGCGATTTGACTATAAGAATTGAAAATTTAAGGTTACGGTTCCGTTACTCCGAAGGTCCGATATTCAGAAGGCCCGTTACTCCGAAGGCCCGATACTCCGAAGGTCCGATACTCCGAAGGCCGGGTTCTCCGAAAATTGTTTTTACTTCTCGACAAAAACAAGGATTTGCTATGTAATTAGAGTACTCAATGTTCTAAACGGTAAACATTCCTGCACTTGCCCCAGTCTACAGTCTATTTTATTTTGCAAGACTATATATTTTACAGACTTATAATATTAACCGTTTCTATCCTTATATTTCTGGAAACGTAGGAACCTAGATAGGTTCTAAAATCTTCGGACTTGCATGTATAGATAAAACAATTCAAAATGCAAGTTTAAAAAAACTTTAATGAATTTCACGCAAAAGGACTGATAAATAATGCAAGAATGGGAAGGGGGTTTAGACTTTTTATCAGCACTGAGTTTAAACATCAATCAGAAGTCTTGGATTATTTTTACCTAGAATTTCAACTAAACACTACCCGATTTCCAATTTATCAGACTGAGAAGGGAAGAAAAACGTGATTTCTATAATGATATACATGTATGTGACTAAAGAACTTGGTTTAGTTGATTATTCATGATAACAGAATAGAGGATTGTGCAAAAATGACAAGTAAAAACTTTGCAGGCGAGGAAAGCATTAATGTCCTCTCTTCTCTTTTTATACAGGAGCGTAAGTATTCAAGGGCTACATTTTTATATCTTCATGAATATATAAACACTTCAATTGATCTGATTCTTCGATGGTCAAGGAAGGGGGACCATACCCCATTTCAGGGTTTCATGCTTATGCTCCCATCCACCTCTTATCCAACCCAAGTTTATATCCTTGATATGCGGAAACCTCTCACGATGGTAAGTGGGTTTATTTACTTAGTAGCCTGTCCTTTATAAAATGCATGTTTTGTTTAATTCATATTTTGTTTTGATTTTGAAGAAAGGGGAAGGAGAGCGGCCAGGGAGACTTTGCAAAAAATGAAAGAAAATAAAAAACAAATGCCGGACCGATGGGGCGGCATCGGCAAAAAACTCCAACCCCAAAAATGCCCAAATATTTTTTTTCGGATTCTAGGAGGAGTCCAGACCCCCGGTAGCCCCCTCTGTATCCGCGCATGTGTGTCATGATCTTGAACCAAGTTCAATTCACCAATATGGTGCTCTGCAAAATAAAAGTTTCCGATCTGCGCGAGGGTATATGCTCCGCTTTGCGATACTCTTGTTTTACTACGCGACATGGTATGGTTATGGGGTGCACTAAATGTCCGAGTAGCTAATGTGGTTTTCACTGGTATTTTTGTCGAAATACAGTCAAACCTCGTTATCTCGAAGTCGGAGGGACCGTGGAAAATACATGTACTTCGAGATATTCGTGGTTCGAGATATCCAAATTTCGAGTTTAGGATCACAAATCTTGCAGTTGTTAATGTACGCCGATTCATTTGACATTTGTGATTATTATAGTAGATGTATGAGATATACATGTATTTATCAATAAATACGCATGAAGATGTGCATATTGTATTGTTCCTAAATATAATTAATCTTAATCTCATCATACCTTTTACATTTTATGAATAGTGATGCAGAATCGGACAATTTTCATAATCGATGATCGGACAATAATCGGAAATCATAACCGATCGATGATCGATTATAATCGGACGAATAAAAAACCATTTTGCAAGGGGATATTTTTATCATTTGACAATGTAATCATATATGTTGAATATTGTTTTAATTAAAAAATACAATAAACAAGAAATTTTAAACAATAAAATATATCTCAATAACAAGATAACAAGTGTCTTTACCAAAGACGAAACCAGAATAACTAGCAATTCCTTTATTCTATGGAAAAAGTAAGAGGGAACATACTATTTTAAAAAGCATCATACATTCATTCTGATGATTGTTTGAAAATTACAAATGTCATGGTATTGAATAAGTTTGGGTTTTTTTCACTTTTAGTCAACTGTGTATGAATCAGAGGAAATTCTGCAGGTGGCAAGATAAACGAATTTTTTAACAATGAAATTTATACAAAGATAAGAGAATCAAACAAAAATACTATATGTTCACACGTTTTTATCTTGATTCATTCAAATTTGTATGTAAAAAACAATAATTATTGACATGTAAGTTTCATTTCATGGGCATTTCAGTAATAAGATGGGGCATTCCGGTCATTTCGGTAGATAGTTCAAGACCTATATGTATGTCTCTGGATAGTTACACTACATTTTACGAGTCAATTTGGATGATAAAACTTCTTCTTCTTCGTTTTTTTTCCGGCGATTTTCGATTTTTGAAAATAGACTCGAAAACCGAAATCGGCGCACTTTCAGCGATCGACATTCGATCATCGGCGATAATCGTTTCATCACTATTTATGAATATATAGAAAATACACTCCAAAACTGAAAACGTCATGTTTCCTTTTCAGTAACATCGTAATTTAAATCCAATACTGGATATAACTGTCTTATACCAGATTCAAATTCCATTGTCCAACATAAGACAGAATGTAAGACAGACGCTTTCCTTTCTTGATATGCGCAAGTCAATACAGACATAAACCTTCAGGAGGAGTATGAAATGGTTACATATATTTTTCAAACGAGATGAGGGATTTCAACATTTTTCTTGAACCATTTCCCATGCAAAACACTAAAATTTATTGGGAGGCGTCATTGTTTACTCTCTTAGAGTACATGAAAAGGTAAATATGATGTACTTAGATAAATGTTTTATCTATATTGTCCCACGGGGCTTCTGAGGTACGGTCATCTGATACATATCTGAAAACACCCAGACAACAAGTTAATTAGGATTTTCGGAGTACCGGGCCTTCGGAATATCGGGCCTTCGGGTAAGTGGGCTGTCCCCGAATTGGCCAACGCTCTTGTGTAGTGAAATACCAAGCATAATTTGGGTGAACCTTTCTGTGACATCATCATGTTATACACGTATAATTGACCTGGATTTTACATCTGACTCCCCTGAATACATACTATGGCGGGATAAATTTATAGGGTTCAGACGCGAATCCAAAATTTTGTCGACAAGGGGTCTGAATTTTCCGACAGAGGGTCAAAGCATGCTTTTGTGAGTAAATTCACTTATTTTACATAAAAGTTAACAAGAGAAGTGATTTTCTCAGAATCTAAGGGTGGTCCATACTCCCGATCCATCCCCCTGGATCTGCGCATCGAGTTGTAACAAGGAATGTAAACTTGGTTTGTATCTTGTCGAATGAGATTTTTCATCTCTCTCATTCTCTCTCATATCTGGCTTGCACTTCATAAAAATTGGTGTTTACAGATGTATTTATGCAATCTGGAATTGCCGTCTATGACTAGCTCGATTTTTAAAAAAAAAATGCAGTACTTATTTCATCTTCAAAATGTGAAAATATAGAAAAAGGAGCGAATTAAGGTATGATTGCATAAGAAGTTATTATCATGCGTTTTTTAAATTATACAGAGTTTGAAACTAACAGATTCGAACAACTAACTTTGAAAACAGCTACGAATGACTAACTTTGAAAATTGTAGGTGTTTGTACATGTACCGCGTGCCTATGTTGCATATCGCAGAGAAACATTTTTAACAGTTTCCGTAATTTTTACAAATAATATCTATAATGTGTATAACGTTGACTAAGTATGTCGTCGATAGAACAAATCTTCTGATGTACATGTACTTGAGATTTAAAAATTGTATGGCGCCGGGCATATATATGGAAAAAATTATGTCAAATAAGATGGTACATGTATATAGACTGTCACATACAATTCATGTCGGGTTTGCGCCACTTGGTTTAAAATGTGGAAATTTCATGTTTGAGAAGATTCTAACAAATAATATCAAAGAATAAAAACATTGACACTTTATCAAACAAAAATACAATAAACCTGCTAAAGTACATATTTTCTCCTATTTACAAAGCCTGCTGACCGTTAGATTGCTGTCGCATATCATTGGAAGAAACATAACTCTAACAACCATGACTGTGTTTGTGTAGAGAATTTTATCTTTCACTATCAAAGTAATTATTTATTCTTTAAAATTTACTGCTACGCAACAATTCATGCAAACACAACACGCACATTCCATTGTGTATACATGTATATGTAGATATATTAAATACAAAAGTATCGTTATCTATAATTGGAGTTTCAATAACAATATACTAGAAGATTCATTTTGTTTACGTGTTGTTTTAAAATTCTGTCATTTCTATTTTTATTTTACTTTGTGATTTTTCATTTGTCTGTTTTTATTGAAATAAATAAAGTAATGAACCAAAACATTGATAATAATGACTATTATTATAAAACGTAAATATTTCTTTTAAAAATGAAATAAAATAAATTACATGATAAATTAGAAGCCGTCAATGACACTACCGCTGTGCGCAGCGTCAACATTTACTGATTGACTATCCATAATTTGTTTTACGTCACTTCACAATTATTTCAGATATATGGTGACGACATCTGTCTGATGTTATCCTTTTACAACGGACCCACCAGAAGCAGTGAGGGTTCTTTTATGTCACGCCTACCGTGACACAGGACCTCGGTTTTTACTGTCTCATCCGAAAGCCAAGATACCAGGTGTGCCCACGGCAGGAGTCGAGCCCAGGACTTTTCGGTCACGAACCGAACACCTCATCCACACTGCCACACTGGTTTACTTCAAAGCTTAAACTTACGAAGAAGACAAATATTTGTCAATGACAACCATGACTAATTTTTTTACAAACACTGTTTTCATTATTGCCAACAAAAGAGTAAGATTCATAGCAAGTCAAACAATATGTTCCAAATGTCTCAAACAGTAGATGTGATTACATGAATTACATTTACAAACTGACTGTATAAAGCTACATATGACTTCAATAACTGTATGTTTCTCTCTTATGCCTGTGTTGATTTTGTGTAGAATATACATCTATACTTCTATTACGATGAATTACATTACTTTAAAGATATCCAGGTTTCAACTGACTATTCTGCTTCCAGTAAATAAACAGTACACATGTGTACTAGAGTCTAGCTGTTTCTGTAAGGTGCACCTTGGAAGATTAGTATGCTTCAAGGTTGCATCCAATAATTCACCCACACCGTTACAAATTTTTCATCCACATCTAAAATGTACCAGATTCTGCGTTGACATTTTGTAAAACATTTATGATTCAATCAATATGCCTTCGATATCATATTCATGGTTTATTGCATTTGTGTAGGAATGCCATTTATTTTGTATTTTGTATTTATCAGAAGAATTTGTCATCTGTTTAGGGCTTTTTGTTTTGCATTATAGATCTACGTAAGCTATTGGATAAGGCTTTAGGTTTCAATTTGTAGCATATGTGACTGTAAGTTTCCGTGACATTTAACAGCACAAAGACTCTAGAAAATATTGCATACAATAAAATCATGTACAATAATTATTTTTTTAATATTTCATAGAATTAAGCACTCCAGTAACCTTTGTTAGAGCTATTTTGTCAATTAGAGCTTGTTCATAATACATGATTATTCAGATATATCACCTTTACAGTGTTATATACGCTATAACTACTAGTACATTGTAAAGACTCTAATTCAAAAACTACAGTGTCCAAATTTAGGAACAAACGTGTTCCAAGTCCACTCGCCTGAGAACGACGCAAACGAGTCCATTTTAACTCCATTCGCAAGAGAAATTCGACCCCATACCATTGAGACCAAGTCGGGTAAATACTAGATCAGCAAACCCATTTTCGTTGATACCCGATTACAGAGACAAAGACTACTTTCTCTCTGTCTCTGCCGATTATTGTTTATTATCATCATCGGCGTCATCATCATCATCATCGTCGTCGTCGTCAAAAGTCAAAAGTTCGAATTTTCTGCGATAACAGCCGGAATCAAGATGTACAAGCCTCTGGTGACAAATAAACGCTGGCAAAAAATGAACTTACTAGATCATAGAGATATCTTTTCCAAATAAGATCTATGGCTTTAATTTGCTAGCTGCCGTTTTATCTGAAAACACCACAACATTCTCCACTTTGCCACTTGTCTATACAGTATGACGTCAGATCTCGCAGAACGCGACTTTGAATTTGTGACGAATGAGAAAGAAGCTGAATTCGAGGTTGCTTTTTTTGTTCACAAAAAATGTGCCAGCTGCTGAAGTGTCACGGATATCAAAAGTAGGAGAAGGGCAGAGACTTTCGGACTACTTTCCGACAAGCTTGGAAAAACAACCACGATTGTATTGTGGTAAATTAAACATGATAGATGACGGAAACACAGGTCGACCGGTGACATCTGTTTATGTTGGAATAAAGTTAAAAGTGTTGTTTGTAAATAACATAAATTTTAAGATGAATGTATTTATCAACAGGATATTGAAAACAATCATCAAAATTCGCCATCTTTTCAGAATTTTTAACAGCCGCTGATTTCAAATACATGTACATCCGATGTTGTTTTTCCGAGTGTACGACGGAAAGCCCGAGAAAATGCGATTGGAAAATACTGTCATGTTGTAATTTTTTAATCTACTTGGGGGTGGTAAATACAAAAACTAGAACATAACAAGTTACATGGATATGCAAACGGAATAATTAAGACTACATAAAAAGAAACTGACAAATGTAGGATAATCTGTAGGAAAGACTTTGTATTACTTCCTAGTGACAGGTTCGAGGTAGAGTTATATTGCCGGTATAAGGTAGAATTTGGACCCCCTCATTGAATATTGACCCCGGGTCCATATTCAATGGATTTTTCGTTGATTTATGACCAGCCTTGACCGTTGAATGTTGAATACGCTGTTGAATTTTGACACCAATTTCAGTCAAAATTCCACGGATGAAAAATCCGCAGACAGGTCATAATTCACCATTGAAATCCGCAGACAGGTCGTAATTCCACATATGACTTCTGGTCATAATTTAACATTGAATAATGGCCCGGGTCATAATTCAACGTGGAATCACGACCCTACATACCTGTCCTATTTAAGAGGTCATTATGTACTTTAACCGACAAAAATATGGACGCATATATTCAATCAAAGACAAGTAAGTTTAAGAGTTCAAATCTTGCGAATATATCAACCTAGATATGACTAGGGTCATAATTTAACGTTGAATAGTGACCCTGGGTCATAATTTAACGTAGAAAAAATAACCTGGGTCATAATTTAACATTGCATTCGGTCCCGGGTCGGGATTCAACGTTGAAATGTGACTCTTCCTATATGTAGACGTTAAAATACAAGTACATGTACTACAAGTCGAAAACGGAATTGACATATCTTTATTATAGAGAATATCACGTGATAAATATTTCTCCAACTGCGTAATATTTAAAAAATGAACAAATTAACATTTTAAAGTGACATCACAATTGAAATATCATAGATATTTTTATTTTTCCTGCATGTACGTAAAATTTCTTGCACAATAAAACAATTGCAACAAATGAAAGACAAAATCGATAGAGGTCATTCCTAATTTAAACATGAGGCCTAGGAGGGTCTATATCATTCGCTTTAGCACCATAAGCAAATGTGCAAAATATGCCAAGTAAGTTAAAAAACAAAACCCAAAAAAATTTGTATTTTATTATTATTTTTTTTTTTACATTTTTAGATAGTTCCGATGCATTTCGTAGATTGCCGTGAGTATCTAATTCTGCTGTTGTACAGAGAAAAAGTTGACCAAAACCGCCTCTTCTGCAACCTATACTGCTTTCATCTCCTGCATGGTTCCATCCCCGAGGTGATCTAACTGCCATTAACAAACATGGTGGGGACTTTGGGTATTTGCTTTCTGTGAAGTGTCGTTGAACTCATTGCAATGGTTTCAGATATAAAGTACAACATTTGTAAAGTTAACTGACGGATGACGGATTGCCGTGGGTCTAAATTCAATGGTGTCAAAATTCAATCTTACTCGGCCGTCCGCATAATGTTATGTATTTATGATATTTGTTCCATTTAATGCTGGGATGTATGGGCTCTTGTCTGCCGAACCGTTTATCAAAATAGCAAGTTGATGCGAGGTAAAAAAAATTGTGGCATTAATCCATCATAAACAAAACACGGCCACGACTTGTTGCTAGAAAGAACAAAACAATAGACCATAGATGACATTGTAATAAACGAAACAGTAGATGAACAGATGTTCATTAGATGGCATGAAATACTGTCAATAGTATCAGATACATATGTTAGGGCCATAATATCCTCGACTAGATACACAATACAGACTAATTCAATACAGTGTAAAGCAATATGGTAAAAACCATCATTACTAGTAATGCGATATGAAAATGTATGCAGATTTGTGTGTTTTCTATATATTGATTCACATTAAGAATTAATGTATTGAATTTTGAAAATGAACAAATTCTATTAAGTGGAGCATTTCGTTATTTATTTTTCAAGACAAATACATATAATTAATAGTTGCATTTTCGAGGCAACAGTTGTAAAAAGCCTACATAACTGCATTATCAGAGTTGGTTTTTTATGTGTCAATAGAAGTGAAAATACGACGGTCGTCACGGTGACAAGTATTGTTTGCTCTGATTGGGCAATCTCGGTGACGTATTTATCAATGCGCCAAATTTAAAAATTTCGGGGAATATTGCAAGTTTCATCATAATTTTTGTTGCTTTCCTTGTTTTCTTTGCTTTGTCCACAAAGGTTCTAACAATAGAGAACGTCTAAAGTATCAACTCTCCGGTGACTGGAAAAGCTGTAATTTGATGGGTCACATCTTTCATAAACCGACACGTTATCATTAAACTGTGGCCACAGACGAAGTATCGCGTTTCCAGAGATTATTAAGTTTTGGCTACAGTTTAATAATCTGCAAGAACGAAATACTAAATCTGTGGCCACAGAAAAAAATATTTGGGAATGACACAATTTCTCATTCCATGGGATCGAGATACGCTATCTGTGACCACAGATTGACAATCGTTTTAATAATCTATTGGAACGAGATAATAATTTTTTAAATGTCGGCTTACAGCCACTGTATATTAAATACATGTAATACAAAGGAATTAAAATTCTGTACTTCCTGCTTCTCGACAGAACCTTAACTTTTATCTCAAAACCTTAAAGTTTTTATGGTGTTAAAAATCATGTCAACCAGTGTGTATAAAACAGTTACCATTTGCATGTTACAAACTTTATAATAATCGAATTAGTTGTGCGCTTTAATTGATCGGCATTATATTGAGTATGAAAGTGAAAGCGCGTTTAACACATTGGCATGAAATAGCATGCTGTTATGGAAAGCCAAAGGGTTCAATATTCTATCTATGTAGTTCTTCTTGTTTTTCTTCCAATACGAAGTGTACTCAAAAGTTGAGCGTTATACTTCATGTGGCAGTCATTATAAAAGCCTCTCAGGGCAGTATAATACAGTTAAAAAGTTAAAATCTTTTGTCCTCATCCTAAGCTGAAGTGGGCAAGTGGTATGTTGCCCATTGCAGTCCTGTAGTCCTCCAAGGAACATGCTGATGTCATTGCTGATGGAAGTCTGTTCCAATCCCTGATGGTTCGCGGGAAGAAGGAGAACAGGTATACATCCTTTTTCGCTGTTGGGATGCGAAAGGTATGTTGTCCCCTTGTCCTGGTGTCTGTCTGGATTAGGTATTGTTCTGCTGGAATGGCCACTAGATTGTGCTGGATCTTGAATAGCAACAGAAGGCGGATCTTTACTCTTCTGATCTGTAGTGGTTCCCATCCCAGGGAGTTGACCATGTTGGTGACACTGCCTGCTTTCCTATCCCAGTAGTTCCTTGTA
The DNA here is from genome assembly GCA_035048485.1 of Pteria penguin. Taxonomy (NCBI): domain Eukaryota; kingdom Metazoa; phylum Mollusca; class Bivalvia; order Pterioida; family Pteriidae; genus Pteria; species Pteria penguin. The sequence continues at coordinate 40,503,131 of CM068581.1, forward strand.
GCGAATCGTGCCGCTCTACGTTGGACTTTCTCTATCTGGTTGATCTGTCCGCTAGTGTGAGGGTCCCATATGGAGGCAGTTATGTATTTGTTGTTGTGAAATGCGTTATTGGGTCATTGTAAACATTAAAATATTAATCCGTAACTTTACATTTGTAGTACATAACTGTTCGTTTACAAAATGAAGATGTAAGAAGATGTCTGTGTAAATGTAGTACAAGTAAATGCTTTATTCGTTCATTGTAGTTCAAAATGTTCTTATCTGATCTTCCGTAAATTGCAGTTGCGAGTTTTCAGAAACTTGTTATTTGTTGATGCGTGCAATGTTAGTTCGACATTCGTATTTCATCATTCGTAATTTTTTTTCAACATTTGTACGGTAATATACCATTATGACGACAGAGGGCGCGCACTACGGCGAATCTTTTGTGAAACTGACTATAGAATCTATAGGGATAGTGTACTGAGCAGGGCGCACAAGAAACGCTGAGTGGACCTATGCTGTGACGTCAGCTATATACATAATCCTGAAAGTTGGTAAGTGCCATATATTTTAAGATTATATGTGAAAATTGTAGATCTTATAACTGTTGACGACAATTATCAGATGTGCTGTAATCTGCAATCTTGTGTTGACAGAATTTCAAAACCAAGAACGGAAATTATTATCATTCTCGAAGTCGGACATCCGGGTATTTGATAACGGTCATTCGGAACGTTTGGGGTAAAGCATCGGACTTTATCATAGAGAGCAATGCGTATTCCGGGAGGAATTTTGGTAAAAAGGAGTAATTAAAATATTTAGTCATTCAAATAATTAAATACGGAATACAAGTTTTACACATTTTCGATTGGATTTTATAATAAAACCCTTTAAAATGATACAGAAGAACTTAAGTTTGTATGAACGCTAACGATAAACCCCGAGTTTTACCCCAACTATCAGATTGACTGACTCCTCGGGTATCTATGTAGAGCAATAGAGACAGTGACGTCACGCCGACTTCGAGAATCTCGGGAATATCTTGTACTTCCTTTTCCCTTGTCGCTACCAGGGCTCTGGAATGTCGCGTTTTTATCAATTGAATAGAAAATAACAAAACACTCAAACATTATTTTTATCAGTTATACTATACGACATATATACAACAGATGAAGACGCGGACAAATAAAAGGATATTGCCGTGATTACAGGGATATTCACCCATCGCTGACTTTCGTGAAAGTTAAAACCTCTTCGAAGCATCAGCATAAACTTTTTAAAATTTTGTTGTCAAATAGTATGTGAAACAGACATGCCATCTGCTACAAAAAGAGCTGATGAAAACAAAAACGTATTATGCATTTGCTGTAAGAAATGTGTCTACATTACTACCATAAATGCGAAACTGACCAACCACATGTGTATTGTCCACTGAATAACTCATTTGATATGAAATAGGCGAAAACTTGTAGTATAATTTCTTCAAACATTGCTTGACTTTGACCATGCTGCTCCGAATTCATTTAAGTTCGTTTAGACAAAAACTATTTTTTCTACCTACCTTGCCTTACTTTTTTTGGGGGGGGGGACAAAGAGGCAAGAAACAGGACTATATTTGGCCTAATATACATTAGAAATCATCATCTCTCACTTCCACTCATTATATTCAATTATAAGATACAATGTTGAAATTTACGTGCCCACATGGTAAGTTGTTTCCGTAGGGGAACTGCAGTCCAGACCCGCCAGATCAACAATCGTGATATTGTGGAAGAAGATAGGCACCACAGCTATACAACAACTCCTGTGGAACTCTGTCGAAGTATCGGACCATCTGCGCTGATAGTCTTTTATTACAATAAACAACTCGCCTCTTATCACATCACCCACATATTATAAAATCACACACTTTCCCTGAAATAAATTCACAAAATAATCCTCCATTTATTTATCATCTTAAGAACTGCTGTGCTACCAAACAAGAGAGTGAGACAAACAGAAAAATGTTATCGGGAAATGATCCTTAAAATTGCTATCCTTTGTAAACTTCGCAATAAAAGTACCTTTTGTGGAATAATATTTACATGTAATATACATGTTTCATCATCAGATATGTATGATATTGCATTAAAAATAACGAAGTGTTCTAATTTTAATAGAATTTGTTCAATTTTAAAATTCAGTAATAATTGTAATTCCTGATATGAGTGCAGATATAGAACAAATACAAAACTACTCTGACAATGCATTACTATGGATTTTAGATTGACACCGTATAATGTACTCGATCAATGACATTATGATGACCCTAACATGCGACATCATGATATATACTTGTATCTGACACTATTGACCACTTATGTCCTAGTTTGTTTCTCATCTATTGTCCTTGCTCATCCGATTGTCATTCTAATGTTATTTAACAATTTTTTTGCGGACCAATATCAAGACATCCATACGGCTGATATACTCTCTGATGTTAAAATAAATACTTTTGCAAGTTTGTTATTCCCATACCTTCTTATTTCAGAGCGAACAAGTTTACATGTTCTGTCTTACCCTATAACAAACTTGCTCACGTGTCCTTTCGCTACAAAATAAATGTGGACTTAGGACTCCTAACGCGAGAACGAACGTGTTCATGTCTACGTTCTTGAATCTTAAAAACAAATGTATTCACATTACGTATTACATGAAAGCTTATATGTTAGAAACATTTTTTCTAACATTATTGCTAAGATATTGACGAGTCATCTAACTTCAAAACGTTTGCGTTCTTATATATTTTCTCATTGTAGAATGAATATATTCTCATGTTTTACTCATCTTAAAATCTATATAGGTCAAAGCATAGTAGTTCCGTTTTCCATAGGGTCACATGTTAAATTACCAAACTTCCAGCAAGATTTACACAACATCCTACATTTTAGCTATATACAATCCATATATCAAAATGTTTGTCAGACCCTCCTCTATCTGAATTTTAACAGTTTACCATAGGTCATCCAACTTTCCAACTTAATTTCGAGAAAATCCTGCTGGAAAGCGGTCAACCCCCCCCCCCCCCCCCAAATTTTGCCAAAAATTCAAATGTAAACAGCAACCCCCTTTTATGTCATAAAATTTTTGGGAGGTGTTTATCTGGTCTAAAATCTTGATCTATGTGCATATATCTTATGCTGCTGGTTTATTTTATGCAACAAAGAACAGGGAATTGAAATTGATCGCTCTTTTTTCTTGAACCACGATTTTACCTTTTATATTAATAATCAACCCAGCAGTCACGACAGAATGGACATGCACTTCGCCATCAAGGCCTTTTGCTTAGGGATTAACTTTGACAATTTTACAAAATTGTTAAAGCTAATCCTTATAATTTGATGAAAGACTAGAATAATTTGAATTATCAACATTAGATTCTTATTTAAACTGCAAATGAAAATGTAACAACAAGAGCGGAGGAAAATATCCGCTCCTAGCAACCGGAAGTGGGCATGTCTGATGAACTAAATTTCCAATTTATGAAGCCGCGACATGCTTTCAACGGCCAATCAAATTTCTGGTTTCATAAAAAATTAAATGATTTCTTACTATACTAATGTCTAACGAACATTGCTAAGTTGATCATGTGACTACAGGTATTAAATACATGGCACGTTTACACCTACATTCAATCATATAGTCATTCCCGATGTTACTTAACCAAAGGTAAGATATATTTTCTTTTGCACAAATCAAGCTTAAAAATCAATATCATTAACAATGATTGATAATGTGTTACAAATTTAGCTTTCATATTTTCACTTTTTATAAATAACCAACACTATATTGTTGAATAGAAACACGAAAAAAAATCGTGAAAGTTTGCAAGAAAGCTTTGATTCTTTATTTGATGGTTTATCGTAGTTAACTTCCATATTGTGATTAATTTCAACAACATTTTACAACGTGAATGGGATACATTTTATGTACATTCATACATACATACATAGTCTTTACATAATCATCTAAAAGACGGACCGGTTAGTCGTGATTTAGTGTCTTTGTCTCCTTCATGTGCTCATGTATATATATATATATATATATATATATATATATATATATATATATATATATATATATATATATATATATATATATATATATATATATATATATATATATATATATATATGAGTGTGTATGTATTTCCTGAAGAGTTGTTCGAGACCGGGAGAAGTAAGTGTTGCATGCATGCAGAGGACACCTACTCCTCCAGGGCATCTGGTCTAACCTCAATTTAATTATAATAATTTTTAGCATTTGTATGAATATTATATGACATTGTACGACATATTGTCCCTTTATTCCATGGACTTCGAGATTAGTTAACACTTCGGTACTTCTTCGTATTCACTTCATCGGGAATGTGAGAAAAAGACTCGAATGTTCTCAACCCTCAATGGGGACGGCCCACTTACCCGAAGGCCCGATATTCCGAGGGCCCGCCTCTCCGAAAGTTCGATACTCCGAAGGCCCATTACTCCAAAGGCCCGGTACTCCGAAAAACCCAATTAACTTGTTGGCTGGGTGTTTTCAGATACGCATCAGATGACTGTACCTGAGAAGCCCCGTGGGACAATATAGATAAAACATTTATCTAAGTACATCATATTTACCTTTTCATGTACTCTGAGAGAGAAAACAATGCGCCTCCCAATAAATTTTAGTGTTTTGCATCGGAAATGGTTCAAGAAGAATGTTGAAATCCTTTATCTCGTTTGAAAAATATATGTAGCCATTTCATTTCATTTGATCGTTGTTACAGATTTAACATACAATACTGTACATGTAATTTCAGTCATATGAAGTCTTGTTTGGAATGGGAATCATTGTTAACGATAAAATAGCAAGATGTTTCCAATACTTTTTAATAAATTGTCTTGGAGAGCTATGTTGTGACAACCTGTTTTGCAATAAAATTATTGCATTCTTGATTAATATCGTTTTATGGTGATTCCCCCTGGAAAAATTACTATTTGTAAGTTGATTTATTTTAAGGCCTTTATTCATGAAATCGAACACGTTCTATTTCTGTATTTGTGATATCATACATCACTTTGTTCCTGTCACTCTGCTCATACCAAATCTTAAATGCTCCAATTGAGTCTTGTTTTTGAATTTTACAATCATTTGCATTCGATAAATTTGTGCATAGTTGAGTTCGTGCCGAGGGAGCAACCATTTGATTTTTATGGGTGGGGGGATGAGGGAAGGGGACAGGAAGATCTTTGTCAGCCGGAATATTTTTATTGCAATTTTCAGAGCTGGGATTTTTTTTTCGCGGCCCATTGGGCCCGATATTGTTATTCAAAAATGTTTTTTTGCCGATCCCGCCCCTTCGGTCCGGCATTTGTTTTTTGTTTTCCTTTCATTTTTTGCAGTGTCCCTGGCCGCTCTCCTCCCCTTTCGTCAAAGTCAAAAGTTTGCTAGAAAACAAAATATGAATTAAACAAAACATGCATTTTATAAAGGAGAGAATACCAAGTAAATAAACCCACTTACCATCGTGAGAGGTTTCCGTATATCAAGGATATAAACTTGGGTTGGATAAGAGGTGGATGGGAACATAAGCATGAAACCCTAAAATGGGGTATGGTCCCCCTTCCTTGACCATCGAAGAATCAGATCAATTGAAATATTTATATATTCATGAAGATATAAAAATGTACCCCTTTAATCCTCACGCTCCTGTATAAAAAGAGAAGACAGGACATTAATGCTTTCCTCGTCTTCAAAGTTTTTACTTGCCATTTTTGTACAATCCTCTATTCTGTTCTCATGAATAATCAACTTAACCAAGTTCTTTAGTCACATACATGTGTACCATAACAGAAATCACAATTTTTTTCTTCTCAGTCTGATAAGTTGGAAATCGGGTAGTGTTTTGTTGAAATTCTAGGTAGAAATAATCCAAGACTTCTGATTGATGTTTAAACTCAGTGCTGATAAAAAGTCTAAACCCCCTTCCCATTCTGCAATATTTATCAGTCCTTTTTCATGAAATTCATTAAAGTTTTCTTAAATTTGCATTTTGAAGTGCTTTATCTATACATGCAAGTCCGAAGATTTTAGAACCTTTCTAGGTTTCTACGTTTTCCAGAAATATAAGGATAGAAACGGTAAATATTGTAAGTCTGTAAAATAGTCTTGCCAAAATAAAATAGACTGTAGACTGGGGCAAGTGCAGGAAGGGGGGCACGTCTGATGAAATGGTAGAACGTTTACCGTTTAGAACATTAAGTGCTCTAATTACAGAGCAAATCCTTGTTTTTGTCGAGAAATAAAAACAATTTTCGGAGAACCGGGCGTTCGGAGTATCGGACCTTCGGAGTATCGGGCCTTCGGAGTAAAGGGCCTTCGGAGTAACGGGCCTTCGGAATTTCGGACTTTCGGGGTAACGGAGTGTAACCGTTTTCAATGTACGTCACGTCAAAGCAATATCTTATATATGATGTCCGCCCAAGCAACAGTTCTGTGGTTTTAGCCTACTCCGTGAAACGCGGCCTGTACATTTTCATCGAAAAGACTCGGTCTTCTCAGTCCAAGTATGCTAATCAATAATTCTACTTCTATCTTTAATATTCTCAAAGTTTACTTTCATTTTTTATTACTGTTCCAACCTCACGGAAGCGAATTGTTGCCAAAAAAGAAATCATTTTTCTTAAAAACTAAATCGTACCTAAGGGATACTAACTAAGTACGAACGACATATTAAATCGTACTTAAGGGATACTAACTAAGTACGAACGACATACTAAGTTGTAGGAACAACAGTCTTAGTGGTATATATAATGCTTAGATACTGATACTAATTAGAGATATAGTCTATCACGGAACCCATAGAAGAACCAGGGGTGGAACCAGGTGCCATGGAGAAGTAAGCATTTCTTGCTGAGCGATCACACCCACCGTGATGCCATAAGATGTTGTGAGATAGTATAATTCGTAATCCCATCAGGAGTTGACGGTATATCCCTACTTACAATCAGTAAAAAATAATAATAAGTAGAATTATATTGTCTGAATACCACAAAACAAAAGCTTTAAGAAGGACTACAGTCAGATAAGTGAGTCAACATGTCACTGATTCTAATGAGTGCAAACAAAGGCTTTTATAGCTGCCGCAAAATTTGCGAAATGTACACTTCAAAGGTAGTTTTCCGTTTTCTTGTGATATTAACTTTTCACTGAATAGCTTGCTTCGGTAAATGAAAGAACGTAGTCTGAAGAAACTTTAGCATATCGGAGCAGTTGAGACATATAGACACCACACGGAATATTACTACATGTTTATGGAAAGTAAACAATTAGAAAAATTGAAATCGCAACGTTTGTCATATAGTGAAGTAGTAATGTAAAGATGATGGATAAATCCAAAGCACAAGTCCAAAAATCATAAAACCAGAAGACATACAAAATCAGTGAAAATGAAAAACAAATGGAAAATAACAAAATATGTCTACTTGAAGAGCATATGTGAACCCTTGTGATGGAGTGAGATCAGGTGCCCGGGGAGAGTGAGCATCTCCTACTTGCTAGCAACACCCGTCACATATACCCAGTAGAAAGAGTCAGATCGTGTAAATTCCATATGTATTTATATATGGAGAAGTCCTTTTCTAACAAAGTTACCTTTGTTAGAATATATTGAGAGTACTTATGTATCAGAGCTTTTTTCATTTATAGATAAGGGGCTGTTGTTTAGATGTTTTGGAAGGTTTTTTGTATTTAATTTGCTTGCTTGCTTTCTTGTTTGTTTGTTTAGTTGATTTTTAATTTGTTTTATCTCGCCTGAGCCAACAGCTCAAGTAAGCTTCTGTCATAGCGTGTCGTCCAGCGTCCGCACGTCGTTGTAAACTTTTCACATTTTCGACTTCTTCAAAACAACTGGAAGGATTTTGATGAAACTTTGTAAGCACAAAGTAATCATGGTCCCTACAAATGTTGTTGTTTTTGTCCGGATCCATCAACAGGTGGCACCATCACAAACAACTCCTTCAGACCGACTGTTTACAGAGACAAATTTAGTGCATAAAATGATCTAGAGGGGTGTGTGAAGAAGTGTTGTAGTTTTTGGTTCTATTCTTAAATCAATTTTTTTGAAGTTTTCCATTTGTTTGATTGTTTGGTTTGTTGTGTGTGTGTGTGTGTGTGTGTGTGTGTGTGTGTGTGTGTGTGTTTGTAAGGCCCGGCAAATGAGAACAAGACCTTGAATACACACCAAACAAGTGAGGTCCTCTGGGACAAATGAGGTCCTGCTCAGGACCTCATTTCGAAAACAGGTTCAAATCGTCAAATAAGACCCTACTCTAATAGAAAAAAACTAAAAATATAATGGTTGCAATTGGAGCGTTTCATCTGATTTGTGTATCGCGATGTACACGGATTTTACAAAAAGTGCGCCTGATTGACTCACACACTGTTTAACTCTACTTCCGGTGCATGCGCAAGGGCTGTGCTGCAGGATGTCGCGCCTCTAGAAACTACTAAGAAAGGCCAACGAAGTTCTGAGTAAGTTTGTTTAATTTCTTGGTATATCTTTAATAACTTTCCAAACTTATAGATGTCTAGTAAGTTTTATCCTAAATGTCCTATTTAGTAGTAGAGCGATTGACTTTACAGTTGCGAATTTACTCTGACTGTGGTAAAATTAAGTTTAGGGCTAGTTACACCCAGTTACAATGCAACAGAGAGAAATTCATCAATAAGACTTTATAAGTTTAGGACTGTAGATATGACAGTATTCTTTTATTATGAATGATGATGGCATTATCTTGTCCTGTTGCCAGTTTCACAAAAATTTTGGGATTTTTTGTAACTTGGAACTTCAATGATTATTTCATTTCCTATCAAATTCTGAACAATTTCTACCAAAAAGTATTCTTCTACTACCGCTGAGTGGCCTCAGTCAACAAGCTGACCATACTGCCACGGTCAATATCTACGACTAATAGAACAATGGAACATGTTTTAATTGTACTTTCAACGTTACAATTTATACAAATATCATTGATCAAAAGTAACAGGAAATCCTAAGAGTTATCATATGTTTTTTTGTGAAACTGGTTGCACCTGCCTCTAAATTTATACAGCTTTTAGCATATTTCATTCCTTGATATTATCATTCAGTTTTAGTAAATACAAGTTGTTGTACATGTACCTGCCTAGCTATAAAATTTTTCCCTTCCCACACAGTTTAAATTACCATCGGTTGTTTACAATGTATGTGTGTGGGAGGACTTCAATTCCTTTCCATAGACTGCTATGGCGCAACGCCGATTGTGAATCACAATCGCACTTTCCTACATGGCTGCAAGAAATTACTTCACATGTTGCTGAACTTATCATATATTAGCCATAGGCTTTGAACCTTGAAAGCGACTATCTGATCGTTCTTGTTAAAAGCAGAAGAAAATCTTTTGACAGTCTGAGATTTTATATGAGTGCCCGAGTGGTTTGACCTACTTTTCAAAAACTTTAATCTGCAGCATAAATTTTGAAATAAGAGGAGTAGAGTCTTGAAACTTGACACATGTATACCTGGTGACAGTACCTTTCGTTTGACTTTGAGAGCATAACTTTTTATGTTTTGACCTTGACTTTTGAATTTGACCCCCTTCCCTAACATTGCTCCCACCGTCGAGCTACGTTGTCTTCTGACAACTCTTGAAAGTAAATAATTGTCGCCATTTTATTTTATGAAACAGGAATATGTCGAACAGGACACTACGTACCACTACCAGGCTTTTTAATTCTACACCTGAATGTAACAAATTTGAAGTAAAGCAACTAAATTCGAAAGGAAGGGCTATTTTTTCAAAACACCAATTTAAGAGAGGAGACTTTCTATTGGAATATAGGGGTTTGTTGCTGTTCGAAAGCCCTAGGACAGATGACGATACATACGTATTCGAGGCAAAGTGGAAAGGGAGGCCATTTTGGTAAGCATAAAGTGATAAACAAAAAGAACTGTACTTGACCAAATAAAATATGTCTGTTTACGGTTTCCCGACCAACCCTATTTTTTTGGTGCTGACCCAAAAACATTTTTTTTCCAGATTTTTTGAAAATCCGGATTTTTACGGTCCCGTTTCCGTTTTGAAGGCTAAGATCGATCACGAGTCATCAAAACGTTTGTATCAACGTGTTTGAAATGCTTTTAAATATGGCAACACACCATGTGTTGGCCGTAAGCGTGGCAAAATGTAGCCATCAGTTCAGTGAAGATTTTGTCATAAAAAAGTTTGTGATAACTTTTCCTGGATGACATCATGATTGCTGAGGCTGTTTATCCATTTGTCCCCTAGAAACATTGAAGGAAATAATCCTGCAACTTTTGTTGTAAAACAAAACTTCTGGAAAGGACATCAACTGGAAATATACTGTAGTATATATTTGTTTGATTAGTCTAACGTCAAAGGGTTCAGTAAAAAAAAAACACATAATAATCAGATACTATCACTGAAAAAACGTGTTCCGTCTGTGATCGAGAGGTCACCAGTTCGAGCCCGTCCCGGCCACACCGGTGTTTTGTCTTTCGGATGAGACAGTAAAAACCGAGGTCCCATGTCATGATAGACATGGCACGTAAAAGATCCCTCACTGCTTCGGATGGGTCCGTTGCACAGGTCTAACAGACCTGTTTACCCTCCGTATTCTTCCGTATTTTGTACACATTTTCAACAAAAATACGGAATACGGTTTGAGGTGGTAAAAATACGGATAAAAGGATTTTATAGAATATTTTCATTTGTGCCGAAGCTTCATTTTTTCCAAAAGATGCAATAATACTTGAATAATTAAGTTTCTCTTATATTGTACCACAGGCAGTGGTGATTGTTTATACTTGGAATTTTTGGTCAATCTAGATTGAAATATAAGGCATAGAATTTTTAATATTCTTTCCAATTTATGAATTAAATGGAAAATCTGTAACACAAATCATTCAAGCATTGATTATAAATGTATAAACACTCTGTGTAGAATTACATGCATATGCATTTAAAAAGAAAAGCCTATACCGGTATATACATTTACCTTTACGATGAAAAATACTGACAAGTGCTCGAAATTCTACATGTAACAGGTCACTTGAAAAATACTGACAGAATACAAACAGGGTAAACAGGTCTAGTCTAAATTTGTATGCCCCGCATCAAGCAGATGCCGTCACCATATAAATGAAATATTCGTGGTGTGACATTAAACAAAATCAATCAAAAAAATATACCAACGCTGAAAAAAATAAAATGAAAATAAAAAATCGACCTACCGACCCTATTTTTTTTTTGTGATGAAACCTTCAACAGACATATTATTTTATTTGGCCTTACAAGATTCAAACTCATAAAACATTAATGCCTTAATGGTATATATGTATATTTCTTTTGCCTTGGACTAGTTTGACCCATTGATTCAATGGGAATGCTTAAATTTAGTCATGTGACTGCCCGACAAATTCTTGTGGAAAGTCAGTTACAAATTTGTAAGGCAATGGAGGACAGTTAGTGTAATTCAGAACTATTGCTTGGTAAAGCAGGAGGACTGTAGGAATCACTATGTCTGTCTGTCATACCTATAATGGTCTTGGACAAAACAGATCAGTTATTACATGGCAAACATAGCCAAACATAGCCTAACTAATGGTATGTGGGAATTTCTTGTCATGGTTGATTTTTTTCATTTTATAATTATACAGATACATGTCCGTAGTGTCCATACAAAAATTTTAGGGTGAAGAAATACATCAGTATCGATATATATCGTTATATTGACAATACGAAAAATGTGTATTGCACCTACATGTATGTGGTATGATCAAGAAATTCTCGGCCCGATGTACTTCTAGCCACTACGCTGACATTTACACCTGTTACATCGATACTGTTATCTTATTGAAGATTACTGACCAAGTTACACATGGTTTTACACACATTTAAAAACACAAAACACACTTTGAACAGTAGAGGGTGTGTCATTTTGACAAAATGGAGAAAGTTGAAATCAGAGCCGTCATTAAGTAAAGGGATGTCCCCAAAGGAAATCCATGAGGACTTCATGGATACACTTAAGAAGAGTCCCCTTCCTATAGCATTGTGAAGAAATGGGCTGCTGAATTTAAGAGGGGCAGGGAGAACATCGGAGATGATGACCAGTCTGGGCGGCCAAAAGAGTCACCAACGATGAAACTGCTGAAGCTGTGCACGCTCTGGTCATGTGCGACAGAAGGCGAGACCTGAGAAGCATTGCTAGGGAAGTGGGTACAGAGATGTCGAAAACTTTTTCAGCATGTCAGACATTTGGTCTGACAAACTTCAAAAGTTTGTCAGACCTAATGAAAACATGCCAGACCGAATATATTTTACATGATGTCATCATAATGCACATATTTTTCGAAACATCCCCAATTTCTAGCCTTATGCTCAATAACATTATACACCAATGCATAATTGCTCATTTATTCATAAATCTCCATTGATTTTTAGTCCCCAACCGGCGAAGCCGGAGGGGACTCTTAGTTTCCTCTCCGTTTCTCTGTCCGTCTGTCCGTCAGTCTGTCACAAATTCAGTTTCCACTCATTATCTCTCTTATTCATGGACATTTTCAATTGAAATTCAGAATATAAATGTGTCACAAGAATACGCAGGTCAAGGATAAATTTGGTTCCAGTCGAATAATTTTTGGAAGAGTTATGCCCCTTGGACTTAGAAAAACTTCAAGAATGCACAGTTTCCGCTCATTATCTCTGTCATTCATGCACATTTTCAATTGAAATTCGGAATATAAATGTGTCACAAGAATACGCAGGTCAAGTTTAAATTTGGTTCCAGTCGAATAATTTTTGGAAGAGTTATGCCCCTTGGACTTAGAAAAACTTCAAGAATGCACAGTTTCCGCTCATTATCTCTGTCATTCATGCACATTTTCAATTGAAATTCGGAATATAAATGTGTCACAAGAATACGCAGGTCAAGTTTAAATTTGGTTCCAGTCGAATAATTTTTGGAAGAGTTATGCCCCTTGGACTTAGAAAAACTTCAGGAATGCAGTTTCCGCTCATTATCTCTGTCATTCATGGACATTTTCCATTGAAATTCGGAATATAAATGTGTCACAAGAATGCACAGGTCAAGTTCAGATTTGGTCTCGGTCAAATAATTTTCGATACAGTTATGCTCCTTGGACTTCGAAAAATTTCAAATAATTCACAGTTTCCGCTCATTATCTCTGTCATTCATGGACATTTGTATGCCCGCCATGTCGAATAATTTTTGGCAGAGTTATACCCCTTGGACTTAGAAAAACTTCAGGAATGCACAGTTACGCTCGTTATCTCTGTCATTCATGGACATTTTCCATTGAAATTCGGAATATAAATGTGTCATAAGAATGCACAGGTCAAGTTCAGATTTGGTTTCGGTCAAATAATTTTCGATAGAGTTATGGTCCTTGGACTTAGAAAAATTTCAAATAATTCACAGTTTCCGCTCATTATCTCTGTCATTCATGGACATTTGTATGCCCGCCATGAAATGGCCGGGGCATATAGTGTTACCTTTGTTCAAAAAGTTGCAGTTTAATATTGGTTGCATGTTTGGATTTGTTGGGACCGGTTGGGGACTTGTATTGCTTTAGCAATACTCTCAGAATACTTGTTTCATTAATAATACCCCCTTCAAACAAAGTCTGTCCGTCTGTCCATCAGCTTTTGTCCGGGGCATAACTTCTTTACTCTTTATCATATTTTGGTCATACTAAAGTCACTTTTGACTCAATTGTAAAACTTTTGTCCAGGCTACATTGTATATCTTCTAGTTGTATGAATGAATAATGTACATACTTGGTACATTTGTTCCTTTGGAGATGTCTGTGTGATATGACCAGGAACCAAGGTCATGGGTCAATGGTAAAGGTCACTATTAACCCTATTGTAAAAATCTTGTTAAAATCTGTTCATATTCAATTTGAGCATGCAAAGAAATGTTGCTGAAAGGGGTTTTAGTCCCATTAGGACTGTTTTAGTTTAAGTTGACTCTTTGTGCATGGCTTAAAAGTGGACATATTTTGTGGATTCAGGAGATTAACATGTTCTAGTTGGCAGGGTACCTATACCTTTGAAAGCCTTTTCAGACCAATGAGGAATTGTTCAAAATATTATACATATTATGTATAATAGAGGCAAATGATCACTGATTCGCTACTTTCCTCCTTAAGTTACATGTACATGTAATCAAAGTTGAGACCTATTTGTAGGAATACCAATGGAAAATTTTGGTCAGTTTGATGGGTGAAAAATGTATCTTTTAAGGAGGGTGAATGGAAATTAAGGTGATCGGCCCTGTCAGATCATGTGCCCAAGTTGTTAAAAAAAATCTTCACGAGAGAAAGATATATTGCAATGATTTTTTACTTGTAATCTTTCATACCATTAAATACAAGTATCAGGTATATAATACTTAAAATGTACCTATATGTACATGTATTTAAATGAGATACATTTAGTATACCTCTTAAATTACATGTATAGGGTTAATATTTAAAGTTGATATTAATTTATCCTTTCATCCACATTTTTAAACATTTGTACATATTTTTGAGCAGAAACCATGAATGATGAATCTGAGGAGGAGGAGGAGCATGAGCATGATAGAGATCAGGAAGTTGAGGATACTGACGAAGGTAAACATATTTGATAAAAAAAAATGCAATTATCAAAGTGCATTCTCTAAAATCAAATCATTTTACATGTTTTTGTACCCTATAATTATACTTTCACAAACACAATTGGGGGTGGGTGGTGTATAGAAATCACCCTCTCTATACATCTATTTGTCTGTCTGTACATATGTCTACCTTTGACACTTTTTATGACGTCTTTTTCCTTTATCATATGATGTTCATTCTTGGTACTTTTGTTCTTTAGGAATGTCATGATCATGAACCATGGTGGTGGATCAAAGGTTAAGGTCACTCTTAAATTTACATGTATTTCAAAAATCTTGTCCGGGCTATATCTATTAGTGTAGGAATGGATAATGTTCATTCTTGGTATGTTTGTGCAGGATATACTGCTGTGTCATTACCATGAACCAAGGTTGTGGGTCAAAGGTCAAGGTCACTTTTAACCCTTATGTTAAAATTTGTTAAAATATGTTCACATTAAAATTGAGCACACAGAAAATGTTGCAGCAACTGGTATCAGTCCAATTAAGATTGTTCTGTTAGCAAGATGTTTAAACAAAAGTATTTATGTTATAGTCTTAAAATAACTAATTGTTGAGATGGCATTTATATGCATTATTTATAGAATATTTCATTATAATAACATGAAATTTGTTTATTATCAACACTTCATATTTACGATGCATCAATTTGTCCAATAGAAAATGCAGTTATAAAATGTCGTTCAAACTTGATAATCCATTTGATTACAGGAAATGTGCCACCTTCAAAGAGTCGAGTTGTTACTAGTTCAAGCCGAAAATCGTGCAAACGAGTTAATTGGTCCATTGAAGAATTGACTGCTGTTAAAAAACATTTTCTACGTTTTATTGCGACAGGAAAGGTGCCCGGAAAGAATGATATAGTTAAAGTCATGGACAAGGATGATATTCTCTCAAATCGAACTTGGAGAAATGTTAAAGATCAAGTCTACAACTTAATAAAAAAACAAAGGAAATGCTAGATTTTAGTACTCTGTAAATTCATCTCTATTAACATTCTACGTTGTCTAGGTCTTAAATCAGAATGATGATTATAGAACACTATTTAAATGTTATGATATACCCGCAATATAATAATATAGCCGCAAGTCGTAGCCCTGTCTAGCTTTTGTGTTAACGGTAGGACCACAATTCCCTACGTTGCCTAAAATTGCACTTTTCATACGTGAATTGATCGGCACAATTCTACACACTTCGACAAGAATTTAAGTGAATATCTTTAATGTATAGACATAGTATAAATGATCAGCAATCAATACTTATCCCCATTCGGTGATTGAAAGGTTCTAGACACATTTTTCACAATCGGTTTCAAATCTGCTGGTTTTCTAAATATTTTTTTACATTGGGTGTGGTATAAGAAGTATACAATAGATTAACGACCAGACACGGAAACCCAGAAAAACTTGTATATTCATTTTCTTTATAATAGATTCCTCTTTTTATTTTAAAACATATTTATAACTTATTCCTATGCAATCATTCAAGACACAAGGGTAAATAAAAACCAATCATTTTACGGTAGATGTGGAAAAACGTGCATTTAGCCTATGTTTGACAGATTTGGGATGAGTTTTGATTGCTGATCATTAATCTTATGTCTACATATTAAAAATATTCACTTCAATTCTTGCCGAAGTGCATGGAATCATGCCAATCAGTTCATGTATGAAAAGTGAATTTTAGACAACACAGGGAATTGTGACTATCGTTATCACAGAAGCTAGAGCCAAACTTGCAGCTTACTATTATAATGCTAGATTTCCTTTTTAAAGATATGTAATTATGTATGCAATCAAACACTTGTTTAAGTTGTTTTATGCAATCTGTTCTTATATTGATGTAAATAAGATTAAGATAAAAGTTTTTAGCTCTACTGATCTCTGACCTTTTGAGCTTATGCGATACCTAATTTTCTGGTGTCTGTAAACAATTCTTGTGAGCGCAACTCCTCTTCAACTATAAGAGCTCTTTTTGTATTGTGTTTAGTCTAGTATGTAGTTGTGCACCATGCATTCTCTGCTCACTGAGACAAAAGTCCAGAGTGCTAATGTCATACCCTGCGTTGTTGTCGTCGTCTGTGAACAAAACCTTAACCTGGGCTATAACTTTTTAACTAGTAAAAATAGAGCATAGATATTTTACACATGGATACCTTGTGACATGACCTTTATTTTGTGACCTTGATCTTTGACATAGTGAACTTGACCTTGAAGATTGACCTACTCTTCCAAAACTTTAACCTTGGCTTTTTTTTGCCATTTTACTATTAAAAACCTTTATAGCCGAGCTATATTATCCTCTGACAATGTTGTGATTTTGGCTGCTATCGTTGGGAGTTGGAAATAACCACACCCGTTTTCTATAAAGACCAATTCTTATGTGTGCAACTCCCTATCTATAAAAGCCACGAAAATACTTCATTTTGCATTGTGTCAAGTCTTGGGTCTAAACATGCACCATGTGTTTTGATTTATCTCCTACTCCCTGGGGCTTAGAAATGACCACACCATTCTACAAAAATGCCCATGTTTATGTGTGAACTCTTTAGATATAAAAGCTGGGAGGATAATTCTTTTTGCAATGTGTTTAAAGTCTAGGGTCTAGTTGCACACCTTGTATTTAATTTTTTCTTAACTATGCTCAAAAATGACCACACCAATCTTTTTTCAAATATAATGAAATATTGTTTCAATAGGTACCATTAGAGCTTCTGACTGGACAGAGTCTTTGATTAGCTCACTTAAGGGCTCAATCAAAGCATTTTCATAGATCTATGTCTGACATCTGCTTTCTAGCGTCTGTTAACAGATTTCATTTTCATCTCTTTGAAAATATTTTAAGTCATATATTCTGTTTGTTCATTTTAGCTGAATCCCATGGGTTCAAATGGGTCATTAATTTTTCCCTTTTAAGGAAATCCTTCAGAAAAAAATTGGCAACTAACTGATTTTTGAAACTGATTGTTTATTTATTGAAATAAGATAGATTCAGAATCCTTAAATGTTTTAAACCTATGACCATAAATTTAAGCCTAGTTTATCAATTTTTTATGTGAGCAATTAAGACACTTAGATTTTGTTATAAATCATCAATTTTTTTCGGTTGCTTTTATTGAATTCTTTGCCCCACACATTCAAAATGCTTGGACATAGTGTTATAACACTTTTTAGTCAATCTGTACAGTACTATTTGGTTTCTGTTCAATGACACTTTGAAGGTTTTATAGATTTTGTACTCACATGTACCATGGTAAGATGCAGATCATGTTTAAGTATTTAGTCCCACCAAATATTGTAGAAGTTATTACCCTAAGACTAAGAAAAAATCAGAAAAATTGTGTTTCCTACTCAATGACTAAGTGTAAGTTTGATTTATTCAAATAGTATTTGGTATGAAAGATGTATGTCTTGTGGCTAGAGCAATGACATTCATGTTGTCTCAACATATTTAGTTTACCAATAAGTGTTTCAATTTGATACAGCTTTTTAACCTTTTAATTCTTAATTTGTAAGCTCTTTCATTGATTTGCAGCATTATTATAAAACACATGATTTTTGTGTATTTTTGTATTATGGCATTAAAGGTCTTGTTGAATAAAATTTTCTTCAAAAGAATGTAATTTATTTTCAAAATACAGATTGGCTGAAGTGGCTGTGAGGTTTTTATGCCCCTAGGTTACCAACAGGGCATATGGCGTTTTGCTCTTCCATCTGGCTGTTTGTCTGCCACTCCATCCAGATTTTACAAAAAGGGTATAACTTTTGAATGGCAAGTGGTAGTGCTTTCAAATTTCATTGTGACAAGACATTTCATTTGATACCTTTTACTTTTGGGTTCATAAATTGCTGCTGTGTTGGTGCTTCACAGATACACTGTCTGCATTTAAGTTACAATAACTTAAAGTATGAATACAAGTGTCTTCAAACAGCATCAACAGTTTGGGAATAAAGTTTTAGACTTTTTTTCCCAAACTGCTCAACAAGAATTGCACCAAACTTCACTGGAAGTAAGTACTCCCAAGTTTTCTACCAAGTTTGTAATTTTTGACCCTGTCAGAAATTCAATATGGCCACCATGGCATCAGATTGACACAATTATGACTGTTCCCAAATGACAGAACAGAACTTTACCAAATTTCACAGCATGTAAGTCCTCTCCCGAGTTTATTATTTTTGACAGATAGGAAATTATAATTGGCTGTCAGTGCTTGTGATTGGCTGACACATTTTTGACTTCTCTCAAACTTCTTTATAGCATTTTACCAAGCTTTGCATGAAGCAAGAACTCGACGTAATCTAATCTACCTTGGGGCCCACAAAGGGGTGTGGTCCCAATATTTTGTTCCCTCTCCTCCTCTGATAGTATATATCCAAGAGACATAAAATAAAAATTGTACCAAAGCGGAATAAGAATATCACGAAGGCGGGATATGAATAGAAAATTTAATAGCTAAGGCCAAATTGGAACAAGTACATTAAACATATGCGTTAATTGATCATTCATTTCTTATGAGCGTATATTGGCACTACATTTAAACTATATTACTGTGAAATTCAAAGAAATATACAAATAAGTACTCTTCAATTGCAGTATTTTAGTGCAAATGTTCGTCGCAAGTTGACTTCCAAAAGCAATCCTCAATGGGACGAGATCTCTACCACGAAATGGGAATTATCATAAAATATTGCAGAATAGGTTGTCAACGCTGGTATATATTTTGAAGCTTTTTCAAATTCTAGAATTTGAAACAAAAGGTGATCATTTTGACTAGATAAATGCAAATTTGAACGAATTTCCGGCATACTGTAAAATAAGAATGTATTTAGAATTTATCAAATACAATAAAGTCTTCTTTATAAAATGCATTTATTGCAATAAAGCTATCCCCAACCATGTGGCGTATAATTTAAAGAAGTTAACTTTCGTTTAAAGAAAAATGAATATAATATATAAATTTAAATAAGAAAAAATATATAAATGAAAAGAATGGCGGGCGGAGCGAGCCGATTTTTTTCATAATTTTGTCCACAAAATGATAATTTTATGCTCAAAATACCTCAAATTGTCTTTAAAAAGTGAAAGGACACAAACAGCTGTGCTCCCTTACTTTTCAAGGTAGAGGCACATGCCCCACTTCCTCCCCCTTTTCCTACGTCAATATTGACAGTGATGTCACAATAGATCGCTTTGAAAGGAAGCAAACTTTAATTTTTATAAATCAACTTAAAAGCATTTGTGGTAAAAAATTAGTTCATTTTAAATTAAATCAAAGTGTCTGGGGTTGTGTTAAAGTCGCTGTGTATCGCTATGCTTCGCAGGCAAATATGATATCTAAAACTTCATTGAAAGTATTTATCATTTACACACACCAAATGCTTTAGTCTTTTCTATTTGTAAGTTGTTAGCTGAGGCTGAGGATTTATTCCATTGGCTATCTGAAAATCCTTTATTTCGGTGCCATTTGGTGCAGTTATTTACCAATAGTTTTATTGTATCATCTGATACACTTGAAATCAAACTCCCCGTTGAGGCCCCCAAAAGAGATATTTTAAGCCGGTGTGGATGAGTGGTAGATCGTTCGACTGCTGACTTAAGCGTCGCAGGTTTGAACCTCACCATATAGGCATGCCGGTGTCTGGTTTTCAGATGAGACAGTAAAATCCGAAGCCCGATGTCGCCGTAGACGCGGCACGTTAGAGAACCCTTACTGCTTCGGGTGGGTCAAATGCAAATGTCACAGTTTCCGTAACCTGTATCACCCAGATGCCGTCATGATATACGAGCAATATTCGCGGTGTAACGTAAAGCAATGAAAAGCCAACAAAACACTTGAAATCAATTTAAACTCGGCGTCCAGGGCCCTTAAACTAGGCATTATTTTGTGCAAACCATCACGGGAGAAGTACGTATCACTATCAATTCATAAATATGTGATTAAAACTTCTGACATAAGTTTAAAAAGAAATAATTTGAGATTAAAGTATTTCATTTTAAAATTATGTTACATTATTAGAATATAAGTAATAAAATACAATGAAAAAATTGCCTTCAAGCACAGTCAAACGAAGACTTGGTGACAGTGATGCCATACACTCAGTCAAATGAGGACCTGGTGACAGTCATGTCATACATCCACAGTCAAATGAGGACCTGGTGACAGTCATGTCATACATCCACAGTCAAATGAGGACCTGGTGACAGTCATGTCATAAATCCACAGTCAAATGAGGACCTGGTGACAGTCATGTCATACATCCACAGTCAAATGAGGACCTGGTGACAGTCATGGCATACACTCACAGCCAAATGAGGACCAATTGTTATATCATGTCTGCACATGCATTAATGTATTGTTTTTGAAAGGGGTTTGCTCATTTACAGTGTCATTTAATAACACCAATCTAATTTCTTTATCGAACGTTCTTTATTTCGTACTTCCGGTTAATTGACCTCATTTGCATGTTGTTTGGGTCCTCATTTGTTGAGTAGAAATTCATAATGAGATATCTGATTTTCAATTTAAGGATACGGTTACTATTTGTGTCATGAGCTTACTCTCTGAAAATTACTAGAATCGATATACAAGAAGTGTGTTTTATTTCAAATTTAATGGAAGTCCTCATTTGTGCGGTTTTGTATTGAAGTCCTCAGTTGACCCCTCCTACATGTATGTGTGTGTGTGTGTGTGTGTGTGTGTGTGTATTTTTGTTGGTTTTTGTTTTTGCTGTTGTTGTTTTTTGTTTGGGGGTGTGTTTGGTTTTTTATTATTATCATTATTTTTTTTTGGGGGGGGGGTTACTTTTTGGTTTTTTTTGGGTTTTTTTTTATTTGACTTCGTGATTTCAATGCAGAACAGTGCAGGTTTTTTTAGGTGATAATGCTTTAATTTGGTTTCTTTTAATCACAATTATGGTGAAGAATGTTACTGTGAAAGAAATTTGTTAATATGTCAATTTGTGAATTTTTATGAATTTTTAGACTGTCAACAAAAACAAAAACAAAAAACAAGGGGGGGGATTCACATTTTCAATTTTTTTTTACAGAACTTCTCGAATAATTGTCATGAAACTTAGTTGGAATGAAATATTTGTGGTTCCCAACAAGTGTTGTTATTTTCCATCCAGACATTTTCCCACAATTTCAACTTCTGCTGCAGAACCAGTGGAAGGATTTTGCTAAAACTTGGTAGGTATAAGGTAATCAAGTTCTCTTGCAAGTTTTGATGTTTTCCTTCGAGATCTTTCTACAGGTTTTGAGCATTCATTTGCTGTTTTGCTGTAAATTATTATAGATTTAAGGGTTATGAACTTTAATTTGACCTGCATAAACAATTGCTTAATGTTGATGATGATTCAAATATGTGCAAAATGTAGTAACAACACAAAAAACATCAGGGGATATATATATTTATCTGCAAATTTTTCAAGCGTCGGTTGAATAAGGAAATTGTGTTCAGGTGAGCGATATAGGCGTACTTGGGTCTGTTTCTGTGTTTGTATTGTTTTGTTATTTTTGTTCTTTTGGGGGGATTTCGGGGGTTTTTGTTTGTTTGTTTTTGTATTGTTTTGTTTTGGGTTTTTTGTTGTTGTTGTTGTTATTTGGTTTTGTTTTGTTGGGATTTATTGGTAAGTTCGTTTTTTGTTTGTTTGTTTGTTTTTGCCATGTAGACCATTCTGTTGTTCGTTCATATGTCGTGTTTCGTTTTGTTTTGTATGGGTTTAGTGTATTACCGTCACTTAATCGTATGGTTCTAGTTTATTTTATACGTACGACTTGGTATCTCCTACATCACGCACGGCATATACAATAAATTTTAATTTTTTCCGTTTTGGATATTCACAGAATCACACTACTTGAAAACGTAATATCTTAATATCTTAAATTTTACCAAGCGCAGCGTTTGTCAGTGTCATCATAAGTATTTCAAATAGGAAATAAATATGGAATTTTGTTTCTGTGTTCTTCTTAATGAAATAATTACATTTACTACAAATAACATTCGCAGGTCGTAAATGTATAGTTTCATTATTTCAAGTGTCTTTTTATAACTTTTGATATTTATCAAAATGACCACATGTGATCACTTTTGATAAATATGAAAAGTTATAAAAAAGCACCAATATACTGTCGAACTTCGATTTAACAAAATGTAGTTGTTACTACATGTATACTTGCTCAATGTTACCTTTTTATAACAAAGCTTTTCGAAAGGCTACTGAAAATTCTGATATATAAACAATTTACGGCTCTGAAAATAGGCCAAAAACATTTTTTTTTTAAATCCGGCTGATAAAAAATTTCCTGCCCCCACCCCTCCCATAAAAATCAAATGGTTTCTCCCTAAAGCAGTAGCTTCAGATCAAGTCGGTAGCAGATGAAACGTTTTTAACTTACGAACTTTGTAAATGAATTCTTAAGTCCTTTTCACGAACGCGTTCTCATCTTAATCGTCTTAATCCTCGATCTTCGTGAAACAAAATAAAAGAAAAGGCACATCAGGTTACCACCATGTGATACCTCTGCACGTTCTCATGTACTTCCGGTAAACATCGAAAATTGCCGAGCTTAATTCCGCTTGCAATTTAAAGTACTTAGCATTGAAATATCGATTGTTATTTAAATTAATTTCAATGGATATAATGGCAATTAATGATAACAAACTGTATTATCTAAGTTTTTTTAATCATGACATATGCTGTTAATGACGGGTTAGGGCTGCGATATATTCTACTTCCTGGGCAGACGCAAATAGAACAGAATAGCAGAAGTATTCAGACAAAATATCAGTTCCTAGTATGTGACAATAGTAGAAGTTATGGGGAAAATCTTTTGAGAAATTCCTATCTATACGGCCGCTCAAGCTGCGCTCTTTACGAGCTCATGATCAAGTTAAAAGCATCCACACTCAAAAAAAAAAAAAATGAATAAATAAAATAAAATAAAAATAAATAAATAAATAATAAGTAAATAAAAATAAAAAGAAAAAAAAAGCAACTGATCCAAAGCAGGAATAGGGTCAGAATTATGGGCGTCTTGGCTTATGGTCAGTCCCTGTCATATTTTACTAAATATTTTTTCCCACAGAAGGATGATTTGTTTTTACATGTTTTACATTTTCAGGGACTAGAAACCCTTGCGACAAACGTATAATACTTAGTATCAAGTTTCAACCCTTTTTGTATTTCTAATTTTAACATCAACGTTTAAAAATATAGATATTTATATCAGAACTGTGCTAGATCTCCTGATTTATAACAACAAATGTATGTCACTGGGTTAGTATTACAAGTTATTATCTCATACACTTGTCAAAATATATATGTATTCGAATAGTCAGTTTGTTAAACGGCTAAACGACATAGGCATGTACCACATAGGAGACTGTCAGTCCCTTAACAGACCACATTTGAAAAGTCGTCTCGCCATTTAATGAACAGGCCAGTTGAAATAATCATCTAAACGACACTGTGCGTTCCGGTGTCCGTCTGTCCAAAAGTCCTTATAATGATTGCAATTCCTTGACACGCATTATGTCATCTTTGAACAATTAATTACTGTAAGTGTACCTATTTTATCGTATTCATGACACAGCGTGATATGTGATTGTCCTTTCTTATGTCTTAAAAAACAAAACATTTTATCAGCGAAATTATTAATTAGCACACAAAGGACAGCACTGACTCCGCTTAATATGAATCCCAGTAAAACTTTGCTGAGATTTCTAAAATGATAGATCATACTTAGTCTTAGATACAAGCATTGATAATTTACGTTAGCCGAAAATATGTCAAGGTCGGTGACATTGTTACACTTTAAGCTGGTTACCGGACTTTTGGGGTAACTTGTGTGTTGTTTTCAAATTATCTCTTTTAAGAATTATCATTATGAGGTTGCAGTAATTTCGAAGAATATACTATCCTTTTTTTCAGAAAATTTGAAATCTGTGAATGAACCGAATACAAAGTGTTAATGAACTCGTATGTTTGTAAAACATATGCCCCCGCGAGGGCTTCATTCATAACAGCAACAAACTTTCCTAAATTATAAGTTTCACAGGCCATATCTCCTATAAATATTACCAGTAGTGTTGTATTGCCTTTTGACTTTAATGACCCTCAAATCTATAGGCATCCTTCCATATTAATAAGATTTTAAATTACCTCTTGTTAAAAGAACCTGACCTGTAAAATATGTGAAATATAATCAAATTCTGATGAGCATGATATGGCATAAGAATCATCTGGAAACCAATAATTTCAGCCTTTTCTATCAGCCGTGATCTTGACTTTTGACCTTTACATTGTATGACCCCAAAATCAATAGGTTTCTTCGTCTCTTAATAAGTAAGCATAAAAAATTATACCCGTGACACGGGGCATCGGTTTTCACAGTTTCATCTGAAAAACAGGACACCGGTGTGATCCGGGCGGGAATCGAACCCAGGACCTCACGATCATAAGACGAGACCCTTAACCACTGGGCCTCATCGGGTCAGTACTCTAGATATTGACTAAAACAAACAAACAAACAAAAATAGTGACCATCTAGTCTCTTCGGTCCTTGAGAATATTATACAGTTTTTGAATGGAATTGAGGGCAACAGATTATCTGTTTGACCTGAAGACAAAATGTAGCCAGAGGCCGAATTTTCAACAGTTCCTTAGACCGCTTGATATCAACAGTTATTGGACATTTTTCTATAGAATCTATTTAGAAACTATTTATACATGTAGGGGTATAACAACACAGCATATTTACCATGTAAAAACTTCATAATTGTTTGAAGTGTCATAATATAAATGTCGAAATAAATATAAGGGACAAATGTACTATCGTATGATTAATTTACATGTAATGATTGTTCTTTGTATTTCCTATACAAAGACATTTTATAGGCTATTAATGTTATCCTTTCTTAACGTTAAAATATTATTCCACTAAAAGTGTATCTTACTAAATACATGTATCGTTATATGGAGATTTTTTCGACTTGGGCGCGTTGAAGTTAGATCCAACATCTTATGACCAGTTTTCAAGTTTATTTTACATACTATAGAATAATCGAATAGTCACACTATATTATAAAAAATTGAAAACTTTTGTTCATATGGAGACATTAATTGATGTTGAAATATGAAACTCCTCCCTTGCAACTGTCCTAAAAACACAGTTTACTTAGCATGTAATAAAAAAATTTTCTGAACATGGGGTCGTTTTTGTATGTTGAAGTTTGACCCTACGTCTTATTACTAGTTTTCAAGTTTATCTCACTGTCAGATAATCAAATAGTCACAATATATTATAAACAGGAGTTTGAAACTTTTTCCATAAAAAGTCATTAATTAATGTTGAAATATGACTCCCTATGAAGTATCATTTCTCATAGACAACATGCCTACTAAGATCTAAATTTGCATAGTTTAGATATGATTACATATGATGTCATTGTCCAACGTAAAATTTAGACCATACTGTAACTGATGCGTGTGCAAACAAGAAGTACGCAGTATGCATTGCATTTTAATAGCACAAGGGAACATTTTATACATAAGGGTCATTTTAACGTTAAATATGACCCACCACTGCGGGTCAATTTTCAACGAGGCTCACATTTTCACGGGAAGCAGTGTACTCAAGGACTGGTCTCATTTGGTCATTTTTTATCGACGGGGTAGCACTCTAAAGTAAACAAGACAAGTGGCTTTTGCAAAATGGACAAAATCGGTGAAAGAGCAGTGATCCAATATTTGCATAAAAAGGTTTAACACCTATAAGGTTATCCATAATGGTATGGTAGCAACACCAGGGAAAGATGCCCCTTCATATGCTACAGTGAAAAGGTGGTTGGCGGAATTTAAGCGCGGCAGACAGAACCCTCGTAGATAAGCAGTGGAATGATTACGCATAAGCTAATAGCAACCGATTCGTTTCACAGGTCGTAGACGCAATGCTGAGTCCGTGTCCCCAATGTGTATAATATGCTAAATATATACACATCTGGGACACGTCCGGGGTCACATCCTCGGTTCCCCATGGTATGAATATTCAGCGGTAGCACAAATACCATGGGGAACCGAGGATGCCGGGGTCATTAATTAATTGCATCTACGCCCTGCGATTTGTCTGTGTGGCAACTAACTTTTTTCTTTTAACTTGTCTAATCCAGATTTCATTGAGGTTCCCACACCCCACTCCTTACTTTTCAAACGGCAGCTACACGGTTGAAAAATACAGGCGACGATATAAACGAAAGGATATAGCCTGGTCGATATAGATCTTATACTGTATCAGTGTAGAAATTACATTGTAAAATGTGAGATGGAAAAAGTATAAATGAATAAAACACAAAGATTTAAGAAAAGAACTCTATAATCCGTGCTATGATCACATCTGTCGTTTCCATTAATTTGTTTATACTCATTGATTGACCTTTGAACATTGAAAATTTACGGTTGTATGACCAAGTTGATTTTGGTTATACAATGTCGTAGGTTCTGGAACTTATCGTGACGATGATTATCACGAACCTAGGAACGAGGACGGCGATGTGTAGAGAGACTGCGGTGCCGTGGTTCCTGTATGACGTTCTTGAATAAGTTCGAAAACACGTGAAGTATAGATTTTCCAGATTTGTTTTGGAGAGTTGGATATTGTCAGTCTGACGCTGACTCCAAAACTAAATTAATATTGTACAATGTATGATCAAGAATTTTATAACAAATAGTAACAATAACAAGTATACAAGGGGTGTTTTTAAAGAGATTATGATAAGTGATAATTGCGTAATAGATAATTAAGATGTATTGACAAAACGTTTCTTACTTTTTGAGTCACCGTGTCAATTAAATATACAAAGACGTAATTGTTGCCGAACACAAAATAGTTCTAAGTTAATAGACGGAAATAATGGAATTATAGCACTTGCACAGAAATAAGTTTATCACAAAGAATATTGAAAGTAGAGTATTACAAAAAGGTGAAATATCACATTTTTCTCAGGCGCGGATCCAGCCGGGGGGGGGGGGGGAGGGGGGCACGTGCCCCCGTGCCCCCGTGCCCCCCCCCACACCCGGCAGTGCCCGCCGAAGGGGGCACCATAGTCTATTTTAGGGCCTATTTTACTGCATTTCTGTCTAAAATTTCCAAAATTTCGCTGGCTCGCTTCGCTCGCCAGTTATTATCTCATATTTCTTTAAATTTGCAGTTGAAAAAAATCCTAGACTCGCTTCACTCGCGATCAATTTCATGATAAATCTCCCCTGATCCCCGTTTATGATCCATAATATCTTCTAAAGGGAAGCAAAAAATATGTGCAATCCAAATTAATATCCAGCGCACAAATGTTCGGTCACTTGGCCTCAGGCGAGTAAAATTGTTTGGCTACTTGTACATCATGTAGCAAATGTTACAAATATTTGAAGCTGTACAAGATGGATTTAACTTATCCATACAATTTTACTCAAATACGTCTTGTACATCGTGTAGCTTCGGTACAAATTTTTGAAACGCTTGTACTGAAGCTACGCGATGTACAAGATGGATTTCACTTAAAGGCATTTCTAGAATAGTTTATTTTCACAACGTATTTTGTATCTCCAAAAGTCTCAAATACAGGAGCTTCCGTGGAGGGGGACTTTGCACCTTGTTCCCCCTACCAAGGATCTACCCTGCATCCACCGGGGACCTATAGGCAGTTCCCAGACCCTGTGCCGAGTTTTACGCCTCCTCCAACTGAAAATCTGGATCCATGCCTGATAAAATTTCCGTGAATTAGAACAAAAGGAGCCTAATATGGCACACACGATTTTGCCAGATTTTTGTCATATCTTCTCAAAGCAACCCCATCCCCACCTATTGGAGGGGTGAACATGATAATTTTTGACCTAAAATATTACGACAGTTTTCTTCCGATTTCAGAGTTTTTGTGGAATATCTGAAGTCAAGAAAATGTTGATGAATAATGCAAAAAAGAACGCCAGATTGCACCATTTTACCTCATTTTTGCAAAATTTT
The DNA here is from genome assembly GCA_035048485.1 of Pteria penguin. Classification (NCBI taxonomy): domain Eukaryota; kingdom Metazoa; phylum Mollusca; class Bivalvia; order Pterioida; family Pteriidae; genus Pteria; species Pteria penguin. Next base: position 40,531,895 of record CM068581.1, read on the forward strand.
GTCCACCTATGGGAGGGGCAGACCCCTCCCATACCCTCCCCATTCGACCCTTCGGGCCTCAATCGTGAGGTGCCCCCTCCCCGAAGTTCTGGATCCGCCCCTGTTTCTTTGTGATAATATCCCTTCGGCTCCAGGAAAAACACGTCTCCGTGTTTTACATGACCAATTTCGCGCACGGTTTCGATTTTGACGGGACGGTACTCCCTGAGGCTGAGACATCGGTTGCTGGAAATATTGTGGATGTCCTTGGCACGCGTTTTGGTGGTTCGTTGAAGGTGATACCAGGAATTGATGGTGGCACATTTGCTGCCTTTCGTGTGACTGAATAGATTGTTGGTAACCTCCACAAACACAAGGCGGTTGATGGTAAATTCCGTACTGAAGTTGTTCTATGGTCTCCTTGTTTAACTGTAACTCGTCTTGAAGGGAACCGATAGAGTTGAGAAGCGCTGCGTTTTCAGAGTGTAAATCACAAATTTTAGAGTCCGCTTCCTTGAGTTGTTTTTCAAGAGTTCTAATTTTACACTCGAAATTGTCGACTATGATGTAGTGTTCGACATACAATTCTATTCTTTTCGCCTTTTCGTTTTCTATTTCTTTTTCTAGACTTGCACACTGAACCTGCGGTAATGTGAAAATCAGTTTGGCGAACTTCAAACGATGTTCATTTTCTAGACGTTGCTCTGGTGTGCTAACACAGGTAGTGGCCATTCTGTATTTAGCTTTTATACGAGAAAGTTCAGTCTTTACAACGATTAATTGGTCGAATAGACTCTTGAATGCCGAGTTTCTAATGTTATTGAATGGCAGTTCACTTAATAAAATTTTTGTCTGGTAATATTTTTCAGCGCGCACCATGTCTCTTGTTTTTTCCTTTTGGCTTTTGCGAATAGCACATACCTGTCTGTTGTTCTGAACCTCTGCTCTTTTTGAGGGTGTTCTACACATTCTGGCTAAGTGTCCGAATTTACTACATTTGTAACAGTGTTTAGTTGCTGCCAAACAGTGAAATCCTAAATGATAAAGTCCACATCTGCCACATGGGTACATTTGACGAGGAAATGTTGATGTCCATCGTCTCCACTGTGGTTGTAGATAAATGTCCATTTTGAAGAAAATGGTGAAACCGAATTGAACTGAAATCTGGAAACTCGCTTAAACTGAGAGGTCGGGATCGACGCTCATTCTCCACCAACTATAACCAAGTTGATTTTGGTTATACAATGTCGTAGGTTCTGGAACTTATCGTGACGATGATTATCACGGAACTAGGAACGAGGATGGTGATGCGTAGAGAGACTGCGGTGCCGTGGTTCCAGTATGACGTTCTTCGAAAACACGTGAAGTATAGATTTTCCAGATTTATTTTGGAGAGTTGGATATTGTCAGTCTGACGCTGACTCCAAAACTAAAGTGTACAATGTATGATCAAGAATTTTATAACAAATAGTAACAATAACAAGTATACAAGGGGTGTTTTTAAAGAGATTATGATAAGTGATAATTGCGTAATAGATAATTAAGATGTATTGACAAAACGTTTCTTACTTTTTGAGTCACCGTGTCAATTAAATATACAAAGACGTACTTGCTGCCAAACACAAAATAGTTCTGAGTTAATAGACGGAAATAATGGAATTATAGCACTTGCACAGAAATAAGTTTATCACAAAGAATATTGAAAATAGACTATTACAATAAAAGTGAAATGTCACATTTTTCTTTGTGATAGTTGTATTGAGTGTAGTAGTAAGAGTTATCTCGCTTAAGGTATTTTCCGAGTAATCTATTTTTAACGCCAAAACGTGTACATATATTTATAAAGAGACTGTATCCTGATTCGGAACACATACCGTTTACATAGCACTCATGAAGGAAAGTAAACACCACGCTATAATCAAGTGTTCAACTACACAATGATACATATTAGGTGCCGGCGTGATTCTGGCCTGTAACTGGCGAGAAGCGACCAATCACGTGAGAGGAAACAGCAAAGCTGTAGTCGAAGTAAGTAATCTGTGTGTACATGTATTTCATATTCTTTGTAGACTATGGTTTCAATTTCATCGTGTAATTAGCTAAGTATGAACACTTTGAGTAAATGACCACTTGGCCTATACCTAAGCTGTTCGTTATATGCAATACATACAACAATAATCGATGTTAATTAAAACATCAATTCCGTCTTATGTAAATGTTGCACGTGTGAATAGTATGGGTCAGCAAGTACCGTATAGAATTGACCTGTAAATAGGCAGTGACCAGTGTGGATTTTTAAACTTTATATTTTACATGGTACAGTATTTGATAGCATACATTGACGGACTGATCTAAGTATATTGTGCCCACACGTGTAACTGACAGACACGTGCATAGAATTATTTATAACTAATGTAATTTATGTAATGAATGTTAAGTAATTTGTTTAGAATGTTACATGTAAATGTTAATATTTCCTGTAGCGTCAGTTAATTATGAAGCCTATACAAGAGGAGATTTTTTTATAGTCGGAGACACGTCGTACTGGAAAAGAGGGGGGGGGGGAGGACTAACACGGTTGGAGGTAGACCTAGGGAAGGTGAAAAGTGACAGATAATGGATGGGAAGGTGAGAAACGGGGGAGATTGGGAAGGGCCGGAAAAGTGAGAGGGAAGGGACGGGATGCCGAGAAATGGAGGAGATAAGGAAGAGGAATCATGAGGGAGAAGGGACGGCAGGGCAAAAACGGGGTTAGGTAAGGAAAAGGAAGGGTGAGAGAAAGAGAGAGAAGTAAAGGAAGGGTGTATAACGGGCTCAGAAAGACATTAAGAGGAATGAACGAGAAGATAAGAAAGGGGAAAGATAGGGTATAGGAAGGTTAAGAGACTAGGGTCTAGTGGATGAGAAACGGGGGGAGGGGGGGGGGGACAGGGAATAGGAAAAGCAAGAGAGAGAAGGAACTAGTGGATGAGAAACGGGGACCGAGAGGGGGCAGGGAATAGGAAAATAAGCGAGAGAAGGGATGATAGGGTGAGAAACTGGGGAAACAGGGAAGAGAATACATGATAGAGAAGAGGTCGAATGGTGAGAAACGGGGAGATATAGAAGTCAAAGACTGAGAGAGAAGAGACGTGAGGGTGAGAAATGGAGGCTATAGGGAAAAGAAAAAATGAGAGAATGGAATGGAAAGTGAGAAACGGGGAAATGTGGAAGAGGAAGGGTGTGAGAGATGAGACAGGAGAATGATAAACAAAAAAAGGGGGGGGGGCTTTTAAGAAGGATGAGAGAGATGGGATGGGAAGGTGAGAAACGGGTAGAGAGGGAAGAGAGAAGATGAGACAAGGAAAAGTTGGTTAAGAAAAGATGAAATGTTGAAAAGGAAGGGTGAGAGAGGAGGGACAGTCGCGCGCGCGCGCGTGTGTGTATGTGTGTGTGTGTGTGTGTGTGAGTGTGTGCATGTTTGTTAAAATTACTTCCTACAGGTCTTTATCGAAATTCCATGATTGAATGTACTTGAAACTTTCATTATGATCACCTTTAACCGGTGAACGTATCACCTGATATGTAAAGGGTTTAGATCATGTGCCGCCACGACACGACTCACACGTTTGTAGATTTGGCAATAACCAGTCTACTAGCAGAGTAAATAAAACAACTTACTAATTAATGAGTAATTAATTTGCAGTTATGGATACACTAGTTTTTTATCCAGTTATATATACATAGAACTCCATTTAATGTTGGGCTACGACGTTCATTGTTTATTAACCTGTTTCCATTAAAAATTCAAGTCACTATCTTAGCAAAACAAAATTATTTTCAAAAAAGTATAGAAATTTGTCCCACATTTCAAATAGCATATATTGCATTAAGATATTTTACTTGTGACAATGTGATCATCGGGCATCGTTTTACCACGAGATTTGCAATATCATCTTAGTCGCATCAAAGTTTTTAAATGTTCAGAATTTGGATAAAGTAATTGGGTCATTGTGATTCTGTTATGAGTTAATAATTTAGAACATAAGACTTGAATGCACAAGAATTTCCTTTTACTTGTATATACCGTAGTCATAGCAGTATATCGTAAACAGCAGATGAAATGTCAGTCTGGTAGGGCTTTCCTTCACCAGCAATGCTAGGGTAGGTACAATAAGGATCACTTTATTTAGGTAATTTGTTATTAAATGGTTTTGTATTCTGAAAATATATTAAACACACAGCTTATTTGGGCAATTGAATGTGAATGTACAAAGACGACAAAAAGGTATTCTACAGCAGTTTGAATATTGGTTTTGTTGGGATAAAGATCATCATTATATTGTTTCCAAGTGTCAATATTTATTGACACTTGTTTTATAGTAATTGTTATAGTAAAGTTTAAGCTAATACATGTTTTAAACTTTAGTGTAACATTAACATTAATACTTGATGCCAGTTATAGACCATACGAATGATTTTAATATACGAAATATAACAATAACTTTGACGTCCACTTTGTAAATCGAAGCAAGAAGAAGAGTGGTTTTTTTTATTTTTATTTATATTATTATTTTTTTTTTACAAAAAACTGTATCAAGCCATGATGTTTTATGTAGAAATATTATATAGTCCGTAAGTTAGTATTTTTGAATCGTATATAGACTTGTACTATGCGTTATCCAGTGGCGGATTTAGAGAAGGGGACTATGCGCTCGCCTCCCCCCTTTTTTGTGAATACTTTATTTTCACATGTCCCCACTTTCCCTTCTCTGCAATCCTGGATACCTGTTATCAGATAGAGTATCCCAATTTTGAGCAATACATGTATGTATCTCATAATCAGGATAAACTTAAACTTTACGATAAACTGAGACCATGAGTAATATTACGGAAGCCGTTTTGTATCACCTAAAATTAATTTTCATCTCGTAATTACAAGAAACTAACTCGTATTTACGAAAAATTGTATCGTAAACACGAGGTACTGTCTCGTTAATATGAGAAACAGTCTCGTAATTAGAGAATTTTTCTCGCAATCACGCTATAATGTCTTGTAAATGCGAGATACTGTCTCATGCATACAAGAAAGCTAAGTCGTATTTAGGGGAAAGCTAATTCAATAATGGTACGCCGTACAGTGTCATTTGTTCATTCGAGCTTGTGTCGTTTCGATGTGTTGCTGTATGACTACCATATAATTTATCATGTATCAGCAGGAGAATGGAGCATGTGTAGTACAATCGGTCAGGTTCTTCGCATGTGAATTGGAGGGTTCCGGGTTCAAGTCTATCGCCTGTCGGATGAGACAGCAAAAGGCGAGTTCCGGTACATGTATGTAATGGTGAAGCCCTGTTAGATAACACACGGTTCTTTAAAGAGTCTGATGGTTAAACATTTGTTAAAAGAAACAACTAAAAAGTGAAGTTAACTAACAATGAATAACAACGAATCTCATAGATTAACTTTTAATAATCTAAACCCAATATCAATTATACAGCTATAATTTATAATTAAAGAAATAAATAAATTTACAAATTACAACAATAAGTTCTATCTGTAGAGATGTGATAATAAATAGAGCCAATAAAGAGCGAGATCCCCAAGTCAAAGTTTCTTACGTAATGGTCGAGTGCTGCAGTTTGGGTCCAAGTTGGGATCTAACCGTCCTAACGACCGCTGGATCTTTTTATACGAAATCTCCTCTCTTTTTATGAGCGGCACTTAAATTGGGATGACATTTATTTATTACCACAATAGTACAAATCTATTAGTTTTCATAGTTTGAGATGACATTTACTATTACTACCACAGTACAAATCTATTAAAGTATAAGTTATCTTGTCCCTCTAAGTGGCGGTGACTTCGGTAAATAGTTCCATGTATAGTTTTTTTGATTTTTATAAGTTTTTCATGTCCCTCCAAGTAAAGATGACTCCGGTGAAAGGTTCAATGAGTCGGTTTAGAATGCAATGTCGTAGTTCCGGTATTCAGATAAACAGTCTGTCCGTTTACCGGGTCACGTCCACGTTACGAGGCGGATCCAGGTAGCGGTATAAGATGACTATCTTACAGTCCGACCTAGATCAAGTTTTACAGGATATGGACGGAGGTTAACAGGAATATAAAGGAAAAGAAACGTACGAGCTCGCACAAACGCATGTCAGCGCAGAGCTGCCGTACGTCTAGCGGACGCTGTGGACCGGTGGTGGCCGTCTATCAATTTATTTGTTTTAAATTAGATACAATATTCGTTTAAAGATTTTATTTTCTTGTTATGGTGAACAAACAATTTGATGTATTTATTTGTACCGCTGTTGGCCACCGGATGTGGAAAATGTTTCCTCAATAAACATCACTTAATCAAGATGTTTTACGTGGAAACAAACCTTTCTTTCTGAGAGTCCTCTTTAGCTTACTCAAACCTGAGAGATCATGGACGTAGTCCAGAATCTCGGGAATTTTTCTACACGGTATACAATATAGAACTGGCAAATGTCACGAAGTTCCATCATCTGATTCAGAATGATGTATTAAGCTCAACTGATTGCTTTAAGATTACTTATCAGTTGAATACTTTCAACTAAACCTACATCGTCATTAAGAGAAGTTCCTGGTTATAACTTTTACCAGAAACGTTCGCGTAATTACGAGATAGTACTTCGTAATGACGGTATAGTTTCCTTGTATTTACAAGATAAATTTAATTTCTCGTTAGAGGTATTTACCTGGTAGATTGTCGTAATTACGAAAGAAAAAATATCTCTAGGTGACACTGATCTGCTTCCGTAGAATGTAAGACAGACATTTTGATAGAATAGACTTGGGAATTTTGTAGTTACAATGCTCAAAATGTTGAAAATGTTTAGCCATTGTCCCTGTGAAAGACATCACTTCCGTACTATAGTTGCTGATAGGGAGAGTTGTGTGTATCCGTCCCAATAGAAGGAAGATGAGTACCTGTTTCGCAATACTAGCTGCTTGTTCGATGCTGTTTTCATAGTGTTTTTGTACATTTTTCATAATTCAAATCTCGGAATTTGATCATATTATTCACTGTGTTATAAACGTTTTACTTACATCACTACAGTATTACTATGAACCTTACCTTGGGCCTTTTAGCAATTATAACAACTTCCAGTGTAAAATCACCATAACGACAAGCCGTCTCCTCCATTCTGTTATCATCTCATGGGGATACACCCAACGGTTATTAAATATTGTATACCAACATTTGTTTAAAAAAAAAAAAATAACAAAAAAAAAAAAAAAAAAGATTGTGCATGTTTTCGTTAGTAGTGTGATGCCAAGTACACCTGAAGATTTTTTTCTTCATACGTGAAGCAGGTAATGATAATAGAAATATAAAAGCAGAGACATGTGTGTTTTATGTCCCTGATAAAATAACTGGGATAACGACAGGACTTTAAAGTTCGACAGACCACGCTCTCTTTCACTTTCTTTTCCTGGTTACCGTTGTCCATACAAAGTTAAAGTTCAATAAGTTGGAAGTATTGTACTAAGATAATACTTGCAAAGTTAAGACGGAGTTAAAATTCAGTAGAACATGTTTAATCTCAAGGAATCTTTCACTCCTTCACACACTACATAAAATGAGGTATAACATGTCGTTGGCAAGAACTGTGCTGGTAGACCTGTTCGTGAAATGTGACTCAGTCATCAAAATATCCAGATTTGGGTCATACATTTATTGTCTTTGTCGTCTGATCCTCTTTTCAGTTCAAGCGGTTTATAAAATTAGTTATACGAAAATGTAAATGAACTCGAAACTCTGATGCATTCTATAGAAAATAAAACAAGTAATGGAGACAACAAATCATTCGGCAACAGGAACAGAATTTATGATCATGGCTAAAATGGCTGTCGCTTCTCCTATCTGTCGTCCTGGGTTTGGCTTTGGTCGTGTTAATGGGAAGGCCAGTCTGTGTACGATGTAAAGTCGTTTTCTATCCTCAGTTATTATGGTCAAGTAGGCCACCGCTCTCCAAAATGATTAAGAAATCTTTGCCGATGAAATATCGGGGAATTTCCTGACACGAAAAAAAAAATCGTTTGAAATCTTCAACTTGAATAAGAAGTAACGTATAACAAACATAATGCAACATAAGATAAAAAAGAAAATCTCTTAAAATCTTTCCAAAAATGAAATTTTGTTTAAGAACGAGTGGCATTAAAGGGGGGGGGGGGGGGGGGGAAATCGGAGAGCACACAACAAAATCAGTGCATTTTGAGTGTAATATGGACGGTACTCAAAATTTACAAATCTAATATGTGTATATTTTGTCAGTGAAAACCTTCTATAGGTTGGGAATATCCGAGAGAGTTACAGCGACCATGTGGACACTCTTGGACCGAGTTTCACGAAATGGCATTGTGCATTGTGAAATTGTGCAATGAGAAATTAAACATAGGTTATGTTTTCAAAGAAAAGGCCACTTTAATTATTTGAATTCTTGTGTGGCAATGCAAAACGTTTCGGCTATAACTTGACAAGTAGCACAAGTTCACTCAGTTCACCAAAGGCATTTATGCAAGCGAATAAGAGATGTCAAGTTAATGAAGTACTGTACAAGAAAATAGTAGTTCAAAATTCCGAGATCTGACTCATCCGTGCAAGTCAATTATACATGTCAAAAAGTTAATCATAAAGGGCGAGGAAAGAGGTCCAACTCAGTTATATGACAAAATTAACCCAGTTTGTTTAAAGAATAATCCAAGAAGTATATGCATCTATCAGGAAGTCCTCTACTTCTTTTGGAAGTGTGATACCAAGCCTTCAAGAGCATGTTGCGTGTCTAGTGTAATATTATTAGTTATGAGGTTTGTTACTGACCTTACACGGAAATATGTCGGGTTTGATAAAGCCTAAAAACCTAAAAACTGTTTTATTTTGTCGAGGACAATTTTAAGGCATGATAGACATTATTCAGCGTAGTTTATATTATGATTCTCAGTCCAGTTATGATTATTGTCCGCCATTGCCGTACAAATTTTTACAACTGACTCTACACAAGAATTTGTAAGTCAGTCACATGACCAAAATCAAACATTTCCATTGGGTCAAGCTAGTCCGAGGCCAAATAAAGTGCTATGGAGGATCACTATGCCATCAATTGCTTGCAATACAATACTACTAGTAACAATAGTAAATTTCAACAAAAGCTATGTTTCAAAAATACCAATAATGGCCAAATCGCTCCAAAACAGTAACCCCCCTTTTCAGCATTGCGAAAAAAAAAAAATCAGCATTGAACTTGAAATCAGGGAATAAATACCAAGAACTACCTGGAACTCTGTTTTTTTTAAAGATACTCCTTATCAAGGAGTATCTTACTGTTATCGTGTTCAAAGTTCAAAGGTCAGATTTACGTCCACACAACTACAACTTTTGAAGAAATAGTATGATGTCTGTGTCAATGTTTGTCTATTTTAGCGAGTACAGCTGTGATGATTTAATCGATTCAGTGTAAGCGTCTCTCTTAAGATAAGTTTTGACCATAACTGGGTGAATTCTTTTAGAAAATGTCCCCTCGTCGGCCAAGGCGAAAACGACGGTGTATGAATTTGTGTTCATCAGTCTGTTCGCGCGATCAACATTCCTGCTGACCAATATTCGCACGTGTAATCTTCGATCGTCTCCTCTTTTCTCTTAATTTTCACATTTTGAAAATGAATTTTTTTTCTCGCACATTTCATATAGTAATAAAGATAAAACCTTTTCAAACTACAAATGTATAATGATGTGTTTTATGAACTGATTTTTTATTCGTACTTTCTTTTACCCAACTACGGTCAAAAGTTGGAATTTCCACAAACCGCCGATATCAAAAGCGGGAGAAGGGCAGAGAATCTCGGACTATTTTCTTTGCAATATACTGTCGTTACTGAGAATTAAGGACGTAACTAATCTCAATTACCTTCTTAAAAAATTAGGTCGAGGTGTCCTTAGTGTGATACATATAGATCTCTATTCACAACAAGATGTGAGAGTATCTTTCAGGACCCCAGGTCCTTTGATTTTCTACAAATATCTACGTTTAACTCTCGTCAAATATTTATGATGTGATTTAAGATCTTTGGTAAAACAGCCCCCTCGGACCGTCACAATTGTTCTTGTTTGAACACATCGCTTTGCTACAATGCTGTAGAAACTTTTAGAAAACGATGTGAACGGAAATACGGTGACATTTAATGTTAAATTGTCTATTATGATCATGAAATGCTTCAGTGAGAATGTGTGGACAGTTTTAGCATATAACATTCATGAGCAATGAACCAACATTTTTATACACTCTTCGTTAGATGAGACGTAGCATGTTACGGCATTGTCCTCCCATCTGTTCGAGGACTCAATGGCGGATCCAGGATTTGAGGTTCAGGAGGTGTGGTCATTTTACGAAAAAACAAGGGTTCCGTATGTACATCGCAAAACCCTGATTTATCTAGATCTTCAGTTGGCTAAGCCCCATGAAGTTCCTACGATTTCATTAATCCAGAGAAAAATCAGTCATATTTTTTACATAAAAAATCTTTATTCTTTCGCATTGCTGTATCAGAAAATACCAAATATTTGTACTTTTTGAAAATCTAACGAGAGGGGGTTATGCAACACCGCTTACACACAAACACACACACACCTACACCACAGACGCCTACACACACACATCCTTGAAATCCGCAAATGGAGACCATTGTATTCTGTACAGTTTCTGTTCATTAAGATATTGAGGTAAAAAAGGTCCTTCACAAGTAGCTTGACTCATGATTTTGCATTGATCCTATTTTATGAGTTATTGCCCTTTATGTGTATGTTCAGTATGAGCTTTTACGCCCAAAGTTAGACGTTTTAGAAAACCAATTTTTCTTTAATGAGAACCTAAACTCCGACAATTTTTGGCCCTTCTTTAGATATTGAAACGAAATGTGCATGGTGTGTTTGTTTAGTATTGGGTTCTACGTTTTAAGTTCGACTTTTCGAAATTGAGCGAACTTTACAATAGGTATTGCTCTTTTTGATAAAAGTCAGTGTTCCATAAACTTTCGGTCATGGTTCAAGATATTAAAATGAAATTTGGCGTTTATGTTTATATGAAGTCCTTAGTATTATATAGGAATGCTTTCGCAACAGACCACATCGTACAAGAGTCATTATCCTTTGATGAAAATTCGAATTCCGGTAATGTTACGTCTATACTAGATACTATGAGGACTTATAGATTTCACGAGAAGAAGGTTTACTTTCATTGTATAATGCTTATATTCAAATAAATTGAAATTATAGTTTTAAAATTGTAATATATTAGAATTTCTTGTATTCCACTTTTGAATTTTATCAATTTTCAAAATAATTTATTCCTTTTATTTACAAATTTTATCTTCATTTTTATTTGGATTTATTTAAGCCCAGGAATTTCTCAAGTTTTAAATCGTTAAGACTTTTCTTTATCAAAGGTGTTTTTATTACATTAAATAAGAATTAACCAAAAGATCTAAGGTAAAGAAAAATGTTTCGTCTATACTAGATACTATGAGGACTTATAGATAAGGGTAAACTTTAAGAACAATTAACCCGTTTTACAATAGTTATTGTCCTTTAGTAAGTGTTATTTTAGCCCTTTAGATAAAGTTGTAATCTCGAACCTAATTTTTTTCCAATGTAGGGGCTGCTCTTTTTAGTGCATTCCCAAGATGTTAGTGATAAGAATATTCTGCTAGGTAATTTAATAAAAGGAAGGATATCTCCATCAGTTTGATTCACTTAATTATGACATAATGAGCGAACATAACCCATCTGCATAATATTAAATATCATAAAATCAATTATTTGATAATACTGGTATTTCATCGTTAGTTAAAATTGTAGAGCTCACACATTAAAGAAGTGATTGAAATGAAAGATAACTTTTTTTTAACTTAGTGACGGTGCTACTATTATCTTGCTTTATTTAGTTTATTAGATGTTCTAAGATAAATGTATATTCGTACATTGATGTATAGGTATACATTTTACAATTACATTTTTTAAAACGTTTTTCTTTGTTAATTGTAATGATGGAAGATCTGTTTAACCCACATCGCTCATTCGTATACAATTGTTTGTGATTGCTACTCCTTAGAAAGTTCACTCTCTCATTTTGTCAGGCTGCAGACATGTGGCGTAGTTGTGCATGTGTGATTTCGGTTTTGGTCCATGACTTTGGGGCCAAGAATACAGTAGGTACACGGTTGATTTTCCTATAAAGCCTATATAACATAGTGTGTTTTCTGTTTTCATAAAACAGATAAAAGATCACAGTCAAGATCTTAAAAGTAATAAAATATTTATTGGTATATAAGTGTTGCCACATAGAATACTTGTAAATGATCAAATGCCGATTACTATTGGTGTTAAATTTATTAAAGAAACAAAAACTGTTACTTTTACCAGAACAGACGGACGGACTGACAGACACCGAACAAAGTGATACCTAAATATGGCGTGCCTTTGCAAGCGATATGAAAGTGATGTTTGTTACATAATCCAGTGTGGTTGCCAAAGCTATCTTGAAACACTTTGAATTAGATCGTCTCCTTTATTATCGCAGCAATTTTGATGAAAGAGCATGGTGTACCTATCAGATTGTTTGTTGATATGAAATGCACTCCATAAGGATGTGCTTGTGTAAATTTAGGATTTGCATAAATAATGAGGAATTTATCACTTGTAGCTTTGATATTAAGAATTTGTTTTCAAATACAGGTAAGTCATGCGAATAAATTATATACAAATAACATTATCTCTGTAACAGAACTTATCAGATCTTAAAGATTACTGTTGATTTTTAACTTAATTATAACAGGGTCACAGCAGTTTATATTCCCATATCGACTTTTATTTCACGAGACAGGTAAGATTTTATAGGAACAATCATTATGTTTTAACAAACATCGTTGTACTGAAATTTGGTATGATGATCAGTAATGTTTTGATCAATTTTATTGTCGTTTATGACGTGTGTGACCTTGAGAAAATAATACAGATTTTTCGCCAAATTCCGAGTACAAATAAAGAAATTAAAATAAAACCCCACATTATCATTAATTATAATGAAATATAATGAAGATTTAATCGACATTAAAGCCCATTGCATGACTTCTTTTAATTGTAAGGTGATCTGCATAAAAGGTGATCTGCATAACTTTTAAGGTATTTCCACTTTAAGAAAATGACAATGCATTTTCACAGTTGAGAAGATAAAGTAGCCTTTCATCATTAAAAATCAATGAAGCTTAACTATAGAGCACACTTTGTTTACCCGTCTCTTCTTTTCAATTATGCATGATTGTTACAGCACAAAGTCGTCCTTTTGACCTACAGATTATGTTCTATAGAAGTAACTTGTTCAAGATGGTTGGAGTAGTACAGTCTTATAGAAAGTTCTTTCGAATTTGATCACACTTCACACAATTGTCATTCGGGGTATGGACTTCCAGACATATGATATGTCTTGGCAACCATTGCTTTGGTGCTTATCAAAGTTTTGTATTTTGCTGCCTTTGGACCAAAACGCGACAGGATCTTGGCCAAGTGGCATACATGTACCACCAGGGTAATGTTTTCCTCCATGCGTGTTTCCTCGTGCGTATAAAGTCTGTTAGGACAGTTCTAGTATAGAGTTTCTGGCCTTATATTTTCAGCATACCTCTTGAGAAATGGTTTTACTGTTGGTCAGTCATTATTTGCTGTCAGTTGTCATTGCAATATTGACACTACCAACCAGGAAGATAAAAATGTGATGATTATTATAATAATTAATATTTACTGAATTGTTTTAAGAACATAAGACGATTAATCACAAGCTATCAATAATATTTAACCACACTTTTATTTGAAAGATTCGAGCAAACCTTTCCCCATGGTCATGGAATGACGAGTCGTTGATGATGAAGTTACACGTAGCTACTTCCTGTCAATATTTAGTGATGAACTAATATAAAATATCACTACATCAATAGGAAGTAGGCAAGTGACACACAGTGATGTTTAGATTTTAAGAAACAATGAATAAGGAGAACAACAATGCATGAAAGATATGTTTGCTTTTAAAAGGAGAAAAAGGAAGGAGGTGACACAACTGAATTAAACTTTAATAGACTGATACAGGGTTCAAAGTGGTTCACAGAGAGAAAGTCTGAAAAGTCTAAAAACAGAATTATTTCTTCTTAATTCTCCTACATGTGTGTTAGGTTGGATATTAAAAAAACAGAATACCAATTTTATTACCTTGAAGTGGACAAAACTTTGGTTTCGTCCAAATGTATTAAACAGTGATAGATCATATCGAACCATATTTAGAACTTTTAAAAGTTAGGTCACCTGAGCAATAGGCTCTTATGAGATTTTCAAAACTTGTCTGTTTCAACTTCTCTGCAACAGCTGAGAGAATTCATTGTACTTGGCAGCAAGCACGTCCTCAAGGTGCTCTACTTTTGTATATTTTATCAAAGAAGGTTTGGGCAAAGTAGTTCTAGGAAGGTATCTTTCTTTGAGAATCTCCTTTAGATTGGCTGCATAGAATGAAAGACTTAATGCATTTAGAGTGATCAAGAAAAATATGTGAATGAAATTTATATTTTTCATTAAAATGGGATTGGGGTGGAAAGGGGGGGCATCTTTCTTTTTTTCTGTATGTTTGCACATTTACAGATGACTATCTCGATTTTGCACATAACATGTAAGTGTGAAAATGGTACATGTTCTTCATTTATGTGTATTTAAGTTTTTTTATGTAAATAAAGATAAACTGGACTGTAAAAAACTTCTTTTAGTGTGAAGGAGGGAGAATTGCATTATTTGTTGATTAGGATATCTACATCGGAATTAATGGATGGATTTTGATGATTTAGAAGAGTGGTTTAAGAAGTGGTTATATTTTGGATCTATATCGAAACTTTGTTGATTTTTGGGTCTGAATCGTTGTCACAATAGACAGCGTAGAGAAACTATGAGAAAAACTGAAATTCTAGAATTACAAGCACAACTGCAGTCCTTCTCATGTGGAAGTAGTGCATGAAGGTATACATGTCTCAAGAGAGAGAAATCGAAAAACATAATAGTTTCGAAACGGCTTGGGATTATTTGTGTTTTACAGAATAGTCCCAGTGATTGAAAATGCACAAATGAAGTTTCAGAATGTGGATTAGCCTCTGGAGTCAGTGCTGTTTTCTCTAAGTAAAGAGTTGTGCATGTATGTCAGAGAAAATTCATAATTCATGATCGGCAGTATATACGATATATGAAAATTTAAAGAAAAAAGTATGCGGATTTTTATTATCATTTTATGTATTTCATTTTGTATATTGCTGTACATGGTTTGTGCCCGGATGTTCAGAAAATAATCTAATCTAATAATCTAAGTGACATTGAATTAAAGCAGAACACAATGACATTTAAAAATTAAAATCTAAAAATCTGGCTGGTCTATATAAAAATTTCAGTCTGCCATTTACTTTCTGTATAATGGAATTTACATTGTTGTCACCACATAATGAATCAATATAAACACCTAAGTACTTCACATGATTTGTAGAATGTATAGCATGATTTTGACAAAAAATAGTAAAAATTTTAACAAAATACATTCTGTTTTGCCAAGATGTAATGAGAGTCTGTTGTCTCTAAGCCATGAGGAACATTCATCTAACAAAGAAGAAAGTTTTTTTTTTTAAATAACAGAAGAATCTTTGTGGGTGAAGAAAATTGCACTGTCATCTGCATATAAAATTAATTCACAATCACTATCAATACTTATGGACATGCCATTTATATAAATCAAAGAAAAATAGTGGCCCAGGTATACTTCCCTGGGGCACAGCACATAACACAAAACCGGGATTAGAAGACACATTTTGGCAATCCAGGGTACCAGGCACTACATGCATAGTCTCAGCGACATTGAATTCAAGCAGATCACAATGACATTTTACAATTTAAATTTTAAAATCTGGCTTGTCTATTAATATATAAAAATTTCAATCTGCCATTTACTTTCGGTATAATGGAATTTACAATGTAGTCACCACATAATGAATTATCAATTTAAACACCCAAGTACTTCACATGATTTGTAGAATGTATAACATGATTTTGACAAAAAATTTGTTTTTAGGTATTTTGTTACAAGATCTCCAAAAGGCCTTGGATACTGTGGACCGTAACATTTTATGTAACAAATTAGATGCCATTGATGTTTTATTCAGATCTTTATTGGCAATGGGACAAATTGAGAAGCTGAATAAAGATATAGTTCTAATCAGATTGATAGAACGTAAGTGCAATATTTTGATTGCTCCAGCGGATGAAAGTTTTTACGTTGGTTCGGGTTTGGGGTGTAGATAGTTTTATTGAGTGTATGTGGAGTTGATAGGCAAAGGCAATAATTGACTTCTTTTTTTTTTTTTTTTTAATAATTTCAATTACTGTGAATTTAAATACCACTACGTTTCAGGCTTTGAATATTCAGACCAAGAAGTATCATTCATACATGTAACAATGTCGTAAATGACAAAGGATTAGACCCTTGTTGCTCATAGTAACGCTTGGTGACGTGATGCCGAGTGTGGAATATATAATCAGGATTATTTCGATATTTTCGGCGTTTGCAAGACGATGGCTTCATCAAAAAGTCATTTTTAGCCGCATATTTCAGTACATCTATATAAACAATCGTCTTCATTACATATCAAAACTACTTTACCCTGTTTATGTACGTGTAAATTTGGCATGGCTGTTAGATTCGATTTCAGGGGCGTTGGTGTTAATTCGTTCAGTTTTATCCTCTGCTAATTATTCGGATGGAATGTTTTACCATCTCTGAGAGCTTTAACACTTTCATAAAGGCAATGCATTGCATTTATGTGTCGTTTCTTTTGTGTTCAGTTTGAACAGGATATATCCTTACTTGATTATTTACACAGAGGTCACGCATTTTGAATATCATTGATGATGCAAACAATCCCCGGATGACACATAATTGTACAAGTAAAGTAAAACCTAACGTAAACTGATGGTATGTAAAACACCATCTCAAAGGTCAAAATCGCATTTAGGCCTATGATTCCAAACTCTGTCCTCACTGGAGGGAATAACGTTATTATAGTAATCCACGACTTCTTCGAAGAAGGGGGCATATTGCTTTGCGCATGTCGGTCGGTCAGTAGGTCTGTCTGTCTGTTTGTCGGTAGAGTACATGTTGTCTGTCCAATATCTTGAGAACCCTTTGCTTGATAGTGATGATATTTCATATGTGGGTTGGTTATGAGTAGTAGATGACCCATATTGATTCTTAGGTGAAAAGTGCATGTATTACTTGATAAAATTGTAAAATATTGTACTAGAAGGGGGCATATTTTGTTTTATAAAAATCTCTTGTTTTGGTAAGAATTGAGGTACAAATTCCATTCTTGATCGTGTGAATTGACACAAATTCCTTCTTTTTAACTTACCGGTACCCGAGTTAAGTCATAGCAATGTATCCATTGTCCGTCCGACCGTCATACGTCTGTCGTTCATTATCCATACCAAAGTTCCATACCTATCTAGCTTGTATTTGTATTATTTTTTCAAACATCCATTTAATATGGTTAATCCACCAAAGAACAAAAGACGTACTAAGAATTCAAAATCAAGGTTTGTATTTTAGTAAATAAAACATATACTCGGACCTCTGCAATATTAATGACCTGTAGCAAAGATCTTAAAAGTATGGAACAGTTATTGGTTGGTTGGTTGATTGGTGTTTTACATCTCTTTCAACAATATTTTAGTTATATCGCGACATGGAAGCTGGAGTTAACCAACCTCTTAAACAAAGTGGCGCAACCCGCACAGTTGTTACCAAACGCATAAGGTTCTGCTAAGATCTGTGCAAAGGATCCACCCCAAACACTGAGGGGTCGTTCACATGCCAACATCTAACATGTTCTGGGACCTTCGGTTTTATTTTTGTTCGGACCCAGAATCTCTCTGCTTTGAGCTGGTCACGCTAGACTGAGATACGATGGATTTTCTTGTAAATAAATATCGATACTTGTTATTTCTAGTCATATCATTTTTCTCATAGGGCTCAAGTAATCGATAAAGGCTCATTTACAGGTCTCTTGTGTAATCAAGAAACAAGACACAAATATTTTCACATTTCGCCTTTAGTCGTTTGTCGTACAGACGATAGTGGTTCGAGTTTTGGATTTTACCACTCTGTAAATCCATGTTATTTTCTGCCTTATTATATACATGTATATATAACAGTATAATCAATATAAATTTACCTAAAGTTTTACTACCATGATAGTTATCTCGTTTTTACGGATCTCCGTGTTAATGATCTGATCATTTCGGTGTTGTCATGACCTGTGAGTGACCATGACGTCATATATTGTAAATTGTGTGAACTAATCACATAGACATTAATTTGCTCCGAGACGATGTTTTGTTGTTTTGTTGATTCTTATGTTACATAACACCAAAGTTTTTGTTCTTATGTGACGACGGCATGTGCCTGATGCATCTGTTATAGTTCAAGTTCCTTATTACCTTGAGCCATACGACTTTTTTGACCGAGAAACTGTTGCAACAAGCTGTGGTTGTGGAACACAGATGCCTCTGGCTACCACAGGTATTCGTACTGGTTACCAGTAAATTTGTTTGCGGGCATTGCAATGGGGGGCCCTAATATGAACGTGACATTAAAGCTTTTTGTATAAAATTTTACGATACATTAGACGGCGACCCTGCCCAACCCCTAGGCCATGAGATACTGTTGGAATGTGAGAAAGTCCCAAGATGCACACGCCCAATAGGGGCCATTACATGTACAAGAACATGACACTTAAGCTTTTTATATTAAATTTCACAATGTCCTAGATATTAACCCCGCTCATCCCCCGGGTTTTTGGGTCAGGAGATGCGATGGAATGTGAGAAAATCCAAAATACACACGCAGTTGAAGTTTGGTGAGTTAAGTGTTCACGTTCAGACGGACAGACAAACAGACGGGCAAACAGACGAAAGGACGATCCAAACGTAAGACATTTTTAGACATTTCTGACCGTGAGCATAAAAACTTAATACAAAAAAGGGAAATACAAACAGTAAATATTCATTTTCAAACGCATGTTTGTATAAATTTCATTAGGGTAGAACATCGGACTTCGTCATAGAAAGCAATGCATATTCCTGGAGCACTTGAAGTAAAAAGAAAGGAATAAATTGTTTTGTCATTAAAACAACTCAAATTTGAGTCCTTGTTTTACACTCTTCCGATCGTATTTTGTGAGTAAATTCATGTAGAGCTGATGCAGAAGGGCTCAAAGATTAATTCACGCTTTGAAAAATCACGAGTTTACCCAAAACGCCTTAAACAAACTCCTTGGGTATCTACAGAGGAAAGTAAAGACACTAATGTGAAGTCAACTTCGAGAATTGTAAGTCACTGGGTTCGACTGAAATATATTTCTTAAAGCTAAATTATCTTACATTTTGCATTATGTTGTTGCTATGTCGTTCTAAACATGAATGCGCAATATGAAAACAGGAGTTGACATGTGTATAAGATATTTTCAGTTTGGATTAGCTTTAAATGACGGAACTAGTGAGTTGATATATGCTCAGTAAAATGATTCAGGATATGGTATAGTTCTGCCTATTTATTTGCTAGTTGCACAAGAAAGATTGTTTCGTTTACTAATTGGTTTAAACAGTATTTATTTGTAAGTATTTACAGCAAATGAGTAATATACAGTACATTCAGATAAGGATTTAGCAACAAGATATAATCTTATATAAAGCCATCTCCTTTTATAACTAAATTAATTTTACATTACATTTTGGCCGAAAAAATATGTTCAAAATATGAGAACAATAGTAATATAAACATTAAAAGCAAGTAGAAAATTATATGAAAGACAAGCCAATTGTAGCACAAAGTATATGCTATAATGTATTGTGGAAAAAAAGTTTGAAGGAGAAAATTGTGGTGGTGAGCTAATTTACATTTATAGAAATCTGTTACTTTTTTCTTTAAACTCATGTACTTTGTATACGCCCGCATTTAAAAATGTGGGCGTATAATGCTATACCGCTTTCGTCTGTCTGTCCGTCCGTCCGTCCATTCATCCTTGTCCGGGCTTCTCCTCCTTAACTAAAGGGGGAACAAAAGTTTTGATGGTGTCATATGAAAGGATGTGGCTTGTAGTTGTGCATGTGGGTTTCAAAGTTGGGGTCAGGCCCCTGGGATGGGGGAAAATGGGCGGGGTCGGAAAAGCTTGTCCAGGCTTCTCCTCCTTAAGTATAGGGGGAACAAAACTTTTGATGGTGTCATATGAAAGGGTATGACTTGTAGTTGTGCATGTGGGTTTCAAAGTTGGTGTCATGCCCCTGGGTGGGGGGAAATGGGCGGGGTTGGAAAAGCTTGTCCGGCTTCTCCTCCTTAACTAAAGGGGGAACAAAACTTTTGATGGTGTCATATAAAAGGATGTGGCTTGTAGTTGTGCATGTGGGTTTCAAAGTTGGGGTCAGGCCCTTGGGGTGGAGGAAAATGGGCGGGATCGGAAAGGTTTTCTGTGCTTCTACTCCTTAACTAAAGGGGGAACAAAGCTTTTGATGGTGTCATATGAAAGATCTGCATTGCAAAATTTTTGGAAATTTCCACTTTATATCTCAGAATAATTTTTAATTAAATTTTCAGTTATTTCATTAAGTTTCCAGTACTGACGAGGATTCATTCATTCATAACATGGATGTCTGGTTCATTGAATTTTTTTGCACCTTGAAAGTTTCTCTGGTATCAGAATTTGAAAACTTAGTTCTTCTTTCACACATCCATTGCCACCACATTAAAACATGATGCGGGCGTATCATGCACCCATTAGCGGTGCCCTATTTGTATGTATGTAAGTCGGCATTGAGGGAGCTACAATTTAAACGTAAACGAGTGTGCAAAATTTGTAGCTTCCTTTTGCCGAAATTAAAGTATTTAGGAGGATGTACAATATCAGAGTTTAACATATATTTAAAAGATGACAAAGAAGTACATTATTACATATTTGAACTTAGATTATTCCAATCCCTTGCAGTTTGGTGAATAAATGAACTACTATCTCGAGGTTATTACGCAAATTTCTGATGTTGACCTGATGGATTCGTTGTGACACCAAATTACACAAATATGGTGGTGCAATACCATTTATCATTTTATAAAAATGTCAGGCGATGCTTGTAACGTCTTCTCTCTAATGTCTCCCATCCAAGGTCATTTAACAATTTTGCCTTAGAACACGATATTGTTGCCCCTGTTAGAATTCTATCAGCTTCAGTTTGGATTTTTTTCGATGGTTTCCAATTCATAGAGGTAACAGTTGTCCCAATTAATATGAGGCACTTTCTTCCCGACAATGTACTCAATAAATCGGCTTGGAAACCTGCAGTATTCTACTATACACATAATGAAGTGTGACATTAAAATTCAGATCTAAAATGGAAACAACGTCATATTCTCCTGCGAATAAACAAACAGCCAATGTTGGAAAAATGTTCCTGTCTGTATGTAGCGCTCTGGACATTGATAACTGTCTCATCGGGGCTGTGGCAAGTCACTGTACTCGAGCACCTGACCCACTGATCTACGTCAGCTCCACTGTCTCAGTACGGGACTTAGAATATGATGTAAAAGAATGTGACAGAACAATGAAAGATATATAGTGATGTAAAGGAATGGATGTAATCTATTCAGGCAGTATTGAAAACACATGACAGGATGTGTCACGACAATATGCAGACTCATCTTACGAAAGCATGAAGTACGCGAATGAAAAGAACACGACTGTATCTGTAAAACATCCGCATTTTCACTTCAAATGACATCCGCATTTTCACTTCAAATGACATCCGCATTTTCACTTCAGTTGACCGTTCTCAATCGGCATCGCAACTGCCGTGTAAACGAAGCTTTTTGTTATGTTATTCATGTCTTGTCCATACCTTGTTATTCTTGTTATACATGTGGTGGATTTTGTCATACAACTGAGTCAGATCTGATCTTCCTAATTAATCTGATTCAGCTATATCGCAAAATCCACCATCATTGCTTTTATTACACAGGACCGAAGCATCTATACTAGGCGAATATAGAAATGTTTGAAAAAGGTTTGCGACTTGCCATGAATGCTTTTCAGACAGGAAAGGGTAAGGTTGGGGTTGAAGCCCATAATCTAGTCAAAATGACCTTTGTTAGGCAAAGTTTGTCGACCAAAGGGGTTGTAGCTCCACATACCCTACTTACTACCGGTTTATCACCGGGTCTTTATTCATTTATAACGGGTAGGAGGAACTTACTGAATGATGATTTGTATTGACATTTTTTCACTCGGAGGGTTTCTATTGACATAATAGGGAAAGAAATGAAGTCATATTAGAGTATACAATAATAAACATCGATATTGGAAAAGAAATCATGACAAGATTTCAAGACCAAGCCTATTTCCCACTCCGGAGGGCTGGGCTCAGGTTCGAAGTTACACACGCACTAGATCATATAGGGAATACTTTTAGCCCATAATCAAATCTCAGAGGAGTAGCGATAGTGAGCAAATTGTTTACGGATGGACGGACGGACGACTAGTGGTATCGCATAATCTCTAACTAATAGAGATAATAAAACTGGAACAAAAGAATAAACATTTATTATTTACAATGAATTATGTAGGTGAACACAAACACAACTAAAATACAACAATTTTTATTCTGTAAGCCTTATACTTAACAAAATCAACTTTACTCCAAGAGATTTGTGACCTGATCATTTTCTGTTGTATATCTTGGAAAATGGACACCAATAATGAGGGGGCAGATACTTCACAACGGGTGGGGGTGGATTGGTCGGGTTCGCCCTGTCCCTTCCCTTACGTTCTCTCCCGCAACTCCTTTTCTCCATTCTCCCTAAATGGCGCGCTTCCCACCGGCAATTTTCCCTCCGGAGAAGTGAAGTAGACGTACGATCATCGGATAATAATAGTGTGCCGCCTCTCTCTCTCTCTCTCTCTCTCTCTCTCTCTCTCTCTCTTAAGGGGGAAGGGGAACGTCCTCTCCACCGCCTCTGAATCCGATACTGGTAATTTAACAGTAAAATGCTTGTGTTTGTCTGATTAATTCTCGTGTTATGTCAAACTTTTATTTCATTATAATATAAATAATGCAGGATGCATGGCAAAACTTTTAACTTTTACGTCATTACTGTCATTTTCTAATTTTTGAATTTATGACCCTCAAGTAAATTCAAAAATTAGAACATGACATAACATACAGTTTGTTTATATAGAGTTTACATGTATATATTCTGTAACCCCCTCCCCCTCATCTGCAATATGAATTCCGTTCTGACAGACCTTTGCTCAGACTTGCGTCTTCTGTGTAATTGTGCTAAACACAAGCCACTGCACATATCAATCTTCATACATCAGTCACTTGACCATCACTCGTGCACGTGTTTTTGCCACTGTTTTTATACCACGTTAACAATTTTTTATGGGTAAATACTGGTTTTGTGGTGTCTGCTTGTCTGTTAGTCCGTTCGTCCGTCCGTCTGCACTGCACCATATTCTTTAAAAAGCATATCCGAACTGTAATGATACGTCATACATTGAATGTCACAATGTCTACCTATGATGCAGTGTCATATCTCTAAGGTCAAAGTCACCGTTAACCCATGACACAGTTAGTTGTACGACTTTGCTGCCACTGTGATATTTGTCCCGTAGGACTTAGTCACTTGTTAGAAATGTCAGACCCAAGAATAAGACTTGTGAGAAATGTTAGAATCTAGAATAAGACTTGTTAGAAATGTCAGAACCAAGCATGCCTCTTATCCTTGGGTCTGATATAGTTAGTACATTTTTAGTGCTTGGTAGGAGGGTATTATCTCTGTGGCTGGATATAAGACATTTCAGTTAGGTTTATGTATATAGTAGAGATCATTTTTCTCCTTGGGTTTGACATACATGTACATGTTCTCAATTTTTACATGAGCAAGCACAGAATCAGTAATAGACAAATTTTCCTCTCTATTTCCTTTTCGGTGTTTGTATTTGAAGAGACGCATTCCTATTATTTCTCCATGACCTTTCTCTTATCAATGTCCTCCATTATCTGCTATGCAGGATACATAAATAAGGCAACAATAAAAATGGAAGTCAGGTGAGTGATGTGTCCTTAAAATTCTTATTAACAGTTACATGGACATCATTGCACAATGCCGATACGAATATATATATTAGTATTTTGTTTTTCAATAATGTATATCCAAGGAATGAATTTTCTTATTATAAAATGTAATCAGAAATTAATAGTTTGTCCTGTTAAACTCTGCCTTTTGCTAGTACATGTTTTCCAGCCTGTTGACTTCCTTAAGCTTATTGCTATATATAATACTTGTCTGTTAGAAACTCTTCGGAAGTTGTTCTTCATAATGTCTATTAAGGTAGATTTTGTTCAGCGCGTCGTGGAGGTGTTCAGCAATAATTTCACTCCTTTATTTAGAGGTTCAGAAAAGGGATGTGGTAAATTTATCGTATATGATAATTTAATAATCGTTTTTATACTTAGTCGTAAACGGACGTATTATGGTATGGCATTGTGGATCTGTGTCCGTCTGTCCGAACAGTCTTGTCTTCGCAACTCCTCCTAAACTCTTTAGAAGATTTTGATAGTAAGTACACTTTATGTAAATTTGCATATTAGAAAGGGAATGCTGACCAAAACATTTACAAGAAGCCCTTGGTCTTAAATTTTCTTAAAATACCTTGTCTTTGCAACTCCTCCTAAACCCTTGGCGATTTTGATAAAAATTGGTATATAGAAAGAACATCTTATGAAGATATGCATATTGGAAGAGGAATACTGTCCCCCAAAACTTACAAGAGTCCTTGGACTTCGAGTTTCTTGGACTTTTCCAGAAAAAAACTCTAACTTTGCAACTCCTCCTAAACCCTTAGTTGGATTTTGATTAACCTTGGTAAAAAATAAAGAGCACATTATAAAGACGTGCATATTGAACAGCAATTTCTTATCTAATCAAAATTTAATACAACTGTAGTCCGTGTATTTATGAAAGGATGGGGTGTCAACATCGGAAATGATGGATGCTCGAAGATCAATTAACCCAGAAACAATTGAATATTTACCGGTATCAAAGGTAATCTAAATTTACAGCAGTCAGATTAGATGTTTAGTTTTAGCAGAAACGTATATAGATATATACGTGTCTGGTTCTAGTTTGTATGACACATAGGATAACAAAATGCGGGCGTAATATGTACCGAATTAGCGGTGTCCTATTTTTTTTTAATCTAAAAGAAGCAATGGTAACAACTCGTTCATTTCCGTACGCAAATAATGTAAAAATGGCGATAGTGTTCCGATTGCAAAAGAAGTTTGAAATATTTTTCAGCACTCAGTTTGTTAAATGAGTCATCATAGTAAAAGGGATGGCAAAAAGAATCGTTTTCAAACACGCTTGTGTCTTTGTCTTGATTTATCCACTGTAGAGAGGCACGTTGAAAGTCATTTGTCAGTTGTCAAAAACACAACACGTTTGCCTATTGTAAATTGAAATGTACACAAGTTGTAGTATACTTTTCTTTTATTCTGTCATTTCTAACCTAGGTAATATGTAAAATTCTAACACTCCCTTCCCCACTTTCCCAGTTCAGTATAACTTGTAGTGATTCGAATTCGTTATTCAAAATGCCATCGGGCGAGATGCAAGATGTTGAATGAAGTGTTTATTTGCAATGATGTTTAAATCCGATATCCGTAAAAAAACCCCTAATTTTACAGTCGTATGATTGCTTTCAGTCAGTCATACATTCGATGACTGCTCAGCTGGGGCGTCTTGAGTTCATTTGAATTTCCAAAATTAATGTATTCAAGCACAGGATGCTAGACATAAAAACATAAACAAAATAAAATGGTCTCTTAAAATTCTCATATATATATATTTGTTATCTTTCAATTATTCCGCCATTATTCTGTGAGGTTTGCCGATTTGATAGACATGAGATCTCGACATATCAAATTCACAATTTCGAAATGTTTTAGGGCATGTACATGTTTTTTGTGTCTTTTGAACACAACGTTTGCTATATACATTTTATCTGATGAATTTTACATTTAAGTGCAGTGTGAAGTTCCTTAAGGCAGTTCAGGATTCAGTCTTTATATATCTTACAGACGCAGTATGATGCGATTGATGTGCTTTTTACTGTGTATAACCTATACATGAGGTACACATTAATGACAGAAACGGGACGTACCTTTCAATGTCATATCGATCACTTCTCTGTACGCAAATGTTGTTCATTTTTACCAGAGACATAGTCTGTGTCTCTGATTTTTATATTAACATTATTATTCGTGTTATGTTCATCATTCAATTCGGCAGTGTCTATACAAAATATTATTCTAATATATATCCAAGGAGCGAAGTCGGTGAAAAACTAACAGGTTGTGTTTCCTTGCTTACTACAAATAAGAATTTTCTTATTATACCAGGACCATGAACCGGACACTGGACATTGTGTAGGGAAAATGGCGTTACAAAGAATGCATAACGCATTCTGCGTTTTGTCGACTGAACGATTGATGTTTTAAATTCGACATGTTGAATGTATATAAATGTGTTGTTGTGCCTGTGACTCCAAAGTAAATATAATTGTTCTTCGTTGAACAAATTCAGTAAACATTTCGAAATAATAAATACATAGACCAAAACCAGAGCAATGATAGATATTGGCCTTCGGAAATTACTTAATTTTAAATGTGACTACCGGTGGCGAAGGATGCAGCGTAATCCCTTATACTATTATCATAGATATTATAGCGGTGATAGGGGCTCTCTGGCGTCCTTCGCCCTTGTGTATGAGACGATTACTTGTGTGATTTATTTTAGTTTCACCTAGTTCAGTTAAGACAAAAAAAAAAAAGATATTTATGTTCATTAATGTTTCCTTGATAAAAGTATGAATATACCTTTAGACGTATTTTGTTATCCTAATTATAAAACATGTAAAACATATACATGTATCAATACGCAGGTAGATGCAAATTAGCCCCAAGCAGTTTATGAGTCCCGATAAACTTATTTGAACGTGTTGATATTATATACCTACCATTGTTTGCTACATCTGCAAAGTGAATATACAAGTTTAAATGGATTTGTCAGTAAATCATCCTAAAGTGGTCTCTACAATCTCGGGGTAAGTTTGCTGTGGACTATGATATCGATTTTATGTTCTGTCAAGAGAGTGGACGATGCACTGTCCTCTTATATTGTACTTTTGATGGGAGCAATAAATTTCTTTTGCATTTCAGTATACATTGTACATAAATCTTTAAGACGTAGTGGCTATGTAAATATTTGATGGGATTTTATTGCATGATGTTAACATGTATTTAGTATTGTTTTTTAATGTTATGGTTTTAAGACCAATATGATCATTGTATTACGTTATGTTTAGAAGATATTGTTACTGGGTCATGTAGGCCGTGACTCGTTATTAATCTTGTCATTTTAGTTTCATCAATTACATTGTGTCCTATGTATTTCTGTTGGTAAGTGAGATCCTTAAGTTTGCATTTTTTGGATTTGTTAAGGTATACAAGGTTGTTTTATGTGACTAAAGTATAAAACTCGGTTGACCCATTGCGATTACCTTCTTTGGAGACATTCCTCAAACATTATCTGTGCATTACTTTTTATGCCCCCGGATCGATAGATCGGGGCTTATTGTTTTTGTCCTGTCTGTTTGTTTTTCTGTCGTCAACTTTAACCTTGGCTATAAATTTTGAACTGTGAGGGATAGAGACTTCATATTTGACATGCGTACTCAACTAATGAAGTCCTTTCAAATGACACCAAGCTCGGTGACCTTTTGACCTTGACAGTGACCTTCACGCTTAAAATAACTTTTTGGACTTTGGTGCCAGGGAGCAATAGTGTTTCACAAACACAGCCTGTTCAAATCCTTCTCAAAAACAAATCATACTTTTATGGTCAAACATGGTATATATGATGCGCCTATGGTTCCCCACGAGTGGATACTTTGCTATGTGCGTCCAGGTGTGAAATCAAAAGGTCAAAAGCAGTGTCAGTGTAGTTTTTGTTCTCTTCAAATCAGGTCCCGATGGAAAATTCATTGATTTTTCCCAAAATTTGTCGGGATTTTTCACAAACATTGATCTTTTAGCATTATGCAAGTAGAACAAAAACTTCCCAAATGCAAACATACAGGCACCTTTGGAAAAAACCCACTGCGGTGCCCATCTAGGTGAAACCTCTTCATATCGGCTTAATTCATTTAATTCATGAATTAAAAATCTCAAATGTTCGGGGTGTTAAGAAAGATGTGTGGAAATGGGTTGTTTTTGGTTCGTCCGTAAAACCAAATGTGACACTATATTACCTTTTTTCAACTTAATGAATTGTTTTGTTATTGTCAATGTTATGTATTGTTTCATAGAATCGACTAGCTGGGTACTTGGTTCCAGACTGAGAGGTCCCGGGTTCGAGTCGCGACTCGTTGGTGCCCCGTATTTGGGAAGAGACAGTAAAACTAAAGACCTCTACTGCATTAAAAGTCACCACTTAAAACATTCATTACTACATCTGGGAGGCTCTTGTTCGAATGTCGCATATTCTACACAGTGCATTAGGCATGCGAATTGCATGTCCGTTAGGCATCTTTCCAAATGCGCAGGGATTTTGTATTTAAGAGAGAAGCATTCCGATACCAATTTATTTGAGGTTGATTGTTTAGTTCGTAGTTTCTTTGACAAACATGTAGAAGAGGGCCGTCACTGAAAAAGGACTTTGTCGAAGAAGTCTGTATTGACCCAGATTCGTTGAAGGCAAATCCAAGAGGTAAAGGGGGAGGGGCAAAATTATGTTGTTTGTTTTTGGTGGCCAGAACGGATTTGACATTATATTAAAATTCAAAGACAGCGGGCGCAAACTCAATCCCCCCTGCCCATCTGTTTATATACGATTTCCTGTGTAGCGAGCTGTTATAGAACAATACCGTAACGAGAAAATACTAAGTTAAAATTGAGCGTCATTCGAGGTACTCGAGATCGGATTAATTCTTGTGCTATGCCACACAATGGTTAGCGCAATGAGATGGTGAAGACATTTTCTTGATGCAATACCCAGATATATAGACCTATGCCGTAACATAGCCGAGTAACGAGTAGTAAGGTTTCACCTATAAGACCTTTTTCTGGTTTTACGTGATACAGGTGCGATATCGGACAAATGAAGTTTTGTCGCTCAGATTTGTGTAATATAACTGTGATGTCACAATCCAAGCTTTAACATCATTGTGAAAATTACTGCAAAAAGTGGCATATCCGGTATACAGCAATCCATTTTTTCATAAGAAAGTGACATTTCACGAACTATCACTTATCATGACTGTAACTTCATAATCAAATATCGGACTTGTCCGACCTAACATGACGTCACAACAATCAACTACAGCGCTAAATGCCGTGTCATGAATGCAAAATGGATCGGTGTATTAAGCCCATACATCATTTAAAATACACCGATCCATACTTCAATAAAGAAAGTGACATTAAGCGGATGTTTGGTTGTTATGCTTACGAATGATATGATAATCAAATCTCCGACTTCTACGACCTTAAATCACATCAATATTGTTAAAAGTTTTCTCTAAACAGATTCATATTAATGTGAAATAGAGATCGGTTTAATATGTTTCTGATTTGAAGAGTCATATTCTGATAGGAATTATTTGTTGGGAGATTAAAAACTAGTTATCTCGTTTAGCTGTCATAGCTCAGTCGGTAAGGTGCTTGGTACTAGACCGAGAGGGCCTTATGTTCGAGTCACACCGATGGCTCGTCCGTATCCTGCTTTTTAAAAACTTGTCTCAATGCTAGTTTCCACAGGTGCATGTATTAACATTTACTTGTACAGTAAGCTCTCCTTTTAATCATCAGGAAATCATCGTAATTGTCATTGACGGGCAGACATACATGTACAGACGGGCGGACATACATGTAAAAGATGGGCACATTTGTGGATCATTATATTTATCCCAACGTCTGTAAAGTTGGACAGAAAAAGAATGATATGGCAGGGCAGTTTTCAATATAACTTAGAAAATAGGTCTTCATGTGTATTTTTGTTATGGATTGACTATTTCTTAATGAAGAAGTGACACTGGTATACTAGAGTTGGATACAGTATAGATACGGAGTTGAACTTTGATGTAAATTGTTTTGGGAAATTTTCTATTTTTGTAGGACTGTCGTGGTCATGGAAACGCCAAGGAATGAGACAGCAACTCTCCTGACCTCCAAGGAAGTGGAAGACTGCAATAGCCAATTGCAATCAAATGGCGTTACTGACAACCCAGGCCAGGTGACCGTCATGGAGCACGATGATGTGGAGGTGCAACCTATAGTGGAAGAAGACGGACTGATCTATAAAGTGATGGATAATCCCCCCATTCATCTCACTGTCTTGTTTGCCTTTCAAGTGTGTATTATTTGATGTAATAAATTAAAAGTGTCATCTTTTTAAAAAAAAAAATGAATACATGTACATGTATATGAAAGAAAATCATATAATATTAAACGCTTTACGTAATTGTTTTCGTAATTTGACATTACGCAGTTATGACACAGTATTGATATACGTGAAGACTGTACTTAAATATCAACCGTCAGGGAATTTCAAATAAAACCCCATTTTAAGTTGAAGTTACCATCAACTTCCATCACAGCCACTTCTATAGTCACTCCCTATTGTTTGCTGTCGTTCGTTTTTGGTGTGCATTTTGCAAACATTGATGTTTTACGTTACAACTTCTTTTCTTAAACCATACTGTACATAGTGATACAAGAAAAGTGTAAGGAAATATACATAGATTTTTATTTCGAAAGGTCCTGAGGTCAGAGATGGCAGCTTATTAGACTATTTTTTAGATATTACAAGATCTGAATATATGGTTTCATATAACATTTGAAGAAGCCGTAAGAAATTGTTACCTAATAATTAAAGCCAATAAGCATTTTGTTTGAAGTCATACTTAATACATTAGGAATATTCAATATTCCTGTGAAGACTAGATCAGCATATGTGTACAAATACGTTAGAAATCCAGGTTCGATTCCAGTATGTACAAACGCATGTTGATCTGCATGTAACAAATTTGGTCATAGAACAGATAAGACACATTTCATTCTTATTATATATAATTAAAGATAATATATAATATATATTAAAGATAATATTGATATTATTTGTCTGTCTTTTAGCAAGCCTTATTATCTTTGGCCAATCAGCTGGCGCTATCATTGCTGGTAGCCGAGGCCGTGTGTGGGAGTCACAGCCCTTTATTTAAGACCCAGCTTCTTAGTTCAACCTTGTTCATGGATGGCATTACTACACTCGCTATGGTGCTATTTGGAGTAAGGTTAGTCCACAGACATGTCATGAAAGTCAGAAAGACCATACATGAATGTTAAGGTAGCTCGTTATGGTAATGTTTTCGGTTCTCGGAGCCTTAATCATGTCGGGTGTTTGTCCGATTATTCGATCGTTAGGTGAAAAAACACGACATGGGTTGTTTATGCTCCATTAAGGGATCGGTTAAGTGCACGTAGATCACACCGTACAATGAATTCTCCTGAAAAAGTATCTATCAGTGATGCATGTAAATGAAATAGCCAATTACACACAAGACACATGTACATGTTGTATACAGATATATTACAGTTACTTACTAACTTACTCATTTTGGGTAACATTGACATAATTTAGAACTTTGATAAAGTTCATTCACGATGATGTCGCTTTGTAGAAGAGAATAAACGATGTAACAAACATCTGATTACCTTGTTCCCTTAATAGCATGTAAACTGATTTTGTTCGGTATATATATATATATATATATATATATATATATATATATATATATATATATATATATATATATATATATATGTTATGTGATGCATATGCATGTTACATATTTGTGGAACAATGTTTTGTATCGTTTTGCAGACTACCTCTCTTTCAAGGTGCAGCTTTTGAGTATGTTGTTCCACTAATGGCTTTACAGACGATGAACCCTGGCCGATGTGACGCCATTACGCAGTCCACAGGTATGAAAAAATATCTTAAGAAAGAATTCTCAACTTATCGGAGTACATTTTATTGCTAAGTAAATCATGTCCTTTCATCTTTAATATAGGAAAATATATCACTATCGTGAGCTTTAAGTCCATTCTCTGAAGTTGTAAATAATATACACCATTTTGCTTGACAGCATCGTCTTGTATACTTACTTTGCAGCTACCACAATCTTTAATTCCACAACGGGTGTCAACCGAACTATTTTAACAAATGAAACCTTGTCTGAATGGGACGTCATCATGAAGAATGTGCGCAGTGTAAGAACTTTTAAATCTGAACGCTATTCGCGATTGTCAACATTTAACCTTCCGCGCATGATACATATCCACTTTTTAATATACAAAAGTATCGCAGCTCGGAAGAGTTTTATTCCCCTTTTGAAAAAAATCCGTAAAGAATAGTGCTTTATTTGTTTATCGCCCGTTTATCTGCCCGTCCAGTTTGCAGAAATGTTTCCTTATATATGCGAATAATAGTAATCTAGGTCCAAGTGTTTCACAAACACATCTATCTTCTGGTTCTTTCTTTGAGACCACGACGTTTAGAATTATCTACATTTCAATTCGACAAAACACCCATGTCTTGAAAATTTCAACTCATTACAAAGCACTTGCACATAACAGTCATATATCTCGATGACAAATAACTACTAGTGTTGCCAACTTCTTTTAAAACATGTAAAATTTTATACATTTGTTAAAGTAAGTGTCTAATACTTATCAAATTAGGATTATGAGGAATGTATTAACGAATAAGAAGTAGAAATAAGTCAAGTAGACTTCATTCGTAGCAAATTTTGACATCCTTTTAAACATGTTTCTTACTATTAACCAGATTGCATTATGTATATGAATTTGTTTATTTCAGCTGGAGGGTAGTTTGATGTTGGCAGGAGGAATTCATTTTTTGATTGGTGCCACAGGATTAGTGGGTGTGCTGTTAAGATTTGTCGGCCCTGTAACGATTGTGCCTACAATTCTTTTGTTAGGTTTATACATGACCAGGGCCGCAGTGAAATTTATCCAAGTAAACTGGGCAATTGGTATTTTGTAAGTATTACTAGTCGCATTAAATATGTATATGTATATATGAATGTAGAGGAGCGGGAAGTACTGAAATTAAGAGTACATTAACTGTGGTTGTTTCAGGGTCCACTGTTGCCTTTAATTTGACACTAGAGACTTTGCTACCGCTAGATATTTACACTCCAATTCCTAAAAAAATTTGAGTAAATATAACACAGAGGATTAGTTAAGGAATATTTTTTATTTCACTGCTCGAGATCAGAAGAGCTGATGTCCGTTATCTAGTGTCAGATTTTGTTTGCAAGCTTCTTTTCATCAATTATTCTCCAGAACGGTTAGGCATCATGATATGATTTTAAGCTAAATTATAAACCTGAGCTGTAACTGGCCCTTAATGTAATTTTAAGTTTCTGATGTAAGACACGCTCGCCATCCCGAATTTCTCCTTATTTCTTCTCCTACTGAACGGTTATTCGTGTTTTATATTGTTGCGGACCTGCTTATCAACTATTCGTTTCTCTTCCTATACAAAGATATTGTCCTTCAGATGTTTTAAAATGTTCACCATGATATTCATCTTGCATTTCCTAGTAAGGGTACATTTTCTTACGGATTTGCGACCTTAACTTGAAGGTGACTTTCATTTTATCCATATTGAAATATTTTCGAAGATTGCGACTAATTCTAGAAGAGTTTTAAAACACATTTATTTCTTTTACAAAGGTAGTTAATGGATCTTTGAGCAAGTCAGTTTCCCGAGTCAGAGTCTGTCTGAGTATGAGTTATAATAGTACATGAAGGAAATATTCGGTAGACTTTATAACTAATATCAAAGGAACATCATGTATACAGTTTTCTGTTTACTCTTTCCTTCCTACAATGATTTGGATATACAGAAATCACATCAGCTTTGTCCATCTGGAAAATATATTTTCAGTTATACTGTACTTGCTACATACATGTAAGTCAAACTTACATCAATAGTATTTTGGAGGCGAGGAATATGTTGTATCGTTTATATTCTATATTATCTGGATGAACGACCAGATTGTAAAGTGTTAGAAATGTCGGTTATTGACATAGCAAAAGAACCACTATTTTGGTTCTGCTTCATACTTCACCCAAGAAAATGTTATGGCCTTGTTCCAAAGCTTTGCCTATATAAGTTCAAGGTCACGTTGAGTTATTGATGAGATATATTGTCCGGTCCACACATTTATTAAAAACAAGATGGATCTGCTTTGTAAATCACATAAGGGTCTTGACTACTAACCTTTTCCTTGATATTCGATATTCACATGAACAGCGTATGACATTCTCAAGCCGATTTCGGAGAAATCAGGCGGAATAAACTGTCTGAGACAATCAATTATTCATTACTAAAAAGGCAGCATCAGAGATAATTGTCATTGATGCCAGGATTGTGTGTTTATTTAGCACTCCTTTGTGGTTATATATTCCGAGTTCTGAGGAATGGCTTGACTGCTGCACCTGCTAGTCAGTACGTCATACGAACACAAAATCATCCTCATTATCACTATTAACATTTATACTCTGATTGTCGTATAATTGATGAAGATGCTGCTTTGATTAAAAAAACAAAATCTAGTCACGAGTGAAACCAGAGGGGACTACCTGTATACATGTAGGTTTCCATTCTGTCCGTCAGCCTGCCTGTCCTGTCTTCTGTGCGTCTGTCGCGCTGGTTTTCCAGACTTTCCTTGGTTATGCTTACAGATGTTAAGTGTCGTTTACTCATGCACATTTATATGTAAATGCAAATGAGTACACGACTATATAAGTATCAAGCTGAAACTTGGTAGCAAACTTCCCCATCAGGAGTTACAGATCAAGTTCGACTTTAAACACATTTGTCTTATTTTTCAGAGTTATTGCGCTTTGTTCAAAATCAGTTTCCGCACTTTTGTGTATGTTTTAAGTTTTGTATTTACCACTCCAAGTAAATTCAAAAATTAAAACATGACACTTGCCTTGATCATGCTTACAGGCATCAAGCTGAAACGTGGTAACAAGCTTCCCCATGATGAGTTACAGTTACGGATTTGTATTCCGTTAGCAATATTTTCAGAATGCTGTTAATTTGGTTATTTACAAACCTATATTCAGCGGACATTTTTTGATAAATGTTATGTAGATGGTGTGATTTCATCAGTAGTATGGACAGACCTGTGTAGTGGTTCGATTCCCGGGCTCCGCCACTATGTTTTTAAGAGGTTGGTTACCTCCTGCTTTCGTGTCGCGATATTACTGAACTATTGTTAAACCCAATGTAAAATCCCAGTCATCAATACCCCAATCATCAATAGAAGGGCTATTTCATTATGATTTGGTATTTAACAATGTTATGGTATATATACATTTAGAAGCTGTACTGCACATTTCTATAATAGAAAAAATCTACAAAAATGTAGAATAATCAGGTTTCTGATAGAACATAATATACTTAAATCGTCATACGGTTATTGCAGAAAAACAAGAAGTAGTTGCCATTTTTACAACTGAATTTAATTGTATACTAGTACATCATCATATTTATGATAGAGTGGTTTGTCAGGAAAAATATACCCATAGTGTCTAGGTATCGCTGCTAAGCATCCCGACCCCCTCACTCTTGGTTCGTTCCTCCTCTGTTTTCTTGATACCTAGACCACATGAATATACCCACAGTGTCTAGGTATCGCTGCTAAGCCCCCCGACCCCCTCACTCTTGGTTCGTTCCTCCTTTGTCTGTTTTTTTTTATACCTAGACCACATGAATATAACCCACAGTGTCTAGGTATCGCTGCTAAGCCCTCCGACCCCCTCACCCTTGGTTCGTTCCTCCTCTGTCTGTTTTCTTGATACCTAGACCACATGAATATACCCTCAGTGTCTAGGTATCGCTGCTAAGCCCCCGACCCCCTCACTCTTGGTTCGTTCCTCCTCTGTTTTCTTGATACCTAGACCACATGAATATACCTTCAGTGTCTAGGTATCGCTGCTAAGCCCCCCGACCCCCTCACTCTTGGTTCGTTCCTCCTCTGTCTGTTTTCTTGATACCTAGACCACATGAATATACCCACAGTGTCTAGGTATCGCTGCTAAGCCCCCCGACCCCCTCACTCTTGGTTCGTTCCTCCTCTGTCTGTTTTCTTGATACCTAGACCACATGAATATAACCTCAGATCCCACAACCTGCAACAAAACAGTCTTGTGTAACTAAGTAAAAGAGGCTAGAGCTAGACCATATCCTGAAGTATCTGAAATAAGGATGCACCAACTAGAAGAATTTTGTCTTTTACAGCTGGCTCAGTGTGAAAATAGGTAGCACACTTGTCGACTAGCACGTTCAAATAAACTATGACATTTTGACAATAAGATCTGCATAACGCAAAATAGGAAGAAAAACATTTATAATTTACGTATTTGACTATAATGGGATGATTTTTAAAGCCCGAAAATGTGAAATGTTCCTGTAAGAAAGCTTAATGCAAGCGAATGGCCTTGAATAAGTTATTTGTAAGGGTAACTTTCCGCTATAAATAACGTGAATAAACAGCTTATCGCGCATAGTTACAGCAGAGGCATATATACTTTTATATATAGGTCTCTGGTTACAGATGCGCATGAATATTTAATTACATAATTTGCATGAAATTTATATAAACATACACGATTTCGTCAATTAATTTTCACTGTGTGTATTTCCAGTTTCCGTAATCACACAGTTTTTCTCAAAGAAAACTTTTAAGTTTATTTTCTGTACTATATCTTTGCGTAAATTTGAAGTTAGATACAGTTACCATCAGGTCAACACCCCTTGAACAACATGGCATTAGACGGAAAGACGTCATTTGAAACTGCGATACGCATTTCAGTTTCAGTCACTGTCTTTTATTTAACCTTTAATTTGTTTGTTTTGATGTCTGTACATCATGTATTACAGAAATAGGTGTATATGGTGACCCATTGTCCGCCCGTCTGTCTGTTCTATACAATTACTTCTACCATGTGATTAAAATAAACGGTTAGATTACATGTATCCATGTGTGACAACCAACTTGCTAACTACGATACACAGGCCGAGTACGATTTTCGCCCCTTTCACTACCATCTCAGGATAATAGCGGGGATGCTGGCAGTCTAGTTTATAGTGTCTTCACTAAGACTATGAAAGATGTTTAACTTCACATTTGAGTGATTAAGAACAGGCTGATAGCATTGCTATTGGAGACGTAATTACCGTTTTTTGTGGATTTAATTTTCGGCATTCCCAAAAGGGAATCGTTTTAACAGAATAAAAGAGAACGTCGAGTTAATGTGGTTATTCACTTGCCGCCGTGTGCATAATGGTCGTATATGAGGGAAGCTCGTAAAGTCTGTGGACAACCAAAGTTTATGGAGATGTACAAATGATATAAGAAAATAAGTTAATTCCTTTTCCTAGTGAATTTAACCCAATTTGAAAATTTTCCAAATGATACACATGTAGACTAATCACAATTATTAAAATTAATCTTTGAAAGAAGTGATGGTACTGCTAACACACATGAATAAATGATGTTGCATAATGTTCCTCTGAATAAAATGACATCTCTTTTTTTGGAAATATACATTTTTTGATCTGTCTATTTACCCATTTCCAAACACTGGCATTTACCAGAAATGTGCAATGTTCTTCATAATACTTCTGGTTTCGTATCGAGGTCCCTTTTACGTTTCTTAATTTAATATTTTTTTTTCTCCAGAACTATCCTATAAATATGGCCATAATCAAAATAAGCTTGCTTAATGAGGCAGTAATAAACATTGTATCACATTTTAAGTTTAAATTAGGTATGGTCATAGCAATTTGACTTACTCACCCCTCTTGAAATTAAAAGATTGGGTTTTTTCCCCATATTGTTATATGTAAACTCCACAAATTCTCTATAGAATGGTATTTAGGTTAAAGCAATGAAGTTTTAGAACATGATCTTATGTACTGGTTTTCAGTTCATTAATTGCGATGTCACTTTTTTCAGAACTGCTACTCTAGCCGTAATATTCTCTCTGTACCTTGCAAGATGGAAACTTCCAATTCCTGTATGGACCAAGAAACGGGGATGTCATTTAATTAAATATCCTCTTCATCAAGTATTCTCTGTAAGTTATAATGAATATTTGCATTTTACACCAGAACTCAGCATGTTTTGTATTCACAGTGGTTGGTAACTGCTGTACTTGCTAACAGCAAAATCAGGCCTTATAATATAGTATTGCAGAATCTCAGTACACATGTAGTTTTACAAAATATGTCAACATATATACAGTACTAGAGGTATACATTGTTTATTGAGTCATGTATTGTTATTTATATGTATTTAAATAAATTAATTTTTACCTTCTTTCTGAATCATTACATGTATTATGGACTGGTTTCACTCTGTTTTATATTAATTGAGTTTATTGTTGTCAAATGGTGTGTGAAAAAACAGATACATGTTATTTGGTGTATGAAATTTTGTAGCATCAGTCTTTTGAATTGTAATTACATGTGTATTAATTACATGTATGTAACATAAGATTAAATCTAATTTTCTTGAAAGTTTAAGGCTATGCTGTATTGTATATTGCCAGATTTTGATAGCCATGATGATAGGATGGGGTGTAAGTGGCATTCTAACATCAGTTGGTGTACTGACGAATGAAAAGGCTCGTACAGATATAGGTCATGATGTCATTACAAACTCTAGCTGGTTTTATTTCCCATATCCAGGTGAGTATATGTCTGAAAGTCAAGTTCATATCAAGGAAACAGAGGCAACAATAATAATACTTACTCTGTCAATGTTCATATCAATTGATTTTACATTAATTCAAGTTCATTTCGATATACATTTGGAATGACAAGTTGGATACATCTTTTTAAGTGTGAAGATAATATGATATATATACTTGAATTACATGGTTGAAAATTTTGATTAAATTCAGCATTATGGGATGGCTAGTAACATATATGTATCACATGTTGACAGTGACTATCTTGTTCTAAAATACCTAAACAACACTCTAATTCAAATTACAAAACAGTGAACAAATACTGCTTTGAGCAAACTTTTGGCTATTACTGTATTGTTTATCAAGAAGTGGAATAATAGAACAAGATACATGTAGGTGACCTTTGCTCGAATACTTGTTTATATGATAGTATAAAACATCTGCAACTGTATTCTTTGAAAGCTAGTTTAAAGATTTACAATTTTATCTAGTTTATTAGTAATCATTATTATACCCCCCGCAAACAAAGTTTAGGGGGTATATAGGAATCACCCTGTCTGTCCGTCTGTCCATCAACCTTTGTCCGGGGCATAACTTTTTAGCTCACCTGAGCCAAAGGCTCAAGTGAGCTATTGTGATCAATCACCGTCCGTCGTTAACTTTTCACATTTTCGACTTCTTCTCCAGAACCACTGATTAGAATTTGATGAAACTTGATAAGCATGTAGTACTCATGGTCCCCTACAAGTGTTGTTGTTTTTCGTCCAGATTCATCAACAGGTGGCGCCACCACAGGCAAAAGTAGGTCAAAGAGGGTACCCTCCTTTGACAAACTTCTTCTTCAGACCGGGGGCATACAGAGACAAACCAAATGCATAGGAATGATCTAGAGGGATGTGTGAAGAAGTGTTGTTATTTTTGGTTCCATTCCGAAATCAAATTTTTGACGTTTTTTTGACGTTTTTTTGTACTTGGTAATTTTAATGCAGAAAAGAGGTATTTTTTTCTTTTAGTAAACATTGATGCATTAATTTGGTTTAATTTGATCATTTTGATGGTAAGAAATACTACTGCGAAGAAAATTTTTCAATATTTTATGTTTTGGATTTTTTATGAATTTTTTAAGACTTTCAAGAAAAAGGGGGGGGGGGGATAATTGGTGTAAACATTTCACAGTTTGAACTTTTTCTTCAGAACCACTTGCTGGAATTCAATGAAACTTGGCATGCATCAAATACTCAAGGTCCCCGACAAATGTGGTCATCTTTGTCAGGATCCATGAACAGGTGGCACCACCACAGACAAAAGTAGGTCACAGAGGGTACCCTCCTTTGACAAACTTCTTGTTCAGATCGGGTGCATACAGCGACAAACCGACTGCATAGGAATGAGATAGAGGCATATGGGAAGAAGTGTTGATATTTTTGGTTCCATTCCGAAATCAAATTTTTGACGTTTTTTCATTTTTATTTTGGACTTTATTATTTTAATGCATTAAAGAGTTATTATTTTCTTTCAGTAAACATTGATGCATTCATTTGGTTTCATTTAATCATTTCTATGGTAAGGAATGCTGGTGTGAAGGAATTTTTTCAATATCTCGATTTTTGAATTTTTTATGAATTTTTTAAGACTTCCAAGAAAAGGGGGGGGGGACAATTTTTCATATCTTCAACTTGATCTACAGAACAACTTGAAGGATTGTGATAAAACTGGGTAGGATGCAAGTACTCATAGTCCTTTTCAAAGGTTTTGTTTTTTGTGCGGATCATCCAAATTGGTTAACAGATAATGCCACCATGTCTAAAAGTAGGTCTCACAATGGTACATATACCACTTGGTAATTGAAATATGGAGAGTAGCGGTTCAAATCCAGCTGTGGTCAAAAAAATTTTTTTTTTTTTTACACATCTAAATAAGTTTTTAGATGTTTCTCAACATATGAAATTAGGAATTTTACGTTTAAGACTTCCAAAAAAAAAAAAGGGGGGGGGGGTGGCCATTTTTCACATTTTCAACTTTTTCTACAAAACTGTTGGAAGGATTTTAATAAATCTTGGTAGATATAAGTCACTTATGATCCTCTTCAAATTCTGTTGTTTTCGTCCAGACCTCTTTACAGGTGGTGCCACCATAGTCAAGAGTAGGTCACAAAAGAGTTCCCTCGTTTAACAATATTCTTTTTCATACGGGCTGTATACAGAGACAAACAGAATGCATAGAAATGATCTAGAGGGATGAGTGAAGATGTATTGTCATTTTGGTTCCCTTCCAAAATCAAATTACAGAATTTTTTTCGACATTTCTTTGGACTTGGTGATTCAATGCAGAAAAAAGTGTCATATTTCCTAGTTAATTGATAATGATGATTTCTTATGGACTATTGTGATCATAATTATGGTAAGGATTGTTACTTTGAAAGAATTTTGTCAATATCTCAAGTTTTTGATTTTCTATGAATTTTTTAAGACTTCCAAATGAGGGTGTATAGGAACAATTCAATCACATTTTTCACTTCTGCTGTTATACCACATGAAAGATTTTAATGAAACATGGAATACATGAAGTACTAAAAGTCCTCTATCAATTTGGTAAATTTCATCCAAATTGGTTAACAGATAATGCCACCATGTCTAAAAAGCAGTTCTCACAATAGTACATATACCACTTGGTAATTGAAATATGGAGAGTAGCGGTTCAAATCCAGCTGTGGTCAAAATTTTTTTTTCATTTCTTTACACATCTAAATAAGTTTTTAGATGTTTCTCAACACTCAACATATGAAATTAGGCAATTTTAAGTTAGATCTGGACAATATTTGAAACAATTGTTGTTCATGACCCAGACTTGAAATCAGTCAACAAAAGGCCCCACCTAAAGAAAATGACTAACTTGTTGCCCTGAATGACTTCTTGCAGAGACAAAGGAAATGCTTAATATCAAAATCACCTGAATGGATGTGAAAAAAAGTGTTGTTTTTTATTCTAGCCTGAAATAAAATTTGACATATTTTCAACATCTGTGTTGACTTAGTCACATTAATGCAAAAATAAATGAATTCTTCCTTCATGCATGACTGATAATATAGGTACTCAGGTGAGCGATATAGGCCCACTTGGGCCTCTTGTTTATTCTTTATCATATGATGATCATACTTGGTACATTTGTTCCTTTGGAGATGCCAGTGTGTCAGGACCCTGAACCAAGGTCGTGGGTCAAAGGTCAAGGTCATATATATAGTTCTATGCCCTATTTTGAATTTTGATGCCGCGGGGGGTATTTGTCCCGTTAGGACAGTTCTAGTTTTAATTGTTGTAGAACATATGATAAGTATACTGTTTGATTTTACGCTATATCTTTTTTTAATGTACAAACATATGTAGTCTTTTTCTGGTCTACACATATTTTTAATATGAAATAATACTTTTCAGGTCAGTTTGGAGCTCCAGACTTCAGTGTCAGTGTCCTGTTTGGATTCTTGATAGCCACCCTTATTTCTATTCTAGACTCCATAGGGGATTATTATGCATGTGCCAAGACATGCGGTATCCCCCCTCCTCCTAACCATGCCATCAATCGTGGCATTGCTATAGAGGGGTTATGTACCTTTATGTCTGGTGTAGTTGGTTGTGGTCATGCTACATCTACTTATGGTGGCAATGTAGGTGCTGTTGGTGTAACAAGGGTAAGGACACATTATTCTAAAGCGTTAATAAATGTATAAAATGGCAGAATAGCAAAATAAATTTGGCTGCCTAAAGTTTATAGAAGAAATCATTATTATTTACTTTTATTTCCAAGCAACAATAGATATTACTTACATGTACATGTTAACTTATCTTATTTTTATTTTCACCCCTTGATACAATATAGCTGAAAATTTGTGGACACTTCACTTGTTAATTACCGTACACACTACCCTTTTTG
Source organism: Pteria penguin (assembly GCA_035048485.1). Taxonomy (NCBI): domain Eukaryota; kingdom Metazoa; phylum Mollusca; class Bivalvia; order Pterioida; family Pteriidae; genus Pteria; species Pteria penguin. The sequence goes on from CM068581.1 coordinate 40,574,838, forward strand.
AGAAGAAACTGAAATGCTTTCTGTAGTTTTGATTTCATATTGTATGCAATATGTCATATGACCTCTAGTATTCATGTAAAGTCCTTTTCAAAATATCAGATACTTCCTTAAATGCAAAAAATAAAATATCAAATTCAAAATTGAAAAAAACTGATTTATACCTTGTAAATCATGCATTTACTGAAATATATTAAGTGATCTGAATAGGTCATTTCAGAGTTCTTTCCTTTAATAATGAAATCTGAATTTAAGTAAATTTGTTTGTTCATGGGCACATGATCTGAACACAATTCTGAAAGATTTCTTGAAATAAACTGATTACTAGGGAACAAGTCAAAGGGAAAACATGCAGTGATATCTTCTCAAAAGTTAAAAGATTGGCTTTTTGATTTGTTATGGTTGAAATTAAAATTTCATGTATGTGTCTAGTCACACTTTTATGGTGATGTTTAAGAATTTCAAAATGCATTCATAAATTCAGAAAGTCAGTGAGTTGAGATGAAGTGACAGATTGATTACATGTTTCCATGTATCTTTGCAGGTTGGGAGTAGACAAGTGTTTGTTGTTGTAGCTGTGATATACATAGCTTTCGGCCTGGTAGGCAAATTCTCAGCCGTGTTCATTACTATACCTCATCCTGTGCTAGGGGGTGCTCTCATGGTGATGTTTGGAATGTTCATAGGGGTGGTATTGTCTAACCTACAGTACGTTAGTCTGAAGTCAACCAGAAACATTGCTGTCATAGGGATGTCTGTATTAGTGGGTTTGATGGTACCATATTGGATGGAACAGGATCCAAAACGCAAACTTACAGGTAATGCCTTGGTGGCAATATGTTTAGTATAAAGCATGTCTATCTTGAAGCATTTTCATGACCTTTTCCATTGCTTATGTCTGTGATTACAAGTTCTGCAAAAGGACAAAACATGAATAAAAGAGGAAACATTTTATAGATTTTGGTCTAGGCCATGTTTTACAAATGCAGTCACAAGACTGTAAATAGCTTATGTAACAGGAGACTTCTGATTTATATATTACCAGTGTGTGCAAATTTATTTCTAAACTTTTGTTTTTTATATGATACAATATGTAATGAAATGAAAATTGGGACATTATGTTAATGTAAGTCAAAACATTACAAAAATCTTAGCTTAAATAAGTCCAAGAGTACACCCTTTTGTTAAACTTTGTCTTTAAATTTAAAAGGTAAGGAACACAAACACTCTGTATTGCAAATTTTCGGCCTCACCACCTTTATCAAGCAATTTTTCAGATGACAATTTTTCAGAGTGTTTGTGTTCCTTTAATTTTTTATGTACCGAACTTCCATTTGGAGGACTTCTTCGAATCTTTATTACTTCAAATTAAAGATACTCAAAATGAATTTTGTCCTAAATTAGCAAAATATCATTCTTTAATAGAGAAGAACTCTGTAAAATATTTAATATTGATGTATTGCTTTATAGTTAGAAATGAGTGAGAATTTAAGTGGGGAATTGTTGATAAATAAATTTCATTTTTCACACATCATTTATATTATCTTTGTCTTCAACTTGTACAGAAATGCACAGGTCATTTTACCACAATTATCTTTCTTTAGTAATCTCTTCCTCTATTTCATGCACCTTTAGTACGTTTTCTTTTTCATTTATTTATTTTTTGTTTTGTTTTTGATATGGATAACTTTTGTGATACATGTAGATTGTGGAATGTATTATGATAGATATCATAAGTGATGATGTTGAAATTTTTTGACAATATGGCTAGCTTGTTTAAATTAGAGTTAGGAAACGATTTTGCTTAAACTTTGTTTTACTCTGTACTCATTAAAAGGAATCATTTGGTTGTTTCATAAAATTAAAAGGAATTATATGTGTATATATATATATATATATATATATACATGTATATATATATATATATATATATATATATTTATATATCTATATATATATATATATATATATATATATATATATTTATATATCTATATATATATATATATATATATATATATATATATATATATATATATATATATATACAGGTTTATGCAGTATTGATAGACTGAAATTAATGTATAATGTAGTTAAATGTTAACATTGAATTATAGGACATGAAGATACAGATATCATTCTTCGGACTATTCTAGGGAATGCCAATCTGACAGGTGCTATACTGGCTTGTTTCCTAGACAACACATTGCCAGGTACTGATGCATATAAATTTGAAACTGATGCTCGTAAATATAAAATGTTGTCTACTATTTTGACACACTCTAAAATTCATGACAGAAATATTAATACCAGGTACACAGGGGGTAAACTTTCCACTCGCCCACTCGCATTGGCGACCAGTTCTTGGGTGTGGGCTCGTAAAATCTGAAAAGAAATCGCCCACTTGGCGAATGTAAATTTCGTAAGACATCGAGAGGTCTTTGCTCATCGCAGCATGGCAGTTTATGTGCGAAGTTCCTGTTACACTCAATAAAATGTCATTTGTATAACATTGACCTTTTCCTACGTAATAAATTTCGAGTAAAGTGCGAGATAGTTCCGAATGATTAAAGCGTCGATGGATACATAAAGTCGTCTCGCTCATTTTCCTTTTCGATCATAGACGTTTTATCGATTTATGCATAAGGTTTAATAAAATCTATCAGGAAGGGCAGGATTCCTTTTTTTCTGTAGAAAATATTGTACAGATAAGGTAGTTCTATCAACAAAATATATCCCTATTAGAATATTTGACTACTACGATTAAATGCAATTGGTCAATTTCAAAACGATCAAGAATATAGTGGCAACCAAACGAACTCGCATTGCCCATTTTGTTTAGTTGCCCTTTCAACCTTGATTGTTCTTTGAGATGAAAGTGAAGTGAATGACAGATTATTGGAATTTGAGAGGGAGATAGAATTTGAATAAATTGTGTATTTTGAATAAATTAAAATCTCTTATTCAAAACATGCATTCATTATTCTGGAATTTCATCTGTATAACCAGAGACATATATACACATGTCTCTGGTATAACTGAACAAGTACATTGAAAAGATGTGGGCCCGTGAAAATTTTAGTGGGCTCCTAAATTTTAAAAGTTAGGGGCCCACTTGGCCCCTAAGATTTTCTTACAAAGTTTCCCCCCTGGGTACATTTATATCTAGTTTTCTGATCCTAAAATAAAATAATAAAGCTGGTGATCATTAGGATTAATGTAACATGGAAATGTAAAACACTATCAACCTGAAGGTAAATTGATATGTATATGTAATAATGTAAATGTAGAACTGAATAAATAATCATGTACTTATTTGTGAAATCTTCAGGTAGCAAAGAGGAACGAGGAATAAGTACATGGCAGAATCCAGCAGGGGATTCTAACAAAAATAATAACTTAGATGATCTAATCATCTATGAACCAATTTTCCCAAGACGCTTTAGGAATCATAGAATTTTAAAGTATTTACCATTTATGCCAAACCCAGACACTGAAGTTCCAAGAAAAAGACAGAAAAAAATGGAAAGTACAAACTTATGATGATACATATGAACTATCTTTTCTTGTATAGATTTGTGTTAGATTATTTCAGTTAGCAGTTTATTGACATGTGACACTCAGATCATGTAAATTATCAATTTCTTTTCAAAACTTGTCTAAGGGTTTGTTTTGTTTTGTTTTGGTTTTTTTTGGTATCAAATTTGGTAGGAAGAAGTCAGTGTAACCCCAGTAAATATTGTTGTCCAATTTTTCATTCTTAGAGATCCAGTTGAAAAAATGAATCAAGTAGCGAGGTCAAAGTTTGGAAAGAGTACTCTGTTTTTAGAAATTAAATCCTTAAATAACCTTTTTCCCAATTTTACATAATGTAAGGGGCAATGCTGGACAACTGCAAAATTGCTGCATAGATTTGCGTCAAATTATTGTGATGTCACATTCCATGCAAAATTTGCCTTATTTGGACTTTGTTGACACTAGGGCATACATGTTTCACAAACACATCTTGTTTAAAGATTAAGAATGACAGAGGGATGCACTTTTTATATTGTATTGCACTCTTACAGTATTAAGCTAGTCTTGAACTCCTGACAGATTTTAATAAAAGTTTAGCTTATAGAGCAGATGATTCACATTCACTTCTCATTAAGATAGAGAGGTTGGTTACCTGGTTACCCCCTGCTACCATGTTGTGATACCAGGGTGAAATGATTTAAAGCAATAGACTTTTCAACCAACTAGCCCCACAGACTGCATTTCACATATATTTTCTTATTGTGTGAACACTTTTGTGTGCATTCTCAATGGTGTAACTACTTTGTTCATAGTTAAATAAGATTCAATCATAATAAGAAATGAAGATCATATTATGATTAAGTAATTTAACATCATCAAGTGATAGAGTATGTATATTCAATCATATTTTGCTGTTTCATATTAATTTCTAAATTAAATTTAAGTTAAGTACATTTTTAAACAGTACATTCAAAGAGAATCGATTTATATTACAACCCCTTGGCCTATTTTTGCCATGGAATGCTGTTGTTCCTAAGATGGACGTTAGCTGTATATATGCTTATATTTACCTGTCTTCATTGTTGTTAACCTATGTATATGTTCATCTTCATGCTCTTCTTCCTATGTATTTTTTTTTTTTACATTTTAATGTTGATCGTGACCTAGTTCGTATAAGATTTACTTTCATTATATATAGTAATCATAGAAAAGAAATTTCAATATGAGACATAAACTACATATAATTTGAAGTATTTTTCATCTTTTTTTTTCTTTATTTTCAGATGTTTTTCATCTTTTAAATCCAGTGTTATTGTATTCAAAATGAATAAACTCATTTATTTAAAAAGTGAATTATCAGCATCATATCAATGTTATTACTGATTATCTACTTATTATTAGTCCCCCACCAGTAAAACCCGGAGGAGACTATGGGTTCCATTCTGTCTGCCTGTCCATCTGTCTGATGCACTTCAGATTTCTGGACTGGTTTTTTTTTCAGCAACCGTTGAAGTTATTGACTTAAAGTTTGGTAAGTGGCTTTGTATTAACGGGATACAGGTCAAGTTTGAGTTTGGTCATGTTTGACTTATTTTTATGCCCCCACTATGAAATGGCCGGGGACATATAGTGTTACCCTGTTCCGTCATTTTGTCATTCCGTCCTCATTCAGTTTCCGCTCTTTTTCTCTTTGAACGTTTGATAGCTTTAACTGATATTGGGTATAGAGATGAATCAAGGGAAGATGCAGGTTGAGTTTGAATACGAGTGTGGTCTGATTATTTTTGACAGAGTTATTGCCCTTGAACATAGAAAATTTATTTAAATGACAGTTTCCACTAATTTTCTCAGTGAAAGTTTGATGGTTGATATTGATATTGAGTATATAGATGTATCAAGGGAAGTTGCAGGTCAAGATCGAAGATAGGTGTGGTCTGGTAATTTCAGACTGAGTTACTGGCCTTGAAAATAGACAATTTCTTAAAAATGACAGTTTCCACTCATTTTCTCTTTGAAGGTGTGATGGATTAAATTGATATTGGTTAAATAGATGTATTAAGGGGCAATGCAGGTCAAGTTCCAATATGGGTGTGTTCTAGTAATTTTTGACAGAGTTATTGCCCTTGAACATAGAAAATTTCTTAAAAATGACAGTTTCTGCTCATTTTCTCAGTGAAGGTTTGATGGATTAAATTGATATTGGGTATATAGATGTATCAAGGGAAAATGCAGGTCAAGTTTGAATATGTGTGTGTTCTGGTAATTTTTGACAGAGTAATTGCCCTTGAACATTAGAAATATTTTTACATTTTTAAATATTAGTTCTCTGGCAATTATATTTCATTACTGTACTTTAGCTGCCAGCAGGAGTATCTGTGTCACACAGACACATTAAAATTCTAGTTTGAAGAATGACGACCCTTGGATCTAGTAAATTTATGGAAACTGGTGGGGGACATGTATTGCTTCAGCAATACTCATTATGCTTGTTAAGGTCTAGAATATGATTTAATCCAAATTGTCTTATTTCCAATGTGCAATGAAAATTTATGATTTAGTCTTCGGTCTTAAATTGCCATTTAGAAAATACTCATTCTATCATTAGTCATAAGAACCTTCCATTTGAGCAACTGCTGTTAACTGCTCTTAATTGACTTACATGTATTCTCAAATAGTGGTACAGCCAAGTCTATTCTATATATATATATATATATATATATATATATATATATATATATATATATATATATATATATATATATATTAAGAGACTTTTTACAGATATGAACAAATATAAAGACTGAGCAGGGGGGAATGTCCGTTTTGGGGGTTTTTTTATTTAGCTAAATAAAGACATTCTCAAAGAGCACTGTTTGTATAATTTTTGAATTGTGAATAAAGTCAAGTTTAATCTTCATTCAAATAACAATATCTTTTTCAAATACATAACATAAGCATACATTAGAGTGGGGGGGATTTATTGTAGTTGTTTGTATTATATACAATATAGTAAAATAAGAATCTCAAGACACTAGTTTATATGTATAGTTATGTGCATTGAATATGTAGTTAGATATTTATATATATATATGTTTTGATTAATGATCTACTGTTCCAATATGTTTAGCATTTGTGGTTTATGAGCATTTAAAGCAATGTATAAGAATCTCTCAGACTGTTAATATCGATGTCATATGTAATTGTGATAAATCCAGTGTCAAATATTCATGTTGACAATTCCCATATCAGAGATAAAATTTGGATATTGTTTTTTTTAGATTTTTTAAAGATTTGACATCTTCATACAATTGATTTCATTTATACATATCGTTCAGCTATATGTACATTAAGGAAAATCAAGGACATTTGTTTAGTTGGTGTTTTACCAACTTGTGTATCTGTTGTGTATTATTATAGATATACATGTACGTCTTCTTCACTTACATATAATAAATCTGTTCTATATTTTATCTAAGGTGTTTTGCATTGTGATCAGTAATGAGGATTCAGTATCTGTGTAAGCAGTGGAATTATACTGTATTATCATGGCGGTTTCTATGGGGTCACGGTGACAGATAAGGAAAATTCTTTTTCACTGCGACAATGAAGGAACTTTGCGTATAATTACCAAGGGCCGCCCTAAATCACCCACGATAATGAAGCTAATGAGACGCTTTATTTTGAGTTCTAAGACATACATGTAATTGTTTTGTGTATACTAAACCTGGAAGAAAGAATAATGCAGCAGATTTTTTAATCTCGTTTACAGGTACCTATATTTCAAACTCTGATGCTGAATGCTGCCAGACTACCATATACGTAGTGATGAATAAAATACCGTTCAGCACCTGAAAAATAACAGTTACCCAGGCTCCTATACGATTATTTATGACACTGTATTTGAAGTATATGCAAGGTTTCTTCTCTTGAATGGCCCCCAGTTGGAAAATGTCAGTATGCCCCGATCTCGGAACAAATAATAAAATTTACATTGCTGCGTACTGCTGTCAGTCACTGAATCTGCAGACATCTATGATGAATCGTATCTGTGATATCAGATTTCTCTACAAGTGGAGGGTGGGTTGACATTAATCCTTTAGTTGGTTGGGTGGTTGATTGGTGTTTTACGTCGCTTTTAACAATTTTTATGCTTCCTGAACTTTCGGGGGAGCATATAGTCGCTGTCGTGTCTTTCTGTCCATCTGTCCGTCCGTCTGATCTCATATCTCCTATACCTTTCATCAGAATTTGATCATACTTCACTAAAATATTATTTAGGTTAAGGGCTTTGGGACAATGGTCACTCAAAGTTATTTCTGAAAGTTCAAGGCCACTTATTAACTATGACTTAAAATATCATGAAGTACGTATATCTCCTACAGCTTTCATCAGAATTTGATCATACTTCACCAAAATATTATTTAGGTTAAGGGCTTTTGGACAAAGTTCACTCAAGGTAATTTCTGAAAGGCCAAGGTCACCTATTAACTATGACTTAAAGAAATATGAAGTACTTTTATCTCCTATACCTTTCATTAGAATTTGATCCTACTTCACCAAAATATTCTTTAGTTTCTCAAGATCATTACTGAAAGGTCAAGGTCACTTATTACCTATGACTTAGAATACCATGAAGTATGTTTATCTGCTACACCTTTTATCAGAATTTGGTCATACTTCACCAAAATGTTACTTAGCTTAAGGTCTTTTGAGGTCATTTCTGAAAGGTCAAGGTCACTTATTATCTATGATTTAAAGTAACATGAAGTACATGTACATTTATCTCCTACACCTTTCATTAGAATTTTATCATACTTCACCAAAATGTTTTTAGGCTAAGGACTTTTAAACATAGGTCATTCAAGGTCATATCTGAAAGGTCAAGGTCTCTTATTACCTATGACTTAAAAGACCGTGAAGCACATATATTTGCTACACCTTTTATCAGAATTTGATCATTGTTCACCAATTGCTATTTAGGTTAAGGGCTTTTGGACAAAGGTCATTCAAGGTCATTTCTGAAAAGTCAAGGTCACTTATTAACTATGACTTAAAGTAACATGAAGTTTTTTTATGCTCTACACCTTTCTTTAGAATTTGATCGTACTTCACCAAAATATTATTTAGGTTAAGGGCTTTTGGACAAAGGTCACTCAAGGTCGTTTTCCAAAGGTCATGTTCACGATAAAAAGTTTTATTTCATAACTAAGCAAGGTCAAGCTTACTCATTTTATTTAAGATACTGTGATCACTTCTTGTTGCACAATTGACTCAATTGGATGCCCATATGATATATTGAGATTTGAAGTCGTCATCAATTAATACAATGATTTTCTATATTCTGAGTCATTCATTTCCTTCATTTGCTGTGTTTCTTGGAACATCCATCAAATTTACTGATTTTTTGTATATAAATTAAGTCATCAATTTCCTGCATCATAACTGCCGTTCGGGGGAATACATCAGTTTTACTGATACTCTTGTTCAGTTATGTGGCGACATGAAAGCAGGAGTTAACCAAACTCTTTAACATAGTGGCGGAACCTGGGAATCGAACCCGGATCGTCGACGCCGCTAGCCAAGCGCTTAACCACTACACCAAGCCTGCCTCTAATCCTTTTGTAAATTGCAAAGGAAATAGATTGCCAGCACTCGCCACTGTGTGACAAATTACTGAAAAACTTATTAAGGTCAACCAAATAATTCCAGGTTAACTATAACTGGTGACAATCGGAGCATTTTATGTAATGCTTTAGATATAGAATTCCATTATTTTGAAATGTGTATTTACTTAAGCGGGTGCTTTTTTTTCTGAAGTGTGGAGAATTTGACTAGTTTGACCCAGATTGCGTAGTTGGTTTAAGAGACGTGAACTTTGATGACTAATCATGGTTTTCTTCTTAATTGAAAATCTTCAAAAACGGACATTCTCAGAAAAGATGTTAAAATTCTTATATTTCAATACAACTTCAAGACATGTCCCACTAGTCGCTGCTAAGTTTTTTGACAATATGAATAATCAGTCTGGCAAACAATTTAGCGGAATCTGTGATCTGCTTTTTATACACCCGTCATAAGACGGGACGTATTATGTTATGGCGTTGTTCGTCCTTCCGTACGTCCGTCCAGGGTCATGTTTTCCGGACTTTTTTCTGCAGTCTTTTAAGATATTGAATTGAAACTTGAAATATAACTTTTTAACAACGAGGGTCAGTACCAGTTCGCATTTAGGTATGATTGCTTTAGATTTGTCAGAGTTACGGTCCTTGAACTTAAAAATTTTCAAGGATTTTACAGTTTTCCGGATTTTTTTCTGCAGTCTTTAAAGGTATTGAGTTAAAACTTCGTATATTACTTTATATCATTGAAGGTCAGCGCCAGTACGCATTTGGGTAAGATTGCTTTGGTTTTGCCAGAGTTATGGCCTTTGAACTTAGAAATTTTCAAGGATTTTACTGTTTTCCGGATTTCTTTGTAGTATTTCAAGGTATTGGATTGTAACTAGGCCATTCATTCAAATTGATCCCCATCAGCGACGGGCGTATTATGTCACGCTAGGCGTTGCTCTTGTTATCACTGAAGAAGGGTTGTCTTTAACTAGAAATCAGTTTTTGTCCAAAATGCAATTTTTTCTTGAATCGATGGGCTAGGTCATCCTACCAAATATTACGGAGATGAGCTTCAGATTGTTATCAAAGGAACACGTACATCCCGTTAAGTTTTGCAATGTGTTAAAGACACTCAGTTAAGTAGTTCATGCATACTTCTTCATTTATATTTCCTTTATTTCCCTGCAATATCACCTTCAACTTGGGGGAATTCGACAGCTTTATATTAATCAGTTTTATATGATTACTAAACTAAAAGTTATAACTTTTTTACTCTGGCACTTCAGGATGCACTTGTCGACTGGACACTCGTTATGCCCAGGATGCTCCCGCAACTGATATATATATAACAATCATTGAAAACTTTAATACATTTGAAACTTAATCTACTCTAGGCTTCTCTACGACGATCTGGCGGAATGGTGTGACTGGTGTCCAAGACGCTCATCAGGCATTCAGTTATTGGTTAACTCCTTGACGCTTCCTCAACTTGAACAGAGGTCGCCTAAGAGGCAGCCGCCAAATAGTCAAATAAGGTAACACCAGGACCGTCTCCCGCAGCATGGGGTTTTTGTGGCACCAGGAGGTTCCCACCAAGTCAGTGGCGCACAGAATTTTCGAGTTGTTGAAACACCCCAAGCTCAATGCTTTATATTTAGCACCTTTAAATGCCCTCCATTATAGCATTTAGTTAGGATACATCACCATATTCGGTCTTTCTGTTAGTTGAGGTAGTGCTACCTCTGTGTTTAGTTTGAACATTCCTGCTGAATTGATCAAGTTACATGGAGGCTGAATATCTAATGCACGTCTCTGATATATTGACATTCTACAGGTTTGTAATTCAATAATACTACTATCGTAAGACCAGCGAAAGAGTTCATTTCTTTATTTCGCATTAATTTGAACGAAGTCAACCTATAAATCAAAATCTTTGAAAAATCTATATTTCATACTTAAAATGTACTGAATCGGGATCGCACAACATGGACATCATTGACAAATTGTGCATAATTCCATTTTCCAAATCGTAACACTTATCACAATATCGATCGAGCTTACTGTGTCGGATAAAGTAGCAAATGCAAAATTACAGTTGACGTCATCTTGAAAGAGGATAATTAATTCAGGGCACAGTCTCCTTTGTGTGACAGTCTGCATTAGACATCGGTTCCGATGATGGTTTAGTTGGTAATGGATGGGCACACATAGCGCAAGGTGAGATTGGGTTTCGGATCTCATTCTTGGATCTTTTCACCCTTGATTTCGCAAATGCAAGTGTGAAGAAAAGTTTCACTTAATTATTCTTATTATCTTCACTTAAATCTTTATGATGATATCTATTAACCCTGCGTATAAATTATCATGTCTCTTCAGTGATGCTCATGGCTGAATGACTGGGATTCTAATGGTATGTAGATATTTGAAGAGCAAGAGTTAAAACCAAAGTGGCTAAATAGTCCTAATGCGTCATATAAATCCGAATTACGCGAGGTAAGAATTCTGTCTTTTTCTAACTTTAAAGTTTTGTTGTTTAAAGTGAGCACAGTCTTGTGCTCACTTCAAATAACAAAAATTTAAAGTTAGAAAAAGACAATTCTAAGAAACTTCAATGGAAGAAGAATAAAACAAGACCTTTGCTAAGATCCTTAGAAGAGAGTTAATGACATGAAGAGTAAGGAATATATTGTTTAATCGTAACATCTATCACTTCCTAGTTCATTAGAATAATCTACTTCTCAACTTTTCCCTGATGAGTTAAAGTGTATTAAAAGCTATCAATTGCAAGTTTATAGTCACGATTTGGCTTTTAATATGTTTTAATATCTTATTATCTAAATGTGTTGAGCGGCATTGGAAAGCTTTTTTTTAAGATCATGTGAACTCTGAAAAACAAAATGAAGAAATAGGCGGCGTTTTGCGCCGAAATATTTGTTTTACATGATTTGCAAAAAGGAAATTGATTTTGTGAAGTCTCCCCCCCCCCTACTCTGAAACAAAATGGTTGCTTCCTGATGGAAAAAGAAGAAATTGTAGATGAAGTTCCTATAAAATGATTCGTCGACAAAAATTTCCTCTTAATCTGTTACCGAGTGCCCTTGTTATGAACAATCATAAAATCAATCATGAATCTTCTACCCTTCAACTTGTTTTCAGGAATCCCGTATCCTTCAGATTGTTTCAGGAATTCCCTATCCTTTATTTAAGGAATATTTCTTTTTCGTTGGAGTATATATACACTATTTCTCAACATCTCTTTTCTGTCGCGGTGGTGCGAATATTGACGTCACAGTTATGAAAATTATGTCGTCAAAGAAAAATTTCGTGGATGAGATAAACCACAAATTTTAAATCAGTCAAAATGCGTGTTGCACGTAAATTTAAATAATGCTGTTTTCATGAATCTCCTATCCTGCATACTGTTTTTAGGGATCTCCTATTCAGTAATTTCCTATCAGGAACCCTCTATCCCTCATAGTGTTTCAGGAATCCTTTGTCCCTCATACTGTTTTCTGGAATCCCCTGTCCTTCATACTGATTTCTGGAACTTCCTATCCTTCATACTGTTTTCAGGAATCCCCTATCCTTCACACTGTTGTCTGGAATCGCCTGTCCCTCATAATGTTTTTGGAATCCCCTATCTTTCATACTGTTTTCAGAGATCCCCTATCCTTCATACTGTTTTCTGGAATCCTCTATCCTTCACACTGTTTTCTGGAATCCTGTGTCCTTCATACTGTTTTCAGGAATCCCCTATCCTTCATACTGTTTTCTGCATTACTTTGTCCTTCATACTGTTTTCTGGAATGCCCTATACCGGTACTTCATACTGTTTTCTGAAATCCTCTATTCTTCATACTGTTTTCTGGAATCCCCTATCTTTCCTATTGTTTTCTGGGATCTCGTGTCCTTCTTACTATTTTCTGGAACTCCGGGATCCCTATCCTTCAGACTGTTTTCAGGAATCCCCTATCCTTCACACTGTTGTCTGGAATCGCCTGTCCCTCATACTGTTTTCTGGAATCCCCTATCTTTCATTCTGTTTTCGGGAATCCTCTATACTTCATACTGTTTTCAGGAATCCCCTATCCTTCATACTGTTTCTGGGAATCCTCTGTACTTCATACTGTTTTCTGGAATCCCCTATCCTTCATACTGTTTTCAGAAATCCTGTGTCCTTCATATTATTTTCAGGAATCTCCTATCTTCATACTTCATGGCCAATATAGTGGCGGATTTAAAGGGGGCGGGGGCCTTGGGCCCCCCTTTCCGCCACATATTTATTTCTAAAATCAAGATTTGGCACCAATAATGGCTGAGTAGTTTGGATAATACAGATGTGCTCCCCCTTTTTTCGGAAATCCTGCATCCGCCACTGGCCAAGCTGAACACGTTACATCTGATATGGACATACTACGATCTCACAACATGCTGAAGTCATTGCCGCCTGTCATAGTTTATTCGGACTATATACCGGTAGTTAGGAGCAGTCGAAACGTGGCTCGCAACGGTATGTCTATTTTATACATGAAAACATATGTAGGGAATGAATACACTTTATGTTGAATGAAAGTTTAAGCTGAATTCGATCAACCGAGGTTGTAAGATCATATAATGTGTCTCAGTATTAGAACGCTATGCTTTCAGTCACATTTCATTTGCGACGAAATTATCATATGTAAATGTATATATCTTGGAAAATATTATACTACATGTACTTTGAAGACTTCGATAATTAATATCACAATTACATGTTTTGACTTTTGGCGGTTTGTATCGCGTTTGATTTTACCTTATGGTAGGTTAGTTATTCTATCTATTGCATGTGGCTATTCATTAGTGTGCTGATGATTGCGATGGCTTTTTGATCTAGATCACACTTCAAACGAAATCAGCAAACGGATTATTATATTACGCATACATGTAGCGTGCAATTTTTATTTCTAGTCTTTGAGTCATGATTCTCATTCGTCATAATAACAGCTATAAGCTAGAGTGATAGTAAGGGCGACACTTCATAAAAAAGACAATAAAAACATAAAACAACTACAACAACAAAGTTAAACCATATAAATTACAAAGTTAATCCACACACTAGGAGTTCGTGTGTATTTGACTATTTCTACAGGTGTCACTGTCAATAATATCACGGGGACAGGCTTGGTGTAGTGGTTAAGCCTTTGGGTTGCGGCGCCTACGATCCGGGTTCGATTCCCGGATTGCGACAGTGTGTTTAAGAGGTCGGTTACCTCTTGCTTCCTTGTCGCGATATAACTGAAAAATTGTTGAAAGCCACGTAAAACACCAATCAACCAACCAACCAATAATATCACGAGTATACGTTATATACAATATCGCAAATCATGAGTATCATATTTGTTTCCTGGTTCATGAGTGAAATACAATGGGACAGCGGATTTTTTTTTAATTTTCAGTTCAGCATTTTTGGTATTTCATTGATTTTAAAAGAGAGTTGAAAGAAATGAAACCCCTTCCCTTTTTACACTCAATTATTCCACTGTTGTTGATTTACGTGATGGCAAGATTATTTCACCTATATGATGATGCAATTTTCGTGTTTTAATTTTACGAATTTATTTGGGTGGTAAATACAATGAGGATTAAATGTTGAATTTACTACGTTTACCAGGCTATATCTTACGATTTTATAAAATGAGAAAAGAGAAGCAGAAGTAACCGTATACGAAGATGAAATAGTCAATGTTGCATGGCGGCAATCATTAATTGATGCACATTATTTCATATATGGATAAATCATCACGTACATTGACACATATATACTGATCACAATTATCGTTTCAAAATATCATTGACGCAAGAAACTGAAAGTGTCAAATACATCCCGGATCCCAATCTGACATGTATGCATTAATATAATGATGGCAAGATATATCAAAATCTTGGTTTAGTTGTATCAGCTTTTCCTGAAACACTCCCTTCTAGAATTTTATTACAAAAGGTAGGTATAACGATTTTCACCTTTGTAAAGTATAACTCTTCCTGGAGTGTAATACTCAAAATCACATAAGTACACCTAATTTCATACAATAGATTATAAGAGATGTTGACTCAACCTAACTACACCAATAGATCAAATGATTTATTTATTTGTTTATCTATTTAATTATTTATTCATCATTTATCATCATCATCATCATCATCATCATCATCATCATCATTCTTCTTACTATTACTACTATTATTATTATTGTTGTTGTTATTATCATTGATATTATCATTATTATTATAATAATTATTTAGGGACAAACGTGCTGTGTTTGATTGTTTCCGACAGGTATACCGTGGTTATACCGTTGGAAACAGAGAAAAAAAAACACGGTGGTTTCCAACGGTATAACCATGGTATACCTGTCGGAAACGATCAAACACAGTAAGTTTATCCCCATTCTAATTCACAGTAACACAAACATCGTTTTTTTTTCTCTCTCTTTGAAATTGGCCAAAATTCCTCGTTGTTAAGGGACGGATAGCGTCATGTTTAAAATTCTTCCGAGAAACGAATTAATATATAGTGCACTGACATAAGAAGTAAAACCCCAAACTTATGACTATATTTCGCAACGGAAGAAGGAGATAACGCGTCTCCCTCTTTGCCTTTGTTACCTGATACCGTGCATAATTGTTAGTGGAAATTTTGAGCTTGTACAAACCTTGTCGTCGACTAGACAGATAAAAATAGGAAGGGCTAGAGCATACAAGTCGCACGAGAGTGAACATAAGGCATAGATGGCTCGATTTACAGATAGAAATGGAATAATGGACGCGTCTTGTAGTCTAATGAATGAACGAGATAACGCGTCTCCCTCTTTGCCTTTGTTACCTGATACCGTGCATAATTGTTAGTGGAAATTTTGAGCTTGTACAAACCTTGTCGTCGACTAGACAGATAAAAATAGGAAGGGCTAGAGCATACAAGTCGCACGAGAGTGAACATAAGGCATAGATGGCTCGATTTACAGATAGAAATGGAATAATGGACGCGTCTTGTAGTCTAATGAATGAACGCAGTATACGAAATTAAAAAAGAAGAGTTTATGTCTAAGTACAGTAGAACCGAGTGAAGATATGTAGCAGTAAGATGATAACCCCGTTTACTAGACGATTAGGGCAAAGACATAAAGACTTTTGTGAGATATTTGGGACATATGTGAGATATTTGGAACATATGTGAGATATTTGCCACATATCGGTGGAGTAGTCGACATTCTGAGTATCACTGATGTGGCCAAAGGGATAGTGAAGAGTAAGGAGAGAAAAACTTTAAATGAGTACAGTGGTCATGCTGAACTGGGCTCTATTAATTGCCATGCTGGTCATACTGAACTGGCAACATCAATTGCCCATATTAGGCATGTGGATTTCGTGCAAAGAAAAGGGACGAATGTCCAGAATGACTTTTATTTCGTAAATAATGAACTTTCTGTGTTACAAAAGAAATTCTTGATGTAACCATTATAAATGACCCTGGACTAGCTCCTGAAATTTCTGATAGTTTTAGCGGACAGACGATTTTACAAGATATTCTAAAATTTCAAGCATAACGTTTAACGGCATACGTTTTTAAAAGATATTTTTCGGCTTTATTAGTATTAAATGTACTGTGATTCTAGCTATAAGAAGCATTGTGATGAATATTTCACAAAATAGTTACTCTCTTTAATTTCGTATGAGGAATAGTAAATACACTGTATTACTTGCATGACATCTATCAAAGACTACATCTAGGATAATTACTTTCTCAGTTTTGAAACCGATCGGTAGTGATAAATGGTGTACTAACAAACTTTAGAAATGAAGCCGATACAATACTCAGTTAGTTTATAACTGCATTCTATGACAGGGCTGCAGGTATCAACTTTATGGTATGTATTGTATGTGACAGCAAATATGATTGGTCGTTGTTTTTATTTTATACTCCATAATTGGTTAGGTTCCTTGGACACGTCCATTTCCGGAAATGCAAACAAGATACAAATGTATATTCTTGCTTTTTAGTTGTTATATTCAGTTTACATTTTGAAATGAATTCATGGTTGAAAATCAAAATATGAAACTAAGTTAATGTTGTCGTGAACAAAAATATAAGGACCATCTGCAACAATTTTGCAATTTATTGAGAAATATGATTCGATATAGTGCACACCGTTTTATGATCTGCAGATTATAAAGTATACAACGCATTAAATATCATTTCTCGATAAATAGCAAAATTGTTAAAGATAATCCTTAAATATTTTGTAACATTAAATTAATGATCTGTAACAGTAATTTGATAATTTGTATTCTTAAAGGACAAAATCTTCTAACTTCCAGCTGTAGGGTCCTAGTTTTCATTGACCAATATCAGACCTTTGATGGAGGATATCACTGCAGGCTGCCTTATGGTGGTTGATATTTTGTGTCAGAGCTGCAGCTCAACATACCCATTCACCGTTACAAACCAAATCAACACCTCAACTAAAATCATTCAATTTACCGTTCGGTAGTAATTCAAACTGAGGAAGTACTCTTGTGAATAAACTTGTGAGGAACATATCTTCATTTCCGATGAAATATGACATATATAGGAAAAGATTAGGTTATAAGAGGCCTATCTGCATGTTTTGAAAATTAAGAATATGAACACTTGCGTCTATGTTTGCTTGTGCATTTATTGGGGGCGAGGAAGGATATGTATTGCCCCTGCGATACTCTCGGAATGAGGAACTATGCACATGTCACCCAAGGGAAAAGAAAAAAACCAATTGATTTCAAGGTCGAAGGTCAAGTTCCATTGTGGGGTTGCGAATGGATGCTAAGCATTCCGTTACTTTTGTTAAATTTGAAACAATACAACAATGACATACGTATGCTAGGCCATAACTGTTGAGAGTACATGTAGATGTATATATTTATATTGGTAACATTTTCACTTAAGATTCGTTTAGATTTTAATCATCTTTAATGTCACTAGTATCAATTATTCAGATACCTTTTAAAGAGACCTTCATACATCTGTACTGTTGATATCAAGAAAATTCAAACACATACACACACACACAGAGAGAGAGAGAGAGAGAGAGAGAGAGAGAGAGAGAGAGAAAACGTAACAAAATAAATCTACCCCGTCCGCCTCATGCTTATGTGTAAAGGTAGAGCTTTCCCGAGTTATTCTAGGAATTTCTTATGTTTCATATTACTATATCTTTACCAGCGGTATATACCGTTACTAAGCTACCTATGGTCCACGTATTTTGACTGGGTTTTTTCTTCTGAGAAATGGTATTATCAGATAAAAATACGATTATAACTATAAAATGATTATAAAGAGTTAATAAAAATTTTGCTCAGCATCGAATTCTTTGACGATGTATCCTTAATGACGCTATATGCAGAGTTTTATTGGGAAAAACTGCACTAATATTACGAAAGCATATTAGGACCGCAACATTTCTTTTCTTTTATTTTTCCTTTTTTTTAAATTTGCAATAATAAATGAATAATAGGAATAAATGAATATTAGAATGAATGATGTTGTTCAGAAGTTATTTGTTAGTCTATCAAGCATAACATGTTCCAAAAATTTTGAAAAGACGTGATAGAAAGCCTACTGTTTCTCAGACAAGGATCTGTTTGTCAGATGTCATATACTCAGAAAGATTTTCAAGCAGGGAACAGCCTTATACAACTTTTTCCTTAAAGAGGGAAAGATAACGTTGTGAATTTGTGATAAATCAAAACTTCTGATCTTTACACCAGGAATAAAGGAGAAAGTAATTAACCTAGAAGAGCCAATTAACTGTTTTCCAAGGTGAATATTGTACTAAAGCTTAATCGTTCGATATTAAAGAAAGAGAAAAAAGTTTAAAAGTTGTTCAAACGACTTTTTATCTTGTTTAAACGAATTTTATCTCGTATAAGTCGTTTAAACGAGATAAAATTCGTTTAAACAAGATAAAAAGTCGTTCAAACAAGATAAAAAGTCGTTCAAACGAGATAAAAAGTCGTTTAATAAGATAAAAAGTCGTTCAAAGGAGTTAAAAAGTCGTTTAAACGAGATAAAAAGTCGCTTAACAAGATAAAAAGTCGTTCAAACGGGATAAAAAGTCGTTCAAACGAGTTAAAAGATCGTTTAAACACGATAACAAGTCGTTCAAACGAGTTAAAAAGTCGTTTAAACGGGGTAAAAAGTCGTTTAAACGACTTTGTATCTCGTTCAAACGAGATAAAGAATCGTTTAACGAGATAAAAATATTTCAAACGAGCTAAAAAGCCGTTCAAAGTCGTTCAAACGACTTTTTAACTCGTTCAAACGAGATAAAAAGTCGTTTTTTGACTTGTTCAAACGAGATAAAAAGTCTTTTAAACGAGATAAAAAGTCGTTCAAACGAGATAAAAAGTCGTTCAAACGAGATGAATTACATATATATGTACTGCATTCACTGGCCTTTTTCCTTTTCTTTACACAATGGATGCAACAGCGACATTCATTGTTCGGTACTTTACAGAGGGATTTACACATCCAGAAATCGTGTTATTGCTGGCAGCTAACCATGGTATCATTACTAGCGAACGGACTGTCAAAAATTCGGCGAAGGCACAAGGGTTATTTAGACGTAAGCTGAACAGTGACGAAAACTTGCTTGGTGTTGCTTGTTTCATTCAGGAGAATATTGAAAATTCAGGCCAATTACTCAGTTATAGATTCATTTATTGGAATTGTATCAAAGCCGGTTTCCATGTGACACGAGAAAGTGTAAGACTGTTAAAAGAATTAGACTCAGACGGTGTGGAAGACAGGAAACGGAAGCGTCTCCGCAGAAGGTCCAAACTTTGTATGGCACATCGACGGATACGATAAATTAAAGCCATACGGACTGGCTATCCATGGTTGTATTTACGGTCTTTCCCGACTGATAATATGGCTGAAAGTTGGCAGATCGAACAATACCCTAATGTAATTGCAGGGTACTTTTTCAAAGTGTACAAAAGGTTTGTGGGGTTCCGTTTATGACAAGAGCCGACAAAGGCATCGAAAACAGATACATCGAACAAATGAAAAGCTTCATGCAAAACAGCGAACAAAGTTTTGTGTACGGTAGTAGCACTCACAACCAGCGAATAGAGTGGTTTTGGGGTATTCTTCGTAAAGAGAATGTTCAATACTGGATGAATGCATTCTGATCGTTAAAGGAAGAAATGAACACATTTTCCGGAGATTTCTTAGACAAGAGCCTGATATGGTATTGTTTTTGTAATTTACTATAGGTAAGTAAATGTCAGATACAGAAAGTTTGTACGATCGTTTCACTGTTGCTTTACTTAAATTTTTGACGTTACTTCAGTCATGTATGAAGAGATCAAAGTTATGCTAGAAGAAAATTTACCAATCGGGCACCCTGATTGTGGACAGGTAGGGTTCTTTTGCGTACCCGGCCAAGCTGTACAAACAAAGCAAAACTTGCTTTAATGTCCTTCCTAGAGACAAGACCCATTTGTGGTGCAGTGCGTTCAAGCTTTCTACCTAGGAAGACTCCTTAGGCTCTAAGCCTAGACTTTAACATCTGCCATAACCATTGGTACTAGGCTTAATGCATAGGAAGTAAGTTCGAATCCCACTGTACCACAAAGGGGTCTTGTCTCTATGAGGGATAGTAAATGCACTCTGCCACAGAGGCGGACAGGAAGTAAAGTACATAAAGTATATTTACAAACAAGATTTCATGGTATGAACGGATGTTCTCCTCTGCAAAGAACCATAGTCGAAAATATTTCTAAAATGTATAACTTCAGTAGGCGATGTGAAAACAAATACTTCCAACACACGGTTCACCATTCTTTTTTTGAATCAAATGGTGAACGACTATCAAACTTTTAACTACTCGCTATTAGCAGTTTCCTACTCACTTTTAGTGACCTGTTACATGTGCTTGTTTTCTATTCACTATTATCAGTTCAATATTCGATCCAATAGTGTAATGTAAATTGATCACTATTTGCAGTTCATTATTCAATATTCACAGTTCACTATTCGAGAAAATTCTCGAATTCTCGTACAACTGGAAATAAACCTTATCACACATTCTCCTATTTCACGTGGTCTCTTGGTGGTCTCAGGAGTCCAACCATCAGATTGGGTCCCGAGATCCGGACGACTTCGTCTCTGCAGGAGCTTTGAAACTTTTTGTATAACTTTGTACTACTAAACCCCTCCCGGGTATCTACACAACTGCAGCTGGTCACAGTAAGTCCACACACGTAAAATAAGAGAATGATGATTGGATTTATGATTCGTCTCAGACAGTTAACAGTGAACTGCAAGTTGTGAACTGCGAATAGTGAATGATTAACAGCTTAAAGTTCACTAATGGATCGAATATTGAACTAGGAATCAGGTTATAATTCACAAACAGATACTATGTCCTCACTGTTTAACTGATACAAATAAAGGAACAAATTATTTCATTCTTTACACACAGAACTTTCGGAGATTGCGGCTGTGTGGAATTTCCATCGCTTGCAAAAGAAGGGAAGGTAGCATGCGGCTGTAGGAGGACTCGTGCTTCTGTATACTGCTCCTGAAATGTATGGCGCCGAGAACTGTCCCCAGCAACTTGATATGTGACGAAACCGTGAAAGAACTATGCGATATTATTCTCGAGGGAAACAGCTGGGTCCTACCGCAAACTGTGCCGGAAGGAGTTACTTTGTACATGAACTTAAGAACAGCCATATATGGGCTTCTCGCATGAATCTTTTTTCAGTCTGGTGTTTGCTTACATTTAGACGCGCTCCTTGGCGTTAAGATAACTGATTATACATATACAAGTTTTTGGAAGAAAATTAATGAAGATCTATAAAGGAAGATAATATTATTTTCGTCTAAAGTAAATGTCTTATATTTTACAGTTACTTTACTTTAGTACAACTTTAGTAAAAACATGAGAACAAATCCCGTTATGCACTAATAAACTATATAAACTAAACACTAACATTCTCCAGACGTGTGTATAGATTATGTTGAAGTTTAAACATATTATGCACTACGAATGTATTTACATTTTCTATTCTTGGGAGAGACTCCGAGATTAAATTTCATTGAAGTCTAAACGTATAAGTTTGTTTAACAATAAAGCATCAAGTACACCCATAATTATAAGAGCTATCTGCTTATGAACTTACAGCAGACGTGCGGATGGGTGTATGTAACAGGGATATAGTTCCTGGTTTGTCCGTCCTTTACTTCATTAACAATTCCTACATATATCTCAAAGAGTGAACTTGACCTGGAGTTAGCTCTAATTAAGATCCGCCTATTCAATTTTAGCTCACCTCGCGTCATTCTCTACCAAGAGTTGCCCCCTGTCGTTACTCTCCGCTTAAAAGTGTGAGTATCACATGGAATTTTGGATAAAGAATGACCTCTCCCATGATCTGAAATCCACAGTGGTCAACAGTTTAAGTCTACATGTAACTCGAAATCGAAAGGGTGCGAGTTCGAATCTTGCTGTTGTTCACCATGGAAGGGGGGGGGGGGGGGGGGGGGGGGTACCTCCATTGCTACAAAATTTTGGGCGTCAAAGTGACCGATGTAGGTTCGGTACGTACAAGACCCTAGCTACCTATAGCGTGCGGCCCGACAACCGGATCAATCCTGTGGTCTGTGCGGATATGTCCCGTTGTTATACAGTTGTAAACAATTTAGATCTTCTGCCGGGTACCTACATGTCTTACCTTTACTCAATAGATGATACAACAATTATATTAGATTGCCGACCAGCCCGTGGAATATGTTGAAAAAATGAGGTGTTCCTGTTTAGCGGCTGGACTAGAACTGACCACGTTTACATTTACCGCCAGAATCAACGGCCCATGAATCACATGATTCTTTATTACGAATAGGCAAGACAGTTATTTTCCGCTTTTCTACGAACCGCAGAAAATATGAAGTACCGGTATGCCATTTACACCTACAGGTCGTGACGTAACGTGAACGCCAACACAACACTCGCACAAGGAAAGGGTCGATTGGATCCTAACCACGAAATGTCGAATCAGAAGTCCGTTCTATTTCTTTTCTCGATGGACTTACGATTGTAAGATGATACTCTCGATCGCCAAGCAGTTATAAATACATGTAGATGTGCAGTTTTAACAAGTTTGGCCCGCTGATTGGCACTCTGAATATCTTACGTCGTACCAAGTCAGTCCATAGTTCAATGCAAAAAGAACATAAGTACGCTCAATGGATGGCTCGGTTTGCCTCAAGCCTCGACCGAGAACAATGTTCTAATCTTCTGTACAACACAAGTGAAATACAAGAAATTTGGAAATTCTTTTTAACTATATACTCCTCCCTGGGTGTCCATGGTAACGGCTGTGTAAAGCCCTGTATCTAAATCGATGAAAACTGGTAAACAAATCTGTTGAACTTGCTTTCACAAAATAGCATAACTATACGAAAATAGAAGCCTTTATCGAGACTCACAATACTGCTGGTCTTGGAACGTGACAATGCACATGCAGAAATAAACAACAAGAGGCCCAGGTTAGCCTATATCGCTCAACTGAGTACTATAGGGGGCCAGGTAGCGCAGTTGGTAGCGCGCTCGCTTCTCACCAATGCGACCCGGGTTCGATTTCAGGTGAGGTACGTGAGATAGTCGGGCTGTCATCAACCTGGCTTCGTAGTTTTCTCCGAGCAATCCGGTTTCCTCCCACACAAACGAAACCCTTACGCCAAGATCCATGCCAACAAGCAAGATTTATATAAGTTGTTAACTTCTTTCTTAATCGTTGTAAAATAAATAAGGTTTAAATTTTAACGAAGCACCATCACCAAAATGAGCAAAATGACAAAGGTTACTTAGTACATGCACCAAAGAATACTAGAAATGTGTTTAATATTGACTTCAGATGAAACTTAAACAACAAAACATCTTCATCATCAATAATACTCCAGTCCTATCAATATAAACAAGTTTCCCCAAAATTCACTACTATGATTAATAGGTCCTACTAGAAAGAACTCTAAAATCATTTCAATATATGCATAGTTCAATTCCTTCTTCCTTTTTTACACTATAAAATTGTAGTATGAAATAAAACCTAAATTGGGAAAAATTATTAGAAATGCATCATAAAAAATGGGATAAAACATTTTCACTTACTTGTCCATTGAAAATTTGATCTTTGACCTTGACATCTTACTTATCATTACGGTTAATCATATTATCATAAGAAACATCAATTTAAAATTCAAAGTACGATCGAGAAACACTCAAAGGTTTGGTATCGGTCGTGTTTACAAATGTACAAGGTTATCTCCATATTTACCTATTCATTATGACCTTGACACTTGATCTCTGGCCTTGAAAATCAATAGGATTCATCCTCTTCTCATGGTATTGATGCTTAGTTTGATGAAGTTGCATTTATTAGTTAGTCACAATGACTAAATGACATACTGGCGGGACCATAGCAGCGTTACTATATATACAATACCATTTGTAACAATACCCCGCGATTTCCAAGCAGAGTATGATTACCGAACAATCGAACAATTGATTATTTGCCGATAGAAAACAAAAGGCTTATGTCCAAATGTATCAATGTGTAAGTGTAAACAATAAGAACATCACAATAAAAAAAAATCATCGATGAAGCTTACCTATCCTCTTTTATAATTATATTCAATAATAAAACTGAGTCAACTACAGAAAATCGTTCCCAAAATTTTCTGTTTCATTTATACAATGGAACGTATCCCTTACTTGATAACACTCATATTCTAAATAAATGGTAATAGATAATAATGAATATATGAATTGCTTTCAGTGAAAAGTTGTATCCTAGATACAGTATCAAGTCCGAAAATTACGAAAGATTGACACATTCAGCGTTCCCTGAGTGGAAAGAAAATTCCTTATATAATATTAGGGATAATCGTGCAAGTGGATTCATTTGTCTCTCTCTGGCAAAAGTTAAAGAAATGATTACAGTTGACAAGAGATAAAAGATAAAAAAGACTAACAACAACAAAAAAGAAACAAGACAACCCCCCCACCTATTTATTTGACTTGGGGGTAGAAAAAGAGTATTCCTTTATAAAGTGCATAATAAAAATGACGCACAATTATAAACAAAACAACTCTAGGAAGTCTATGCGTTATACACAATGGCTGAACATTTTCATACAAAAGAAAAAGAGAAAAGATTTCTGTACGTTTGAATATACGTGTCCTTGCCAGAATGCTGATAATAGAAGCGGGACTACATGTATATCTTTTTCTGCAGTATTGCCTTAATAAACGATAAACAAGGACAAATAAGGAATAAAGTACGGTCTCCATATACCGGTAAAGTGCTCTGAAATATTCTGAATGGTATCTCCCATTCTACGTGCGATAACTGACAACCAAAATCCTGAAAATCAAACCATATCAACCATATTCCACTCTAGAGAACAGCATTAAACTCAGTACGGAATTCTGGGAAGTTTGCGTAATTATCAGATATTCTGCGGACGCACCCGCATGTGTGTGTAATCGGTCTCCTGATAATCCCTCTAAATGGGCAAATATGGAACGCCACAGCTGCCTTAAGGTAGCTAATCATGTATTAGTATGTTAACATGTTATAACATTCGGTGCTTTTAAGATAACATAAAGTCATATTAATATAACATGAAGTAGCAATAATATAATGTAAAGTTGCATTGATGTAATGTGGAGTCATATTGATAAAACATGAAGTCATATTGATATAATGTGATTGATTGATTGATTTTTGTTTAACGTCACGCTACGAATATTTCACGTATATGGTGACGGCATCTGCCTGATGCGGGGCATACAATTTTGACCTTTGCAATGGACCCACCCGAAGCAGTGAGGGATCTTTAGCGTGTCATGCATACCACGACACGAAGCCTCGGATTTTACTGTCTCATCCGAAAGACAGGACACAGGCATGACCAGAGCGGATTCGAACCCCGGCCTCCCGATCAGGAGACGAGCGCGATGCCACTAGGCCATGCCGGTTTGATATAATGTGAAGTCATATTGATATAATTAATATAACGTGCAGTCATATTGATATAACATGGAGTCATATTCATATAGCATAGTCATGTTTATGTTTCGTGGAGTCATATTGATATAACGTGAAGTCATATTGATATACATGTAAGATACAGTCATGTTGATATAACATGGAGTCATATTGATATAACATAGAGTCATGTCATGTTGATATACGTGGAGTCATATTGATATAACGTGGAGTTATATTGATTTAACGTGGAAACAAATTGATATAACGTAGAGTCATATTGACATACCATAGAGTCATATTGATATAACATAAAGTTTCCACAATACGCACTGGACCGTCCTCTGGCTCTGTGGTTGCCATTGTTAATTTTTATTTTTAAATGAAGTTTGGCGCGAAATGTATGGCGAGGAAAAGTCCCGTGTTCTTCCGAATGGCCTTTACATAACGTCGTTTTGACCTACCGATATGCCATGATCAGCATGTTATATATCAGGATGACTCCACGTTATATCAACATGACTCTATGTTGTATCAGTATAACTCTATGTTATATCAATATGATACCATGTTATATCAATATGATACCATGTTATATCAATACGATTGCACGTTATATCAACATGACTATGTTATATCAAAATGACTCCACGTTATCTCAACATGACTCAAGATTACCAATATGACTCCACGTAATACCAATATGACTGTATGTCATATCAATATGACTCCATGGTTTATCAATATGACTCCATGTTATATCAATATGACTTCACGTTATATCAACATGACTCTATGTTGTATCAGTATAACTCTACGTTATATCAATATGACTCCATGCTATATCAATATGATACCATGTTATATCAATATGATACCATGTTATATCAATATGACTTCACGTTAAATCAATATGAATCCATGTTATATCAGCAGGGCTCTACATGTATGTTGTATCAATATGACTCCATGATATATTGATGACTGCATGTTATATCAATATGACTCCATGGTTTATCAATATGACTCCATGTTATATCAATATGACTCCATGTCATATCAACATGACACTATGTTATATCAATATGACTTCACGTTATATCAATATGACTTCACATTATATCAATATGACTTCATGTTTTATCAATATGACTCCACATTACATCAATACAACTTTACATTATATTATTACTACTTCATGTTATATCAATGTGAAGCCGGTGTGGCCTAGTGGATAAGGTGCTCGGCTCGTGATCGAGAGGTCGCGGGTTCGACTCCCGCCCGGGGCACACCGGTGTTCTGTCTTTCGGATGAGACAGTAAAAACCGAGGTCCCGTGTCACGGTAGGCGTGGCACGTAAAAGATCCCTCACTGCTTCGGGTGGGTCCGTTGCAAAGGTCTAAATTTGTATGCAATGCATCAGGCAGATGCCGTCACCATATACGTGAAATAATCGTGGAGTGACGTAAAACAATAATCAAATCAAATATATCAATGTGACTCTATGTTACATTAAAACACCGAATGTTATGACATATTAACATACAAATGCATGATTAGCTACCTTAAGGCTGCTGTGGCGTTCCATAGGCAAACTCAATCCCGATTTCCTTCATACTGGGCAGGAGCAAATCAGCGCCGGTGTTATATAGTAGTTTTTCCCCCTAGCCATTTTTCCCCCCGGAAAAATGGCTATATAGTAGTTTTTCCCCCGGGGGAAATTTGGCTATATAGCCATTTTCCCCCCTCTTATAGCCATTTTTCCCCCGGGGAAAAACTACTATATAGTGGATTTTCCCCCCAATGTCAAATTCCGGATTTTCTTTTCACGCATACATGTAAGTAAATCCAGCTTGTTACCTTGTTAAAAATAAATAGATTTCTATTTAAAATAGAGATATCTCAATTTTTTATACGGAGATATATCCAATTAATTTAGAGATATCTCATTTTCTTATGTAGAAATGTCTTCAATTTTAATCTCTTTTCCAAATACAAATGCATATATTTAGAACAGAGATTTATATACTAGAATTTCTTTCGAGATATCTTTATTTAGTCCGAGAAATCTCTATATATACAAATGGGAAAAAGAAAAACAAGTTCGTTTTATGCCCCCGGAATGAAAATCGGGGACATATAGTTTTTGGCCTGTCTGTGACTCTTAGCCTGTGGCAAAAACCTTAACTATATCGTTTGTACCAAGAGGTACAAGGCTTTGAAACTACACATATAGTTTTCTTGTGATGACCTTTTATTTGGGACAATGATTTTTTTAATTAGTGACTTTGACCTTGGTGCTCTACGTTTTCAAAAACTTAAACTTTGACTGTATCTTTTGTACCAAAAGGAGAAGGGGTTTTGAACTTCATATATAGATTACTTGTGATAAGATCTTTAATTTGGGACCATGACTTTTGACCTAATGACCTTGACCTTGAAGTGTGACTTACTTTTCAAAAATTTTAACCTTGACTATATCTTCTACACAAAAGGGTGTAGAGCTTTGAAACTTAGCATATAGATACTTTTAGATGAAACCTTTCATACTTTGCGTAAGGGACAAGGAAATCGCATTCCTGTGATCATGATTTACAACATCTGCGACTAGACAAGCCTTGTCGTAGATTGCAAATCGTGGACACCTGGGTGGAATTCCCTTCTGTTATTTTCATGTTCATCATGTACTCTGTACATGATGAGCGATATTGTGATATATAAAATGCATGTCTTAATTTATTTAGGAATTGAATGTTCAAGGACTTCTTGCACATTCAATTCTTATATTTGTCATTGGAACATTTTGATTGATAAATTCATATTTTACTTATAGTGTATTACGAAAAGTTGCCTTGGATCGAATCTTGAGTCACAGCCTGACGTCATGATTGACATCTATACGCAAGTAAACGACAATTTTTACAATGAAATAATAGAAGAAAATAGCATACTATGGTAAATATATAAAAAGAAAGACTTGTAAAGAAATACAAAACCAAAAAATAAATACACACACATACACGCACAAACAAAACACTTAACAGTATTTAGAAACACATTAACCATAACACCATCGGTTTGATCCACAGGCTATTACATTTGTATTTCAAATGTTATCTGACTAATACAGAACGAACGTGTATAATTTCCAAACCGTTACGTAAGGGGGAAAAACTACTATGGGGGAAAGACTACTATATAGAAGTTTTTCCGCCATGGGGGAAAAACTACTATATAGCCATTTTTCCGGGGGAAAATACTATGAGGGAAAAACTACTATATAACACCGGTACAAAATCTTAAAAACTGCCGTAGGGAGTGCTGGTCTATGTCTTATAAGGAATTTTTCATTTACTTAATACTGTCGTCTTGCCCTTTACTTACAACGTCAGGAAAACGCAGAATAGATATACTCATAGTGGCACTTGTCGGCTTCCGTACAATAATCAATCATTCAATCATAGTTTGGCTATTTCCTATTAAAGTATCTTATTGAACGGATATTGATGTCACATCTTTTTTTGAACATGATTAAAGCATCGTACAATGTACATTTTGCGTTGCGGTTCTTGAAAACAAAACAAAACAAAACATAACATTTTTCAGCGTTATTCCTTATTGTTTGATATTATCGGGTTATGTTCCTTGAATGTGGGGGCATAAGTTTTGCATCAGTCTACCATTGCACTAACTTAAAATTGTACTATTTCATAGTAATGATTACATATACATGTATGTGCTTGGCGTCCTTTTTCATTTTTGCACCTTGATGTGCATAGGAAATACAACAAGATGGCAGATCCATTACGGTGAATTCATTAACGATTACATAACCAAAGCTCCGAAACGATTCTCTCCCCTTCTCCTTGGTTGATTTAAACGGGGTTTTATTGTCACGCAATTGGAACACCATCGCAATTTTTTACGATTGATTGTCACGATGAAGATGTCCGAATCAAAAATTAAGATACAGTATGATGTAGCGGGCCATAATCCTTCATTCTGTGCTGCATGTGTATAAACTTATACATGTACATATGTATCATTAACTACAGTACTTGTATATTGAACGCAGCTGGATTTAACAGCATCGATATTGACTTAAATTCTCAGAAGGGGAGAGGAGAGAATAGGATCGTAGCCTTGGCAAGCGAAAATGCATTAATACATGTAGATACATTGAACTTTTTATTTCGTCATTTATTTACATATCGTCGCTGTAACATTAATTTGCTGTTAGTCAAAAATCCAAACTTTTTAGAACCCCCCCCCCATTTTTAGAGCACGGGGAACGATATGCATAAGTGAAAACAAATTGTATTTGTGTCCTTCATTATATCATGAGCATAAGTTAATGCTACTGAGTGTGTCTAGAGGCCAGGCGAACATACGACAATTTGTTTCTGAGATTTGGTAATGATGTTGATTTCTGACCTTTTTATTTTGTTAAATTTACATTTTTTAAATGGGCTTACTCCAGTCAAAGCATTTACTATCCTAAATATTTGTGAAATAACTTAAAACAGGTAGTGATACAGTTTTTGCAAAATGACTTTCATCAAACCCATACATACTTTCAAAAAGTTATATGTCTATTACTTTCCTCTCAGTCCTCCTTTTGACATAATTACAAATTGTCGTATCCCCCAAACAATCATAAAATATCCCTCCAGTGAATTATTACAACAAGAATATAATATCAGAAAGTCTTGAAATGTCTTATTTGTCCATAATCATACGAATTTTGCAGATTTATAGCTGCAAAGTGCAAAAATAGTTTTCAGTTTGAAAAGAATTGACATCTAAATTTCTACCGATTCATGCACCTACTTTATTGTTTATTGATGAAATGTACCATGTATTGTAAGTTACACACATTTTTTATTTAAGATATAAAAGACATAACTAAAATACCTTGATATTAAACTGCCAGTGGCATCGTTGTCGGTGCTCAAAGACATACAACATTTTATCACATGTCAATATCTCGCTTTCCAGTTGGCCTAAAGATACGACGTTTTGACAGACTATGGATTAAGTATTGTTGATTCCAAAATTTCAATAAAATTTTCCACCAAAAATCGACTTACGACAATTTAATATTACAGCGACGATATTGTATATCGTGTAGTTGAAGGTTTTGTGTATTTATAGAAATTCACTTACTTTTTCTTCGCGAAGTTTATCGATCATATCGGCCTCTATCCCTTTATCTTTCAAGAATGCTTCCATTTAGAATTCTGCTTAAAACAATAAAGTAAAATTATAACAATAATAATCACAGAAATACTTCGTGAAATCCAGGGGAAGGAGTAAAAAAGTTGACATGCATACTGTCTTTTTCTTACTTTAATTTTTTATGATTTAAAGTGAGCACATGACTATTAATAGTCATGTGCTCACTTTAAATCATAAAAATTTAAAGTTAGAAAAAGACAATACTGACGGCTTTGGATAACCCAAGAGATGGAGGAATGACGTCTGATATTCCAGATACCATGACTACAGTGAATGTAATGTAGTGAAAATTTAAGAACATCTTTAAGAACCGAAAGGAGTTTGAAGTACTTGTATAGACTGGGCTGCCAAGCTAAAGAATTTTTTTTTATCTTTTTGACTTTTTGATGTAATTTTTTTCTCACTCATATATGCCAAAAAAAAAAAAATGCAAAATACCTAAATGCATGTTTCTCAGAAGTTATGATAAAGTTTAATTTCTTGAATAATGGATATTCCTGGGATCCGTATCTAGCAACATTTTGAAATGTGAAGGAAACATGCAGGTTCGACCGGTGTATATTGATTATTGGTGGATCCTGAGGGGATGAGGTGGATGTGATCGGTTGTAAATTGGAATTTGATGAAACCATTTTAAAGAGATAGACTGGCACCAAGTGCAAAAGTTACAGTAACCGTAATAGATTGGACCCCAGCCCCTGAAAAAAAAATGCCTGATTTACCAATATACTATATTATAGAGGGCGCGGCAGGATGGGAGGTAGGGGCAGGAGGGGGAGGCAAGAGGCGGAAGGGCGGAGAAGAAAAGGGAGAGGAGGCTACCCAGTCTGCCCCCGCAATATAACATTCAGTTTCCTTTGTGTATGTTGATATAATTTTTATGATTTAAAAACAAGAGGCCCAAGTGGGCCTATATCGCTCACCTGAGTACCCCGACCTTTGAGAAGTTGCAATAGAAGGGGAAAATCTACATGTATCCCCTTTACCTGCTTTGTGTCAGGTTTGGTTGAAAATAGCCCAATGGTTGTGGAGATGAAAGTTTTGAAGACATTTCCCAATATGTTTCTATTGTGGGCCTATGCATTCGGTTTGTGTCTGTATGCACCAGGTCTGAAGAAGTTTGTCAAAGAAGGGTCGTATGGAGAAATTCAGTCCATTTTACTAATTTGCATGGCGGCCATATTGGATATGGACCAGCCACCGTAGCGTGTATAACTTATATAGGAAAATAAAAAAGAAATCAAACTGAAAAACTTACCACTTCGAAATTACACAAATCCAGATTCGCAATCAAATTCCTTATTGTTTCTCTTGTAATTCTAACAGTAATGAGTCTTATTCCCTCTATATTCAATTTTCCTTTTTCAGTAAAACTTTTGAAGCGATGCGTCCTATTAAATGCTTTAGAAACATGAGAAAGGTTCTCAAAATTTAGTCTTTTCCCGGTTTTCAACTGAAAAGTACATCGGATATGTCACCGAAACAAACAAATCCAGATTTTTTAACGGACAATATGGACTCGAAAATCCGGAATATCCCATCTATTTTCCTCCAGAATTTCGCATAAATGTTCCTTTTTGTGTTGAAATTGGGAAATTCTACATTTGCAACAATTTTACCAAGAGGGCCCAAGGGGAAAATCATTGCAAAAACTGTTAAAACACCTTAAATTTCACAGCTTCGTTTATTTTCTCTACGCAAAGCATATTAGGGCATGCCCTTGACCTTCACACTGTTTACACGACTTCATGTGGGCATATTCAGGGAAACTGTTGGTTTCAAAAACTTTGAGTCACGTGATTTTTTCAATTGACTATGCATGATTTGCACATTACGTGGTAAGCGGCTCATGAATAAAATGGGCTGAATTTCTCCATATGTATCCTCTGTGACCTACTTTTGCCTGTGGTGGCGCCACCTGTTGATGGATCCTGACAAAAAAATAACAACACTAGTAGGGGACTATGAGTACTTCATGCATATCAAGTTTCAGCAAATTCCCTTCAGCGGTTCTTGAGA
The DNA here is from genome assembly GCA_035048485.1 of Pteria penguin. Classification (NCBI taxonomy): domain Eukaryota; kingdom Metazoa; phylum Mollusca; class Bivalvia; order Pterioida; family Pteriidae; genus Pteria; species Pteria penguin. The sequence goes on from CM068581.1 coordinate 40,608,290, forward strand.
AGAAGTTGAAAATTTGAAAAGTTTACGACGACGTAATAAACATCAGAGGTCTGTTTTACCTTAGTAACTTACGAAAATTCGTAATTTCTTGCGAGCTCCGTTTTTCTGTATTAAACGATGACAGTTTCACTCAATAATTTGACTGAAATAGGCATCAAGCTTAAGCTATAGAATTTTCCAAAACTTAATCATAATGTCTGAGAATTTTACACATATAAACACAGATTTCAAGGGACAAATATTAAAGAATTTTCGTAAGTTGCTTAGTAAAACGGGCACCAGAACTATAATACTTTAATAGTAGTGTGGATATTGTATTAGAATATAAGCTGATTTTGATAATATTTTTGCAAAGTAGCTCTTGATTATATGGGGTAGGGGATATGGTTTTGTGTTGCCTATTCGAGCATAGGGATCACTTTGTCCGATGTCTTTGCGTCTCCACAATGACATACATGTAAGCGTGCCTGTGTGCGTCCTTCAATCTCTCTGGTATACGTAGTAGTCACACTTTCACATAATGACTACGTGTATAATAACTTTCTTACTAAATGACATACCCTCCTGAAATTTATCAGGAAACAATAGTGTTTTTTGTTTTTGTTTTTTGTTGTTGGGGTTTTTTTTTTCGGATTTTGTTTTTGCTTTTCAATATTGTGAAGTGTTGTGCCCCTCACTTTTCTTTATCCAGGTATGCCACTGTCATTGCCCCATACATTACCGTTACTGGTCTGGGACAAATCATCGGACACTGTGGTTTTATCAAATTGTACACAACAAAGCCTTCCGTTTCACCCCGGAAAATGGAAACGGGACAAAATCGTAAATACAAAACAATAATTATTATCATTTCAGAAAGTTATGCATTTTGATTTCATTCCATGTCTTTCACCCATACATTTTCAGCCCTCCGTTCACCATACTGACATATTCTATTATATGTTATCGAATTTCTCCTTTTAAATGCAATAAAAAGATTACATTTTCTAGATGAGATTTAAAGGAAAACACAAATACGAAATTGTGAACCTTGGCAACATGTTGCCCTCATGTAGTCACATGAACTAATGCAATAGAGGAAGGGGCGGACCTGGTGAGAGGGAGGGGGAGGCAGGAGCGGGAGAAGGGAGGCGAATTGGTGGGAGAGGGCAATGGGGCAGGATAGGGAGGGAGAAAGATAAATATTTAGTGGGGGGAGGGTCTATACTTCTTTGAAAAAAAAAGACGAAAATAATCGCACCGGATATTCGCAATACGGCGAGAGCTAAGGGAGAGGTAGACGGGCGGGAGTGGGGAGGCATTGGGGCCGTAGTCTAGATATTTTAGTCTTTAATTATTGAATTAAGGGCATTCTGGCCTTTGGACTAGATCGAACTTTCGAACTATCGGGCCTTCCGATTTGGACTGTCGGACCTTCGAACTATATATGAATATATCTGACCTTCGGAGGATCTGATCTTCGGATTATCGTGCCTTACTAGACCTACTAGACCTTCGGAATACGTGATGGACATCGTCACGTTGTGGTCTATTAGTTAAACCGTTGCAATAAGTAGTCGTATGCAAGTCCGAATTCACACATGGGGCCCAGAGTCCCGTGGTCGTGCAAATGATACAAGGTGGCTTGGTCAAATGCAAGAACCCTTCAAGTATTTCCATGATGTGTATTAAGGGGCTAAGAGGATGTTCTGAGATTTGAGCCCCCGTACCCTGCTTTAATCGACAAAATCTATCTTGGGCCGCTGGTGGATTACCCTTTCCTGGTTTGCATTTATTTATGTAGCGGTAATATGAATGTCTTTTCGTATATAATCAGTGGCGTAGCTACTTATTATGCGTGTATGCTTAAGCATTCACATCAATCATATCAATTTCACAATAACCGTTTATTGCATTTATTTCAAATAATTCGTGCTGATCTTGATTAAGAATGGAAAACCAAGTACTTTGTGTCGATTGCGGCATGAAACAGAATACATGATAATATTTCTTCAGTATAAAGGGACGAAAATTTCTGACAAAATATTGTGTGAAATTACCTCTAAATAATATCATCTGAAATCACAATTTACTGACATTTTACCTATCTTTTTAATTGCAAATTTCAGTGTCTAAAAACCAGGAAATTACGCCTGGTGCCCTGTTAATTAAATTTAAAAATGAAAGAAACAGAATTCCGGTCCCATGAACACATCCGTTCCCTGGTGTACCGGGCCTGCTGCTTTCGGTGCTCGCATAGGGCAGCTTCCAAATTTCAAGAACTCAAGCGTACACATTATTTTGATCTAAGCTACGCCACTGGTAGTCATGTAAAAAGTGTGTTTTAAGCTACTTCTAGGCTCGTAATGGGAAGTTAAAATTATTTATCAGCAAATACATGTGACAAAGATTTATCAAGAATCTGATACTTACATTTGTGAGTACTAATTGAAATTCCTGAAAACCTTTAATTCAGTCGCCAGCGTTTCACTCTGTACATTTCTATACTTTAACAATTCACAGTGTCGAACTTGACAAACAACGATTAACACATGGATAATTTACCAGGCTTGTTATATCCTAACACTCACCATCAATCTCACTATAATGAAAGACACTTTGAACAATGGGTCTCGCAATGTGAATGACCACCGATCTTGCTACGCGCCAAAACTTGAAGGATTACGTTTGATATCTAGATGCTTTCTGAGATTTGCTGGCGGCGCACATTGTAAAGAAATCAGCTCAGCATGTAGTGTATCATTCAATGTTATCAACAGATATACTTCAAATGGTCTAGTTTTTCACTTTTACAAAGAAATATTATTGAAACCATTTGAGGTTAATATAGCCAATAAAATTACAGTAAAACCAATCTGATTAAAACCATATCTTTATTCCGCTTCTCTATTTGTCCCATTGCAGATAAAGATCTGGTGAAGCCCCGTAATCAGAGTTCATCAGAACATGACCCCTTACGGGGTTTCACCAGATCTTTATACGCATGGAACAAATAGAGAAGCGGAATAAAAATATGGTTTTAGTCAGATTACAGTAAAACTAACCTGCAGCAGATATGTCCTCAAGGAACTTCCGACCCGCACTTGCTTCGGTTGAATTGCTAGAAACTCGTTTCTATTACGATTTATTATCTTATCTGAACGAGATAAAAAGTGGTTTGAACTTTTAAAACTCGTTTGAACGACTTTTTATCTCGTTAAAACTTTTTAACTCGTTTGAACGACTTTTTTAAATCTCGTTTAAACGACTTTTTATCTCTTTTGAACGAGTTACAAAGTCGTTTGAACGACTTGTTATCTCGTTTGAACGACTGTTATCTCGTTTGAACGACTTGTTATCTCGTTTGAACGACTTTTTATCTCGTTTAAACGACTTTTTATCTCGTTTCTACGAGTTACACAGTCGTTTGAACGACTTTTTAATTCGTTAAAAGACTTGCAAAGTCGTGTGAACGACTTTTTGATTTTTTTCTTTCTTTCATATGGCACGAATAAACTTTCGTAGTATTTGGAAGATTATTGTAAAAACAGAGTACACAGATGCTAGGAATGTGGAGGCATGACAACACAGCTGTTGTACATGACAGTGCACTATTTGAAGAAACGCTCATGGCGTTATATTAACCCTAACACGATGACGTTATGATATCCATCATGTATTGTCAATAAAACCACAACATACCTACAACCATCTTATTACTTATTCGACCTTAGTGATAGCAGGTAAGATAAAAATAACTTCTGGTTTTAATATAAATTTATATCTGTCCCCCCCTTTTTTTTCTCGTCGCTCTGAATTTGTGGGTGTAACATCAAATACGTGTGTGGTAAATGTTACGTTAGTTGACCTAGTAAATCAGACGTTGTTCGTGTTGCCTCTTGGTATTGTAAAGGTAGACGTAACAAGGAAACCATTGGATACAATCAAAGGCGATACTGTTTATATAATATTGACGTATATCGTATTAGTATGCGTAGTAACCAATAAGAAAATCTGAGGGTTTTGTTGACAAACCAAACAAATATTCTAAGATATATATATATATTTAATCTCGCATCATATTTGTATTCCTCGATATTACAATTTGAATGCTATCGGAAAACTAAAAATGTAAGTATTCATTAAATGTTTCGAACAAAAAGCATTTTTTGTGCAATATGAGTTTTAAAATGCCATTTAAAAAGAATTTTAATGTTTAAAATAATTATATAAAATTTAGACATTAAAGTTTTAATACATATATAGATTACATGTTACAAAGTCAAAATGAAATATTTCATTAGTAAAGTATGTAGTCTTTGACTTTTAATGTCAATGCTTTTATTGAACGTATATGGAATATATGATGAATGCCATTGGATAGAAATCAATTTCTGCATAGCATTTGGTTTTCCGCAATATGTTCTAAATTTTACAATTTACTTTTACTTTGGTTGGGGGGTGTTGTGTTACAAAACACACACACACACACACACACACACACACACACACACACACACACACACACACACACACACACACACACACACACACACACACACACACACACACACACACAGACACACACACACACACACACACACACACACACACACACACACACACACACACACACACACACACACACACACACACACACACACACACACACACACACACACACACACACAGAGGAAATTGTAACAACATTCACTATTCATAAGTATCAGATCAACCTCAATGAATGGGTCAATATAAAAGCACAGGTACGCGATAACGATACTACAACAATTAAAAAATTGTTTTAGTATCGTTATCGCTTACCTGTGCTTATATATATATATATATATATATATATATATATATATATATATATATATATATATATATATATATATATATATATATATCTATATATATATATACACACACACACACACACACACACACACACACACACACACACACACAGATTTTTAAAATATAATGGACATATAATGGTAAAACATGCTGTATAGATATTTGTCGATTGTATATTAACATCAGACTCTTTAAATTGCTATGAAACTTACACGATTGGACCACTTCAAACACAGTGATAGAGAAAATCTCCATTAATATTGATCACTCATATTAGATATTCATAGGTATGCTAAGCCCCTTCTCACGAACACGATTCAAAAATAATCTAAAAGACTTCACGGTCTAGACTTCGTGATGATTATTTTCATGAAAGTTGTCGGATGTATATTATGAAAATATATGGTCAAATCTTACTCACTAAATCTCAAAAATAAAATAAGATATGTTTTATTCGTGCAGTTCAATATAATGTCCTTTGAAACAATGGTAAGAAAGACTTGTGGTTTTCATTATTTTAATATGGTAGCATTGAACAGTGAACAAATATGACTGTGGATAAAACAGTTTAAAGCTATTAAAATAAATTAAATTACAGTTTGCAAATAAAAAGGTGGGGAATGTGCTGAAACAATAGCACATATTTATATATTATGAAAGCACTGAATATTGGCGTAGAACCATAGGTACATGTAGCCAAAGCTCATATATGATTACATTATATATATATATATATATATATATATATATATATATATATATATATATATATATATATATATATATATATATATATATATATATATATATATATATATATATATAATGTAATCATTAATCGGACCTCTGATAAATATACAGTTTTTAAAATAAATGCTACTTAGTAGACCATTTCCGAGTTTCCATTGAATTTCTTTTATTATATAATCTTAAATTTTATATGGCAGTGTTTGTCCGTGGGCACGTGATATGATTACTTTAAACGAAAGAATTACAAGTGAACAAGCCATAGGGAAAACGGTAATATCTACTCAAACACAACTACACAAATTTATCTTTTTATTGGTAATGAATTTGAAATTCTATAATAAATTTAAACGTCATCGTTTGTCCGTAGTCACGCGCTTTTTATGATAATGTCTAAAATTTCAAACTGAAAGCAATATCTCGAAAATAGTCTGTTAGCAGTGTAACCAAATATTAATTTTGTAATGTATATTCTTTCTGGTATCAATGTTATATACACGATAGATAATAATGTATTGTAGTTTTGGTTTATTTTAGTTTCAGAATGTTATTCAGCAAACTACTACTATTTTTACTGTTGATAATAGTTACCATTGAGGAATTACATACACAGAAACCGCTAAGAGGACGAAAACGATTAAATTCGCGAAAAGGAAAAAGTCAAAACAGGAAATTTAATAGAAACAAAAACAAACAATTTTTGAGAAAGGTAGAAAGACATCTTTCTCGTGGAAAACCTATTTTTACCGAAAAAGCTATGAACATTATACAAAAAAATGGATGGAGTAACAGTTACTTTAAACTACCACATCAAACCTTAGAAAAGGCTTTCGGATTTTGTGATATACCCCGTGAATTTGACGTCAAGAAAATGTTTCCGGGTTTGTTTCGCTCTGAAACAGAAATAAGGAATTTGCCGGACATGAAAGCAATGAAACTAGCTGTTCCGCACCGGAATTGGCATGGTACGGCTGCATTGACAATAAAGGTACCATCGGATATCGACCATCAACCGGAAGTCTTAAACAATAGGGGCTTAATTGGCATATCGCATAGTAATAATGGAACTGAACAAGAAACAACCGCTAGTCAATCAAGAGGACAATTGCCTTTTAGAGGATTCATTTGCAATTGCTGTAAAGCGTAAGCCATTCCTTTTTTTCTTTAAATTCGCCAAGAAACAAAATGTTATTGTGTTTTTGTGTGTCATAGTCACACAAAAACCCATTAAAGATGATGTGGTAAAACTGGGAGCGAAAAATAGGCATACCGGACATATGCCGTCACGGGAATTATATATTTATATTTACCTTGATTAAAATGTTCATATATATATTTGATGATAAACGAGATATGTCGTTTCATACTACAAGTAACCCACATTGCTACCTTATTTAATGCCATATACATATATGAATTGAATTTTGAATGGCGATTATCACTTCAAAAGTAAAGGAACACAAACAATCCATATAGATGTACCTTACTTCCCTTTGGAGGACTACTTCCAATCTTTATTAATGATTATCATTTCAATTGATCTTCCTATTTCGGTACCACACCTACATAGCAATGGAATATTTTTCGATTGTACTGTAGTTGTGGTACCGACTTGAAACGTCTTAGGATGTCTTTTATGGACTAGGTCTTGTATGCTCTGCATGTCCGTGACGACTTGTCTCATACAATTGAGTCACATGTTTTCTTTCCGTGTCCGAAGACCAGTTATTAATTGAATATTTTATTATAGTTTTTTACATGTATTACCAACAACTACATTATTGTGAATGCTCGTTTCAGACAACGTTACTTCAAGGCATATTCTGACATCTACATTGAGAAGAAGACGTATAAGGTCATCGATTTTGGCGAAGAACGCCAGTTTGTAGCCATAGAGGAATGTCCGTAAGTGTTTTGATGTTGATCTATTATGGGTGTAAAACATTTGATAGAAACATCTGCAAATATAATAACTGTAATTAATTGCTTGGAATTTCTATAAATGAATATCGAACGATTATCGATTCTCGGTGTATTATTATCATCACAAATTGCATTTCAATTTCAATTTCAACGTTATGTAATACGCCGAACGTAATAAGTGATTCAAAAATCATTAAGCTGAAAAGGATACAAAATAAGTAAAAGGAAAACACATAAAACCCCTCAGACTATCTACGTACGAATCATATCGCGTGAAATCTGGTGCTAAAGGAGAGTAAGCATCTTCTGTTTGTCAGAAACACCAAACGAATTCGTCCGATAGAAATTGTCGAATCAATTTATTTCCAAATGTGGAAGATATCAAATTTCAAACTCAAAATAATTAAAAAAAACATCCTAAGTGACAATAGGAGTCTGTCACCAACATATATACCTAGTTCAACACCTTGTCTAAAATGCTTTGCTCACATAACAAGTCGATGCCATTTGAATTTGCTCTTGCATAATGTGTTCATTGAGATATGAATACGCCATAGGCAGACAATAAAGGGAATATCTCATAAAAAGAAAGTTTGTGATGCTGAATGCAGAAATCATCATGGAGGTTTTCAAGTGATATGATATCTAGATATTACTGCAATCAACATGCCGTATACTTAACGCCCAATTCCTTATTTCCGAATTCACTTCGGTATAGGGTGTGATAATCTATTAGCTGAAAATAAGTAATCTGTATGTGAGACAATTGATGACATGTTTGGGTTATCATACCCTTTAAATGTTGTTCTGCTGTGAGAATTTCCATATCGAGTAAAAACATATTCCTTTCATTTATGCAGTATATGCCTTGTTTTGTTGACTTTATGTTTGATTAATACCTATCCAGCCTAAATGGAGACTCTTTTCTCTACTGGACTTACGCTAGACTCTTGTTTAGAAGGTTTCATGCATGTTTGTCGTGATACATTATCGTAAATGCCTCGGTGATACTGAATCTTTAGTCTAGCTGTCAGTTTTTCGGTACTGACACTAAATGATTTTAGAAATTACTTCTTGACACACCAATGAGTTTCTGCCCTCAGAGGACTTTGACTCTCAATTAATTCACTTTGGAAATAAAGTTACTAAATAAATATTTTAAACTTAAGAATTTAGGGCCTGCCCACTATCTATGAAAGGCATTGTTTCCCATCGGTTGCACTGAATTGTAATGGCGTATACAACAGTTTAACAGTATATAACAATTTTAACATAATTCATTAATAATGTTATAACTGAGATAGAGAGAATGCCACTAACTAATTTTCACACTTGATATTTTAGGAAGGACAATCGATGTGAAGTAGGTGGATGTATTCAGAAGTATACCACCAACCATATTCTAATATGGAATGAAACGAAGCCCTACTATCCTGCTCTAGATTTTGCACCACTAGAGGTTCCTACCCATTGTGAATGGGCTAACATTGGAACGCCATAATTAAAAAGACACCATATAAAACTTCATGGTACCAACTTTAATTCACAGTAATCTGCTGGTAGGGTTTTGTACACTACAGTATGATTACATGAGGGAAAATACAGAGGTGGGTGCTGTGCCAAAAGATTATGTTTTTCCTGAACAGTAACTCGACATTGATAGTAAAGTGTTTCTTATTGACTAGCGAGCCCTGTAACTGTTGTTGAGACTTGTGAATTACTGTGAATGTAACAATTGTACCTATGGATACGGTTAATGTGTGTATTATTGATTTCCGTATTATTCATGTATTATTTATTTATTGCTACAATATTTAAACTATAATTCAATGAAAATACTCTATTAAAGGTTCTGATTAAATGTCCCTGATATCTTATATTTTCTTTTGTTTCTTTTGTACGTCTGTAGTTAAATGGGATGTAGCATAATAGATATCACCTGTTATTGAATCCATGATATATATCACATATTATTGAATCCATCATCAGAGTTTCAATCTGACAGAATTGCACAAATCAGTTGTGCAGACGGATCGTTTCCTAATAAGACTCGTCAAATATACACATTAAGAAAACTCTTCTGAAAATTACACCAATACAAAAATAAAGAAATAAGTAAAGGAAAACATGGTATGGAATAATGGCGTGGTATGGTGGTACCGTGGTACGATGGTATGGTGTTTTAAAAAGCCGTAAAGTGGAATGGTGATATGATGGTACGGCGATAAGATAATGCAGCGAGTTACTGGAATTAGGTAGACTTGTTCTGGTCTTTATTTTCAAAGTTTCTTTGCTCCCTTTGGTATTTTGGATATTGTTAAAGTCAACATACGGTCAGTAAAAAGATAAAATTTCAATAATGTAATGTGATCTGTCGACAATTGATGGCTAAATAATGGTAAATCCTATGTTGTAAAACATGTAAATATGAATATTTATCTGAAATAAAATGAGTACGGCTAAGTGTTAAAAGCTAACTCTGGATCGAGATTTTGGATAATCATTCAGTGCAAGTCTAGAAGCTTCCCGCCGCCCTATCTTGCCCCCGTCATTTAAATTATAAAAGAATATAAAAAAAGAAAACTTCCTGTTTATTATATTTCTGTAATTCAAAAGCGATTCTACACCACGGATGTTGATACGTAACAGAATAGTGTGAAAAATCAAAGACAATGCTTTAAGAAAATAAAACAAATTCAAATTTATATTCGTTGAAAATATTTTCGTCTGCACCGAGAAGTGATCGGGCCTCGACTACCGATCTGATACTAAGACACCACTTGGCGCCTATAACAATACAGGCATCACTTCTGTCGACAACAGAAGTAAAATCTTACTTAACTATCACGGTCGTATTGATAAATTATCCTTCTTATAGCCTTAAATTACCTATTCACCGTGACCTGCCAGTTTCCTTTGCAAGTTGGAAACTTATACGCAAATTCTAACTGTTACGAGATTTCTTTTCGTCCAATCAGAATCCGCGTTAAGAACTACTCCACTTTTAAGTATAATTTGTTCTATTCCAGAGTAAGTGATATGCACTAGACCATTCTCTATGTAAGATAAATTGCTTCTAATCAGCCTATTCACCCTTATCTACCAGTTTGCTTTGCAAGTTGGAGATTTATACGCAAATTCTAACTGTTACAAGATTTCTTTTCATTCAATCAGAAGCCGCGTTAAGAACTACTCTACTTTTAAGTATAATTTGTTCTATTCCAGAGTAAGTGATATGCACTAAGCCATTTTCTATGTAAGACAGATTACTTCTAATCAGCCGTCAATGAACAGTAACATTAACAGCTGGTTCCATATTTGAAAATTCATCTTTTACTGACCGTATTATGGATTTATTAATATTCAAAACACAACAGGGAGCAGAAAATAAGGATAATGAAACCTAGATAAAATGACCTGAACAAAATCAATATAATACCACTGTAGCATGGTACCATAATACCACCGTATCATGGTACCATAATACCACCGTACATACCATTATACCATACCCTGATTTACATTATGTGAAATAAAAATACTCATGATGTTTTTTTAAAACGTATGAATAAAGTCCTAGAATCGAAGTCTGACTGTCCTGAAATGTTTTACGAGAAGTCGATGACTTCTACAAATTCAGACAAGTAAAAGCTTGCATTATTCCTATTGATGTCAATGATTGTATAGAAAACATACATGTACTTTGTACACCATGTATGAAATCTATTTAACAAATTACGCCATTAAATAGTTTTTTGTTTAATTTACACCAAACATTATTTCATGTATACAGAAACGCCATCTGCCTGATGCATCGCGCAGAAATTAAACTTACGCAACCGATACACACAACATAGCCAGTAACTGTAAGAATTTATAAGACTTAACACGATCAGACGTAGGGAGCCTCTCTGCGAACTCAACATGTCACCTCAAAATAAGTGTATTAAAGCAGAGGGAGTAAATCATGGACCAACAGTCAACTGGAATATATCTGTCATTTAGCAACATGTAAATACATGTATGTCACGACAAAGTCTTTCTTCTTTCAACAATATAGTATAATAGAAATTTGTTGTAATAAAATACATCTGTAATCAAGAGGCCCGAATTAGCCTCTTTTACCAATCGTAGTTTAATTTGCTCATTCACAAATAAGGCTGCTTATTTACACTTACTGTGTTTTGATAAGTGACACAAATTTGTGACTGATTGTATACATTGAATGAATCCAGACAATAATACAAAAATACGTTCAAAAGTTTAAGTCAGAATTCCTTTCCCCCTGCATTTTTAATTTAAATAGTATTAGAAAAACAAAACAAGATGTTTTAGTTAGAAAAGAGCTCAATTGTTTTGCCTATAGTGAGCTTAGAACCCGTTCCCTTTCACATGAACTAGCGTGTATCAACATTAGAACAAAATCATAAAATTCACGAAACTTTGACATTAAAATTTCCAATAATTATTCAAATAAATTTTTCTAATAAAAGCTGATAAATAAATGCTTTATGGCTTCTCATATTTGTCAGTGCTTTTGTACTGACCCGATATATATACTTTCAATTCATTGTGACATTGTGGAAAATTAATCAGTATTCTTAAATCAAGGAGCATATCCCCCATGCACAGTTCTGTCTTTATATTGGTTCTTTGGTTCGTACTTTTAGGTCAATTCTGTAATTAGCTTGTTCTTTAAATATTTCCAGTGTCGGCCCCTGAGATCAATGAAGAGACATAAGTTGTCGAAATGCCCATATGGTACACTAAATTAATACACGTATACATGTTTTGACATATATTTAATGAATTAAAAAATCATAACAAAAAAAAGGACAATTCAACATGTGTATGTCAGTACTGTTTCTAATATGAGTAATGAAGTGCTGAAAAACACGCAAAACATCCTTTAAATTGAAATAAAAAATGTTTTTGCCTCCTGCAGGGTATGAATCACTAACCATCATCATACCCGAACTGGTCTTTATAAAAAAAACCCAAACAAACAACAACAACAACAAAAAAAAAGCTTGATACACCTTGAAAAAACAATTTCAAATAAACCTTGATATTAGAATTTTCAAATAAATGTTAGAAAAACTGTTTTAATGCTTTTCTGTATTTATAATATCAATACAATGACACACCAAATGAGTAGAAATAAGTCTAAGAGAACTGCAGAAAAAGTCAAAAATTTCATTTCAAAAGGAACCGAAGCAAACACTTTTTAATACTCACTTCTAGGAAAATGATGCATTCGGTTTCATGATTTTGCAGCCGGTCTGAGGAGGGTTTTTTTTAAAAGAGAGTACAGTCTGTGTTCCATGTTATCCAGTCAAGAGTATATCATTTGACGAATCCGGTCGGCAATAAAAACATTACTAGGGAACCTTGAATTCAATGGGCTTGCGAGGTTTAAAAAATCATTCCAACCTCCTTTTTTAATCTTAAAAATGAAAAAAAAAAATACTAGAAAACTCCTTTGCTCCCAATTATATTTATCAGAATATGATCAGTCACAACCCAAATAAAGCATGGAAATAACGTAAAAACTTGATTTAATTGTTAAAAACACCAGCATAAGTTAAGAAGCCATTCTAAATAACTCATGTAAATTCGGTTTGATGATCTATGCAGCTGGTCTAAAGAAGTTTGACAAAGGACGATCAGTCTCTCAATAGATCAAGCTGAAAACAGCATCTGTTGGAGAAGGTGAATAAATCAAACATAACAGGACTAATTACAATAATTTAATTAGTGCTAAATGGAAAGTCAGTCGAAGGTAATTGTTACAAACTCCGAAAATACGTCGAAATATTTTTTTCCGATTTAATAGAAAAGAATAAACTTGATTCATACATCCTTTTTGAACACTCAGATACAATTAGCTTTCAACCCATGCATCCCTTCTAAAAAGATTTTCAAAGGAATGTATCCTCTTGGATATAATTTTGACTATGATACAGCTAAAAGAAGACATCTAAAAAGAATCTTTACAGAGGCCCACTAATACTACAAGAAAACCAAGTTTACCAAAATCTGGCGATGTAGGAGGAGAGTCGAAAATGTGAAAAGTTTAAGACGATAGGCTCACCCGAGCCAGCAGCTCGGATGAGCTAAAAATGAATACAGACAACGAAAATATATAAGCACAGTCCGATTTGTCATAAAGGGTGCATCCATTATGCATAAAAAGTAAAATAGGAAAGATTTATACAGAGAGGAACAAAAAGGACAAATACGTAAGCAATGCATACAAGAGTGAATTTCCACTGCTAGATAGACATTTTAGTAGTAGGTATCCATCCTCTTTCGCATTGATTTACTTAATAATAGAATATTAATTTTACATGCACATTGGGATGAGGATTGTTATATATTGACTCCATTGAACAATATATCAGTCATATATCCCCTTAGGTCGGTTCGCTTATTGAGAATTGAAGGTATCATATTCCAATATTGTCATTTCAGATCTGAGTATCAAACTTCGTACATGTCAGAAATACTGTTGAGCTGAGAGAGCATGACATAGTGAATAATAAATATCGTCCTATGTAAAAGTATGATTAGAAATCAATACAGTGAAAATATAATTTAATTGCAAGCAAGTTAATGTGTACTATAGGTGAATGCAAAACAACGTTTATGATGTTTAAAAAAAGGGAGGGGGTGTTCTAGCACGTAATGTCTGAATAAGTGGAATTTTGTTAAAATGCTGTGGATCTCACGGTAAGCTTTGTAATTTGTCAGACTGACATATGCTTGGTAGTTGCATAATTTGTAAAGAATGAAATATTGACCAGTTGCCAGATATTTTCCTTACAGATTTCTAGCAATCAATAGCTTGTCACTCCTTTCTTCGACGATATGGCAAGGATTAATTTATCAGCTGCAAGACTATATCTGATAAACCAATAAGACGTTACAGATATATCATGAAACAAGTATTACGCTAGGCAAACACACCCCTCAACATTAGCCGCAATCACGTGAACAGTTATTGATGAGTCACAGTGGCGGATTTAGAGGAGGGGGGGGGCCATTTCGCCACATATTTACGAGTAAAAATCCAGATTTGGCACTAAAAATGGCTAATACACATGTGGGTCCCCTTTCGGAAATCCTGGATCCGCCACTGAGTCACAATAACATAAAATTATGAGTTGACAACAGACAACCGATTGAGACTTGGAATATTATTTATTCGAACAAAACAGTAACTAAATTTGTATATAAAACTTTTCACCTAACATGTCTCAAGTCAGTTCCATGGCGGAAGTCAAGTTCACAGTTGGGTTACTCCGTAAGGCTGTCTTCTAGGTGAACTTTTCCGAATCAGAATGGTGTACTCCGAGTTCAGTGACAACACATTACTTTTTGTTGGGGTATTCGGGACACTATTACCAGAACTACTCAGAAATTTTTGACAGAATATTAAGTTCCCAAAATTCCTTCTGAAATTTTCACTGAATATACAATAAAGTATAGGATTTGCCGCTGAATTAATATAGGCCAAAATAGTTACAAATACCATGAATAACCATGTCTGGTGGAAAGGAGCCGAAGAAAAGGTGTTGTAGAAGAGAAGAATTTGATGTGGGCAATAACTAAGAAAATATATTGATACGCTTGCTATTAACATCTTGACTACACCCTTCCTGGCTTTGATGATTTCATTCAGTCTAGTGTTATCATCACGTGCGTACCCATTATATGAAGAATTTGCGTGTAACTCCTGTAGGCCAATAAAAAGGTGCTTTGAGATTATTGTGTAACAAACAATTTGCAGTATCAATGGACATAAGTAAAAAAGTACAGATTCTGTATACTTAAATGCTATGAAAAGTTTCTTATCGTCATTAGGAAAGAAGATTCTGCAAAAAGCAACTTTAGGAAGATTATTCTCAGATGGTATAACATGATTGTATATCATTGTTGGAATGGAAAATCCGATCGCAAATATCCATATAAAGCAAATAGTGACCACGGTGTGGCATCGAGTACACAACAGGTGAGCTTTGATTGGAAAAACAATGGCAATGTACCTGTAATATATAAAAATGCCATTAAAGTCAATGTTATATCTATGTACTAGTATATTGGTAGTGGATTTCGAAAAAGCTTTTCCGTTTTTATATAATTTTTATAAAAATAATCTATGAGTTTGAAAAACTGAACTTTCTAAATTTATTTGAAACTTTGTTTGATTTTAATACATGCTTGAATTATTATCATAATTATAATATCCTCAAAATAACCAAATAATGTATAGGGATGATCATGTTGGAAGCTGCCGTCTTCTTTGCTTGTATTGATTGTCTTAATCATGAAGCTCTCAAAAATATTGAATTTTATACTTTTGCAAATGTAATTTCAAACCAAGCCATCAATGCGTAATTCTGAAGAAGGCATTAATGACGTTCTCTAAAACACTGAAAACACCCAAGCGATGCTTTAGAATTCAAAACTACATGACACGAAGGAACATGAATTTGATTTCCGAACAGACAACCTCTATGCAATGGATATAATATTAGATTAGGAAGACAGTCAGTCCTGGGTAAGAAAGACCTCGTCAAAAGCCGACTAAATAATCACAGTCGACATTCTTCTATGACAATATTGTCTCAAGATGCACACACGTAACAAATCATCGGAAAACATTAATGAAAGTGCGTGTCGTGAATACTTTAATTTATTTAACATCTAATCATGATCTGAATAAAGTGATGTAATGAATACATGTAATGAATTATTTAACTTGTCATTATATTTTCCTTCAATGTATATTATATCATGGAAACGACAGATATGATGGTAAAATCGGTTTTTTTTGCACTAAGTAGGAATGCTAAAAAATAAAAAATAATAATATAATAAAAATGATGATGATGATGATAATGATGATGATGATGATGTTCAAACGTTCCAGGAATTAACAATCTCAGTGGTGTGTTAATTTTCTATTCGAAGTAATACATTCTCCTAGCTAGTGGATTGTTTGTTGCTACTGTAGTCTCCACGGATTCTATTTACGATAATATTTCATATTAGATTTATCATTTATATTTTAGTACAGCGTGCAATAAAATACTATTCAAAATACATAAATAAACTAATCAGAAGAATGTTATCTTTATATATCTGTCTTATCTACTATGGTTTTCTTAATTTTCTCCCTTGTTACGCTGAGCGACATCTCCGAATGACACCCGCCATCTCTACATCATTGTGAATAATAGATAATACTGTATAACTTCAGATATAACCTAATGATGTAACTTCCATTACCACGGAACCAGTGTGATTAATACTTTATGTGATATAAATGAGAGATAAGGCAATGATTCAGTGCCAGAGACTTCTTATTCCATTTCTCATAAAGAGCATCTCAATAATCTGTCAATAAAGAAAATTAATCCAGTCCCTGCGTTACAGGCTAAATACGCTCAATTAGTCTTCCACATAATTCCTCAAATGGTATCGGATAGGCAACCATTTTGTATTCCAGACTGAGGTTTATAGTCACCCACAATCTAATTTATTGCATTTGTTACTGAGTATTAAATACGTTTTATATCTTATTAATTCGGGGTGAAGATCAGTAGGACATACATTAATATTAAATAAAGCTGTCTACATTACATATGAATTGAATGGTACAATGAATGTAGAAACTATGATACTGAGTGGGATAACTTCCTGGTAGAACACCTAAGTAGAGAAAAGATCAGGGTCAGTTATCAACACATCCAATTTAGCAGTTCTTGCATAGAATGGAATGCTTAAATTCGAACCTGTCTTGACTGATTTAAGAAAGGAGGGATCCGAGGATTTATGTCTTTGCTGGACATGTTGGATATTTTGTAGACTTTCTATGACAAAACTACATATATAACTTTCGGCACTGCACGCACAGCTATTACACTTAAGGAATATGCACCAATTTTCCAAAATTTGGAAATGTCAAATCTACACAAGATAACAATTGTCATTTTGTTTTTGGACTTAATTGGTACTTTTGCGTGGTATTCATAAACCTTTATTCGATTTAGCTGGAATAAGCAGAAACCTACCCATACTTCGAAATATCTTTCAATGTAGAAATTTGACTGTGTACAAAATGCTCTCGCACACTTGTTATCTCATCTGATGAAATGTATACCAAGAGAGAGGTGGCACAACATGATAGAGGCGTTAATGATACAGTTTTAAGTCTGTTTTGATATTCTGCTATTACAGACGGACACTATAATATGCAAAATTAAAATCAGATGTTTAAAATAAAACTTCTTCATTCATATGCCGCATCTTCAACAAATTCCCTTTTCTTATCTTTACACATATTAAGGGTGTAGCAATGATATTTAATGAGAAAATAATATGTTCGTTTGTTTGGTTGTTTTATTTGATGTGTGAAATTTTTTAAATAATGTCAGGAATACTTCGCATAGATTATCTTGATTAGCTATAACAACATTAAGCGAGTAAAACTGACACATGTTAGGTATCTTTGTAATCAAATTGTCAATTTTATAAAACTCATTTTACGGTTAGTTTTAAATTAGTGTGTATAAATTGGCTATTCACATTCATTGTATTAGTTTATAGAGTCATTTCATGTAGTCACACAAGAAATATTTGGCTAATTAACATACACTTGCCTATTGCGTATCAATATATCTAGACTAACTACATTGCTGTAATCAGTCCCCCCCACATAACACACAACACAAAGTCTTACACAGTAAAGTTGTACAAATTTATCACACATATAAACTTTATGCCGACGAAGGAATATAAAGATAAATAATAATAAAACAATAACAATAAGATTAATGAATAAAAAAATGAAAATAGTAATAGCATGGGAAAATGTGGATTGCCATTAAAAATACTTTTTCTTAATAGCTTGGCACACCTGTGTTGAAGTAACAAACCACATTAGCAATGCTGATAAACGTAAACATCAATTGTTTTGTATAAATTATCCTAACGATTAAATACGAAGGATTAAAATGATTCCGTCATTGAATTATGTGTTTTGTTTTGCTAAACATCCCCAACCCACTGAATTAGAATAGGAACACTATTATTAAGGTTCTTGTAAATACATATTTTTATAACATAGAGCATGGAGTTGATTAAAGAGAAACACACGTGCGATAACTAAAACAGGATTGACTGTATTTTTAAGCGATGTTTTAGCCATATCTAGTTCTTTATCTATCTGACATAGATTTACAGTGAAAAGAGGAAAGTTTTTCTGGACTCTAGAAATAAGTATTTCATTTCAAGTTTCGTGTTCTAGTGAACTTCATATCATTAAAACATTAAAAACAAGGGTAAAACGCCTTTGTTGCAGAATAGTCACAAATTTATTGTAATAACACTGTAACAACATGTCTATCCTCATAAATATCAATCACACTCAATTATTGCATTGCAAATATGTATTGACAGAATCATAATTAGTACACGCAGACATGATAATACGTTGAGATAGTTATTTTATTTTCCAAGAAGTGTCCGTAAAATTTGCGAAACATTTTCTTAATCGATTTTTCACTTTTCGTTTTGACAGACAATAGTCAAATCTCTACGCATCTTTTGGCACGGCACATTATCCACTGAATAAGCAACGACAGGAAATTGCTTTCCCTGAATACCGAAATTTCTTCTGAAAGACATTTAAATATAGATTCGTCATTATAGCACTTTCTTGCTGAAGACTAAATGTATTATGACTTATCTTTGTTTTACTTATATTTGGTGGTTATACGCCATTAATACAATTTGCATCTATATTTCGAAAATATACTTTGAGTATCACCATTATGGTTTGTTCATAAACTGAATAACATCATTTAAATAACGACTCTCACCCAAACTGACCGTCCAAACTCGATACCGCGATTGTATTACAATCAAGTAATTTTTGTATTGTCTTTAATATATATAACTATACCGGTTTGATCTGAATGTCAGTGGTGACCTTTGTCATACAACAGAGTCAGATAATTTTCCTTTTTTATTGATAACTGAAGCCATGTTGTTTATCGCTTGGCTTTGTCTTTAGATTGTTTAACGCGTCTACACTACATCTATCTCGTCAACCCGCATGCGATATATTAATTATCTGTTTATCTAACAATTAACAGCTTGAAGTATAGTAAAATGTCATCTTAGCTATCATCGATGATTGCTATTTAATAAGTCAGTACATGCTAACATAGTAGATAAAAGTTATTTGCTGATTTCACTTTGCAAAATGTTAATCTATGCCGAAGTCTTCAATAAAGTAAAACACCCAAAAGATTAACGAAATTTACTGGGGGTTTTGTTTGTTCTTTTCACGTCATGTCAAGTTTAAATCATTTATCCAATGACAGCATGTGGTTTACATGTATGCACTACACGGACAATTCTCGATCTATACATTGGGCATACTAGCGCATTGAGTATCGTCTATGAAGTGACGTTCACTACGACCCCAGGACCTCTATCTCTACTGTCTTATCCGGACATCAACAAACTGGTGATGGGAATCAAAGCTTTTTTTGTCACGATACTCCGGCATAAAACTAAATTTTTAATTAATCTTAATTCCTACGGATCGCGCCGTCAAATATTTTTTTTAAAGATTTTTTTAAATAAACGCCACGTTTTATTACCCTGTGTTACGCATGAGGTGATCCGTAGGCGACTATCTACACTATAGGACAAGAGGCCGCTAATTTGGAGAATGGATACGCCTGTGGCTACATTACAAGCAAACGATCTTCGAGAAGTAAGATTCCAGACAAATACTTGTACATATGTACGATGATCTGCTAATCCGCAAAATCCATTTATTTGGAAAAAATTGGCGTGCAAGTCTATGAGAAAACCATGCAGATGGCTATACATGGAATAATTTCAAAATTTATCTATTTCATCATTTTTTATTACAGTGGAGTAGTTAATAACTTTTTGTAGTAAAAAAACTAAATTCAACGATGATCAGGGTTTACAACGCCCCCTGGTGGGCAAATATGTGAAAATATCATAAAAAACAAGAAAATAGTATACATTTCATAATTATTTATTCTATTGTTACACAATATCTGAAATATTTTGGTGTTTAATGATGACAGCTTATATTATATTTTTCAAATGAATAAAGAAGATTTTTAAAATTTTCTTATTTCAAAGAGAGATAACTCTTACGAAACCACTAATTTCTTAAAATAGAAAATTGCTGCATTTACAAAATGACTGATAAATACTGATACAACGCCTGCAAACTAATTTTGTAAATATATATATGGTGTACACCATTATCTGTTTAATACATAAAATGGAATTCTTTGGCCAAGCACTAATACACAGTATAAACTTTACCCAAAAAGTCGATTTTCGAGCCAAAATGTCAAATTATAGTAAAATCACAAAGTTCAATAACTCTGGCAAAATTTCATGAATTTCAATGAAAATTATACATGAGCTGTAACATATCAGCATATATATATACCAAAAATTATAAAATTATATCTTGAATTGGTTAAAAAAATAATCATATGTGAGTGCCATAGTCAGCAGCAACTGTTTTTATTACAATTTAATGTAAGGTCAAGGTCATATCTTCAAGGTCATGGTATCAAATGTGAGGTTAAAACCCTGCCATTCATGAACCAAATGTATTTGCCAAGGTTAAAGTGTTTTAAGTCACATAAAATGGATGAACAGTCAAAATAATATACACTAATCTATGGATACTGAGATAGATAGGATGTCGCACTGAGACAAAGGCTTGCATAGGTTCTAGTTTAAACAATATGTTCAAATAAGACTGATATGAATTTAACAAATAAATAAATAAATATCAGATCACATATCAATTGTCAAATAAGACTTA
Source organism: Pteria penguin (assembly GCA_035048485.1). NCBI lineage: Eukaryota > Metazoa > Mollusca > Bivalvia > Pterioida > Pteriidae > Pteria > Pteria penguin. The sequence continues at coordinate 40,629,699 of CM068581.1, forward strand.
TATGATTTTTAAAAAGTTAATGAATACATGTAATAATCAGATCACATCTAAACATCATATTTTTCTTTGCATTTTTTGTGACACTGAATCAAAATATTCATCAAGTTATTTTATATTCAATAGTAATATACAGATATTAATTTATCTTCACATATTAACAAATAATTATCAAAATACAAATCACATTTCATTGAATTGTCATATTTACAGTGCCTATTCATGTGCAAATACAGTAACAATAGATTTAAAAAAAATAGTTGTTGATAGATTCAATATATCCATTGAGCAATTTCTGTGTCTAAATGGATGATCTTCACATAATATCAAATATTTTCTAAATTCAAATCAAAGAAGACTTGTATTCAAAGAAACATGTGTGACTTGCTAACAATAGCAACCTTGCCCTTTGACCTTGAAAAAAAACCCCTAAGTTCTTCCTTTTTTATTAAGGAAGTATCATGTGAATATCAATACCCTTTCACTTACAATAATTATGTGGATGGACAGGCGATCAGAAGGATAACTGACAAAGTGATACCTAAATTCTGAGAAAATACAGTATCAATTAATCTAAACAATAATATAGTAGCAACATTGTTCACAGAAACAAATATTCATTGAGTAATTTCTGACATGTTATACATCTATAGGTAATACTCACATTTTATTCACATGTTTTAATCTGCTTATTTGCATATTACAATCAATCTAAACCATAGTTGTCATATTGATCTGTGAATCAAAACATTCAGTTGATAAGTTAATTTCTTAATTCATTTGTTACAGAATTAACAGCATCAAGGTGTTCTGCAGCATGTATAGAACCAATAACATTTTGAAGAACTTCATCTTCTTCAGTCGAAACTTCTTCTAACCTGAGTCGCTTGACCCTTGGATTGAACATTCGATATCCATTTGTATCTTTTTCTGTCGGCATCTGCTTACTTACAATGTAAGGATTGATTTTTCATCCAGTGTTCTCACCTTCCTCAAAAATACTTGATAAATAGTTTTTTTACTTTTGGACAAAATCTTGTACTTTTTTTCTCTGCTTCAGCGCATATCCTTGGCTTTCATAAATGAGATCAGAACTCTGCTCTGCAAATGTGTTCGTATCAACTTCAATACACGGCTGGTTACTTCTCATGTTAATACTTTTTTGGGCCCATATCCTTTTAGATGTGTCTAGTAGATTGTCATTTTCTTCATTATCATACACATGATTTCCAGATGCTAAATGACTATGAAGCTGACTTTCTTTTCTGAACTGTTTTATGCAATCTGGGTCACAGCATAGATATATGTGCTTAGTACTTTTCTTGTATCTAGCTTGTACTTGTGATGGCACTGGACTCGCAACAATCTAAAAATAAGATTAATTAATAAATATATGTTGAATGTTCTGTTAAACATAATTTGAAATATCTATCATTCAACTAGTGTGTCAATTATATCTGTGAATAACTAACAAATATTTTCATTGGGTTTACTCCCAAAAAGATTTTGACAACAGATTACTAACCTTGAACAAGCTGTGTTTGTAAAACACTGATGCAATTTTTGAACCGTTTTCTTGAAACCAGATCAAAGGTGAAGGTCACAGGGTCAAGGTCATGGTATCAAACATAAGGTCTTGTCACAAGGAATAAACATGTAAAATATGAAAGCCCTACCATTTACAAATCAAAAGTTATGGCGAGGTTTAAGTTTTTTGCCACAGACAGACAAACAGACAGACAGGCCAAAAACTATATGCCCCTGGTCTATCGGTACGGGGCATAAAAAAAATCAGTATTTTTCTTTTTCTTTGATAACTATTAACTAAACATTATTTGCATGATGAGATAATTCATTTGTGGGGGTTTTCAGTCCTTATGCACCTATTTACCCTGAGATTTCCCTGAATGAATAAGTTAAATCTTACCGTTGCATCTCTGATTTCCACCATGTTGTGTGAAATGGCCTCTAACTTTTCAACAGGTATCAAATCTCCTCCAAAACCATACGATTTGAAAGCCACAATGCCGTTGTCTTCATATTTGAAGTTGTTGAATTGGCTGATGGGAAACTTTAACTGACCAAATAGGGATGGCTGGGTGTTCATGTCAACATCTATGATTGAGACAAAGGTGTTTCGTATTCCCCCATAACTTTCAAGAGCTTTTTTCATGTCAAGTGCATTAGTAACATCATTTCCCTCATTGATGTAATTTAGGATGTGCATTCTGCAGCTCCCAGTGCGTGAGTCACACAAGTCCTTTCCAGATTGGGCTTCGCTGAAATTATACTCTTTTATGGACACTTCATTTGCATTCCTCATTTTCCATAGATATGTTATCAGAGGAATACAATGATAACATCCTGCATTATCTGAACGGAGATAAACTTCTTTTAGATGTGGTCGTTTCTCATGAAGCATTTTAATGACATGAAGCAGTATCTTTGAGACTGTAAACCATCCTTGTGTGCCTTTCTCTACAAGATGTACAAAAGACAGTATTTCAAGTTGTTCATCTCCAATATCTTCATTTTTTCCCTTCAATAGAACACAAGATAAATGCCAGCTGATGCCCTGCTTCCCAAACCACTCACGTTGTGTCTCTCTAAATGTCTGGGGTAAGTATTTCATCGCCCAATCAATAATGATGAGAGCTTGGTCTTCTTGAAGATTGTTAAGGATGTTTTGTTTACAGGCATCTTGATTTACAGTTCGAATGCAGTGATCACGCCAATTCATGACTTTCTCAGTTGAAGAAACAACATCATGTTGGATTTCCTCTTTGATGCTCGTTTCACATTCAACATCTGATGCACATTGAGTTATTCACCGGTGACATTCTTTATCATATCACAAGATGTACAGACCTGTGTATGTTCATGATCACATGCAGTTTCTGACAAGGCATATTGTAAGCAATGTTGAATACAAGTACTTGTAGTGCCAAGATGTGTCTTGAAATCACTCTTTAGATGCATGCGGATTGTTTGTAGTTTTCTCTTCAATTCTTTCCCCTTTTCATAAGACAGTCCATTTTCCACTAGTTTTTCTATCACGGTTTCTAATGTGGAAAATTCCAATAGCTCCTTCACTGGCAAGATTGTCAAGTCCTCGAAGTGATTTTAGTTGTGATGCAGTGCAGACCTTAATGATCTTGTATGGAGTTGCCCTCGACGGAGGTGTTATATCATTGTCTTGGCAGTAAGTAGAATAAGCATTAATGAGACGGGAAGCAATCATGGTACGAATAAGTTTAGGGACTTTTACTTCTAATCCTGATGATAGTTTTAAATGCTTTGAACCAAATCCAACTGTTTGTAAGTACATAGGAGCTGACATGAATTCTATGAAGTGATGAATTCTTCCTCTGGAAATTCTGACACGCATAACTTTGGGTGGGTTGACATACTGTCCAGGCCCATGACATGCTGCATGCTTTCTTGCTGAATCAATGCGACATATTGTAAGTCCTTCGATCAATTTGGTTTTGCTATATTTTGTGGCAATCAGGGATAAATTTATGTGCATGTAGTATGATCAGCAGCTTTCTTGTAGGCTTCTATCACTGTGTCGGTCATCGCATCATGATTAGAAATGGATGTATCTTTATAACTATTGATGATTTCATGAAGGAGTTGCTGTCCCTGATCTGGAGCTATGATGGCACAGATACACTCAAAAGCAGCCTTTGCATGCCTTATATAATAGGCTTTAGTTGATGTCTGTAAATGAGGGGTTGGCTGGCTTGAGACTTTAGAAACTCCAGTTCTCCTTTTGATAAAAGGGCCATTGCTTCATTATACCTCTCCCTAGTTGTTTTCATCAGATCAGACCAATTGCATACTGTAGTGCTTTGTGAGAGTGGTTCACTGTCAAACAAGTAGCCTAAAGTAGAGGAAAGATTTTTTTAAAGATCTGATTAAAATCATCAAATATGAGAACATTTTTTAAAATAGTTTGTTTGTTTGTTTTCTTTGCTTTACGTCACACTACGAATGTTGCACGTTTATGGTGACGGCATCTGACTGATGCAGGTTACAGAAATTTTTACCTTTGCATCGAACCTACCCGAAACAGTGAGGGTTCTTTAAAGTGCCACGTCTACCGCGACACGGGACATTGTTTTTTTCTGTCTCATCCGAAGGACAGACACCGTTCAAACCTGTGACCCCTAGGTCAGTACTGGCATGGCTCAGTGGTAGAGTGCTCAACTACTGACTCAGTAGTTGAGCACTCTACCACTGAGCCATGCCAGCTTTTTTTTTCATTAAGAAAAATTTGAGAATAATAACATGTTCAGACTAAGTAATCCCTAATTAATACCTTGATCATCCTGTGCAGGTTGGGAGATAGAGTCATTCATTTCAGAATCAGTACAATCTTGGTCACCTGGATTTAAAGAACAAATGGTAAGTTTACTTAGTCTATATTTTCTTGAATTAGATAACACAAGCCTTAATGGACAGACTGACAAAGAGATGGACATATCAAGACTGATTTGATATGTTATTTCTAAGGTTATATTTTTTTTTAGATAAATTAAAATTTATCTGGCTATTGAAATTTCAAAGAGTGAGTATATGAAACATGTGCATTCGACAGAAGCAAATATTAGAATAGAATAGAATATCGTTTATTTCCAATTTTGGGCCCAATTCTGAGCACGAACATGTAAAATTGAACAACAAAAATTGATCTCTTATGTAATGCAGATCTGAACAATGTATCCAACCAGAAAGCATCCTTGTGAAAATCATGTGTAAAAAATTCAAGCTTCTGTGATGAGTGGTTGCAGAGAAAACTGTGACAGAAAAAACATTATGGACAGACGGACAGACAGATGGAAGGACGGACACACAGGGGTAAAACAATATACCCCCTCTTCTTCAGAGCGGGGGTATAATTAGTGACTTATTGTTATTTATATATAACTGCAGGTATGGGAGAATCCTCGACAAAATATTTTTCATATCTAAATTTACCTCCATGAACAGAAGTACCAAAAACTTGATGCTCTTTGATATTCACACCATCATTGAAGATATCTAGTGTTTCTTAAAATCAAGTTTAGATATATATTAATTAATCCGTAAATATGTTTGTGTTACTGGGAAGTCTTGTTTTATTCATGAGGAAATTCATTAATACTTCATAGTATCAATTTGTGATGTAACGATAATCGCCGACATCAGCAATATTGTCGCTGAGAACTTAACTTGAATCACCATTTCTAACAAACAAAATAAAAATTCCTAAGTTCTCATTTGTTTCAGGCACTTTGCTTTTAAATATGTCTATAAGTCAAGTGGACAAAAAAAAACCCCAGTGGTTAACAAGATTTAAAAATGTAATGTATTACTATAAATTTCTCTATTCTAATCATGCAATTTTAGGAAGGGGGGGGGGGGGGGAGTCAATTTCACATTTCAAATCAGTACAGATCATTCTGATAGTGTCTGATAATTTATTCTTATTATTTACTGATTTTACAACAGCACTATCAATATCATCAATGTAGATGTAAAACATATCATCAATTATGTAATAAAAGTCCCATATTTAATATATATGTTTAAAATAAGAAAAAGAAATACCCATCAATAATGATCATTGCATCATTGCCTATATTTTTTTTTATAATTATTTAAAACTTTCAACTTCCATGTCTTTTTTCGCTGTTTTTATGCCTATATACTATTTTTCGTCGATTTCACGCAACTTAGATTAAATATTGGTTTTTTCATACTGACTCATAAATTTTGACCCATTACCATTCACATAACATGAATTTTAAGATAAATCTTGGGTATTACATGTGTAGAAATTTTTGAAAATTGCATGGTTTTCACATAGACTTGCACTTAAGTCAAATATTTCATTTTAATTTATTCCATTGTCCAACGTTCAAATAAATTCTCATGCAGATTGATTTAATTCTATTTATCAATAATAGAATAAAACTAAATAAAATCCAAATCCCAGTCATTCATTCATTGATGAACAGTAGAAAATGAAATTTTGACTTAAGTATATTCTCAGTTTATGGCGCCGGACCCTGGTCAGACCATCGAGAGTGCAAGGTTGCGGATCATTCATTTGTCATATAGACCTCAAAGGGTGTAATTAATTGTTTTATTATACCGAAATTTTATATCACGTCTGGTATTGTTGATGTACATGTACAATGTAAACAAACAAGTTATCACAGCAGCCATAGTCCATTTCACAGTTACAGATGAATTGTATTTATGGTTCGTATCTGAGGCGTGCGATCGCCGCCATATTGGATTTCTACGTCTGTCATATTTGGCAGTCATTATTTATATCAATGACATTTTCCGGTCAATCGTTATCACGTGGTGTATTTTTTTTTTGAGTCATTAGTCATTTTAATAGTTCATTATCAACCAATCAGAATCTTAGAATCTTAACAGGAGTATAATAATTGTAGATATTGCCCTGAGTAGTGTACCGATCCCCGATAGTGCAGTAATGGACTATAGTAGGACCTAGTTTGACCTTGAATTGCCCTTGAGTTGACCTTGAATCGTCCTTGTTTGAAGGTGCCCTTGAGTTTGACCTAGATTGAAGTGTCTCAAGTGTATAAATAGAGTTCTAGAAGAATATAGAATTTTAAAAAACGTGTTATAGTAGGTGAATGTCGACCTTGATTTGGAATTGAGTACGTCTAAGCAGCGCGAGCGCACGTGCTATGACGTCATCGTTTTGCCCTTGGCGCGCCCTTGGCTTTGAGCACACGTGCTATGACGTCATCAATTTACCCTTGGCGCGCCCTTGGCTTTGAGCGCACGTGCTATGACGTCATCTATTTGCCCTTGGCGCACCCTTGGCTTTGAGCGCACGTGCTATGACGTCATCGATTTGCTATTGGCACACCCTTGGCTTTGAGCGCACGTGCTATGACGTCATCGATTTGCTATTGGCACACCCTTGGCTTTGAGCGCACGTGCTATGTCGGCATCGATTTGCCCTTGGCGCACGTGCTATGACGTCATCGAATCGAGGTTGATCTAGCAGTGCGAGCGAGCGCGAACGCACGTGCTATGACGTCATCGATTTACCCTTGGCGCGCCCTTGGCTTTGAGCGCACGTGCTATGTCGGCATTGAATCGACCTTGCACACGTGCTATGTAGGCATTGAATCGACCTTGCGCACGTGCTATGTCGGCATCGAATCGTCCTTGAGTGATATACATGTATTTAGTTTAAATAAAACATATACAACAAGAATAATAATAAGACTTACCGTGTTTTTGTTATTGCATTGGCAGCCTTCGAGTTAGTTTTCATTTTATGTTTAGTTGCATCAGCCTTTGAGTTACTTTTCATTTTATGTTTTAGTTGCATCGGCCATTAGGCTACTTTTCTAAAGATATGGTGGCCCTTAAAAGGGCCGTTTTTTAAGGACACTGTCCTTACTGCCAGTAAGGACAGTGCCTGGCTCTGCGACGACAGGTGGATCTTCTGGGCTCTCCTTATGGTTACCGTCCAAGGCGCACGGGACCGCCTCTGGCTCTGTGGTTGCCCTTGTATAGAATTTTTACATGAAGTTTGGCGCGAAATGTATGGCGAAGAAAAGTCCCGAGTTCTTCCGAATGGCCTTTACATAACGTCGTTTTGACCTACCGATATGCCATGATCAGCATGTTATATATAAATATGACCCCACGTTATATCAACATGACTCTATGTTATATCAATATGATACTATGTTATATCAATATGACTCCATGTTATGTCAATATGACTCTGTGTTATACCAATACGATTGCATGTTATATTAACATGACTATGTTATATCAAAATGACTCCACGTTATCTCAACATGACTCAAAATTGTACAAATATGACTCCACGTTATACCAACATGACTCTATGTTATATCAATATGACTCCATGGTTTATCAATATGACTCCATGTTATATCTATATGACTCCACGTTAAATAAATATGAATCCATGTTATATCAACATTGCTTTATGTTGTATCAATATGACTCCATGATATATTGATGACTGCATTTTATATCAATATGACTCCATGGTTTATCAATATGACTCCATGTTATATCAATATGACTCCATGTCATATCAACATGACTCTATGTTATATCAATATGACTCTATACATTATATCAATATGGCTTCATGTTTTATCAATATGACTCCACATTACATCAATACAATTTCACATTATATTATTACTACTTCATATTATATCAACTCTACCGGGGTATGTTACATTTAAAACACAAGCCGGCGTGGCCTAGTGGTATCGCGTCGGACTCCTAATCGGGAGGTCGGGGTTCGAGTCCCGCTCTGGTCATGCCGGTGTCATGTCTTTCGGACGAGACAGTAAAAACCGAGGCCCCGTGTCGTGGTATGCATGGCACGTTAAAGATCTCTCACTGCTTCGGGTGGGTCCGTTGCAAAGGTCAAAATTTGTATGCCCCGCATCAGGCAGATGCCGTCACCATATACGTGAAATATTCGTGGTGTGACGTAAAACAAAAATCAATCAATCAATACATTTAAAACACCGAATGTTATGACATATTAACATACTAATACATGATTAGCTACCTTAAGGCTGCTGTGGCGTTCCATAGGTAAAACCAATCCCGATTTCCTTCATACTGGGCAGGAGCAAATCAGCACCGGTACAAAATCTTAAAAACTGCCGTAGGATGGACTGGTCTATCTCTTATAAGGAATTTTTCATGTACTAAATACTGTCGTCTTGCCCTTTACTTACAACGTCAGGAAAATGCAGAATAGATATGATTTTTTTTTGGTTGAAGGGATCATATTCTGGTACAGGAGATGCACCTCATCCAGTTTCAAGTCTCGTCCAACAGGTGCCAAAATTGTCTTCCAAACTTCAACTACAAATTGTGTGTCCTATACAAGTTCTTTGTTAGCAATTTCATAGCACATGGCCTTTATATTATCTTCTGTATGCAAACCCCTACCGGAGTGTGTTGCAAGGACGTCAATAAGATCATCAGGGTCGACAGACTTGAAGTCGGTGCAAGCTTGTTGTAGGATAGCAGCCTCTCAATGCGACAGATACTTGAGATAAACTTTAAAAATATCCGTTTTTTGCGACCCGTTAAGACACTCTTCAATCACTGTGGGTGCTAATGCAATAGGAATGTATTTACAGGACTTCCAACCCTTGTAGATAGTCCTGGCGACTGCCAGCCACTCTTCTCTCTGGTAGTCATGCATGACGTGTGAATGGTACTTTATACGTACATCCGACAGTGCACTGTTGGTAAAATTCCGACAAAATTCGGTCAAAACATCCCTCATCATGCCATTTCCTTCTCCCAATTCCATTTCCTCTCCTCCACCTCCTTGAACTTTATGACGGATGTTTACGTCTGCGTTTAAAATTTCTGGGTCTTTAAATGCCGTCAACAAATTATGAAGAATGCGTCCCTCGTTGACTTGTTTCGTTCTTCGATACGTCCATGACTTTCGGATTCAAGCAGAGAACCTTCGTAAATATTTAAATGTGGAAATGTTACTTCTGATTCGCCTAGGTTACAAGAAAAAATACTGTCTCTCCCGTTGATTTTGTAAGTTCTTCGAAATAACAATCTATAGAGAAGTCATTTACCGCTTGTTTATCATTTTCAAGGTTGGACACATCTACCAAACTATTATCCCTTGAACCATGTGACCGTCTAGGATCATCCACTGAATCCTCTGTGAATATCACATCTGTTTCTAAATCGGGCAAGTAATCAGCCTCGTTTGTATCATCCTATAGTACCAAGCTTAGTCTTCTCATACAAATCAGACACTGTGACTGTTCCGTCTATTTTATTTTGCACAAAATCCTAAATTTCAAAGGTATAATTTTCTAACAGTCTTAAAGCACTCCTTCCATTTGGGAGAAAAAGAGTTTTGGCCCTCTTTAGAAGTTCATGATTGGTTGTATCCTTATCCACTGTTAGGTTTCTAATTCCACCACCTTTTTTAGTCCTGATTTGCCTCGTTTGTTCATTGTCTTTAGGAATCCATCCAACGTCAATTCTTCTTGCATTTTTCTTGGCATTGTTATTTCCCCTTAGTTGCTTTGATAATCTTGTGACTCGTTTGCCCGTGGTGGTTTCCTCGTCAGAGTCTGATAGAGCTGACGAGTCATTTTTGTGCTTTTCGCTTAATTTTCGTCTCAATTTCTGTAGATTAGAATTTTTCTTTGTTTCACCGTCTGCGGGGTTTTTTTCTTGCAAAACCGCAAGAGTGCAAGCCTATCACCATGGTGACGAATATATTTCGATAGATCTTCATCACACATGTTGCTTACTACTTCTTTGTCTATCTGAAAAAAAGAGATGTGCATATTAAAAAATAGTTTGAATATCAACAGGACCGAGATGGCCTGAATCGGTCACTCAACGGAAAAGTCGAAAATGTCAAATTCTATTTTTAGCAACACCGGCCATGGATTGGGTCGGATAAAAATACATAGCGCAAAATTCTCGCAAAATAGGACTTGGAACAGTTTTCAATTTTCATCAAATTCTGACCAGTAATTTCAGAGAAGAAGTCGAAAATGTCAAAAATTAACGGACGGACGATCCGGAATGACAATAGCTCACATTAGCCTTCGGTTCAGGTGAGCTAAAAAGAAGGAGCGGGCACATGCATTTTATCAGCAAAGTACATGTTGACATTCTTGTGAAGATAAATGAATAAAATTAGCTATTATGGACTAATAAAATATCCTGCTACTATGGAAGCACCTTTTCCAGAAACAAACATGTTATTTGCACATCATAGCAAATGACCTTATACATTAGGATCGTACAGCTTGTGTTTTTTTGAGAAGAGGAAATTTTAAAGTCTTGTTGTTGTTGTTGTTGCTACTATTACAACAACTACTACTACTATTATTATTATTCTTATTACTATTATTATTATTATTATTATTATTATTATTATTATTATTATTATTATTATTATTATTATTATTATGATAGCTATTTCAATCCGGCGTTGCCTAATGGTAAATTGCTCGTCTCTAGATTTGGAGGTCCAGGGTTCAAACCCCTCAGGTCATGCCGGTGACCCTCTTACTGATGAGACAGTAAAGACCGATTCCCCGTGTCGCGGTAGAAGATCCCTCACTGTTTCAGGTGGGTCCCTTGCAAAATTTGTATAATTGCAGCAGCAGATGCCGTCAACAAATACTTGCAATATACATTTATATGGTGTGACGTTTAACAATAATTACAGAAGCTGACAAGTGCCATTATGAGTATTATTTTCAAGTTTCAAGCTATCTCGTAATAAAGACTTAGTTATCTCGTTATTACGACTTAGTATGTCGTAATTACCACTTAGCCATCTCGTTATTACGACTTAGAATGTAACATATAAGTCGTAATAACGAGATAACTAAGTCGTAATTACGACATACTAAGTCATAATAACGAGATAACTAAGTCGTACATGTAATAACGGGATAGCTACATGTAAGTCGTAATTACGACATACAAAGTCGTAATAACGAGATAACTAAGTCGTAATTACGAGATAGCTAAATCGAAATTGCAACATACTAAGTCGTAATTACAACTTTTAAAATAATACTCATAGTGGCACTTGTCGGCTTCCGTACAATAATCAATCAATCAATCAATAGTTTGGCTATTTCCTATTAAAGTATCTTATTGAACGGATATTGATGTCACGACATCCTTTTTTGAAAACGATTAAAGCATCGTACAATGTATATCTTGGGTTGCGGTTCTTGAAAACAAAACAAAACATAACATAACATTTTTCAACGTTATTCCTTATTGTTTGATATTATCGGGTTATGTTCCTTGAATGTTGGGGCATAAGTTTTGCATCAGTCTACCATTGCACTAACTTAAAATTGTACTATTTCGTAGTAATGATTTTATATACATGTATGTGCTTGGCGTCCTTTTTTCATTTTTGCACCTTAATGTGCATAGGAAATACAAGATGGCAGATCAATTACGGTGATTTCAATAACGATTACATAGCCAAAGCTCCGAAACGATTCTCTCCCCTTCTCCTTGGTTGATTTAGACGGGGTTTTATTGTCACGCAATCGGAACACCATCGCCATTTTTTTACAAAAATAGACTCGAAAGCCCCACGGCGCAGCGATATATACCAAATCGCTTCAATTCTTCGGCCTTTCTCGCAGGAGCACAATGCGAAATGAGGCGAAAAAAAGTTCATAGGATTGTTTTTGTAATTTAGGATATGAGAAGTTCAGTATGAAATGTGATACCCGTTTTGATGAAAATTATACAATCGTAACGGCAATTCAGTAATCGTAGCGAATTTCACATTTTTTTTTAATGTTAGAACATTGTAAACGAATCAGAGGAAACTCGAAGTGTCATTTAACCAGTGCACATGCGTAGACTCCGCCATGAAAAAATTCATACTAGTTCACCCATTCTGAGAGAAATCAATATAGACAAAAGTAGGCAATGAGCATATTTGCATATTTCCTGCAAACATGACAGGCATGCTGATCATGACCATGTGTGTTTACATAACAACTGGAACTAGTCCCAATGGCTGACTACGTAGTACGCAGATAACACTGTTTTATTTTCTGAGAGTATTGATGGTCTGCAGAATATGTTGAATACTTTGCATGTATATAGTAAAAAATGGAACATGAATGTAAATATTGATAAAACCAAAATTGTTGTATTCAGAAATGGTGGGCGCATTACAAATAATTGTAAATGGTTTTATGATGGTGAGGAGATTGAAGTTGTTAACAGCTTTTCTTATCTGGGTTTAAACTTTCTGTACAATGGAAAATTTACACAAGCACAAAATACTTTAGCTCTTCAAGGTCGAAAATGTATGTTTCATATTTTAAATATTTGTAATTCACAATGTTTGAATGTTGAGTCAAAATTGCATGTTTTTGATACATATGTTAAAAGCGTTGTATGTTATGGTAGTGAGGTATGGGGATTTATTGAGGGGAAAAACATGAAAAAGTTACAACTCAATTTTGTAAGAGAATTTTAAAATTAAAAAGAAATGTTCCTAATTTTATGGTATATTCAGAACTGGGAAGGGTACCATTACAATTGTATAGAAAACTTTGTATTATAAAATATTGGTTTAAAATTTTAGACACAGAAAACTGTATTCTCAAAAGTTTATATTTGTATATGTTGAATAACATCAATGCTCACCAAAGTTGGTTAAGTAAAGTCAGAGATATGCTACAACAGATGGGTTTTGGGTATATTTGGATGGCACAGTCTTCATATAGTAAAGATTTGTTTTTACATGCTTTTAAGACTAAACTAAATGATATTTTTATTTAAGAAATGACTGCATTCTTTGAAACGTCTCCTAAATGTAGATTGTATAAATACTTACCAGATACACACTTCTTACAATATTATCTTCGTAAATCATTATCTGATTCTTTCATATCAATACTGTCAAACTTCAGACTATCCAATCATGATCTTTTTATTGAGAGAGGCAGATATGCAAATGTAGACAGAGCTCTAAGAATTTGTGATAAATGTAGTTTAAATGAAATTGAAGATGAGTTTCATTTCATTCTTGTCTGTCCAAAATACAATTATCTTAGAAGTGTGTTTATAAAGCAGTATTTTTGGAGAAAACCGTCGATGTTCAAGCTCGTTCAGTTACTATCTATAAAAAATAAAACATCTTTATGCAACTTAGCAAAATATTTGATCAATGCTATGATTTTGAGAAGTAATTAACCTTGTTCTTACCTCCATATATACATTTACAGTCCTACTTTTTTATTATTATTATGTAATATCATATATACTGATACTGTACTCTCTTATATATTATACTACATGTATTCGCTATATATACTGTAACTCACATTTATATTGTACTACTCACTTATATATATATATATATATATATATATATATATATTGTATTATATACCATATGCTGATGAGCCATTAGGCTAAAAGCCAATACACATTACATTACATTACGCACGAGTCGTATTTACGTACGGAAATAGACGAGTTGTTACGATTGATTGTCACGTAGAAGATGTCCAAATCAAAAATTAAGATACAGTATGATGTAGCGGGCCATAGGCGCAAATCCTTCGTTCTGTGCTGCATGTGTATAAACTTATACATATGTATCATTAACTACAGTACTTATATATTGAACGCGACTGAATTTAACAGCATCGATATTGACTTAAATTCTCAGAAGGGGAGAGGAGAGAATAGGATCGTAGCCTTGGCAAATGAAAATGCATTAATACATGTAGATATATTGAACTTTTATTTCGTCATTTATTTATATATCATCGCTGTAACATTAATTTGCTGTAAGTCAAAAATTCAAACTTTTTAGACCAACCCCCCTCCCCCCATTTTTAGAGCACGAGGAACGATATGCAGAAGTGAAAACAAATTGTATTTGTGTCTTTCATTATATCATAAGCATAATTTAATGCTATTGAGTGTGTCTAGAGGCCAGACGAACATACGACAATTTGTTTCTGAGTTTTGGTAATGATGTTGATTTCAGACCTTTTTATTTTGTTAAATTTACATTTTTTTTTAAATGGGCTTACTCCAGGCAAAGCATTTATTATCCTAAATATTTGTGAAATAATTTAAAACAGGTAGTGATACAATGTTGGTAAAATGACTTTCATCAAACCCATACATACTTTCAAAAAGTTATATGTCAATTATTTTCATCTGTTCTCCTTTTGTTATAATTACAAATTGTCGTATCCCCCAAACAATCATAAAATATCCCTCCAGTGAATTATTACAACAAGAATATAATATCAGAAAGTCTTGTTCAAAATGTCTTATTTGTCCATAATCATACGAATTTTGCAGATTTATAGCAACAAAGTGCAAAAATAGTTTTCAGTTTGAAAGGATTGACAATGTATCTAAATTTCTACCAATTCATGCACCTATTCTATTGTTTATTGATGAAATTTACCATGTATTGTAAGTTACACACATTTTTGATATAAGATATAAAAGATATAACTAAAATACCTTGATATTAAACTGCCAGTGGCATCGCTGTCGGTGCTCAAAGACATACAACATTTTATCACATGTCAATATCTCGCTTTCAAGTTGGCCTAAAGATACGACGTTTTGACAGAATATGGATTAAGTATTGTAGATTCCAAAATTGCAATAAAATTTTTCCGCCAAAAATCGACTTACGACAATTTAATATTACAGCGACGATATTGTATATCGTGTAGTTGAAGGTTTTGTGTATTTATAGAAATTCACTTACTTTTTCTTCAAGGAGTTTATCGATCACATCGGCCTCTATCCCTCTATTTCTCAAGAATGCTTCCATTAAGACTTCTGCTTAAAACAATAAAATAAAAGTTATAATAATAATAATAATCACAGAAATACTTCGTGAAATCCAGGGGACGGAGTAAAATGTCTTTAAAAACGTTGACATGCATACGGACGGCTTTGGATAATCCAAGAGATAGAGGGGTGACGCCTAATATTCCATAGACCCTGACTACAGTGAATGTAATGTTGTGAAAATTTAAGAACATCTTTAAGTTCCGAAGGGAGTTTAAAGTATTTATATAAACTGGGCTGCCAAGGTAAAGAATTTTCATCTTTTTGACCTTTTGACGTATTTTTTTTCTCACTCATATATGCGAAAAAAAATGCAAAAAATACTAAATGCATATTTCGCAGAAGTTACGATAAAGTTTGATTTCTTGAATAATGGATTTTCTTTAAATCCGTATCGAGCAACATTTTGAAATGTGAAGGAAACAATGCAGGTTCGACCGGTGTATATTGATTATTGGTGGATCCTGAGGGGATGAGGTGGATGTGATCGGTTGTAAATTGGAATTTGATGCAACCATTTCAAGGAGATAGTCTGGCACCAAGTGCAAAAGTTACGGTAACCATAATAGATTCGACCCCAGCCCCTAAAAATGCCTGTTTTACCAGGGTGGGAGGTAGGGGCGGGAGGGGGAGGCAAGAGGCGGAAGTGCGGAGAAGAAAAGGGAGAGTTTCATTCTGTGTATGTTGATTTGATTTTAATGATTTAAAAACAAGAGGCCCAAGTGGGCCTATATCGCTCACCTGAGTACCCCGACCTTTGAGAAGTTGTAATAGAAGGGAACAATCTACATGTATCCACTTCACCTGCCTTGTGTCAGGTTTGGTTGAAAATAGCCCACTGGTTGTGGAGAAGAAGGTTTTGAAGACATTTCCCAATGTGTTTCTATTGTGGTCCTAAGCATTCGGTTTGTCTCTGATAGCACCAGGTCTGAAGACGTTTGTCAAAGGAGGGTCATATGGAGAAATTCAGTCCATTTTGCTAATTTGCATAGCGGCCATATTGGACATGGACTAGCCATCATAGCGTGTATAACTTATATAGGGAAATAAAAAAGAAATCAAAATTAAAAACTTACCACTTCCAAATGACACAAATCCAGATTCGCAATCAAATTCCTTGTTGTTTCTCTTGTAATTCTAACAATAATGAGTTTTATTCCCTCTGTATTCAATGTTCCTGTTTCAGCCAAACTTTTGAAGCGATGCGTCCTATTAAATGCTTTAGAAACAAGAGAAAATTCTCAAAATTTAGCCTTTTCCCTGTTTTCTACTGAAACTTACATCGGATAAGTCACCGAAACAAACAAATCCAGATTCTATAACGGACAATATGGACTCGAAAATCCGGAATATCCCATCTATTTTCCTCCAGAATTTTGCATAAATGTTCCTTTTTGTGTTGAAATTGGGAAATTCTACATTTGCAACAATTTAACCTAGAGGCGCTAAGGGAGAAATCATTGCAAAAACTGTCCAAAAAACCCCCTTAAATCTAACAGCTTCGTTTAATTTCTTTACGGAAAGCATATTAGGGCATGCCCTTGACCTTCACACTATTTACACGACTTCATGTGGGCACAGTAAGGGAAATTGTTAGTTTCAAAAAACTTCGAGTCACGTGATTTTTTCAAGCATGCTTTGCACATCACGTGGTACGCGGCTCATGAATAAAATGGGCTGAATTTCTCCATAGGTATTCTCTGTGACCTACTATTGAATGTGGTGGCGCCACCCATTGATGGATCCGGACAAAAAATAACACTTGTAGGGGACCATGAGTACTTTATGCATACCAAGGTTCAGCAAATTCCCTTTAGCGGTCCTTGAGAAGAAGTTGAAAATGTGAAAAGTTGACGACGACGGACGCCTTCGGCTCAGGTGAGCTTAAATTGAATGAAAATTTCACTTGTAGTTTGACCGTTCGGCTTCTTTTAATTTACAAGTTTTATAAAATGAATGCCTGACTCAGCAAATAAGCATCAAAGGTCTGTTTTACCTTAGTAACTTACGAAAATTCTTAATTTCTTGCGAGCTCCGTTTTTCTTTATTAAACGACGACAGCTTCACTCAATAATTTGATTGAAATAGGCATCAAGGTATAGAATTTTCCAAAACTTAATCATAATGTCTGAGAATTTTACACATATAAACACAGATTTCAAGGGACAAATATTAAAGAATTTTCGTAAGTTGCTTAGTAAAACGGGCACCAGAACTATAATACTTCAGTAGTGTGGATATTGTATTAGAATATAAGTTGATTTTGATAATATTTTTGCAAAGTACATGTAGCTCTTGATTATATAGGGTAGGGGGATATGGTTTTGTTTTGCCTATTCGAGCATAGGGATCACTTTCTCCAATGTCTTTGCGTCTCCACAATGGCATACATACAAGCGTGCGTCCGTCAATCCCTCTGGTGTACGTAGTCACTTTCATATAATGACTACGTGTATAATAACTTTCTTACTAAATGACATACCCTCCTGAAACTTATCAGGAAACAATAGTGTTTTTTTTTGTTTTTTGATGTTTTTTTTCGGTTTTTGTTTTTGCTTTTCAATATTGTGAAGTGTTGTGCCCCTCACTTTTCTTTATCCAGGTACGCCACTGTCATTGCACCATGCGGTAACGTTACTGGTCTGGGACTAATCATCGGACACTGCAGCTTTATCAAATTGTACACGATAAAGCCTTCCGTTTCACCCCGAAAAATGGAAACTGGACATTCAATATCGTAAATACAAAACAATAATTATTATCATTTCAGAAAGTTATGTATTTTGATTTCATTCCATGTCTTTCACCGATACATTTTCAGCCCTCCGTTCACCATACTAACATATTCTAATATCTATTATCGAATTTCTGCTTTTAAATGCAATTAAAAGAAGATATTTTCTAAAAGAGATTTAAAGGAAAACACAAATACGAAATTGTGAACCTTGGCAACATGTTGCCCTCTTGTAGTCACATGAACTGATGCAATGGAGGAAGGGGCGGACAGGGTGAGAGGGAGAGGGAGGCAGGAGCGGGAGAAGGCAGGCGAAGGGGTGGGAGAGGGCAGTGGGGCAGGATAGGGAGGGAGAAAGATAAATATTTAGTGGAGGAGGGTATTATAATTCTTTGAAAAAAAAAACGACGAAAATAATCGCACCGGATATTCGCAATACGGAGGGAGGGGAGAGGTAGACGGGCGGGAGGTGGGAGAGGGGTACCCCCCTGTCCGCCCACTCATAGAGGGGGACGAATGTTAGGCCCATGTTAGGCCATGTTAAGCCTGTCGATATGATCAAACCCAATACCTTTGGATCATAGGTTCGCTGTGCATTCGTTTTCCGCTCTTGCGCGACTGGCTTCTTATGAATTTGGCATAATGTCAAAGCAAGGATTTATACCTCTTCACTATTCAGAGAAACGGGTCTGGGAGAAAATCGGATCAAAATACAAACCTTGCCTTCCTAAAGCCGTAGTCTAGATAGTTTAGCCTTTAATTATTGAATTTAGGGCATTCTGGCGTTTGGACTACATCGAACCTTCAAACTATCGGGCCTTCCGAATTGGACTGTCGGACCTTCGAACTATATCCGAATATATCTGACCTTCGGAGGATATGATCTTCGGATTATCGTGCCTTACTAGACCTACTAGACCTTCGGAATACGTGATGACCATCGTCACGTTGTGTTCTATTAGTTAGTAGTCGTATGCAAATGCGAATTCACACATGGGGTCCAGAGTCCCGTGGCCGTGCCAATGACACAAGGTGGCTTGGTCAAATGGAGGAACCCTTCAAGTATGTCCATGATGTGTATTAAGGGACTAAGAGGATGTTCTGAGATTTGAGCCCCCGTACCCAGTTTTAATCGACAAAATCTATCTTGGGCTGTTGGTGGATTCCCCTTTCCTGATTTGTATTTATTTATGTAGCGGTAATATGAATTTCTTTTGGTATAATCAGTGGCGTAGCTACTTATTATGCGTGTAAGCTTAAGCATTCATATCAATTTCCCAATAACCGTTTATTGCATCTATTTCAAATAATTCGCGCTGATCTTGTTTAAGAATGGAAAACCAAGTGCTTTGTGTCGATTGCGGCAGGTAACAGAATTCATGATAATATTTCTTCAGTAAATAAAATTTCTGACAAATTATTGTGTGAAATTACATCTAAATAATATTATTTGAAAGCACAATCTACTGACATATTACTTTTCTTTTTAATTGCAAATTTCAGTGTCTAAAAACCAGGAAATTACGCCTGGTGCCCTGTTAATTAAATTTAAAAAAGTAAGAAATAGAATTCCGGTCCCATGAACACATCCCTTCCCCTGGTGTACCAGGCCTGCTGCCTTTGGTGCTTGCATAAAGCAGCTTCCGAATTTCAAGAACTCAAGCGTACACATCATTTTGATCTAAGCTACGCCACTGGTAATCATGTAAAAAGTGTGTTTTAAGCTACTTCTAGGCTCGTAATGGGAAGATAAAATTATCTATCAGCAAATACATGTGACACAGATTTATTAAAATTCTGATACTTACATTTGTGAGTAGTAATTGAAATTCCAGAAAACCTTTAATTCAGTCTCCAGCGTTTCACTCTGTAAAATTCTAAACTTTAACCATGTGCAGTGTCGAACTTGACAAACAACGATTAACACATCGATAATTTACCAGGCTTGTTATTTCCTAACACTCATCATCAATCTCGCTATAATGAAAGACGGGGGCAGGCTTGGTGTAGTGGTTAAGCGCTTGGCTTGCGGCGCCAACGATCCGGGTTCGATTCCCGGGTTGCGCCACTATGTTTAAGAGGTTGGTAACCTCCTGCTTGCATGTCGCGATGTAACTGAAATATTGTTGAAAGCGGCCAACCATAATGAAAGACACTTTGAAGAATGGGTGTCACGATGTGAATGACCACCGATCTTGCTTCGCGCCAAACTTGGAGGATTACGTTTGATATCTAGATGCTGTTTTAGATTTGCTGGTGGCGCACATTGTAAAGAAATTTCACTTTTACAAAGAAATATTATTGAAACCATTTGAGGCTAATATAGTCAATAAAATTACAGTAAAACCAATCTGATTAAAACCATATCTTTATTCCGCTTCTCTATTTGTCCCATTGCGTATAAAGATCTGGTGAAGCCCCGTAAGGGTTCACGTTCTTGTGACCTCTGATGACGTCTCAGTCACCGAAACCGTTATTTCCCATAGCCATTCAGTGACTCGGCTAGGCACGTGATAGTGACGCAATATGTAACAAACATTGTTCAAAAACTACCTTGTGGTTCACGCACGCTGTGGATGTTAATTTCATTCCTAGGATATTGTAGCCGATCCACCGATTGGCTGAAAATCAGAGTTCACCAGAACGTGATCCCTTACAGGGTTTCACCAGATCTTTATACGCAATGGAACAAATAGAGAAGCGGAATAAAGATACGGTTTTAATCAGATTGCAGTAAAACTAACCTGCAACAGATACGTTCTCAAGGAACTTCCGGGCCGCACTTGTTACGGTTGCATTGCTAGAAACTCGTTTGAACGACTTATTATCTTGTTTGAACGAGATAAAAAGTAATTTGAACTTTTACAACTCGTTTGAACGACTTTTTATCTCGTTCAAAGGACTTTATCTCTTTTGAACGAGTTACAAAGTCGTTTAAACAACTTGTTATCTCGTTTGAACGACTTGTTATCTTGTTTAAACGACTTTTTATTTCGTTTAAAGACTTACAAAGTCGTTTGAACGACTTTTTAATTTTTTCTTTCTTTAATATGGCACGAATAAGCTTTCATAGTATTTGGAAGATTATAGTCAAAACAGAGTACACAGATGCTTGGAATGTGGAGGCATGACAACACAGCTGTTTTACATGACAGTGTACAATTTAATGAAACGCTCATGGCGTTAAATTAACCCTAACACGATGACGTTATGATATCGATCATGTATTGTCAATAAAACCACAACATACCTACAGCCATCTTATTATTTGTTCGAACTTTAGTGATAGCAGGTAAGATAAAAATAACTTCTGAATTAAATATAAATTTATATCTATCCCTTTTTTTTTTCTCGTCGCTCTGAATTTGTGGGTGTAACATCAAATACGTGTGTGGTAAATATTACGTTAGTTGACCTACTGTCCGCGCCAATCACTCTGGAAACTGGAAAATCTGGATTTTCAGTTTTTCATCTTCAGAATAATTTCAAAAAGGCAAAACCATTCGATAGATCTTGTTTAGTCGTAACTTTTGGTGTATGCTATATGTTTGTATAAAGAAGCGTTCATATATTACAGAAAAAATCAATTTTAGATAGGGCGATTTCCATATTAAATTTTGACGTGACGTCGCCAAGTTTCCCATGGACTCAATGTTAAACATCGGCGACGTCACGTCAAAATTAACATAGAAAACGCCCTATCTTAAATGATTTTTTCCTTATGAAATACGAATGCTTCTTCGTAGAAACATAAAACATACACCAAACGTTACGACTAAACAAGATCTGTCGATTGATATTATTTTTGTAAAACTATTTTATAAATAAATAAGTGAAAATCCAGATTTTTCGGTTTACAAAGTGAGTGGCGCGGACAGTAGTAAATCGGACGTTGTTCGCGTTGCCTCTTGGTATTGTAAAGGTAGACGTAACAAGGAAACCATTGGATACAATCAAAGGCGATACTGTTTATATAATATTGACGTATATCGTATTAGTATGCGTAGTAACCAATAAGAAATTATGAGGGTTTTGTTGACAAACCAAACAAATATTCTAAAATATATATATATATATATATATATATATATATATATATATATATATATATATATATATATATATATATATATATATAATCTCGCATCATATTTTTATTCCTCTATATTACAATTTGAATGCTATCAGAAAATAAAAAATGTAAGTATTCATTAAATGTTTCGAACAAAAAGCATTTCTTGTGCAATATGAGTTTTAAAATGCCTTAAAAGAACTTAAATGTATTAAAATAATTATATAAAATTTAGACACTAATGTTTTAATACATATATAAATTACATGTTACAAAGTCAAAATGAAATATTTCATTAGTAATGTATATAGTCTTTAACTGTTAATATCAATGCATTTATTGAACGTATATGGAATATTTGATGAATGCCATTGGACAGAAATCAATTTCTGCATAGTATTTGGTTTTCCGCAATATGTTCTAATTTTTACAATTTACTTGAAGGGAGGGGGGGGGGGGGTAAATTAAGAAATCAGAACATGACATTTGAAACAAAGTTAGAATATATATATAGAGAGAGAGAGAGAGAGAGAATTTTTTAAAAAAATATAATGGACATATAATGGTAAAACGTGCTGTATCGATGTTTGTCGATTGTATATTACCATCAAACTCTATAAATTGCTATGAAACTTACACGATTGGACCACTTCAAACACAGTGATAAAGAAAATCTCCATAAACATTGATCACTCATATTAGATATTCACAGGTATGCTAAGCCCCTTCTCACGAACACGATTCAAAAATAATCTAAAAGACTTCACGGTCTAGACTTCGTGATGATTATTTTCATGAAAGTTGTAGGATGTATATTATGAAAATATATGGTCAAATCTTACTCACTAAATCTTAAAAACAAAATAACATATGTTTTATTCGTACAGTTGAATAAAATGTCCTTTAAAACAATAGTAAGAAAGTCTTGTGGTTTTCATTAATATGATAGCATTGAATAGTGATGAAATATGACTGTGGATAAAACAGTCTAAAGCTATTAAAATAAAATTAAATTACAGTCTGCGAATAAAAAAGTGGCAAATGTGCTGAAACAATAGCACATATTTATCTATTATGAAAGTACTGAATATTGGTGTAGAACCAAAGATACATGAAGCCCAAGTTCTTGCATTTTAAATGTCTATGAAATGTCACTCTATCTATAGCGTGATGGTACTACATATATTGTTGTCATGAGAGATTTTATAACTATTAGTAATAGCATTACATCGTGACTATATTTATATATATATGTAATATAAACATTAACCGGACCTCTGATAAATATACAGTTTTTAAAATAAATGCTGCTTAATAGACCATTTCCATTCTTTTATTATAAAATCTTAAAATTTATATGGCAGTGTTTGTCCGTGGGAACGTGATATGATTAATTTAAACAAAAGAATTACAAGTGAACAAGCCATATGGAAAACGGTAATATCTACTCAAACACAACTACACAAATTTATATTTCTATTGATTGAAATTCTATAATAAATTGAAACGTCATCGTCTGTCCGTAATCAAAATTTCAAACTGAAAGCAATATCTCGGAAATAGTCTGTTAGCAGTGTAACCAAACATTAATTTCGTAATGTATATTCTTTCCGATATCAATGTTATATAAACGATAGATAATGATGTATTGTAGTTTTGGTTTATTTTAGTTTCAGAATGATATTCAGCAAAGTACTACTATTTCTACTGTTGATATTAATTACCATTGATGAATTACATACACAGAAACCGCCAAGAGGACAAAAACGATTAAATGCGCGAACAGGAAAAGGTCAAAACGGGACATTTAATAGAAATAAAGACAAACAATTTTTGAGACAGGTAGAACGACATCTTTCTCGTGGAAAACCTATTTTTACCGAAAAAGCTATGCACATTATACAAAAAAATGGATGGAGTAACAGTTATTTTAAACTACCACATCAAACCTTAGAGAAGGCTTTCGGATTTTGTGATATACCCCGTGAATTTGACGTCAAGAAAATGTTTCCGGGTTTGTTTCGCTCTGAAACAGAATCAAGGAATTTGCCGGACATGAAAGCAATGAAACTAACTGTTCCGTACCGGAATTGGCATGGTACGGCTGCATTGACAATAAATATACCATCCGATATCGACCATCAACCGGAAGTCTTAAGCAATTCTGGCCTAATTGGCATATCGCATAGTAATAATGGAACTCGACAAGAAACAACCGCTAGTCAATCAAGAGGACAATTACCTAATAGAGGATTCATTTGCAATTGCTGTAAAGTGTAAGCCATTCCTTTGTTTTCTTTACATTCGCCAAGAAACAAAATGTTATTGTGTTTTTGTGTGTCATAGTCATACATAAAAACCCATTAGAGATGATGTGGTAAAACTGGGAGCGAAAAATAGGCATACCGGACATATGTATATTTACCTTGATTAAAATGTTCATATATATTTGATGATAAACGAGATATGTCGTTTCATACTTCAAGTAACCCACATTGCTACCTTATATAACTGCCATATACATATATGAATTGAATTGTGAATGCCGATTATCACTTCAAAAGTAAAGGAACACAAACGCTCTATATAGATATAGAGTGTTTGTGTTCCTTTACTTTTTATCTACCGGACTTCCATTGGAGGACTACTTCGAATCTTATAAATGATTATCACTTCAATTGATCGTCATATTTCGGTACCACACCTACATAACAATGGAATAATTTTCGATTGTTCTGTAGTTGTGGTACCGACTTGAGACTTCTTAGGATGTCTTTTATGGACTAGGTCTTGTATGCTCTGCATGTCCGTGACGACTTGTCTCATACAATTGAGTCACATGTTTTCTTTCCGTGTCCGAAGACCATTTATTAATTGAATATTTTATTATTGTTTTTTACATGTATTACCAACAACTACATTATTGTGAATGCTCGTTTCAGATCACGTTACCTCAAGGCATATTCTGACATCTACATTGAGAAGAAGACATATAAGGTCATCGATTTTGGTGAGGAACGCCAGTTTGTAGCCATAGAGGAATGTCCGTAAGTGTTTTGATGTTGATCTATTATGGGTGTAAAACATTTGATAGCAACATCTGTAAATATAATAACTGAAATTAATTGCTTGGAACTTCTCTAAATGAATATCGAACGATTATCGATTCTCGAAGCGTTATTATCATCACAAATTGTATTTCAATTTCAATTTCAACGTTATGTAATACGCCGAACGTAATAAGTGATTCAAAAATAATTCAGCTGAAAAGGATACAAAATAAGTAAAAGGAAAAACACATAAAACCCCTCAGACTATCTACGTACGAAACATATCGAGTGAAATCAAGTGCCAAAGGAGAGTAAGCATCTTCTGTTTGTCAGAAACACCAAACAAATTCGTCCGGTAGAAATTGTCGAATCAATTTATTTCCAAATGTGGAAGATATCAAATTTCAAACTCAAAATAATTTAAAAGAAAAATCATCCTAAGTGACATTAGGAGTCTGTCACCAACATATATACCTAGTTCAACACTTTGTCTAAAATGCTTTGCTCACAGAACAAGTCGATGCCATTTCAATTTGCTCTTGCATAATGTGTTCATTGAGATATGAATACGCTATAGGCAGACAATAAAGGGATATTGAGTCTCATAAAAAGAAAGTTTGTGATGCTGAATGCGGAAATCGTCATGGAGGTATTCAAGTGATATGATATCTAGATATTACTGCAATCAACATGCCGTATACTTAACGCCTAATACCTTATTTCCGAATTCACTTCGGTATAGGGTGTGATAATCTATTAGCTGAAAATAAGACATCTGTATGTGAGACAATTGATGACATGTTTGGGTTATCATACCCTTTCAATGTTGTTCTGCTGTGAGAATTTCCATATCGAATAAAAACATATTCCTTTCATTTATGCAGTATATGCCTTGTTTTGTTGTCTTTATGTTTGATAAATACCTATCCAGCCTAAATTGAGACTCTTTTCTCTACTGGACTTAGGCTAGACTCTTGTTTAGAAGGGTTCATGAATGTTTGTCGTGATACATTATCGTAAATGCCTCGGTGATACTGAATCTTTAGTCTAGCTGTCAGTTTTTCGGTACTGACACTAAATCATTTTAGAAATTACTTCTTGACACACCAATGAGATTCTGCCCTCAGAGGACTTTGACTCTCAATTACTTCACTTTGGAAATAAAGTTACTAAATAAATGTTTTAAACTTAAGAAGTTAGGGCCTGCCCACCATCTATGAAACGCATTGTTTCCCATCTGTTGCACTAAATTGTAATGGCGTATACAACAGTTTTAACAGTATATAACAATTTTAACATAATTCATTAATGATGTTATAACTGAGATAGAGAGAATGCCACTAACTAATTTTCACACTTGATATTTTAGGAAGGTCAATCGATGTGAAGAAGGTGGATGTATTCAGAGGTATACCACTAACCATATTCTAATATGGAACGAAACGAAGCCCTACTATCCTGCTCTAGATTTTGCTCCACTAGAGGTTCCTACC
This sequence comes from Pteria penguin, assembly GCA_035048485.1. Lineage (NCBI taxonomy): Eukaryota > Metazoa > Mollusca > Bivalvia > Pterioida > Pteriidae > Pteria > Pteria penguin. Next base: position 40,656,468 of record CM068581.1, read on the forward strand.
CATTGTGAATGGGCTAGCATTAGAACGCCATAATTAAAAGGACACCATATAAAACTTCATGGTACCAACGTTAATTCACAGTAATCTGCAAATGGTTAGATGATATCATTTCATTTCGGCATTGGTAGCGTTTTGTACACTACAGTATGATTACATGAAGGAAAATACAGAGGTGGGTGCTGTGTCAAAAGATTAAGTTTGACTAGCGAGCCCTGTAACTGTTGTTGAGACTGTTGTGGATTACTGTGAATATAACAATTGTACCTATGGATACGGTTAATGTGTCTATTATTGATTTCCGTATCATTCATGTATTATTTATTTATTGCTACAATATTTAAACTATAATTCAATGAAAAACTCTAATAAAGGTTACGATCTGATATCTTATGTTTTCTTTTGTATCTTTTGTAAGTCTGTAGTTAAATAGGATGTAGCATAATATATATCACCTGTTGTTGAATCCATGATATATATCACATGTTATTGAATCCATTATCAAAGTTTTCAATCTGACAGAATTGCACAAAACAGTTGTGCCGACCGGATCGTTTCCTAATAAGGCTCGTCAAATATACACTTTAAGAGATCTCGGGAAAACTCTTCTGAAAATTATACACCAGTACAAAAAGAAAGAAATAAGTACAGAAAAACATGGTATACAATAATGGGGTGGTATGGTGGTACCGTGGTACGATGGTATTGTGTTAAAGCGGTATAGTGGAACGGTGATATGATGGTACGGTGATAAAACAATACAGCGATTTAATGGAATTAGGTAGACTTGTTCTGGTCTGGACTTTATTTTTAAAGTTTCATTATCCTTTATTCTTTGCTCCCTTTGGTATTTTGGATATTGTTAAAATCAATATACGGTCAGTAAAAAGATCAAATTTCAATAATGTAATGTGATCTGTCGACAATTGATTGCTAAATAATGGTAAATTCTATGATTTACATATGAATATTTATCTGAAATAAAATGAATACGGCTAAGTGTTAAGAGCTAACTCTGGACCGAGATTCTGGAGAATATTCAGTGCAAGTCAAGAAGCTTCCCGCCGCCATATCTTGCCCTCTCACGTAAGTTATCAAAAAAAAAAAAAGAAATACACACTCACTGTTTATTTTACCTCTGTAATTCAAAAGCGATTCGACATCACGGATGTTGATACGTAACAGAATAGTGTGAAAAATCAAAAACAATGCTTTAAGAAAATAGAACAAATTCAAATTTATATTCGTTGAAAATAAATTCGTCTGCACCGAGAAGTGATCATGTCACGACTACCGATCCAATACAAAGATACCACTTAATACTTAATACCTATAACAATACAGGCATAATTTCTGTCGACAACAGAACTAAAATCTTACTTAATTATTACGGTCGTATTGATAAATTATCCTTCCCATCGCCTTAAATTACCTATTCACCGTGACCTAGAATACCTGCCATTTTGCTTTGCAAGTTGGAGATTTATACGCGAATCCTAACTGTTCCAATATTTCTTTTCGACCAATCAGGAGCCGCGTTAAGAACTACTCCACTTTTAAGTATAATTTGCTCTATTCCAGAGTAAGATATTTGCACTAAGCCATTTTCTATGTAAGATAGATTGCTTCTAATCAGCCGTCACTTAACAGTAACATTAACAGTTGGTTCCATATGTGAAATTTAATCTTTTACTGACCGTATTCTGGTTTTATCAATATTCAAAACACAAAAGGGAGCAGAAAATAAGGATAATGAAACTTAAATAAAATGACCTGAACAAATCAATATAGTACCACCGTACCATGGTACCATAATATCACTGTACATACCATTATACCATACCCTGATTTACATTTTGTGAAATAAAAATACTCATGATGTTTTCTAAAACGTATGAATAAAGTCCTAGAATCGAAGTCTGACTGTCCTGAAATGTTTTACGAGAAGCCGATGACTTCTACAAATTCAGACAAGTAAAAGATTGCATTATTCCTATTGATGTCGACGATTGTATAGAAAACATACATGTACTTTGTACACCATGTATGAAATCTATTTAACAAATTACGCCATTCAATAGCTTTTTGTTTAATTCTAATTTATATTACCATTACATCAAACATTATTTCGCGTATACCGAAATCGCGCAGAAACTAAACTTACACAACCGATACACAACATAGCCAGTAACTGTAAGAATTGATAAGACTTAACAAGATCAGACGTAGGGAGCCTTTCCGCGAACTCAACATGGCACCTCCAAATTAGTGTATTAAAGCACAGGGAGTAAATCATGGACCAACAGTCAGCTGGAATGAATCTGTCATTTTGCAATATGTAAATACATGTATGTCACGACAAAGTCTATCAGAAATTTGTTTTAATAAAATACATCTATTATCAACAGGCCCAAATTGGCCTCTTTCACCAATCGTAGCTCAATTTGCTCATTCACAAATAAGGCTGCTTATTTACACTTACTGTGTTTTGATAAGTGACACAAATTCGTAACTGATTGTATACATTGAATAAATCCAGACAATAATACAAAAATATGTTCAAAAGATTAAGTCAGAATTCCTTTTCCCCTGCATTTTTGATTTAAATAGTATTAGAAAAAAAAACAAGATGTTTCAGTTAGAAAAGAGCTCAATTGTTTTTCCTACAGCGAGCTTAGAACCCCTTCCCTTTGACATGAACTAGCGTGTATCAACATTAGAACAAAATCATAAATTAACGAAACTTTGACATTAAACTTTCCGATAATCATTCAAATTAATTTTTCAAATAAAAGCTGATAAATAAATGCTTTATGGCTTCTCATATTAGTCAGTGCTTTTGTACTGACCCGATATATATACTTTCAATTAATTATGACATTGTGGGAAATTAATTAGTATTCTTAAATAAAGGAGCATATCCGCCATGCACAGTTCTGGCTTTATATTGGTTCTTTGGTTCGTACTTTGAGGTCAATTCTGTAATTAGCTTGCTCTTTAAATATTTCCATTGTCGGCCCTTGACATCAATGAAGAGACATAAGTTGTCGAAATGCCCATATGGTACACTAAATTAATACAAGTATACATGTTTTGACATATATCATATTTAATGAATTAAAAAATCATAACAAAAGAAAAAGACAATTCAACATGTGTATGTCAGTACTTTTCCTAGTATGAGTAATGGAGTGCTGAAAAACACGCAAAACATCCTTTAAATTGAAATGAAAAATGTTTTTGCCTCCTGCAGGGTATGAATCACTAACCCTCATCATACCCGAACTGGTCTTTGTGAAAAAAAAACCCCAAACAAACAAGCAAGAAAAAAAAGCTTGATACACCTTGAAAAAACAATTTCAAATAAACCTTGTTATTAGAATTTTCAAATTAATGTTAGAAAAAATGTTTTAATGCTTTTCTGTATTTATAATATCAATACAATGACACACCAAATGAGTAGAAATAAGTCTAAGAAAACTGCAGAAAAAGTCAAAAATTTCATTTCAAAAGGAACCGACGCAAACACTTCTTAATACACACTTCTAGAAAACTGATGCATTCGGTTTCATGATATATGCAACCGGTCTGAGGAGGGTTTTTTAAAAGAGAGTACAGTCTGGGTTCCATGTTATCCAGTCAAGAGTATAACATTTGACGAATCCGGTCGGCAATAACAACATTACTAGGGAACTTTGAATTCAATGGGCTTGCGAGGTTTAAATAAAATCATTCCAACCTCGTTTTTCAATCTTAAAAAATGGAAAAAAAACCCTAGAAAATTCCTTTGCTCCCAATTATATTTATCAGAATATGATCAGTTTCACCCCAAATAAAACATGGAAATAACGTAAAAACTTGATTTAATTGTTACAAAAACACCAGCATAAGTTAAGAAGCCATTCTAAATCACTCATGTAAATTCGGTTTGGTGATCTATGCAGCTGGTCTGACAAAGGACGATCAGTCTCTCAATAGATCAAGTTGAAAACAGCATCTGTTGGAGAAGGTGAATAAATCAAACATAACAGGACTAATTACAATAATTTAATTAGTGCTAAATGGAAAGTCAGTCGAAGGTAATTGTTACAAACTCCGAAAATACGTCAAAATATTTTTTCCGATTTAATGGAAAAGAATAAACTTGATTCATATATCCTTTTTGAACACTCAGATACAATTAGCTTTCAACCCATGTATCCCTTCTAAAAAGGTTTTCAAAGGAATGTATCCTCTTGGATATAATTTTGACTATAATAGGGCCAAAAGTAGACATCTTAAAAGAATCTTTACAGAGGCCCACTAATAATACAAGAAAACCAAGTTTACCAAAATCTGGCGGTGTAGGAGGAGAGTCGAAAATGTGAAAAGTTTAAGACGACATGCTCACCCGAGCCAGCAGCTCGGATGAGCTAAAGATGAATACAGACAACGAAAATATGTCATTTTTGTTAAGCACAGTCCGATTTGTCATAAAGGGTGCATCCATCATACATAAAAAGTAAAATAGGAAAGATTTAAACAGAGAGGAACAAAGAGGACAAATAAGTAAGCAATGCATACAAGAATTATTTTCCACTGCTAGATAGACATTTTAGTAGTAGGTATCCATCCTCTTTCGCATTAATTTACTTAATAATAGAATATTTATTTTACATGCACATTAGGATGAGGATTGTTATATATTGACTCCATTGAACAATATATCAGTCATATATCACCTTAGATCGGTTCGCTTATTGAGAATTGAATGTACCGTATTCCAATATTGTCATTTCAGATCTGAGTATCGAAACTTCGTACATGTCAGAAATACTGTTGTGCTGAGACAGCATGACATAGTGAATAATAAATATCGTCCTATGTCAAAGTATTCTTTGGTTCACTTTTCGGTCATTTTGGCTTTAACTCTGCTCTTCATATTTTTATATATTTTGAGAATTCCAATCATTCGGCCACGAGCATCACTGAAGAGACATAATTTGTCGAAATGCGCATATGGTGCACAAAATTAAAAGGTATATATGTTCTATATTTATTTTAACCACTAGGCCGGTGTCACTGCTGGTGGACTGATAGTCCCCGAGGGCATCATAAGTCTAGTTTACAGTGCTTTTGTACTGACATGAAATATATACTTCAAAATTTCAGTCATCAAATTAAGTAAATCGCTGTAAAACTAAGGAGTATCTCCCTCATGCATAGCTCTGTCCTTAGATAGCTTCTTTGGTTCACTTTTAGGTCATTTGGGCTTTAACTCTGCTCTTCATATTTTTATATATTTTGAGAATTCCAATAATTCTGCCACGAGCATCACTGAAGAGACATAATTTGTCGAAATGCGCATATGGTGCACAAAATTAAAAGGTATATATGTTCTATATTTATTGAAATCGATATAGTGAAAATATAATTTAATTGCAAGCAAGTTAATGTGTATAATAGGTGAATGCAAAACAACGTTTATGATGTTTTAAGAGGGGGGTGCTCTAGCACGTAATGTCTGAATAAATGGAATTTTGTTAAAATGCTGTGGATCTCACGGTAAGCTTTGTAATTTGTCAGACTGACATATGCTTGGTAGTTCCATAATTTGTAAAGAATGAAATATTGACCAGTTGCCAGATATTTTCCTTACAAATTTGTAGCAATCAATAGCTTGTCACTCCTTTCTTCGACGATATGGCAAGGATTCATTTATCAGCTGCAAGACTATATCTGATAAACCAATAAGACGTTACAGATATGTCATGAAACAAGTATTACGCTAGGCAAACACACCCCTCAACATTAGCCGCAATCACGTGAACAGTTATTGATGAGTCACAGTGGCGGATTTAGAGGAGGGGGGGGGGGCCATTTCGCCACATATTTACGAGTAAAAATCCAGATTTGGCACTAAAAATGGCTAATACACATGTGGGTCCCCTTTCGGAAATCCTGGATCCGCCACTGAATGACAATAACATGAACATTTGAGTTGACAACAGACAACCGATTGAGACTTGGAATATTATTTATTCGAACAAAACAGTAACTAAATTTGTATATAAAACTTTTCACCTAACATGTCTCAAGTCAGTTCCATGGCGGAAGTCAAGTTCACAGTTGGGTTACTCCGTAAGGCTGTCTTCTAGGTGAACTTTTCCGAATCAGAATGGTGTACTCCGAGTTTAGTGACAACACATTACTTTTGGTTGGGGTATTCGGGATACTATTACCAGAACTACTCAGAAATTTTTGACAGAATATTAAGTTCCCAAAATTCCTTCTGAAATTTTCACTGAATATACAATAAAGTATAGGATTTGCCGCTGAATTAATATAGGCCAAAATAGTTACAAATACCATGAATAACCATGTCTGGTGGAAAGGAGCCGAAGAAAAGGTGTTGTAGAAGAGAAGAATTTGATGTGGGCAATAACTAAGAAAATATATTGATACGCTTGCTATTAACATCTTGACTACACCCTTCCTGGCTTTGATGATTTCATTCAGTCTAGTGTTATCATCACGCGCGTACCCATTATATGGAGAATTTGCGTGTAACTCCTGTAGGCCAATAAAAAGGTGCTTTGAGATTATTGTGTAACAAACAATTTGCAATATCAATGGACATAAGTAAAAAAGTGCAGATTCTGTATACTTAAATGCTATAAAAAGTTTCTTATCGTCATTAGGAAAGAAGATTCTGCAAAAAGCAACTGTAGGAAGAGTATTCTCAGATGGTATAACATGATTGTATATCATTGTTGGAATAGAAAATCCGATTGCAAATATCCATATAAAGCAAATAGTGACCACGGTGTGGCATCGAGTACACAGCAGGTGAGCTTTGATTGGAAAAACAATGGCAATGTACCTGTAATATATAAAAATGCCATTAAAGTCAATGTTATATCTATGTACTATATTGGTAGTGAATTTCGGAAAAGCTTTTCTGTTTTTATGTTTCTTTGATGTCGATATAATTTTTATAAAAATAATCTATGAATTGGAAAAACTGAACTTCCTAAATTTATTTGAAACTTTGTTTGATTTTAATACATGCTTGAATTATTATCATAATTATAATATCTTCAAAATAACCAAATAATGTATAGGGGTGATCATGTTCGAAGCTGCCGTCTTCTCTGCTTGTATTGATTGTCTTAATCATGAAGCTCTCAAAAATATTGAATTTTATACTTTTGCAAATGTAATTTCAAACCAAGCCATCAATGCGTAATTCTGAAGAAGGCATTAATGACTTTCTCTAAAACACTGAAAACATCCAAGCGATGCTTTAGAATTCAAAACTACATGACACGAAGGAACATGAATTTGATTTCCGAACAGACAACCTCTATGCAATGGATATAATATTAGATTAGGAAGACAGTCAGTCCTGGGTAAGAAAGACCTCATCAAAAGCCCACTAAATAATCACAGTCGACATTCTTTTATGACAATATTGTCTCAAGATGCACACACGTAACAAATCATCGGAAAACATTAATGGAAGTGCGTGTCGTGAATACTTTAATGTATTTAACATCTAATCATGATCTGAATAAAGTGATGTAATGAATGCATGTAATGAATTATTTAACTTGTCATTATATTTTCCTTCAATGTGTATTATATCATGGAAACGACAGATATGATGGTAAAATCGTTTTATTTGCACTTAGTAGGAGTGCTAAAAATAATAATAATAATAATAATAATAATAATAATAATAATAATAATAATAATAATAATAATAATAATAATAATAATAATATAATAAAAATGATAATAATGATGATGATGTTCAAACGTTCCAGGAATTAACAATCTCAGTGGTGTGTTAATTTTCTATTGGAAGTAATACATTCTCCTAGCTAGTAGATTGTTTGTTGCTACTGTAGTCTCCACTGAGTCTATTTACGATAATATTTCATATTAGATTTATCATTTATATTTCAGTACAGCGTGCAATAAAATACTATTCAAGATACATATATAAACTAATCAGAAGAATGTTATCTTTATATATCTGTCTTATCTACTATGGTTTTCTTAATTTTCTCCCTTGTTACGCTGAGCGACATCTCCGAATGACACGCGCCATCTCTACATCATTGTGAATAATAGATAATACTGTATAACTTCAGATGTAACCTAATGATGCAACTTCCATTACCACGGAACCAGTGTGATTAATACTTTATGTGATATAAATGAGAGATAAGGCAATGATTCAGTGCCAGAGACTTCTTATTCCATTTCTCATGAAGAGCATCTCAATAATCTGTCAATAAGGAAAATGAATCCAGTCCCTGCGCTACAGGCTAAATACGCTCAATTAGTCTTCCACATAATTCCTCAAATGGTATCGGATAGGCAACCATTTTGTATTCCAGACTGAGGTTTATAGTCACCCACAATCTAATATATTGCATTTGTTACTGAGTATAAATACGTTTTATATCTTATTAATTCGGGGTGAAGATCAGTAGGACATACATTAATATTAAATAAAGCTGTCTACATTACATATGAATTGAATGGTACAATGAATGTACATACTATGATACTGAGTGGGATAACTTCCTGGTAGAACACCTAAGTAGAGAAAAGATCAGGGTCAGTTATCAACACATCCAATTTAGCAGTTCTTGCATAGAATGGAATGCTTAATTTCGAACCTGTCTTGACTGATTTAAGAAAGGAGGGATCCGAGGATTTATGTATTTGCTGGACATGTTGGATATTTTGTAGACTGTCTATGACAAAACTACATATATAACTTTCGGCACTGCACGCACAGCTATTACACTTAAGGAATATGCACCAATTTTCCAAAATTTGGAAATGTCAAATCTACACAAGATAACAATTGTCATTTTGTTTTTGGACTAAATTGGTACTTTTGCGTGGTATTCATAAACCTTTATTCGATTTAGCTGGAATAAGCAGTAACCTACCCATACTTCGAAATATCTTTCAATGTAGAAATTTGACTGTGTACAAAATGCTCTCGCACACTTGTTATCTCATCTGATGAAATATATAAAACGAGAGAGGTGCCACAACATGATACAGGCGTTAAATGATACAGTTTTAAGTCTGTTGTGATATTCTGCTATTACAGATGGACACAATAATATGCAAAATTAAAATCAGATGTTTAAAATAAAACTTCTTCATTCATATGCCGCATCTTTAACAAATTCCCTTTTCTTATCTTTACACATATTAAGGGTGTAGCAATGATATTTAATGAGAAAATAATATGTTCGTTTGTTTGGTTGTTTTATTTTATATGTGTGTGTAATTTTTTAAATAATGCCAGGAATACTTCGCATGGATTATCTTCATTAGCTATAACAACATTAAGCGAGTAAAACTGACACATGTTAGGTATCTTTGTAATCAAATTGTCAATTTTATAAAACTCATTTTACGGTTAGTTTTAAATTAGTGTGTATAAATTGGCTATTCCCATTCATTGTATTAGTTTATAGAGTCATTTCTTGTAGTCACTGCTTAATTATGGAAATCCACGCTACTTGCAGAATTCAAGAAATATTTGGCTAATTAACATACACTTGCCTATTGCGTATCAATATATCTAGACTAACTACATTGCTGTAATCAGTCCCCCTACATAACACACAACACAAAGTCTTACACAGTAAAATTTTACAAATTTATCACACATATAAACTTTATGCCGACGAAGGAATATAAAGATAAATAATAATAATAATAATAATAATAATAATAATAATAATAATAATAATAATAATAATAATAATGATAATAATAATAATAAAACAATAACAATAAGATTAATGAATAAAAAAAAATATGAAAATAGTAATAGCATGGGAAAATGTGGATTGCCATTAAAACACTTTTCTTAATAGCTTGGCACATCTGTGTTGAAGTAACAAACCACATTAGCAATGCTGATAAACGTAAACATCAATTGTTTAGTATAAATGATCCTAACGATTAAATACGAAGGATTAAAATGATTCTGTCATTGAATTATGTGTTTTGTTTTGCTAAACACCCCCAACCCACTGAATTAGAATAGGAACACTATTATTAAGGTTCTTGTGAATATATATTTTTATAACATACATGTAGAGCATGGAGTTGATTAAAGGGAAACACACGTGCGATTACTAAAACAGGATTGACTGTATTTTCAAGTGATGTTTTAGCCATATCTAGTTCTTTATCTATCTGACATAGATTTACAGTGAAAAGAGGAAAGTTTTTCTGGACTCTAGAAATAAGTATTTCATTTCAAGTTTCGTGTTCTAGTGAACTTCATATCATTAAAACAAGGGTAAAAACGCCTTTGTTGCAGAATATAAATTTATTGTAATAACACTGTAACAACATGTCTATCCTCATAAATATCAATCACAATTAATTATTGCATTGCAAATATGTATTGACATAAAATGTCAGAATCATAATTAGTACACGCAGACATGATAATACGTTGAGATAGTTATTTTATTTTCCAGGAATTCTAAGTGTCCGTAAAATTTGCGAAACATTTTCTTGTCAGTTAATCGATTTTTCACTTTTCGTTTTGACAGACAATAGTCAAATCTCTACGCATCTTTTGGCACGGCACATTATCCACTGAATAAGCAACGACAGGAAATTGCTTTCCCTGAATACTGAAATTTCTTCTGAAAGACATCTAAATATAGATTCGTAATTAAAGCACTTTCTTGCTGAAGACGAAATGTATAATGACTTATCTTTGTTTTACTTATATTTGGTGGTTATACGCCAATACAATTTGCATCTATATTTCGAAAATATACTTTGATTATCACCATTATGGTTGGTTCATAAACTGAATAACATCATTTAAATAACGACTCACCCAAACTGACCGTCCAAACTCGATACCGCGACTTTATTACAATCAAGTAATTTTTGTATTGTCTTTAATATATATAACTATACTGGTTTGCTCTGCATGTCAGTGGTGACCTTTGTCACACCACAGACTCAGATAATTTTCCTTTTTAATTGATAACTGAAGCCATGTTGTTTATCGCTTGGCTTTGCCTTTAGATTGTTTAACGCGTCTACACTACATCTATCTCGTCAACCCGCATGCGATATATTAATTATCAGAAATTAAATCTGGCTTTCATAGATATTACGAAACAGTATATTCCAGAAGTGGAATTAATCAAATGTGGATCCTTAAAAATTCAAAAGAGTTGTTAGAAAATCTAAAATCAAAACGTTTTACTAAAATTCACTCTATCAAGTCTTTTGACTTTTCGACTCTTTACACAACGATCCTTCATCAGAAATTAAAAGACAGATTAGCGAAAATTATTCAAAATGCATTTACTAGTAAAAACGGAAATTCAAATATATAGTAATAGGCCACGATAAAACTTACTTTGTTAGGGAAAATTCTGATTCCAAAAATAAATACACTGAAACAGCTGTCATCCAGATGTTGAACTTTCTTATCGATAATATTTTGGTGGTGTTTGGAGGTAAGGTTTTTCAACATATTGTCGGCATTCAAATGGGCACTAACTGTGCTCCGCTTCTGGCTGACATATTCCTTTACTCATACGAAGCTGAATTCATTCAGTCTTTGCTTTCGCAAGGAAAAAAAACAATTGGCTCTTGGCTTCAATTTTACTTACAGATATATAGATGACTTGCTTTCAATTAATAATCCTTCATTCGCGGATTACCTTAGCATCATCTATCCAAGTGAACTTGAGGTCAAAGAAACCACAGAAACTAGTAATTCTACTTCGTATTTAGATATTATGTTGTCTTTCGACATTAATGGTCAATTGAACACCTCACTCTATGACAAACGTGACGATTTCAATTTCGCTATCACAAACTTTCCTTTCATAAGTAGCAACATTCCATCATCGCCCGCATACGGCGTATTCATATTTCAGTTAAAAAGGTTATTCCAGAGCTTGTTCAAATTACAGTGACTTTGTTTTGAGGGCTAGGCGACTTACAATTAAGTTGCTCAACCAGGGTTATATATGTGCTACACTAGCATCTTCACTGAGGAAATTCTATGGTTGTTACGAGACTCTTATTACTCTATATGATATCTCGTTATCCAGACTCTTAAATGATATTCTGGACTGAGACCGATTCCGATCATTTTACACAGATTTGACACCTTCTATACTAGAAGGTTACCTACTTCGACTTCTCCATATATAAATACATGTGGAATTTACACGATCTGACTCTTTCTACTGGGTATATGTGACGGGTGTTGCTAGCAAGCAGGAGATGCTCACTGATCTCACTACATCACAGGGGTTCACATATGCTCTTCAAGTAGACATATTTTGTTATTTTCCATTTGTTTTTCATTTTCACTGATTTTGTATGTCTTCTGGTTTTATGATTTTTGGACTTGTGCTTTGGATTTATCCATCATCTTTACATCTGTTTATCTAACAATTAACAGCTTGAAGTATAGTCAAATGTCATCTTAGCTATCATCGATGATTGCTATTTAATATGTCAGTACATGCTAACATAGTAGATTAAAGCTATTTACTGATATCACTTCCCAGAATGTTAATCTATGCCGAAGTCTTCAATAAAGTAAAACACCCAAAAGGTTAACGAAATTTATTGGGCTTTTTTTGTTCTTTTTACGTCATGCCAAGTTTAAATCATTTATCCAATGACAGCATGTGGTTTACATATATGCACTACACGGAAATTTCTCGATCTATACATCGGGCATACTAGCGCATTGAGTATTTTCTATGAACTGACGTTCACTAAGACCCCAGGACCTCTATCTCTACTGTCTTATCCGACATCAACAAACTGGTGATGGGAATCAAAGCTTTTTTTGTCACGATACTCCGGCATAAAGCTAAATTTTTAATTAATCTTTATTCCTACGGATCGCGCCGTCAAATATTTTTTTAAGGATTTTTTAAATAAACGCCACGTTTTATTATCTATGTGTTACGCATGTTGTGTTCCGTAGACGACTTTCTACACTATAGGACAAGAGGCCGCTAATTTGGAGAATGGATACGCCTGTGGCTACATTACAAGCAAACGATCTTCGAGAAGTAAGATTCCAGACAAATACATGTACATATGTACGATGATCTGTTAATCTGCAAAATCCATTTATTTGGAAAAATTGGCGGAGAACAAACGTTTCTGGATGAACAGAACATCATTGTATAAAATTCTTAAATACTAAGTATCCTGTAACTGCGGAGAAATTAAAATGCACTATAATCAAACTTAGAAATCTTTCAGAATACTTTAATTTTGAATAACTTTCAATTTCACAGAAATCGTTTCCAGATAACACAGATGTTTTGCACATGATATGGTCAAGACATATCCCTGATACAATGCACAAAACGATTAATCTCGTCATAGCAAAGTCTACCCTGTAGATGTAGCATAGGGCCTCGGTTTTTTCGTCTTTCCCGTAAGACAGGACACCGACTAGGTATGGGCGGACCTCGAACTCGATGAACCTTGGTCACAAGCCAGACACTGAGGTACGCGGGCTACGAACATAATATGTGCCGTTCAACGCTAATCCGTCAAGTTCACATACATGTAACACTTTTAATGAAATGTAAAAAACCACCATTTCCCTAATAAGAAATCACCTTAAACGTTGCACACAACTAATCCAATTAAAAGTAAAAGACATATCAACTGCATTATGGTAACATTTTATTGTATAAACGCTTATTATTACCATTATGCATATATAAATGGCATATATAGAAAGTGAACGTATTTTGATCAGTTCAAAATAAAATAATTTTGTTTTCCTTCATTGTTTTGACACTATCTTTTATAAATTAAAACATCATCTGCACTAATAAAAGAATAAAACTTTGACTAGCTTATAAGCTGATGAAAAACAAAATATATGCAAATAAAAGATTAATTATAGAAGATGTTGGTGATTTTTAAAAAATTTTGATCTTGTAGATATTAAGAAAATTGCAATACTTTCACACTAAATAAAATCAACAAAGTAAAAAACGAAGAAGTACCGCAGTCCATGAAATAAAAGGACAATATCGTGAATAGTGTCATATCCAGACAAATGCTAACCCAAATAAAATCGAGGTAAGACCAGGTACCCGGAGGATTAAGCTTCCCTTAGTTGCATGCCACACCCGTTGCAGAAGTCAAGTAGAGGAGGTTAATACATAAATATACACGAACGAACATTCGAAGGAGACAAGAATGTAAATTTTATTAGGAATTATTACGTATTAGTAAACGGTAATTATGTTTAAAACATTAAAAATAAAAAGTCCAGGACGTTATGGATTAACAATTTTCAATTTCAAAACGTATATTCCCAAAGAAAACTTTGAAAAGTAACAAAGAATTGGGGATCAATTTCCCTTTTTTAACCTGATCTATTAATAGCATCTAGTTCAAATGCATGCTTATCGCATATATTATTAGTACAAACAGGGTATCTCATCAGGTATATACTAGACTCATATATAACATTATGCAACATTAATACAGAACATAACCTTCCTCAACACTCCTCATGGCCTTTGACCTAGTCTTCTGGACTTTTATTGATAAGACTATTAAATATTTTAATTTTGGCAAATACTTCCGATAATGAATATCTATTTTTCAAATTAATTCAGTATCATCAGTGTCCAATGCTGGTTTTCTACCCCTCTTCTTCAAACTTGAGAGAGGGTCCCGGCAAAGGAATTCAATATCTAATTATATCTTTTTGTGATGTGCAGAAATCTAATATCGAATAATGCAAAATAACAGTAATGTCAATGGTTAAAAACCTCTACAACAAAGATTATAACACAACTATGTAAGATGATACTGCACTAATATTAAATGGCTCTGAAAATCACTGCAAGAATAAATGACAGATCAAAAAACAAATGCTCTGTTTAGCGTCTGTCAAAATCTAATAACCTGAATACGTAGTAAAATATAGTGATGAAAGTATTTGTTCTGAATTTAATTTTAAAATGGACAGTGCTCTTCCTACTTCTATTGATACACTATGACATATATTATTCATAATTATAGGTAATTCTCCTCAGTGACCTAAAATGTAACCTTGGAAAAGTCCTATAAACATGCGATCTATTCCCTTTAGCTTTGGAACTCAAGAGATACAGCTGCGCGCTATATAGCTTCACGAAATGGATTTTTCTTGTCCTGAATAATTTCACAAACCTAACGGTTACGGTGCACGATTGTCTTCCGTTAATAAGACGTTCTTCTTTGGAATATGGTCTCGAATACTAAATATTGAACATATATACCTTATAATTTAGTACACCATATGCGCATTTCGACAGCTTATGTCTCTTCGGTGATGCTCGTGGCAAAATGATTGGAATTCTCAAAATATATAAATCTTTGAAGAGCAGTGTTGATAAATAATCCAAATCTTCGCCTGTGATTTTAGAATGTCTGAAGCCACAGTCACAACTAAGCGTGCATGTCATCGATCTTTCTGTGATTTTTGCTGCCGTAGCTGGTATTTAGATTCAATATGTAAAGATGATGGATAAATTCAAACCCGAAAATCATGAAACCAGAGGACATACAAAATCAGTGAAAATGAAAACCAAGTGGAAAATAACAAAATATATCTACTTGAAGAGAATATGTGAACCCCTATGATGGAGTGAGATCAGGTGCCCAGGGAGAGTGAGCATCTCCTGCTTGCTAGAAGCACCCGTCACATATACCCAGTAGAAAGAGTCAAATCGCGTAAATTCCATATATATTTGTATATGGAGAAGTCAAAGTAGGTAACCTTCTAGTATAGAAGGTGTCAAATCTATGTAAAATGATCGGAATCGGTCTCAGTCCAGAATATCATTTAAAAGTCTGAATATCATATGGAGTAATAAGAGTCTCATAACGACCATAGAACATCCTCAGTGAAGTTGTTAGTCTAACACATATATAACCGTGGTTGAGTAGCTTATCTGGAAGTCGCCTAGCCCTCAGAACAAAGTCATTGTAATTTGAACATGCTCTGGAATAACGCTGCAACTGAGATATGAATACACTCTCAAAATATTTACTCCCTTCATATTAGAAGTGTGCGGCACTACTATGTGGCATAACCGCCAGCTTGATTGGTCAAAGATAGTACTCATCAAATTTTGCAGGAGAGGTCATTTATGTAATTTGAACATGCTCTGGAATAACGCTGCAACTGAGATATGAATACACTCTCAAAAAATTTACTCCCTTCATATTAGAAGTGTGCGGCACTACTATGTGGCATAACCGCCAGCTTGATTGGTCAAAGATAGTACTCATCAAATTTTGCAGGAGAGGTCATTTATGACGTCAAGTCAGATTGTTGGTTTTCACATAACGAATAATATATTGAATGAAATCAAATGAAAACTGATTAAGTAGCTGATTCTAGAAGCAAAATTTAATATGCACAAAATTCCCAAAATAAATCATGTGTTTAATATTTGCAAAACTTTTATAATTATAAATTTATTGATGGTGGGTATTTAAAATTATTGTTACATTTAAACATACAGTATTTTGCAAAAATAATTTGCATTTACTTATTTTATTTTTAATGTCGTTCTCAACATAATTACAATCATATTTCAACTTGAAAGAAGAAGGATTTTAGCCTCTTAAACACAACGGCGTAATTAAAATGTCGTTACCGATCATCTAACTCCACTGTTTCATGAAAAGATCATATTAAATTTTACCATAAAGTAAGTCATTCTTGTCATCATTGACACTGAATGCCTCTTAAGTCGGCAACAAATGGTGAATGGTTTGCATGCTATGTTGAAGAAATGGATTTCTATTCCTGCTGTCGCTCTTAAAGCTGAGCTCTGATTATTTAAACATGGGTAACGTAGTAAAACTTTTTGGGGAACGGAAATTGCCAGAAATAGATCTGGTAATCTCCTTTCCCAACTAAATATAAACAATAGAGACATTGTGACGTATGTATGGTCAATCAGCCAATCCGTGTGACCCAATATCCATATACATCGCTGTCATCGGGGGTATATAAAGAAATCTCGGTGTGCATACACCGTGACAATATATGAACTCGGTAATGGAAGAAATGTTTCATGAATTCATTAATTAATCATACATAATTCAAATGAATAAGGCCTTAGAGTATATATTTTTTCGCTACATATTTACAAGTAAAAATCCAGTAGTTTGGCTAATACACATGTGGGCTCCCACTGTTAGCCATTATTTTCCATATTTGTAGAAAACAAAATAGATCTATTGTTTACATTCCTATCAAATATCCCCATATTCCAGATAAATATTACAAGAAATTTGTCACAGTAAATGTATTTCAATAAAACAAAGAAATGAAGGATTTACCGACTTAATATGAGTAAATTTATTACTTACATATTTTGTATTTTGTCCTGTATGTCAATCAAAATGTAACAGTAATATTCTCATGTTCATCTCATTCAATACTCGATGTTTTCATTTCCGGTTGTCAAAAGGAGTGTTCGATAAAACTAAGTAAACATGTATAACACACACACACACCTACCCACACCTACACACACACACACACACACACACACACACACACACACACACACACACACACACACACACACACACACACACACACACACACACACACACACACACACACACACACACACACACACAAACATTGTTTTATTCATTCAGAAACAATTTATCTGGTGATGATTTTAAAAGTTGCACTTGTGAATGTCTATAACCTTTACAATAAAAATCTTTTGTTTTGGAGAAAGGATTTTTAATACGTTTGAGTTTGACAAAGACGATACTTCTAGTAAGATTTGCATAAAAAATAAAATAAAATAAAATAGAATAAACAAGAAGATCTTTATCATCTTTAGATTACAATCAATTTAAACAAACGATAAATAAATACAAAGATCAACACATGATATGATGATGATTAGTACCTCTTCTTTGTTGAATTAGCATAATGGACTTGCACAATTAGTACATCCTGTCGAACTACAATACATTTAAGACATTTGCTACGTCTGTCAATTGAATATATATACAAAAAGTATATATATATATATATATATATATATATATATATATATATATATATATATATATATATATATATATATATATATATATATATATTTGTATATATATTAATTCTATTTATAGTGTCTTTTATTATTGAAAATATTTCAAAATATTTAAATAAACAAATACAATTCTTTTGCCATTCACGAGTACGAATTAATTTAATTCAGATTTAGTGATACATGTTTATCTTACTTAGTTTTATCGAGCACTCTTTTTTGAAAACCGGAAATGAAAACATCGTGTATTGATGAATTGAACATGGGGATAATACTGTTATATTTTGACTGACACACGGTACAAAAGGCAAACTGTGTAATAATAAATTTACTAATATTAACTCGTTCGTGAAATCCTTCAGTGAAATACATTTACTATGAAAATGTCTTGTAAAATGAAATTTATCTGGAATATGGGGATATTTGATAGGAATGTAAACGAAAGATTTATCTGTTTTCTACAAATATGGAACATAATGGCTAAATTGGCTTTCTGTTCTTCGTTTGAATTATGTATAATTGATTAATTAGTTCATAAAACATATCCTCCATCATCGAATTCATATCTTCAGCTGATTTCTCTATAGTGTCAACAATCGAACTGTCACGGTGTATGCACACAGAGATTTCCTTTTATATCCCCGATGACAGCGATGTACATGGATATTGGGTCACTCGACTCGGTTGATTGACCATACATACGTCACAAATTCTCTATAGTTTATATTTAGTTGGGAACGGAGATTGCCAAATCTTTTTCTGGCAATTTCCGTTCCCCAAAAATTTTTATTACGTCACCCATGTTTAAATAATCAGAGCTTTAATAGCTTTGAATTGTACTGCAAGCAGCATGTAACTCTTGAAAATGATGTATCGTAACCAATACGCAAAACCATATCAGCCATATTCTCGACAATTTTGGTCAGGAAAAAATTAATTTGGAGACAACAGATATAACAACATCGTTTCAGGAAATTTATTCTGAATGACAACGTTTTAAAGCATCGAAAGAATGAAAGAACGATGTTTTTGAAATCAGAGTACACTATCAATTGAAATCAGAGTACACTATCAATGCTCACTCTGTATCTGATAATGTCATAAAATTGCATTTTACGGAGATACAGTCAAAATATATAGGGCTAGTGTCATAGAACTTTTTTCGTTTAATGTTTATTGATATCTCATGCCCTTAACAACATGATTTCATAATAAGTGTCATAGAACTTTAATTAATACAAGCGTTTGTCAATAGAATTGAATCAGTTGGCATTGTATATGGTCCAAAAGCATACAATCATTTAAAAACGACAACAGCAATTCATATTTCAAAATTTATTCTTAATAATAGTGAGATGACTTCATTTATTATTTCATTGTTTATTACTGAAATATGGACTTTCATATAGACAAGCTTCACACATTTCACTACAAATCCCAATGATCTAAAGATCTTTTGATAAAATGCAATTAAACTATGTGGTCTTACTTAAAAAGGCTTCTAAAAGAAATTCATTGAACAGATTTGAAAGAATTGATGACATATATATTTTCAAAAATTAAGAAGTTATAAACGCTGCAAACATTTTTAATCGGATGATAGTTTTCTTATCCTCATATATGTATAAGTGCATTTTTTAAAATTTCTACACTTGACTTGAAGAAGTAGATTATATGGTAAAACTCTTACACACCGACCCAAACAACACACACATACACACACACACACACACACACACAGATATATATTTAGTCAAGTGCACTTGATATCAAGTTTACTTTAAAGTAATTCCGTCTTCAAGTTTACTATCACGTGACACCAAGTTTACTTTTCACGTTTGTTTATTACAATTAACCAGTTTCGTATAACACGATAAAATAATTGTCTAATTATGTACAATTGCGTATTTTATAAAAAAAAAAATGTTTTAATAGAAAAATAAAGTAAATGTACATGTATATAGAAAGTAAATTAAACTTGAAGTGCACTTGGAGTAAACTTGGAATCAAGTTTAATACTAAACTTGGAATCAAGTTTAGTACTAAACTTGATTCCAAGTTTACTCTGTTGTCGTCAAGTAAACTTGAAAAGCAGTCATAAAGTTAACTTGAAGTGCACTTTATGTTAGGTTAGGACTGCACCTAACTGTATGTCCTGATCAGTACAAATAAAAGAATATTGGTTGTGTAGACGGTATAAATTCATTTATATTCCTTTTCCACTATAAGTATGTAATATCACATCCCAATCGTATCCTTTATCGCACTGACTTATAATATTAGTATATTAATTTCGTGACTAAATCTCCTAGGACTAAGTAAATACTCTACTTAATTTCACGGAAATTCATTAAATCTTATTCTCTGGTGACTTTCTTTTCTCTTCCTGTTTCAGAGGCTGTATTCATCCGACAAATATTGACTGTTCATTACATCAAAGATAATCAACTCAAAAGGGTATTATCACATTAATTACATTTTTAATAGTTATCTTAATAAAACCCAAAATTGACCTCTACTCATCAAAGAAAGACAAAACTTTCACTTTTAGAATAAAATTATGTAATTCATAATTAGGAAGGTTTTTGAAAATTAGTAACGTTATAAATATTTTACACACGTACATTTAATGTTCCGTCTGATTTAGATATTTCTGTGAATGACAAATAACTTTGAGCGGAAATGGAAAACAAAGATCAAGATTCACTGACCAGGTATCAAAGGCATTTGACCATGAGAATTCTGGACACAATACCGATTGCGATCTGTCGGATAGTTCCTTGTTGAACTGTTTTACATATATGATGTAAAACAAGTAGAAATTTCACATTTAGATAAATGTAGATATGAATCTATTGCAGTTTGTATGACCGTAGTGAATAACATGTAACATTATACTCTAAAATGTTCGGTTCCTTTACTATCCAAATAACGCAAGAGAGAGAGAGAGAGAGAGAGAGAGAGAGAGAACTGTGGAGAGAAATTTTATGGTCCTATTATTTAAAACTCATATTTACTCAATTAAGTTGTAGAAAACTGGAAATAATATAATATTACTAAATCGTCGTAAATCAACGAAAAATGTGTGGAATTTAAGAACGTAAGGGATATGCTTCTTATTTAAATCCCAGAAGCCATTGGTAAAATTTTTCAATTCCTTTACGATTTCAGAACATTTTGCTACTTTTATTTTTATTGTATTTGTTTTTTACCACAAGAATTTAGATAATGTCGACAAACATTGTAGAACTAAGATTTGAATGTCTAAAACACTTGGACAGTGCTGACAGCCATTTAGCCCTTTAAGAAAAAAAGGGTTGAGTTATGACGAGCGAATGAAAAAATCAATGGCTCCTCTCGTGCAAATGTATTATAGATTATCTATTTGCCTCCGTAACTCTCTATCCTTATAATAACTTAGTAATTAATCATTTTCATGAGATTACAAACAATGTTGTCGTCCTGGTACAATGACCGTATTATATTAGCTCAATATTGGTTTTGTCAAGATTTTGTTTTCATTGCATAGTCTAATTAATAGAGCTCTATCATTAACCTAATGTAGTTAACATCTTTGATTTAAGGAAAGAATCTCATAATACAAATATAGATGGAAAAAGCCATGTGCATTAAGCTTACGATACATAATAAGCATCAATGGTCCATAATACGACTCCTACGTAACGCCTTTCAAGTAATTAGCCCCGCACATCAAGTTACACTAATTATGCGTAAAGGCATCGGAGTCCGTGCTTCTTTCAAAAGAGAAGACGGAAGACATATGATCAAGCTGTTTGGCACAAATCACCAATGAAATGCACATGATACGCGATTATAGTCAAATAAGCAGAAAACGAAATTACAAAAATATTCGATTGCATTACGATTACGATACCGACTTAGGGCGGTCAATAAAAGTGAAAAAACAAACGTTACTCCATTGGTGTTGTTCTCCGGTTTACGGGTGCCCCCTTCCAACTTATAACAAAAGCAGCACAATGAAAGGACACACATTTAAATATTGATAAATAGTCATCCACATACAGAACACAGGTTTCTCAGGAAGCAATGTCATAAAATTGTCCACAAAAATGTATGTTAGTATCAAAAGCATGTTAGGCAACAGCAACATAAGTATACCGAGCTCTGCCCGGCTGAAAGCGAACTCGGATACTTAATCTGCAGAATCCCCGACTTACAGAGGGGACGAATTTCAGGAATTTGTCTCTTCTGAAACGGTTTGGATAAAGCCCGTTATAGAGTTATCAACCCCCCCCCCCTCCCGCTTGTCAACGAGCAAACAGTAAAAGTTTGTATATGGCTGTAGAGGGGCTCAGTACAAGTCCCATGCTTTTTGTAATGATCTTTGGATCAATCAGTCGATGACGAAGGTGTTAATTTATTTTAGAACCCACGGATAATTTCACATTTCTTCTTACTGGTTTTGTACAATAGATCACCATTGAAATTGCGATGAGAAATTCCGCTTGATACGTATTGTTGTAAAGTCACATTTCCGAATTTAGATACAATGTCGAAGTAAGATCTATGAAATTCTCTTATGTTTTTCAAAGTTTATGATATCTATACTCCTGAGTCAAAAGTTTGAAAGTGATTTAAAATGTGTGTGTGTGTGTATGTGTGTGTATGTGTGAAATTCCAAACCGTTAGTACAGGCTCTAGCAAACCGAACTAATTTACTATTACGTCTAACATTTTAATTCACGAAAGTTACCAGTGTCCCCTTAATTACAACTTGAAGGCTTATTCTCTTTTTAGTTCTTGCATATCCCGTTTACCCTGGTAGATGTTTATGTAGAACATTAGCCTTGATGTCAGTCATAATTCACTGATCTATTATACTGAGTAGAATAATGTATCAATTGTAGCCAGCATATGTCTATTAGTGTGGTTGTAGTAATTGATCACGACACTAAGTGAGGGTCTTAACTGGAGCTAAAAAAAAGTTTGTATATAAGATTTGACCTCTAGGTATATTTTCATCTTTAGTAATTCTAGTAAAAAAATTCAATTTAGTGTGTCAGCTAAAGTCCACAAATCATTTTTAGATTCCAGAAATTTATGTATATCATGTAAAATGCAATGGAATGAGTTTAAGTTCTATTTCTTACAGTACTAATGGATTTAATGGTAATGTGTTTCTTATTTAATCATCAAATAAGGAAACAGTCTTGTGAAAAGTTCTTGACTTACCTATCAATCCATCTTTATGCGATCGCGTGTATCTCAAACATACATTCGCGAAGAAGTTCGCATTTTATAACTCACTTTCTTGAAATTATATATATTCATGTTTCATTTATTGCTAGGCTCTTTAGTACCTCAAGCAATTGCCATTTCTGTCTCAGATCTGACTTTTGAAGAGTTCTCAAGCATAATTTGAAGTGACTTACCAAACCAACATCATCACTATTCTTCTTAAACATTGCATTGACTTTCATTCTATTTGAAATACAAAATGTCCATCGTCATAAAGGAAATACGTCCACAACATATAAAACAGTTTTATGGCAAACATAAGTTATCACAGGTGGGAGTTTTTCTCTTTTATGTTGTAATTAGATTGAATATCTTGCAAAAAGAAAACTAGGAAATGTCACATTTCAACGAAATCTGCTTATCTACAGAAATTAACGAACTCGTGCTCTCACGGGTCTCTTTGATATCGTTTTATCAGAAGTATTATAGATATGATCAAAGATAACAAAATAAAGTCTGATATTTATTAGAAGTTTCATAACACGCGATCGTACACAGCAATTTACAAAGACACCTAACGAACCACACCTTCCAGCTAGAAACTTTGAATCCTATAAGGTGTTTATCGCTATTACACAAGGCGTGGTATTTATAAGAAATAGCAAAATCAAACACACATTTCATAATTATTTCATGTGGCATTTTGAGACATTTAATTCAATCAAATGAAAAACCCCTGAAAATAGTATTGCAACGTACAAGTAATGTTTTCTTTAAATAATTTGATTTCCACATACGTATCTAATATAAGAAGATATATGCAAATCTTAATATGGTGTACGATATGCGCATTTCCACAATTTATATCTCTCTAGAGATGCCCAAAGCCGAAACCTTTGAATCAAAAGTATAAATATAGCGGACTACATATGTAGAAGAGTATGATTAAGATTTTTATCAGAGTTTCTATATAGAGCAATTTTAAACAATAATATTACTATCTTCTTTGTACCTCTCTCCTTGAGAAACCTGTTGATCCTTGTTCTCTATATGAAGTATTATTTATAAATGTTTAAATGTATGTCCTTTGCTTGTGCTGCTTTTGCGATGAGTGGGAAGGTGGTCGCCCGTAAACCGGTTAATCACACCAATTGAGTGACGTTTGTTACTTCAATTGACCGTCCTAATTCAGTATCGTAACAGCAGCACAATCGAATATTTTTGTAATGTCGTTCCGTGTATATTATGCTGTTGTCATTTTTTGTGTGCTGGTCTTTGGTGATTTGTGTCATACAGCTTTGTCAGATGTCTTCTGTTTTTTCTTTTAGGCACAAAGACAAATTCTTTTTTTTATTGGACTGAGATGTCTATTTTTGTGGTTGTTTGTGGAGTTTCTATTACGATTTATAGAGGGCATTTGCTTTAACTTCTTTCTCACATATTCGTTTATAACAGATTTGCAGTACTTCGTCAAATTCTATCATTTTGTAAAATAAATCCGAATAGTAATGTATATTTAAATACTTTCTTAAAATGCCAACACAACGGTTTTAACATCCAGTTAATACCAAATGCAACGAAATGACCCGCAGATTGATATGGCACATTTATATTTCAAACCCAAAGAAAATATTATATAGAAATAGAATTTTTAGAGTTATATATAAGATTTTTGAATTAAATATTAATAAGTGAGTTTTAGTAGGAAATGATTATATTAGAAGGCTTTTGTTGTAATATGAAAATGAAATAATCATGTTTAAATTAAATCGTATTTTGTTGCATTATTGTTTGGTTACGTCATTAGGTTCTCTACACATTTACGCATTGAAGCATAACTCAAGAGATGTTATCTGGTGTACTGATTGAATGCTGGTAGCAACGATATCTATACTACCAAAACCAAAATTCATGTAAATTGACTGTCAAAGAGGAACATATGTTGTCGGTCTTCCTTTGAGTTACGTATGAAGTATACTAGCATTGTTCAAAATAGCTTCAGGGGATCCCGATATTCAGCCAAATAACACAATGAAAACATTGCTAATGTCGTCATCTAATTTAATTCGACAGAAGCTTAAGACTATATTTCCTGTTGAAATTTTAAACTATCACAATAGAAATAGATGTTTGAGTAAGTTACACTAGTATAATTCATACATTATACTGGACGTGTTTGCAGACATACAACTATCAACAGTGCTCATAGACGAATATTTCGAATATGTCATGTACCTAAAGATTCTTGTACTATGTTACTCAAGCATTGATCGATTTGGACAGTTAACCATCCCAGTTACAAAGTTGACATTTTCTTTCAAATGAAGTAATGAAAATGTTGTGCTTTATTTTGTATCAAATAATGCCCGTGAATTTGAGATAAAATTTAAAGGATAAGCCTATACGCTGTTTATAAAAGGGGGGCATATCATGAAAACATGCTAAAGTGTGAAAAAGAAGAATGTATCACACCTAAGAACTCTTTCTGCCTGTCCAGCTTTATAAGAATATGATATTATGAAGCTTTGTTCTTACAGGAACATTGTATTGGTACAGGATTACTTTTCTTGTTTGCTTATTTAAATTTCAGAACTTCCATGAAATTAATATACTTGTATTTTTGTACTCAAGGCAATGAAACAAAACGAACCATAGCTGTTCCTTCTTAAATAATCATGTGAGATATATATATGTATATATATATATATTTGTGTGTGTGTGTGTGTGTATACAAAATGAAAAATTAATTAAATTGCAATTTTAAAAAAACGAAAACAAGTTTATCATTTATGGTATGAATTACTTACCTTTCTACACAAAGCGCCACAAGTGTCATCACCGATGCATATAGAGCCAATACAAGCATCGTTCTCTGTACTTTGCACAATACTTCGCCGAATAGCCAACCCTTGTTCAGCATAAATAACACTATCTCAGGTACGCCGAACGCCAAGATGATGCCATCAGCAATTGCTAAGTTCAGGATTAACATATTTGTTAAAGACTGTCTCATCTTTTTGTTAGTAAGAATAACATACGCCACCATAACGTTACCAAGAACGCCAGTCACTCCAATAGTGAAAAATGCTACGGAGAAGCCAACGATAAAACCTGTACCGATATCAGATGTTAATATTGAACTGTTTTCTGAGTTCATCTCTACTTTTCTTGTTGTGTTTTCAGTAAATAATTCATAAGGAACTTCCATTTCCAAATTAACGAGTGTTTATCTACAGAAATAAAAAAAAAAACCCAGAATTGAATACTATTTCATATTCATATCTAGCAAAAACATCAGGATAATATGCTGTGTGGCAGCCACTTTTCATAAAGTCTTTAACAATTAGTAATCCACGCAGTCTATCAATCCGTTTTATACGGTATCGGACTTTGTAAAGATCAATAGTTCCGTACCGCCTATCGACGAGGCTCTACTGTCATCTCATCTAGAATAAGATTTGCCTTTAATGATAATAATAAAGCACATATAATTTTGCAACACTAATATAGTATATTATTACATGAATGCAAAAATTTTCAACCTCTGAGGTTGGCTAAAACTGCAGCTTCGTAAAAAGGCCGATAACATCATTAGGATAAATCCGACATTCCAACAGATCAAGGTGTATGCTCAAAATAGAAGTGGGGGATTTTCGTGATTGTGAAAAAAGTAAAACTTTTAATAATGACTGACAAATTCACTAAATAGTGTTTTATTCACAACATAAAAGAATTTCGTCAAAATTCATGTAAAAATCATTTAATTTTTTATGAGGTTACTACAATGCTCAAGCTCCCCTAGATTCACCTCTACCTTCGTACTCAATGAGTATGCTTCCTCTTGGGGATCTAAACCATCGTATTTACCTCGGTGAATATAAATGATTGTACAGTATCATGCATTTTGAGAGTTTAGTATTTTTTACCCACCTTAGATTGGTATTTTCTTGACCTTCAGTTTTGTGCATCGGGATTTTTCGATTCTATAAACATTTAATTTGTTGGAGCTTTCAATTTTGTTTATCATCATCATCATCATCATCATCATTATTATTATTATTATTATTATTATTATTATTGATTGTTTAATGAATCTTTAAGCCGGCGTAGCCTAGTGGTATCGCGCTGGACTCCTGGTCGGGAGGCCGGGGTTCGATTCTCGCTCTGGTCATGTCGGTGTCCTGTCTTTCGGATGAGAGTAAAAACCGAAGCCCGTGTCGTGGTATGCATGGCACGTTAAAGATCCCTCACTGCTTCAGGTGGGTCCGTTGCACAAGTCAAAATTTGTATGCCCCGCAACAGACAGATGCCGTCACCATATACGTGAAATATTCGTAGTGTGACGTTAAACAAAAATCAATCAATCAATAAATGAATCTTTAACTTCATAAACTTGAGACGTATAAATGAGTTTTTATAAATGAATAATATTTACTGAAAATCGCACTTGGATGGTCTAAATTTTATTACACCACGACAGTGAAATTTGAGACCTCTACACGTATTTTCAATCACGGTATACAACATAATCACCCTTCACTCTGAATTAATTTTAAACATTTGTAAAATCAAATACATCATTATTCAACCATGCCAATTCTTATAGGATGTACCATCTAAAGGTTTGATGTGACAATTTCACTGATTTGTATAAAACGTTTCGAGTCCAACAACATCGATATAATTTGACCATCAATTTACTACGACCCTATTGATGTAACCATACATACATGTACAGCATCAATACTTCAATCTAAATAAGGTGTCAACAGCTAGCACTATGTACAGGATCTGATAGTAGTAGACTCCGGAATTTTCTAATACCTACAAGAAACAGAAACCGCTACTTGCACAGAGCGAATACACGTAATTATCCAGAATGGAGATACCATTACTCCTGGATCGCGACTTCATATTTATATGACAAAAGTGCGTAGAAAGAAGACAGACTGGCAATGATAAACGTGGTTCAGTCTACAACTAGCATATATGAGAAGATGTGTTTCGAGAAGACCACTGCTAATGAACCATCTGATGCACGACCTAAAATGATTGGTTTAAATTAGGAATGCGAATCGATCAAGACAGAGACTCCGACCAAACAATCGACTGATAGGGATTTTAGTTTACAGATACTTCGCCCCGAAAAGATATACATGAAGATATACATGTAGTAGATAGGCGACACTTTCAAATTGCTACCCGAAATCAATGTAATGTACTTTTATCAGCAACGATGTGATACATACATGTAAGTAAATAGATGGGATATTTAACTTGTGTGAGAGCTATTTTAAAAGGTTATTGGCATGTGCGATTGGACGGAAAACTGAAACAAGTGCATTCGTCATCGTTGTTGTGAAAGGAAAGAATCGAAAATGCCATGGAAAATATTTTATGTTGCCAACTCGAGCAGCTATATCCCGGATAGTCGTGGACGTCGATTCATATTATTATATATTGATAATTCATAGTTCAAAATTTCTTGCTTTAAGTACATTATTATAAAACATAACAAAAGTAGTAAATGACATGTAATTATGATATAGCAATTAAAACCATGAAACTAAAAACTTGAGACAGTTGTCTAAGATATATAAGAGCACAAATAATGCATCTTGCTCCTGAGTGGTTTATGCAGGTTACATAAAATGCACAAACATTAAAAACTGATTTGGTGGATGCTTTAGATGAAGGGATATAATATAGTTTTCCATTTCCCCATAACCTTTTCAACATAAATTCCGCATTTATCTATTGTTTTAGTTTAAGATATATACAACTGAGTTAGATGTCTTCTTTTGATAATATCTAAAGCAATAAGATGCCTGTCGTTATCTTTTGAATATACTCCTGAACATTTATAAAGGAATGATAAACTTGCGCTTTTCTGAGAGGAATGTCTCGGATATTAAATCCTCTATCGTCCATTACGATATCACAGATCACTATATTCCTTTATATTACGGTCAAAATATTTCCCCCCAAAAGCTTTGCGTCTGATGCTTAGATATTAATCAGGGACTCTTATGTGTTGCTTATATGTTCTAAAACTTCATCATTATTTAGGAGATAAACGTACTGTGTTTGATTACCATGGTTATACTTTTGGACACAGAGATTTCCTGACGACGCTTGCGGAGCCAGGAAACCGGGTTTTTTTTCCAACGGTATAACCACGGTAATGTATCGTAAACAATTAAACTCAGTACGTGTATCCCCATTCTAATTTACTGTAACACAAACATCGTTTTTCTCTTTTAAATAGCCCCCAAATTCCTCGTTGCTAAAGGACGGATAGCACAATATTTAAAATCCTTCCGAGAAACGGATTGATACTTATTACATTGACATACGAATGTTCATATTCTCAAAGTTTAATGATTTAATTATAAGTCACAAATTGAATCACACATGAATGACTTGACATGGCATCGTAAACAGCTGAACAGGGAGTTTTGCTGCGGTGCACGAGATGATATAACATGCTAGAAAGCATGTTGCATGGTGGTACGTCATGTACTTTGTCAGTTTTTTGGTTCAACTTCATTGTAATAATTGTGCACTTGAATGGTAGAACTTGCAAATCGTTCTTGTTACGAGACTTCAGATGGACATTGAGAGCACTGGATGATGTTATAGACAGTATTTTTGATAGTTGGAGTCAGAGACAATGTGGACAACGAGTATGTGCAATACACAAATGTGATACATTTAAAGACGGTATGTCGTGGTTATACCTGTGTGGACCAATTAGAATTGTCAAAACAAAACAAGTGAATTAGAATTAGCTTTTTAAAAAAGCAGTCTGTGTACCATCCATTATTTTTTTTTATCAGCGAAAGCCTGAACTTCCCGCCGATCTTCTGAAATTTTTACTTGCAGTTAAAAAGACAGCTGTTAAATACATGAAAATTAATCATGAAATAAAAAATTGGTGACTCTTGAAAGCGAAGCTCCAAATAAATTGTTTATTCAAAAATGTCAATGCAAAGCGCAAATAAACCAATGTCATAATAAAGGTCTCAAATGTAAATCCCAACCATAATTCCGAGAATCATGAAACCATAGGACATACAAAATCAGTGAAAATGAAAACTAAGTAAAATATGACGAAAAATGTCTACTTGAAGAGAATATGTGAACCCCTATAATGGAGTGAGATTAGGTGCCCGGGGAAAGTGAGCATCTCCTGCTTGCTAGCAATACCCATCACATATACCCAGTAGAAATAGTCAAATCGTGTAAATTCCATATATATTTGTATATGGAGAAGTCAAATAGGTAACCTTTCACTATAGAAGGTGTCAAATCTGTGTAAAATGATCGGAATCGGTCTCAGTCCAGAATAGCATTTTAAAAAAGTCTGGATAACGAGATATCATATTGAGTAACAAGAGTCATGTAACGACGATAGATCTTCCTCAGTGACGTTGTTAGTCTAGCACATGTATAACCCTTGAAGTCGTCTAGCCCTCAGAACAGTCATTGTAGTTTGAACATGCTCTGGAATAACGTATTAACTGAGGTATGAATACGCCGTACGCGGGAGATGATGGAATGTTGCTACTTATGAAAGGAAAGTTTCTGATAGCGAAATTGAAATCGTCACGTTTGTCATAGAGTGAGGTGTTTAATTGATCAATACTGTCGAAAGACAACATAATATTTAAATACGAAGTAGAATTACTACTTTCTGTGCTTTCGTTGACTTCCGGTTCACTTGTATATATGATGCTAAAGTAATCTGCGAATGAAGGATTATTAATTGAAACCAAGTCATCTATATATCTGTAAGTGAAATTGAAGCCAAGAGCCAATTGTTTCTTCCCTTGCGAAAGCAAGCAAAGACTTAATGAATTCAGCTTCGTATGAGTAAAGGAATATGTCAGCCAGAAGCTGGCCACAGTTAGTGCCCATTGGAATGCGGCAATTTGTTGAAAAACCTTTCCTCCAAACACCACAAAAATGTTATCGATAAGAAAGTTCAACATCTGAATGTCATCTTTTTCAGTGTATTTATTTTTGGAATCAGAATTTTCCATAACAAAGTAAGTTTTATCATACCTATAACAATTTATTTGAATTTGGGGCTTCCGTTTTTCCTAGTAAACGCATTTTGGATATTTTCTGCTAATCTGTCTTTTAATGTCTGATGAGGGATCGTTGTGTAATGAGTCATTAAGTCAAAAAAATTGCTGGATTGAATTTTAGTAAAACATTTTGATGTTAGATGTTCTAACAACTCTTTTGAATTTTTCAGGATCCACATTTGATTAATTCCAATTTTGGAATATACTGTTTCGCAATACCTACATGTATGAAGACCAGATTTAATTTCTGATAATATTTTTGTGAGTAGCATCGATACAGATTTTGTGGCTACTTCGAGGAACCGGCGGTAAAGCGTTGTTTGTAAGGATTTTTGTGCATTTTTTGAATGCAGTACAAATATTGAAGTCCAAAATTTAATTTATTTGTGTCAATACCAAACGTATTGAGAACAGATTTGTGATTCTCAAGTACTTCCGAAACCGAAGAGTTCGTGAGAGTATAAGTAGGATTTTCTGGAGCTGAACTTAATCTTTTAATTCTTTCGCTAGGCTGTCAAAGTAATATTTCTTACAAGTAAATGTATAATTATTAGAAGCCGTATCTGCTGGTGTAAGGATATAATGTTCTTGGAGGAAGGTAAGTTCTCTGACAACATCAGGATCTTTAAAATGGATTCTTATCTGGTGTTTACAGAGCCTTGTAATATTTTAATTTTTTATCTCAGCTGTACTGCAATAGATTTTATCCATTCCAGAGTGTCGAACTGTACTTCCTCTCGTTTTGCCCATCGTGTAGGATATTCCTCGCAGGAGTTGATAATATTCTCAAAATTTTTACTCCATGTGAATGATCTGGGTTCCCTGTAGTTTGGACCTTTAAGTAAAAGTTCTCTTAATTTGGTGTTTTAACTATATCAAGATCACCAGGTAATGACATGGCCTCAAGGAGAATATATAAAATTAGATGAGGAACATGCACACGTTTGAGGATGGCATGCAGAGTTGCTAAGTTCAAGACACTGTAGAAACCCTTTGTAATTATAAATTTTGGATACAACTGATGGTGTGTAGCTATAGGTATGTACATGGCGGATATTTGTATTTGAAATATGAAGGTATTTTCTCTAATACAGACGTATGATTTAAAATATGGCCAAAATTTAAATAATCAATGCCTTTATTTGCAAATTAAATTTTGATGAAAAGGCGATTAGTTTTCTCCATCGATATATCTGACTTGATGGGACGAAAAGTCTACTGGTCG
Organism: Pteria penguin; assembly: GCA_035048485.1. NCBI lineage: Eukaryota > Metazoa > Mollusca > Bivalvia > Pterioida > Pteriidae > Pteria > Pteria penguin. The sequence goes on from CM068581.1 coordinate 40,689,137, forward strand.
TTATGTCCATAATAATACCATCTAGTCTATACTATGCAGAGCTTATATCGATATATATACGTTGTCTGGACGATACGTACAACTCGTGTAATTTTATGAGTGAAATAGAATAAAGTTTTGTACAAATGTGATGAAGGTGACTCAGTATTAGTTCAACTGGTAAAATTTCTTACTGGAACTTCGTTGCCCACACTGGTACATTGAATCTGGTGATTATAGTATGTTCAAGATGTCTGTGAGTTTTTACAGAAAATGTTTCTATTATGTAAAATTAAAATGTCAAGTACGAACGAACAGACCGATCAAATTATTACTTCTAACCTTTCCCTAATATATTGACTATTTGTGGTTTTTAAATCAGTATTACTAACTTAGATGAAAAAATAATAAAAATGTAGAAATTCACTTTTACCATATAGTAACTTTATATTTACATGAATTTGCATAAACAGAAAATGAGTAAGTCAACACACAATGTACTGTCACGACACAGTTACTGCAGTATAATATACAATTCGGAACAGTTCATTCTGAAGAACTCCATTGAGTCTTATATAATGAGATGAAACACGGAACCGATCCCGACAATGATGAAACAACGATGATGAAATGGGACGTGTATGACGGACTATTAGTACGAATCACAACCACACCCAATTCAAATGGTTTTGCAGGGTTTCGTCCCTGCCAGCGTAGATATCACGTACCCTAGTCACGGAACGGAATAAGGCCTAACACAAGTGATTACAAGAAAAACAACCAAGACGTATCAAACGGTTGACCATATCTGGTAGTCTATGGAACCAATGGACAATATCGTGTATAGTGTCATATTCAGACAAATGGCAACCGCAATTAAATGGAGGTGAGACGAGGTGGCCGGGAGACGTAAGCATCCCCTGGTTGCATTTAACACCTGTCGCAAAAGTCCTGCAAGAACTTTTCGAGTCGAGGAAGTAAAAACATAAATATATAGATACCAGCAGACGAAGATGACAAGAAGACGAATTCAAATTATCCTATTCACGGTAGGAAATGCTGTTGAACTGAAATTTCCGCATCGGAAATGCACGTCAACAAAGGACTGGATATAAAAGTATTATGTCAAAAAGGTAAGACGGTTAGCTTGTATGGTCAGATCCCAAAATGTCGGTTAACATTCTTGAAACAGGGATCTCAAATTGCATCAGATCCCTATATTGACAATAGAACTTTTTCACCGACAATTTCAAACGATCCTCAATATACCCCTGCAAGTGTATGTTTGTGGCAAGAAGCCTCGCTCTCGGGATGAAATCTTCGAGTTTATAGCATGTCCTGGCATAGCGTATACATTGTGAAATGAAGACGCCCTATGCGGGGTATGTATATATGGATAGTTCCAGGATGGATGGATGTAATACATACATGATGTGTCTCTGTCTAACGCTGAATCGAGATCCTAATTGTTAATTGCCTTTTGAGAGCAGAGGCTGTATGAATTCTGTTTCGTAAGAGTACAAAAAAGTCGGCGAAAAGGGCTCGCAACTTGTACCCATCGGATTGTCAACAGATTGTTGGAACATTTCCCACTTAAAACATTATCTTTAAGAAATTTTAACATTTTGATGATGATCATATCATATCATATCATAAATGAAAAACAAAAGACTTGATGCTTGTATTATTATCAAAAATAGGAGATTTTAAGTCTTCATATCTGACTCCGCTTCTCGATTAAGCAGTAGGGCAGTATTTCTGGACCATGTTTGATTTCTGTAAATTTTTTGTCAGTAATATGGAAAGAGGCTTGGTGGAACACTTGGAAGATCCAGCTATGAGTCGATACTTATACGGAATGTTATGCATTTTTGGAATCCATAAAAGGTATAGTATCTCGAGATCAGATTCATTTGTAGTAATGTCAAATGAAGTGAGAAATGGCTACTGCTCTTCATATTTTTATATATTTTGAGAATTCCAATCATTCGGCCACGAGCATCATTGAAGAGACATAACTTGTCAAAATGATGTAATATGGTGCACAAAATTAAATGGTATATATGTTCTATATTTATTATGGTTATACAATAACTCTAAAGAAGATAAATGTGTAGCGGTGTAAGTAGGATTTCCAGGCGTTGAATGAAGACCAAGCTCTTCTATAAAACACTCTATATAGTATACCTAATTCACAAACGTGTAATTGTTAGCTGCATTGTCATTGGGAAAAATCATGAAATAACGTATACTGTAAAACGAGAAATTTTAGCGCACTATTTATTTTAGCGCTTTTAGCGCAAGGATACGATTGCGCTAAAATAAGTAGTGCGCCAAAATTTCGTTCTAGACACGGACATGTAAATTGGCTTGAAATACTAGAAAAGAAAATGCACGATTAAAATAACTATTTTATTCAGATGTACATAATAACTAATGCAATAAAAGTTTTAAAATAAGCACATAAAACGCTCCAGAGTGTGGCGTATAGCCTTAAAAGTACATGTTGAAATTAGAAAAGCCCCAAGATTCCGGTGACTTCGAACGATTTTTTCAGAAGTGACTTCCTTGTCGAAAGTTCATCAATGGATCTCACTAGCCAGGCAGCATGGATCGGTTTTAAGTAGGACAATCGGAGGTCAATTGACGATACGATTTCGTCACTATCACCATTGTCTGACATGTTCTCCATTATGCAATCTGTGTACCACTGTTGAAATTCCTTCTTCAGTATGTCTTTAAACTCTTTGTTTACCAATTGATCAAGCGGTTGTAATTGATCCGTACAGTTAGGCGGTATGTAGATAAGCTCGATGTTATTTCGCTTGAGCGATGTACGGACCTCCTCCGACTGATGCCCCCGAAATACATCCCACAATAGCAGTGCCTTTGCAGTGGCTTTCAACTTGAGGACTTTCCTCTGGGCCCGAACATATGGCACTATGACGGTGTCAACCAGGCTAAAAAAGAAACAAAATGTGCCGAGTATAAACAGGTGTACACGTAAATTGTTGTGTAAACAAGACAATTACTAGCCAAACAGCTGTTGTACACGGATCAGTGGTTACCGGTCATCACGCTAAACATTTAAATGCCGATAGTGGACAAGGCCCGAGCTCGGGTAATGATATTTTTTGTTTACTAATTTATATAAATGACCAATAGACAAAAGTTTTGAATTACCTTTTCGTTGTTTCTGCATTAGCCCAGTGATTTTCCGAGTGTGTTATAGCCCAATTTGCTGGAAAGTTGAATTTAGGATGACAACCTGGTGTTTTTCCTTCATAGATCACTTGCGGATCCAGGAGATGACCATTGGCGGAACACGCTAATGTGACAGTAATTTGACGTTTATCGTCTAGTCCCGTAATTTTGACTTGTTTGCTACCTTCTTGTTCCATGGTCCAGTTGCCAACGGGCACTATATTCACGCCAGTTTCATCTACATTTATGACCATTGATTCATTTATTGAGTACTTGTTAACAACATTTGATACGCGATCAAGAAAATCCGATTTCACTTTCGAAAAGTCTTCTAGGAGCACTTTCACTGATTTGGTACCCTTTCTCTTGGAAAATCCCAGACGACGTAAGATCGATTCGGCCAGTGGTTTTGCTATGTGTATACTTCCTCCATATTCACTTAGTAGAGATTTTCTGTGATATTTCACAACCGCCTTTGCTATAGACATGACGATCCATGAATTTACAATGCCTCCATTAAGTCTCAACTTTTTAATGTGATTACAAACAATATCATCATACTCCCCCAGCATTAAGGGTCGGCCCCTCTTCTGCTTCTGGCGAATAGACGTTATACTTTCCCCGGTTTCTTCCCTCTCAGGGTCGGGAACAAACGCATTTTCGTCCCTTTTTCGCTTTTTTATGTACTGTAATATCGACATGTTCACCGGTTGAAATAGCATGGAAAACTAAAACATATGAGCAGGTACTCAGTGAGCTCTTTTTATGCACAGGTGAATTTGAATAGAAGGGACATGCCGGGTAGACTTAAGAGCTACAGGTTGTTTCAAAAGACCGATCACAGATATGCGCCAATACATATTCTAGAAATTTATCGCTGCGCTAAATTGAATTTGCGCCAAAATGTTTCAAAACCTCGGAGCGCTAAAATATGTTTGCGCTAAAATTTCTCGTTTTACAGTATATGTTTCATACTAAATTTATAATATTATAAATTAATGCTTGCTAGTTTTTGGACAGTAAACAAGAAATTCTACTTCTTAAACACATGTAATGTACAAAGACAGGGCTGGAATTCAATATTCTGGATAATACGTATATTTACACATCATTTACTGACAAATGAATGTAAACTGATACACTTCGCATGGAACGGGCGTTTGACGAATTTAACGATTAAACAGCTATGTCCACTGCAAAATCAAGCTATTATAGCTTTATGACACTATTATACATACATATATATTTAGCTATCCAAACGGACAGGTTATGAAGTCTATTTCCGATGGTAAGGTGACCATAATGTTTGTTCGACACAAGTTGTGACTTATTAAAACATATTTAAATTCTGGAATGCAGTTGTATTTATAAATGTACACCTCACTCATCTGATACAGTTTCTCAATTAAAAAAAAACATGTATGTTATTAAATATTGTTCGTCTCTTTTCTTGGTCATTGGATTTTGGTTTTTTCCAGGATCATCAATTCCTTCGCCTTCATCTGTGGAGAAATTGCAAAACAGAGAGAGAGAGAGAGAGAGAGATGTAATGAAAATTTCAAAGTGTACATAAAAAACTTAAAATTCGGAAAAAAATCAGAAAAGAGAAAAACCCTTGAAACAAATCTAGTTGCTTTCTGACCGTACATGATTCGAGAGTTAATATCATAGCAGTTTCACTAAGAGGGATTGAAAAAACGAACCTTGCCATCGTGACATGTAAACACTGGGTAAAGCATGCCATTTCTGGTAAGCCAACTGACCGAACCTTTTTTGGACTCTCTGAGTTGTGGGTGAACTGAGTGATGCGCTCAAGGGAATATATACATGCAAACATATTAAGAAGGTTAGTATTGAAGATCTATAATGGGAACTATTAAATAAGGAAAGGAAAGGTAGATATCAAATGTGACATAAATCAATATCGAAGAAGTACAAAACCGTTAATCATTCTGAAAGTCCAAGGACAGATACAAAATCGTGCAAGTTTCAAAAAGGAACTGTTGTGAACCTCGAAATACTGAAAAATTCGGAGGTGAGACCAGGTGCTCGGGGAGAGTAAGCGTCTCCTGTTTGCATGCATCACCCGTCACAGCAGTTCTTGAGGAACATGTCAAAATCAAGAGTTTTGGTTTCCTAATTGTACATACGAGGTACAAACTGGTATACAGTCATATTTGGTGTTTACTGAGCAGGTCATTTAGTCGCATTCCAGAATATTATCAATCATTCTAGAAAGAGGCACATCATATTTTCGTACAAGATCCCTATAGCGACCGTAGAACTACTACATGTGTGACTTGAAATTCTGGAAAAGGACGATATACGTTAAAATGAAATATGTTTTGGGAATCTTGTACGCTCATTGCAAGATACTGTACCATTTATTCATTATATACTAAAGTACGTATTCTGAAGAATTGTGTGACTCAGTGTAACATTCATATTATGGAATTGTGTAAGTTATTGTAATGCACAAATAAAGCTTTGTTATTAGCTAATATTAACTGAAGGTTTATATGTTAAGGTTGAAAATAATTAACCATTAGACTACTACACATCCCTTTCGAAGGTGTTCCTATTTATTGCTGTTCACTGGAATCATCCTTTGTTACTTAATATACAGACCTTTAGTAGAACATTATCAGGATTATCATTTGATTGTGACTTCAGTTCTAACGCTTTTTCAGACATGGAAATGTTCGTTTCGTTTGAATTGTGGAATCTTTATTTCCTTGCGCATCTGAAATATGATTCCAATATAACGATGTCCATGGGCATACTCTCACAAATTAAAGACAGACAAAATAATTGTTTGTTGCATATTAAATGGTGAGTTAGTGATCGAAATTGTAAAACATCGCACTAAATTCTGATAGAAGTAAGGCATTTAACCAAAGAAATATGGGTGATGAAATGTAAATACTTAAATGTGCTGTTATCAGGTAAGGATTTCAGGGGAATGTTGTCTCTCTGAGTGTAACCATAACATTTTTCTACATGTTTAAACAAAAAAATTATTTTCGCTCTAAATTTATGAACACATGTTCAAAGAATGTTTCAACGAATTCAAATTTATTTTGAAAACACATTGATGCACTATTAGTGTATACAATGCATTATGTAAAAATAAAAGAAAAACATCAATACAACAACCTTTTCCCCAAACCATGTTTTGGCCTTGTATGGTGACAACGTCGATAATAGGGGGTTTAAATATATACAAGGTATTATAGATAATCTTAAGTGTGGTCACTTATATATAGTTTGGCATATAATGTTAATTGCGTGAAAAAAAGAAATAGCACTAAGTGCAATATTTAGTTCTTCAGAAACGTAATGCTAAGTAGAAAAAGTTTAATATGAATTTTCTGCTTTTGAATTAACAATATGAATTTGATTATAAGATTGTATACAAGTTAAAGATAGCGTACCGAATTGAAAAAATGGTTCATCCCGGACCAGCCATCCTGCGAGATGACCAGACACATATAAACGTCAAATTAGGGTTTGATATCCTAATATTTATGTTGCCCACTATAGACAGAAATTCGAATGTGAATTGACTTGTTATGGATTTTTACCCTGAATAGGATAAATATATAAATAAATAAATAAACCAAAACAAACGGCGCTGGACGTTACAACTCATAACGAACACGAGCGCCGTTTTATATAAGCAAAAATATCATTGGCATTTTCTATAATATGACTAGTAATGTTTCCATGGTCAAATACGAAGTGAGAAAGTATGGAAATTATAAGAGAAATCAACCCCATCTTCTCACACTCATATATATATGCCGTGTACACAATCAGTAAAACCTGTGTTAAGAGGACAGCTAATCAGTTTTTGTCCTCTCTAAACGTGTATTTCAAGTTGTTGTAAATCGGAAATCAACCAGAAGAGAAGTCAGCTTGTTTCCCCTGCCGTCCATCACCAAGTGACTGCTTGCTTCCGACTCATTATATCTGTAATACCACTTTCCGTTACTTTAAATGTGACTATGTTCAATCAACGTTTAATGTATGAAACTAAGGAGTCTCCAAATTCGTAGTCTGCATTCATCTATTATGTCAGATACGATCATGGTCTCTGATATGATTAAACTTTATATTATTCCCCACAGCATTAAAATGGCAATATTTCTGCATCAGATTCTTACAAATTCCATCCAAATAACTGAAGATATATAAGTTGTCAAAATGGGCGCGCATATGGTGCACCAAATTACTTCACGTATACATGTATTTATTCATACAAACTGATAATTTTAAGAAAATTATTCAACAATCAGTATCGTCTAAGACCTTTATTAATTTTTTACTTTATAGTATTATAATTTATTTAGTTTTAATATTTTGTAATTATTTCTTACTTATTTTTATTTTATTCATTTTTTTTCGTATAGGAAGGTTTTGTTTTGTAAAGACTAAACCGTGTGCGAATTGAACAAGTAAAATACTGAGATATAGCAAAAATTTAAAACCTATGTTAAGGTGAAGAATAAATGAAATTCAGTAGTCTAAAAATCAAACCGAACGGCAAAGAAAATCAGCAAAAGTGACAACAAAATATAACTAAACAAAAAACATCTAAGGAGTAAACGAGAACCCCTAAAAGAGAGTGAGATAACTTGCCCGAAGAAAGTAAAAGTCGCATGCTTACTAGCAACACCCGTCACGTTACACATAAGCCCCGATCAGGTAAATAACAAGTATAGGTGTCGAATTTGATATTCAAGATGGTCGGAATAGGTCTCAACACAGAATTTCATTCAATATCATTTTGGATAACGAGATATCGTAACACGAAAAGGAAAGGTATTTGGCTTCGAAAGTGTATAGTTTATAGACTATAGGTTATCTTGATATGATAAACTGATAGCGTAGTGCGAATACTTATACTTTAAATTCTATCTGAAAGGTATGATTATTCCACGCATCAAGTATGTATCAGCGGCACGTTGCTATGATTAATACTCAGAAATTTTGCCTCAGTTCTCCTATTGCACATTGATGAAAAAGGGCCATGACAATGAGTTTGCCTCTTCAATCCGGACGTACCTCGGAATGCATATCGATTGTACGTTGAATGAGATTTTTAAAGACTGAGTCCTCGATATTGGTAAATTTCTCCTTAATTTTATACTCTTTGAGTGACACTGCGTACGGTTTGGTGATTGCGTCGTAATCGAAATATCATTGATTCGATTCCCACTGGTGTCTTATTAGTACCCTGTCTTGAAATGAAACAATAAAACTCAACTTCCAGAGTCGTAAAATTCCTTACTGGGTCTGTGAAAGTTTAATATGTGTAAATTTAGATGCCGTCACCAATTATCTCGGTGTGACACAAAGCAAACAAATATAAATGTATTCTTTGGGAACTAAACTACGCCTTTAAACTACAGGTTAATAATTGATTTATTTACAGTTTCAATTTTGGTATACATAGATTATGTCTCCTGGAGTGATTGAAATACGTATTTTCGGCAACATACTTTTTTATCGGATGAGTGGCATGACAATACAGAACAATATAGAATCTTTGATAGAGGGTAATCATTCATATGGGATCGACAAGTCATATTATCTATGCAAAGTCCTAACGGCATATTGTCCGATATGATAGGAGACAGATGATAAAGTCTATCCAATTAATTACTGTGTATGTGAGTGACGACCGATTTAATGGCAACTGAATAGCCACTGTTTCTGACATAGAATTTCTATTCCGAATTTTATGTTCCATGATTCCGAAAACGTCAACCATTTATCAGTTTTGACACAGATAGATGGACGATACTCTACGTGTGTATTTTAAGCCGTGGTTAAAAGCTCTATTCATAATGTAAACTGTCAATCAGTTGTATTTTCTATTATCGAAAATTATCGAAAATTATCGAATAATGTGTCAGACAATATGTTCGCTGGCGATTGCAATGCTTTCATTTGGTTTTATAATGAGTAGTGACCTTTTTTCTTTGGCAGTACATTCTTGTGATCTTATGAAAGTATAACTGCGTGGAATGAAGTTCGATACTGCAAACATTGTATCAAACAAATAATAAAATTAATTATTATTTTGATGTTTACAGTAATGTGGTAAAACACATTTTTTCGATTTGACTCTAGCAGTCAAAACCGGTAGGTTAATGACGGCGGGTTATTATTCTGTCCTTGCTCTTCTGATCTGACACAATAGTAAACATTGTTCTCTACTTGTAGCTGACTGCCGAGTGAAAATTGATGGCTGTGTGACTGATACATAGGCCATCTGGTGAGCATGTAAATGTGTTGTGTTTATTACAATCTCTGGCGTCGCTAGAAAAGAAACTTCCTATTCGTTGACTTATAACTTGTTAGTTTGGTAAAATCTTTTGCGCCCGGCAACCATAATTTTGCACGAGATTTGTAAATTGTACACGGTTAGGAGTGAAATGTGAATGCTGAATTCATACAAGAGAAGACATCTGACCGAGCTGTATGACACAAATCACTAAGGACACGCACATAAAACATTGTTTAAGTCAAATGAACACAGAAAACGACATTACATAAATATTAGATTGTGTTACATTTCCGATACTGATTTCGAGCTGTCAATTACAGAAACATATGTCACTCAATTAAAGTGGTTATCAGGCTTACGGACGTCCACCTTCCTACTCCCCGTAAACGCAGCACAATCCAATCTCCATATAGAGACCCGTCTTAATTTGTACACTAGATCGCCGTAGAAATTTGGGTGAAAAATTGAACTGGGTACATATTGATGAAAAATAATAAAAGAAATACAAATACGAATAAGATATGCAAGATTTACCAATTATTCTTCAAAGTTTATGATATCTACAACCATGCGTTAGAAGTTCAGTGATTTGAGAATGTTTTGCGTTAAGTCTAAAACGTTAGTGCAGGCTCTAACAAATCGAACCAATTGACAAATATAAGTACCATATGATGGGAGTCTGTGGACATCATCATTATCTTATCTAAATAAGGAAGATTAACATATGAAAATCAAAAACGTGATGTCACACGCCGGCGTCCTGATCATGGCAGTCACCAACGGTGCCACTTTGCTGATATTGTTTCCATAGCGAATACTGTCTCAATACATTGAATACTGTCACAGATTGCAAGAAATTCTAATAGATTACTAACCATGTGTCGGTTAGGTTCGAAACTCCAGAAAAGTGCATTATGATCTTCAAGGCGAATCGACCGCGATATTAAACTCAGTAATCTAACATGCGTTTACAATATCAAAATAAAAATAAAAAAGTGATCAAAGAATACTTTTCATGTTTTTATTTAATTTCAGTATACAGTATTTTTTCCGCTAGTACACATTAATATTGATATTGTTGTAAATAATTTTGATATTCAAGTCCAAGAATGCTGTTTCCTTATCGGTAGTATTGGTTTTGTTCAACTGAATTTCAAGTGGATATATGTCGGTGAGATATTTTTCAAACTCAGATGTCAACAAGATATCCAGAGGTGCCATTATCTTTGTCAGTAAGGTCGAATGTTTGAAAAAATGCATGAAGTCCCTCTCATAACTACATGTATGGAACGCCATGGCTGCTGTCTTAAGATTACAATATTAACCAAAAATACTCATTTAACAATACAATTACGTCAAAACAATATAACATTAAGCAGTTCTTATATTACTTGAAGTCAAACTAACATGCTATGAAGTCAAATAGTTACGTTACAAAGTCAATGCAGTATGTTATGAAGTCATTTTAATACAAAGCTGGTGTGGCCTAGTGGATAAGGTGATCGAAAGGTCCCGGGTTCGACTCCCGCCCTGGGCACACCGGTGTTCTGTCATTTGGATGAGACAGTAAATACCGTGGTCCCGTGTCACGGTAGGCGTGGCACTTTAAAAATCCCTCACTGCTTCGGGTGGGTCCGTTGCAAAAATTGCCGCAGATGCCGTCATCATATACGTGAGATAATCGTGGAGCAATAATTAATCAATCAGTTGACCCATTCCTATTGTTCAAATTATTCCTTAAATGAATTTCCACTGTTCATACTTTTACTTGATGATAAATTTGCCAGAGTTTTTTCTTTTTATTAGTTGATTTGAATAAAATGCCTTATAAAATTGATTACCATGTATCTTTCCGAAAAATCCTAAAAACCAAACTGTATCATATATGATACAATACATTGTGATGTCCGATGTATCATATATGATACAGTCCATAAAATACCCATTTCTTTGAATTTTAAGAAAATCTACACGATTCTATACTCAAATTGTTGTATCTAACTAAACAATTAAATATGATTTTATGATATCCTTTACTGACCTTGGACAATAGAAGGTTAAGGTGATTTATGAAAAAAAAAATGAAATTTCGACAAACTTGCCAACTGCCAAAAGAATTAATAAAGATGACATGGAAAGAAGAGTTTTAGAGAAACCTATCACTGAAGTGTTGAAGAATTTAAGAAACAAAATCTCGAGGTGAAAAGTTTGTTTACTTTCAAGGGGAACAAACCCCATCAGTTGGAGTCTACGAAGAAACAACCATGGTATAGCTTTTTGTGTGCAATATGTATGAAGTAGAATTAAAGCTTCGTTCATAGTCACATCCTGTCTTCCGACTAACATCAGCTTTATCAAAAATTGTATTAACACCGTGTGGACAGGATACTCAGTTTCATTACCTAAAATGCGTAACACAAGAATGTACTAATGGTGAAACTGAAGGAATAGTGAATCATTTTAAAGATCTAGTGGATGGCAGTCCGATTGTAGCATACTCTATAGGGACGACTGTTTGATTCTGAGGTGGGGGAGGGTGGGGGTGGGGTGGGGACTGGCACTTTCTGGAAATAAATATTCTGACCCTGAAAATAAAAAATCTGGCTTTGACTGAAATGAAAATAAATATCCTGGCTTCTAGCATGTACATATACCAGGTCATAAAAATATATAGCTGAATGTCCTATAGAAAACACGCTGATTTTTTCCAGCTCGCCCGATTGTTCCCATTATTATTTATATTCATGTATTGTATACATGTGTAGCTCCATGGTGACTTCTGCCACATAACTGAGCCAGTAACTCCTCTTTTTTCTTCCAATACTATAATGTGTAGTAGTTTAACTGTATAACACACATTTCAGCGGAATTTTTAACACTGGACAAACAATGCTATTCAGTATATTCAACAAAACTAAATAGAATTGTTGCTTTTTAAAAGTATATTCGCATGTCCATTTTGAGAGGCAGACACAGAACGGCTCTACCATCTGCTCTCTGAGACAAAGCCGCCTATATCCAATTCCTCCCCGACGTCCTTTCGTGTTGTTAGCCCCTCATTTATATGACAGACACACCGATATTTTAACGTTAAAACGAGTGGCAAAAAGTAATCTTAATTGAATTTGCGTCATTTTCACCTGAGCATATATGCAAAGTCGATGTTTAAATTAAGTCATGTGCATTTCAAAATTTATGGTGGCCATATTTGTTGACAGTATTTTATCCTTTTAAGTTATAAATCATAAGTCATTTAAGTCATATAAATCAGTGTAAAAGGACAATAATTTTAACACATTTATTCAAATGTAAAATAAAAAGAAACATAACTTTAAAATGAAAACAAAATTAAAACCAACAAAACTGTATCTTCACTTAACATACATGATAACAAAAGTAAAAAGAATCCCAAGTGGGCCTATATTGTTCACCTGAGACATAGAAAACATTGCACAATGACATTGAACAATGCTTGTAGATGGCCAAAAGTCTAGTTTTATTAAAACATGTCCCTCAGTCTGTTAAAAGAAATAACGTCATCATGATATAAAAACAACTTGGAGTGAACTTATGTCAATGAAATTCATACAATATATTCCTGGTGGCAAGAAACTTATGCTAAAGCCACTCAAAGAAAACATGGTTTATTCGATTTATTCGATTACATATTTATTTCTCCCAAAAAATAAATAAATAAAATAAAATCATAAATAAAGAACATATTATAAAATAAATAAAAAAAAATTAATAATAATAGAAAAATGATAATAATTCAAAGACTAAGTAGGCAATAACATTTGATAAATGTCACTTGAAAACAATTATCAAGTGTACACTATTCAAATGAGCAGGACAATATATTAAGATCTTAGCCAGAGTAATTTAAGAAATACTAGTGTACCTTCCTTTAATGCAGATAAAGATTACTCTGATTCAATTAACACATTATTAATAAAACAAAACCCTGTGATTTATATCACAATAACCTAAGGTCTAAGAATTTATCAAACCAGATCTGTTATTTTTTGTCAAAAGATTTTTGCCTGTGTTCTATACCACAAACATTGTCTCAGACTCCAAACGCCATTGACTGAGGAGGTGTTATCTAGGGGTTTAGTAAATCAGTATTGATCAAAATCAAATTACATGTATCTGTACCCTTAATTAAGCTCACAATAAAGAAGACTCAAATAAAGTTAATATTTATTAAACAATTTTACAAATTTAATGGTAGCGTGTAGCTTTATTCCTCCAGTGTGGTCAGCTATCACCCATCAGTGCATGTGTCGGCTATTGGATTCCCATCAGGCTTCAGTGGGAATCTAGGTGACACTTACACAGAACTTACTTATTAACCCCGAAATTACACCCATACACTAAGAATAAGAATACTAAATAACACCAACAACTAACTATTTATAGCAATGTTAATTTAATTACATACAATATTTAAATGTACATTGCATAATATTAGTAATCAAAACATAATAAAATACATATAGATATAATTCATTATGATTATGTAGTTTAAGATTTCAAATAGGTATTTTAAAAATATTCCATTTTTCTTCAAATTTTTGCACATTCCAATTTCTTATAAATATATATTTATCAGTAATATGGTAATCATATATACATCTTTTAAGAGCATTGATAGAGACTGTACATTTATAAAATATTTGGTGAGAAGAATTATAAGGTTTATCATATCAAGACTTTTATCAGTTCTTAGTATACCAAATATGATATTTTCATTTGATAAGGAAATATGAAAACTTGTATATATATATATAAATCTAATTTTCAAGTTTTATTCCAAATATGTTTAAGCGGTATACAATTTGTAAATAGATGCAAAAATTTTCTTCTGTTGTTTTGCAAATATTACATAGAGGCGAATCTTTTATATGTATCAGATTTAGAAACTTGCTGCGAAGATTCTGTATGTTAGTTTCAACTGAAACCATCTTAAGCGGGTATCCTCGCTAATATTGAAAAGCTAGGTGTGAGTCAATTTCCAGTCAATTGTTTTCATTAATTTCATGCTTTAATTTATTTTAAAAACTTTTAATGAAATTGTCATACATTGGTTTACAGCCTTAATTAGAAGAGAAAATTATCTTTAGAAATGTTGGAATGACTGGTTGTTGCTGATTTCATTTATAACTTTAAAACATGGCCATGTGGTAAAAATAGAAAGCTTATAGCCAAGGTATGTAGTAAAAGGAATACTAATCGAGAAAGAATTCTGTATATCTAGAAAAAGGATTAAATTTTGTTTTTTAGTAAGCAGATCTTGAACATACAAAAATCCTTTCTCATACAAGCTTGGAAAATCCAGTGATTTTTATTGACATTTAAATCTATATACCATGGGAAAATATGCATAGACGAAAAAGTTTGCATTCATTAGGGTCACGTGTTCGTGCGTCATGGATATGTTTTTCATCGCTTGTCGTTGTTTATTGTTTCAGTTTTTATGTCCGAAATGCTGAATTTTCCGATAACGGGCTTGCGACCTCTCGGGGTTCCTGGAACCCGACATGTATGTATTGCCATTATGTCCAAAGTATTGACGGTTAAATTTGCTTTTTTCTTCAAGACATTACAGAATTCGACTCTCAAGTTTTCATTTGGTCACTCTCTTCAATTCATTATTTAATGTTATTTTTCTGAGAGTACTGTTGGTTGTAATTCGCGAGAGATAAAGCCGACTGCACAAGATTTCCATAATCACCAATGCGGTCTGTTAAACGGCGTATTTCTTTTACCCGAGCTACTATTTTTCCCGCAGTGCATCTAGATCTAGATTGAGGTCATCAAATTTTTCTGAATTTACGTTTGCTTTTTTAGCACATTCTATTTTTGTATTGGTAATTTCTTTATGGTATTTATCTATTCTGTTTTCATTTCTGCTTTAATCTCCTTTTTAAGACACGTGATACAACATCGCTCTTGATATCGCTTTTCATTTTTTTCTATCGTTTCCTTCACGGTTTGTTTTACATTTTCGTCAACATCTTTTGTGTGCACCATTTCTTTTATACATGTTTTGATTTCATCTAATATGAACTATCGTGGATGGATTTAAGTTCGTCAGATATTGTGTCAACTGTGATGTCATAGCTACTGGTACGTTGTTTTTTATTTGCTGGCTTGTTTGAAATTGTCGCATTTTTCACAGACAGCAGCACTGGTTTAAGATTTAAATGCATTAGTTTTTTCCTTTCATCTTTTGTTTCGTACTTTCATTGATGTTTTTAACATTTGTTGGATCCCCTGACACTGGATTTGTTCCTTTCTTACTAGCCATTCAGCTCAATTGTTTGGGATACGTGTTTAGGTTTTTGGCGCAATGAACTGTTGTCAAAACCTCTTTCTTCACAATTTATCGGGTAAATCCCATCAACATATACAACAAACACAAAAATGATGATGAAAATTGGATCGCTGTTTTTCCTTATTCAACAGTGAATATGCACATATAAATCCGCACTAAAGGTCAATTGTTGCGTAGATATTTTACACGTGTGGTTTGTATGCACAATATTTAACATTCCTTTACCACAGTAGGTAGACATGTATGCAAAGAAACTCCTTTCACCGACTGCCACCATCAGCAACTGCAACTGCGCCGCTCCAACTTTTGCCACCAGTTGTTACCACGTACTTATATAATTCCGCTATTATTTCTACTTCCGTCAGGAAGGAACAGAGCGGCAATAGATGAATACCCATTTGAAATTCTTAGATAATACAATAAAAAGCACGTTACTAAGAACAAATTGTAGCTCGCTACTGACTAAGCTACACAAGCTAGACCTTAGCACGCTACTGACTGAGTTACACCTGTTCCACGTTAGCACGCTACCGACTGAGATACCCAAACTACACCTTAGCACACTACCGACTGAGCTACACCAACTCCACCTTAGCATGCTATCGACTGAGCTACACCAGCTCCACCCTAGCACGCTACCGGCTGAGCTACACCAGCTCCACCTAAGCACGCTACTGACTGAGTTACACCAGTTCCACTTTAGCACGCTACCGACCGAGCTACACCAGCTCCACTTCAGCACGCTACCGACCGAGCTACACCAGCTCCACCTTAGCACGCTACCGACTGTGCTATACCAGCTCCACATTAGCACGGTACCTACTGGGCTACACCAGCTTCATCTTACCATGCTACCGACTAAGTCACACCAGCTCCACATTAGCACGCGCACGCTACCTACTGAGCTACACCAGCTCCACATTAACACGCTGCCGACGGAGCCACATCAATTCTACCATAACGCGTTACCGCCTAAGCTTCACTAGCTCCAGCTTAGCACACTACCGAGCTACACCAGCTCAACCATACAGTTAGGTACAGTCCTAACCTTACATAAAGTGCACTTCAAGTTAACTTTATGACTGCTTTTCAAGTTTACTTGGCGACAACAGAGTAAACTTGGAATCAAGTTTAGTAGCAAACTTTATTCCAGGTCTAGTACAAAACTTGATTCCAAGTTTACTCGAAGTGCACTTCAAGTTTAGTTTACTTTCTATATACATGCACATTTTCTATATTTTTATATTAAAACAATTTTTATGTAAAATATGCAATTGTACATAATAAGACCAGAGACCTATAATACATAGACAGTCAAGTCAGCGCGTTTGTAATGTGACGTCATACCGATGTTTCAACGCGCATTTTTTTCGGTTAGAAGTGCATGGATTACTTCCTGTTTACAGTATTAACGGCCAGGGAGGCTTTCGCTTAATTTTGATTCTTCAAATGATGCAAGATGAAATTTTTTTTCCATATAAATTTGCATTTGCTTGAAGTCCTCGACAAGCATCTTAAGATAAAAAATAATTAGAGTAAACGATGCATATCGTAACATTTTGTTGTTCACTTTACATAAAATCGCTAGTGGACCACTTCATCATGAATCATTCATGTCATGTTAAATAGAAGAAAAACAGAAAACATCTGACAAAGCTGCATGACACAAATCACCAAGGACATGCATACACACAAAAGAAAAAAAAAAATACAAAAAATAAATAGTTTACGGGGTAATATCTAAATAGGGAGAGCTGGATATCTACACATATACTATTAAAGTGACAACGATAAAAAGATGTTAGATCATATATCATGTAGGCTGTACGGGAATAAAACATAGATAAAAAGTGTTGTTAGATCTATTTGTTAATGTATTTTGATTCTCATATATTTTGTCATAAAAAGTATAAAATGAAAAAAATCCCAATAGATCTAACAAAAGATGTAAGTTTGATATTGGTTGACTTTCTATTTTTAGCTAAGAATTAGGCAAAGCACAATTTATTTACAAATCATACATATGAGAGGTAACAATTATAAACATTAAAAGTGACTGTCAGTTAAAATTCAGTTATTTATTTATGTTTATGTATAACGATGAATAAACTACATGTATGAGAATAAAAAAGATCAAATCAAATTATGCATGACTTCATATGTGTAGGTTTTATAATATTTCAGTCATTTTTTTCACTTTTACTAGTTCTGTTATTTTATCATTAGGTTCTGAGTGAATCTGTCCATAATATTATAAAAGCCTATAGACCAGCAGCCAGAGGATCAAGAGCCGGCCAACATACATGGAAAGAGGCAGTTAAAACAACACCAGGGATGAAGACAGCTGACAGGATGAAATTGTTCAGTAACTCCTCTTTTTTCTATCAGCAAGACAACTTTTAATGGCATGATTATGACAGGTATAAAGTTAGTTTAACTGTAAAATTATAAGGTCCCTATATATCACTTAATAATTAATCCCTCCCCCTCCCTGCGTTTCGTGAAAGCGTTGGGACATTAAATCTCATTCATCTGTCCATCCGTCTGTCACAAAAACTTTAACCTTGATCATAACTTTTTAACCGTAAGATGGGGGACCACAATTCTCTGAATTTGTTTGTTAAACTTTTCTTTGATTTCTCATTTGTTATGGCATCCTTTACTTAGTTGTATTTGTTTTATATTTTGTAGTCAAGTCCGTGACTGAAGCTACTAAGATTTTACTGGAAAAGGGTGTTCAGTATGTTCATACTAAAACATTTGTCATGATCCAATCGAAGAAGCATTTGGCAGACACAGAATGATGAGAAGAAGGTCCTACAATATGATATTATACATATTTGGGTGAGAATATTTCTACAAAATACTTTTATTCTATTTCAATATCTCTAAATAAATTGTGTTTTAAGCAGTAGCTGCAGTTTCAAGACCTGAAAAACTGTAAAGTAATGGCCAGCACTTGCATGTAATCTTAAAAAATCCCAAATAGAAAATTAGGGTGAGCAATGTAGGCATATTCGGGCAATTATATAAATTTATATAAATTATTAATGTTATATATATATATATATATATATATATATATATATATATATATATATATATATATATATATATATATACACACACATATATATGTGTGTGTGTGTGTATGTGTGTGTGTGTGTGTGTGTGTGTGTGTGTGTGTGTGTGTGTGTGTATTTCCCTTTTGTTTATTATATAGACACCAAAAGAACAATCTTTACTGCAAGGGGACTATCCAGAAAGAAATAACAATGATAGGAAACATCAAAAACTGATTGTTATAAACATGATTAGGCGAAATAAAAAATATGCATGTTTCCTGTAACATGCTGAAAAAGTTAGGGTCAGTAGGTCGAATCTGTTTTTTTTTTTTTTTTTGTTAGCTATATTATTACTGAATCAGTGTTGGATGGCAAAGTTATGCATTTAGACCTTTCACAAGTGATCAATACTTTCTTAGTCCAAACAATTATCCCCTGGTTATGAAACACTACCCGGTACCTTTTAACAAAAACTCAAATATTGGTATAATTTTCTATTGAAAGTTAAATTAAAAAGTTTAGATTGGGGACCAGAAATTAGGGTCGTTAGGGTTACAGGAAACATAAAAATATTTTTTTTCTTTTGGCCTTCTGAGTAACAGTAATGAGTATATTATCAATGTTGCTTTAAATATAAATATATATCCTGTCTTTACATATTTCTATCTGAAGCTAAAGTGGCTCTTTAACCTTTTCATGTTTACAAGTCTTTGTTTTAAATCTGAACCTTTGAATTTCTTATCTACAAAAACCTTTCATTCTAGTCTTGATGTATGTAAGAATTATGTCCTCATATGCGCTTTCCTTTATTTCTCCAAGATCTAGATCGTGTAAAACATTTTCATAAATTTTTGATAAATTATCATCCAGATAAATCTCAGACAACAATGTTTTATAACAGACACTTTCAACAATTGAACCTTTTTGAGTGAGGTACTGTTGTAAAATACACCCAAGTGTTGTGAAAAAGGGAATCATGGGTGGTTGGGTGGTAAAACAGAAACTAAACCACCTTTTTGCTTTACAGCAATCATTTTGGATGCACTCACATCCTCCTCTCTCCCAATGAGACAGGTCATTATATATAACTCTAGGAGACTTGATTTCAAATGAGAATCACTCAAAGACATGTCCCTCTTTTTTATCCTATTCAATACAAAGCCTGCTTTATAAAGGATGACATCCTTGTCACTGTCAGAAATGTTCACAGTTTGATCTACATTTGATTCAGTGGATTTACTAGCCAAATTCATACAAAGAAGATTCTGCATAATATTTCTGGTTAATGTTGCAAGCAATTGAGGTTGAAGTTTGTTGGTGATTTTGAAACAAGGGCCTGCTGGTACAAACACCATGAGGCTTCTCTTGATTTTTTGGCAGAAGTGCAGATTTTCAGACAGCTATCTAACCATTCAATGTCATTTAGGATTTCTGAATTTTTTTATAGTCAATTTTAAATATGTTTCCTTGCTATTTGTTTATGTAAGCAATAGATGTACATGTATTTTATATAATTTTGCGAAACTGAATACACATGTATCATGTTGATTGTTCAAGACAATTACTTTTAGTCTGTTCTTGAATTTAAATAAAAGCAGACTGTACGTTATTGCATAACTGATATAGTTATGTCAATTAAAGTTAATTGATACCTTTATCACAAACATTGCAAGAGAATGCTTCATGGACTGAGGTATCAGTACAGATTCACGTAGCTTATGTCATGATCAACTTATTTCTTCAATGTTCAATAGCTTAATTTTCTGAAAAATGATTATAAATATCATAGCAGATTCTAGATAAAATTTTCATGTTGAAACTTCAAAATTCATTCATAAATTTACGTGTAATTTGGTTTATCAAAGTTATGTATACTATTTCACGAATGTATTTAGGCGTATATATTTCTCCATTTAGAAGCAAGAATGTTTTATGTATTTCTTAATGACCTATCGTATCATGAGAGGCTTAAATTACGCTTACTGGTGTTAGTGAAAGTTTGAGTGAATCTATTTCTTGATCCTGATTAAGGGAATTTTCAAGCATCTCAAGGTCTAAGTTTTAAAAAAAATGAGTTGTGATATTAAATGTTGCAGTTCTCTTATTGTTCAATGTGTTGTTATATTTATCCTTTGTCTTACTAAACCCTCTTTCCTTTTATCTTTACATTTCTTTTTGTTTTTTCTTGATATGTTTAAACAATATATCATAGGCTTTGATATTTAGTACTTTAAATATACATGTATGTTATATTTTCTCTTGTTGCATTTTGTATGTGGATATATATATATATATATATATATATAAGCACAAAAAAGGAAATTGTAACAACATTCACTATTCATAAGTATCGGATCAACCTAAATGAAGGTTAATGCAAATCGCTCGAGAAAAAGGGGTCAATATAAAAGCACAGGTAAGCGATAACGATACTAAAACAATTAAAAAATTGCCAAATTTTCGAAGCAATCTGCTTCTTCTTCAGGACACACACACACACTCACACAAATATAAAGACACGAAAAGAAAGATAGAAAATATATACAAAGCACTAGTCTAATAAAAACTGGTTTCTTCAATTGGCTACATATTGAGCGTTTCTCTATGCGCTATCTAATAGGAATTGAGCCAAACACAAGCCGACAGCTTGCTTACAGGTCAAGTGACGCCCCCTAAAATGTATTTGCATTGACCTACTGAAGGTAATTAGACTAGGTGATAAGAAGTTATAGATGGAAGGACAAAGAAAATAAATAACAGAAATAAATGGGAGTGAAAAACAAATAAGTGATAAAATAAGTAAGTATAAAAAAAAAAAAAAAAAAAAAAAACAAAAAACAAAAACAAAAACAAAACAAAAAAACAAAAACAAAAAACTGTCAAGACAAGTGGTAATATTGGATGGCGAGTTACATGACAAGTATAAAGACACGGATTCCTATCGTCTGTCCATACCAAACCCTACCCAAAAATGGGCATCTCCACAAAAGATACGGTGTTTGGGACAAACAGACGCAGACTGCTCTATTTCATAATATGGGATGCTGGTGTCAATACTTCTTGTTCATCAAAAGGACATCTGACACTTTGTTTAGACCGCTTGGTTCTATAGTGTGAAGCCTATGTTGCCAAAAGCCCTCTTTCGCCACTCGGTCATCTACTGTCCACATCGCACTATATGGTCAATGGCCAAGTATTAAAGATCATGTAGTCAGATCAAGGCTTGACAATCCACGACCAATTGGTTCGTTCACAACATGCAATGACAAACGCTGCAAGCTGTGCCCCCACTCAGACACTACATCCACCTTCAAAAGTTCTGTAACCGGTAAGGAGTACAAGATTTTGGATAAACTCTCCTGTAAATCCAAAACTGTGGTTTACCTTATCACATGCAAGGTGTGTAAAAAACAGTACATGTATGTTGGGGAAACAGAAGATGCTTTGAACATGCGAGTGAACAACCATAGGTCGTCCATCAAAACCAAGAAAATGCATCTGCCAGTAGCCAAGCATTTTAACATGGACAACCATTCTTGGGAGGACATGATTGTTGTGGCCATTGACCATAGTGCGATGTGGACAGTAGATGACCGAGTGGCGAAAGAGGGCTTTTGGCAACATAGGCTTCACACTATAGAACCAAGCGGTCTAACCAAAGTGTCAGATGTCCTTTTGATGAACAAGAAGTATTGACACCAGCATCCTATATTTTGAAATAGAGCAGTCTGCGCCTGTTTGTCCCAAACACCGTATCTTTTGTGGAGATGCCCATTTTTGGGTAGGGTTTGGTATGGACAGACGATAGGAATCCGTGTCTTTATACTTGTCATGTAACTCGCCATCCAATATTACCACTTGTCTTGACAGTTTTTTTTTTTTTTGTTTTTTTTTTATACTAACTTATTTTATCACTTATTTGTTTTTCACTCCCATTTATTTCTGTTATTTATTTTCTTTGTCCTTCCATCTATAACTTCTTATCACCTAATCTAATTACCTTCAGTAGGTCAATGCAAATACATTTTAGGGGGCGCCACTTGACCTGTAAGCAAGCTGTCGGCTTGTGTTTGGCTCAATTCCTATTAGATAGCGCATAGAGAAAGGCTCAATATGTAGCCAATTGAAGAAACCAGTTTTTATTAGACTAGTGCTTTGTATATATTTTCTATCTTTCTTTTCGTGTCTTTATATTTGTGTGAGTGTGTGTGTGTGTCCTGAAGAAGAAGCAGATTGCTTCGAAAATTTGGCAATTTTTTAAATTGTCTTAGTATCGTTATCGCTTACCTGTGCTTTTATATATATATATATATATATATATATATATATATATATATATATATATATATATATATATATATATATATATATAACATGATTATGAGATATAAAGTTATAAACTTAAAACTTGATAAGAATATATGATTTATTATTGTTGTGAATGTATAATATAAATACAACTACCACAAAAGATAACTCAAAGTAAATGTATAGTCAATTTCATATATTAGAGATCTTTGTCTCAAGTTCTGTATCGAAAAATGTCAGTGTTAGGCACTGTCTGTGGCGGATTTCTGCTCGAACTTAAACAATGCAACTTTTCACTCAAGAAAACGATCCTCAGGTCAATACAAACCGTGAATGGTTCACATTTTCTGCAAAGCCTGCTGTCATATCGATGTTGTGTATGCACTAGTAATAATGAAATACACAGGTATACACCACGCCCTCAGCGATGTTTACATCATCGTTTAAATCCATTATCCATAAAAATCACACTGTCAGTGTCAGACATTGTCGCTGATTTTAGCTCGAA
Source organism: Pteria penguin (assembly GCA_035048485.1). Classification (NCBI taxonomy): domain Eukaryota; kingdom Metazoa; phylum Mollusca; class Bivalvia; order Pterioida; family Pteriidae; genus Pteria; species Pteria penguin. The sequence continues at coordinate 40,712,836 of CM068581.1, forward strand.
CGTCGACAATTCAACTTTTCACTAAACAAAACGATCCTAAGATCAACACAAACCGTTGATGCTTCAGATTTTCATTTTCAGCAGAAACTAGCTATCACATCGATGTTGTGTATGCATTGGACCACTGGTAATAATAAAATGCACATGTATGATGTATGCACCATGCCCACAACATTGTTTTCACCTCGTTTAAATCCACTTTGTTGTATGTACTGGTTATAATAAATGCACGATGTTGTGTATGTATCATGCATGATGTACGTGTCGTATGCAGGTCACGCCCACAGCATTGTTTGCACCTCGTTTAAATCCATTTGAAATAACCATTATCCAATAAATCAAACGAAGGTTGGAGGTTTACATTTGAAAAAACTAAAAACATGTTACATACCATGATTATGATACGACCGGAAGTAACTTATGCACTTCGCAACGCCATCTGGCGGATGCTTAACATTTTCAAAAAAACGCGCTGACTTGACTGTCTATGTATTATAGGTCTCTGATAAGACAATTATTTCTATCGTGTTATATGAAACTGAATAATTGTAATAAACACACGTGAAAAGTAAACTTGGTGTCACGTGATAGTAAACTTGAAAACGGAATTACTTTAAAGTAAACTTGATATCAAGTGCACTTGACTAAAATTTATGACTTGTTTTCAGGACGAAAAACTAAACTTGAAGTGCACTTGTGAAGTGCACTTGAATGTAAGGTTAGGACTGCACCCAACTGTAGTACACTACCGACTGAGCTACTTCAGCTCCACCTTAGCACTCTACCGACTGAGTTACACCAGATCCAACTTAGCACGATACCGACTGAGCTACACGAGATCCGCCTTAGCACTCTGCTGATTAAGCTACACTAGCTCCACCTTAACACACTGCCGAGCTACACCAGCTCCACTTTAGTACAGTACCGACTGAGCTATTTCAGCTCCACCAAAGCACAATACCAACTAAGCTACACCAACTACACGAACTCCACCTTAGTACACTACCGTCTGAGCTATTTCAGCTCCATCTTAGTACACTACCGACTGAGCTACTTCAGTTCCACCTTAGCACGCTACTGATTGAGCTTCATCAGCTCCACCTTAGTACACTACCGACTGAGCTCCACCTAAGTACACTACCGACTGAGCTACGCCAGCTCCATCTTAGTACGCTACTGACTGAGTTCATATTACTTTAAACATTATTAGCATTTCAATCCAAATTTAACACTTATTTTTCGCATAAGACATTAGGAAATTCCTAAGGAAAAGTGCAAGAAAAAAGAAAATTGCAAAATAGGCTAAAGCACTATTTTAACAAAAAAAAAAAAAAAAGAAATAAATAAACTAATAATAAATATTTCGAAATTAATGTGAAGTAGATAATGGAATAGCTTTTGGTACAAACACTGTAAAACCTATTTTTTTTTATAAATATTATTATTTTTACAATTTTTGGTCGTACAGATACTAGTTTTCATGTGTTGTTGTACTTTCTCGTTTCCAATGAAAATGAAAACACATGTAAGGCTTAAGAAATTGAGCTTGTAGATAGCCATGATGAAAAAGGAGGAAATAGGAGCTTGCCAAAATCATATGTGTTATTGACAAGTAAGCACAACGTCCTGCATACAGATCGTGAACACTTTGATCACTAAATATCTATAGAACAAAACGATTCTAATGGCGTCATAGGTTGGATCTGATTTTCGTTAAAACAGAAGCGATAGTATTTCATAGTTATTGATAACTGCACCACCCATTCACCATCGTTATACTGGCTCCACCAATGTAAACCATATACGGCTTTACATTCATACATTGGTGGAGCCAGTATAACGATGGTTATCTGCCATTGAGTATTGACGTTAGATGAACAATAGCAGTACGATAATAAGCTATACACTCATGACACTATGCCCCTGGTTTAAGTCGTGTTATACATTCTACAAGGTGTTGCAAATACGTTGGATTTTTACCTCACGAAACAAAGACTCGACTGCCAACATGCTGATGATGTCGATTACCTATCACTTACACTGCAGGATGCTGACGACGACATCTTGGATGATGATAACATTTCATTCACTCAATTAAACAAACATAGCCTATACAAGTTATTTTACCAGCATGAAGACGTCTTTATCATATTCAACGAACAAGGCGATTATACGTAGGTAGCATTCATGAACTTTCAAAAGGAGTGAGATCAGTTTTTAGTCTATATATTGATGCAAAATTCAAGTTGCTCCCAAGTCAAACGTGTGTGTTGCAATTATTATTCGAATTCATATGTATGATGACTATAAAATATGTCGCTAGCTTAAAAAGATAAACGTGCACATGGTGTATTCTATTATTCATCTGCGGCCTGAAATTCTATTTGAAATGTGGTTTTGTACTTTTAGTTTTGAAAAAATTATCAACACCGAACGGTGGGTTAATGAATGTGATGAGGTTAAGAGGAATTTGATTAAGAATTTATTGATTTCCATTTGAATACGATTTTTTCTAATTATCTCAACCTTGTCCTGAACCTGGCAGTCGGGACTAGAAGGTTTGCCTTGCAATAAGACGAACAGAGCAACGTTGGTACATACTGATGCCACTTAATGTTTTTTATCATGTAATAAAATAATCAAACGTCTTATAAATAGACAATATGATATTGAGATCATCAAAAAGACTATAGGTCTTGTATTTGGCCCCTCTACAGCCTTATGCAGACTTTTACTTGAACGTTGCACACTGACTAACAGGGCGGTGGGGACTATATGAAGGGCCTTGTCCAAACCTCTTTCAGAGGAGACATGGTCCTGAACCTCGTCCCCTCATGACTGTTAGTCGGGACTCCTACAGATCTAGGGTCTTAGCTCGCTTTCAGACTGGCAGAGCACGGTTTATCATGTTGATGTCGCATATATTTTTATACCATTATGTATTTTACAATACCTTACGTGTTTATATTTTATGACCTCTCAATATGCGATACCTGTTGACCCTTGTTCTTTACTTGGAGGATTATTTATAAATTTTTAAATGTACGTCCTTTGATTGTTCTGCTGTTACGGTGAGTGGGAAGGTGGGCCCGTAAACCGGTTAACCACACCATTTGTTTGGCTTTTGTCAAATTAAATGACCGTCCTTAGTCGGTATCGTAATTGCACTACAATCAAATATTTTTGTAATGTGATATATGTTCTAGTATATTATTTATATTCAGGTATTGTATAGCTCTATGGTGACTTCTGCCACATAACTGAGCCAGTTATTCCTCTTTTTTCTTTTAAATATTTATATATATAATCCATGATAATATCGTGATAATGACTTCTGAAGCTGAGTAACCCATTGATCCTACTTCTTTATATGTAGGAAAATTTGTAAATTCATGTTCGTGTGTTTTTATTGTACTGTTGTGTGGTAAGTGGGAAGGTCGGTCCGTAAGGCGGAAAGTCGTTATGATTTCTAGCTATTCTGCTTCTTCCTATTTACTTTCCCTGTATGTGGCGTGTTTTCTCTTAAAGCTGAGTCAGATGTCTTCTTCCGTTATTAATATTGACAAATAATCCTCATAATGTCATCAAATGCATCGATTGTTTAATGTACAATTTCTTTCCCGTCGTAAGTTACACAAGCGATGTGGTTACATCACTTTATTTTAAGATATGCCCAAGTAAAAGAAACTGACACTGTGTTCTGTTTATTTCCTTTCAGTGATTGATTGATGACTTGATTATGGTTTTACGCCTCTCCACGAATATCTCGAGCACATAATAACGGCATTTGGTAGATGCATTGCATGGAAATTTACATATTTGTAAGACTCACCCAAAGCAGTGACAGATCTTTTACGTGCTACTCCTACCGTGACATGGGACCTCGAATATTATTGTCATCCGAAAACAGGACTTCCCTGGCGGGAATCTTTTCAGTCACGAGCACCTCATCTACAAAGCCACACCGGCTTTATCCTTTCTGTGATTGGCCGGTATCTCGGGGTTGGCATGAGGCAAAACATCGAGTTCCCGTGTCATGGTATAGGCGTGACAACTAAGTACCAAACAAGAAGGACACATAATAAAAGGTAAACAAATGATAAAATGTAAAGATAACTAAAACATATATTACAGACAATGGAATAAGTCATTATGCCATCGCTGTGTCATAAAACTGGAAACCAATCATTTGATATCTCAATTACCGCATCATTCAATCATAAACAGTGCAAGAAAGATAACTCCTAGTTTTTATATGATATATGAACGGATTTCAATATACATGTATAATTATTCATTATATTAACATGAATAATCTTTCCCTTTTTCCCTTTTTATATTTCTGTCATCAAAACGGAATAAGATCAGTATAAATAATGGTAAGAGTACGAAGGTTCCTGGAGCTGTGTACCCTTGGTTATAATAAATATAGAACATATATACCTTACAATTTAGTGCACCATATGCGGATTTCGACAATTTTGATCTCTTCAGTAATGCTCAGAAATTCTCAAAATATATAAATATTTGAAGAGCAGTGTTGAAACCAAACTGACAAAAAAGTGAACCAAAGAATCTATCTAAGGACAGAGCTATGCACGAGGGAGATACTCATTAGTTTTAGATTAACTTAATTTGATGACTGAAAATTGGAAGTATATATTTCATGTCAGTACAAAAGCACTAAAACTAGATTTAAACTTTGCGTGACGTAAAAAAGAAACAAGCAAGAAAATGAATTTAAATTTAAGTCTGGATATTCACTTTTATTTAAAACTTGGCATATACATGTATTAAAATTGTACGAAGTGAAATATGCAAATAATATATAATAATGCAGCAAGATCGCGCCTGTGCACTTAAAATATAACCAAATGCAATGAAAGATCATCGTTGGATTGTAACAGATTTAGTGGACAGTCATGCTCTCAAACAAAATGTTTACCAAAGACAAAATTGACTAAAGTCAACATGAATCACGTTCAGTATAAAATCTCAATTTCAAACTGTAGAACTCTTACGCCGAATGAGAGTCTTGTTCGCTCTTCGCTGAAGTGTTGAATGAGGCGGTCTTGTAGCCCTAAAACCATCATTGAGGTCGTCAAAATAGTAACGGGGAAGGGTGAGGGTACACTATTGTATTCCTTTGGTGTTGGCATTCAATGTGCAAAGTAAAAGGAATTTCTAAATTGAATTAAAATTCGGAAGGACTATGCCTACGATAAACGGACAGACGCTGTAACACCAGGGAAAGATAGATTCTGATATAATGAAGGGACGCATTTATCTGGGAGGCTCTAACTTCCAATTAACCTGACGCTTACTTTCATGTAAAACTAACAACAACATCAACTTACTATGCATCTAGATTAGAAAATATAACACAAGGCTGAGCAATATTTATACAGATAAATCAATAAATAAAGAAATCAAAATAGTAATTATTGCCTTTGATCGAGATTGGCCAAGGTTCATGTTTGACCAGTAGTATCGCACTGAACATAAATTCTTGGCGTACTGGTTCGATTCCAGCGTAGTGGTATAGCGTAGGCTAGAGAGTAAACAACGAAGAAGTGCAGAAGGGTTAACCATATCTCGTAGTCCATGAAATAAGAAGACAATATCGTGTATAGCGTTATATTCAGGCAAATGGGAACCCAATGAAATCGAGATGAAACCAGGTGAGGTGCCTGGAGGGCGTTGTCTGGTTGCATGTAACACCCGTCGCAATCGTCTTGCAACAACTTTTCAAGTCGAGTAGGTAAATACATAAATAAAAACATGAACACTAAGTCGGATTATCCCATACACGGTATGGAATGCTGTTGAATTGAAACTGCGGTGTCAGAAGTGCACGTGGACAAATGTCTGTAGATATACATATGTCAAATCAAGTACAGTCAAAACGTTAAGATGGTTAGTTTGTATGGTCAGATCCCAAAAGATCGATTTACATTCTTGAAAGGGGGATCTCAAATTGCTCCAGATCCCTATATCGGCCATATATAATTTCCTCAGTGACAATTTCAAACGTTCCTCAATATATCCCTGTGAGATCGTCTCAGGACAATATCTTCGTATTCACAGCATGCCCTGGCATACCGTTTAAGTAGTGAAATGAGGACGCCATATGCGGGAGAGGATGTTATGTTCCTACTCAGGAATGCTGGTAATATTGAAATTGAAATCGTCACCTTTGTCATGAAGAGGCGTAAGAGATGTTACTAATGAACAATCGAGTATATCGAGGTATAAAGCAGAAGATGCGCTTCCAGTAGTATCATTTATCTTTGTATATATGATGTTAAAGTGATCTTTAAATAAAGGGTTGTTAATCGACAAACGTCACCGATGTATCTGTATATAAAGTTGAACCGTGATGCTAATTGTTTATTGCCTTTGAAGAGCAGAGACTGTATGAAATATGCTTCGTATAAGTACAAAAAAGCCCAACGTCTGGTATATTCTTCACATAAGTGCATAATAATATCAGAATTTTGACGCATGTAAATGACTTCTATATTTTGGGTCTTTACTTAAAAGATCTCTAAGGTTTTTTTTAATTACGAACAATATGGAGATCTCTTGTCAAATAATGACCACATGGATTATATTTACACTCAGACGAGGAGCATGAAGATTGTATAGGTCATGAAAGTTGTTCAGATCTACACTTTTCACATTTTGTTGATAAATAAAGACTAGACCAGACTAGGTTTTCTATTTTAGCTTTATAAAAGTATAGTTACTGTAAAGTTTCACTGATATGTAACATGCATCTGCCCTATTCTGTAATGGCTAGATGTGACGTTATACTTGTTCATATAATATATTTCTTCTTTCATATTTTTGATAGCAAAATATTATTCTATAAACGTTTCGTGTGTAATAAATTTTTATGAACTTTGTTGATCCTTGTTGTCTATATGGAGGTTTATTTATAAATTTTTAAAAGTCCTTTGATTGTGCTGCTTTTGCGGTGAGTGGGAAAGTGAACGCCTGTTAACCACACCAAATGAGTAACGTTCGTTACTTCAGTTGACCGTCCTACGTCGGTATCGTAACCACAACACAATCGATTATTTCTGTAATGTTTTTCAGTGTATATTCTACTATTATCATGTTTTGTGTGCATGTCCTTGGTGATTTGTATCATACAGCTTTGTCAGATGCCTTCTGTTTTGTCTTATACAATTTAAAAAAAGTGATACATCATTAACTGGTGTCACATGCCTATGGCACTAACAACAATGTACTTTATTGCACTTATCTATTTGTCTAATATCCGATTAAGAATTCCCTCTGCTGAACTCTGATTTTCAGCCAATTAGTGGATCGGCTACAAATTCATTGTATCATTTGTGTGTTGCTTTAATTTCTATCTGCACAACGTCAAAACCAGTAATTATTTTCAGACGAAAACAATGCCGCATATATACCTGTTTTACTAAATATATGTGGTGTAATATTTAGTGAAATAAAAACCTGTTGATCCTTGTTCTTTATTTGGAGGATTATGTATAAATTTTTAAATGTGTGTCCTGTGATTGTGCTGCTTTTGCGGTGAATAGAAAGGTGAACGCCCGTAAACTGGTTAACCACACCATTTGTTACTTTAATTCGGTATCGTAACCGGAGCACAATCGAATATTTTGTCGTTTTTCCGTGTACATTTTACTATTATCAGTTTTGTGTGCATATTCTTGGTGATTGTTGTCATACAGTTTTGTCAAATGTATTCTGTTATCTCTTTTGTTTAGTATTTCAGCATAACGAGCCCCTGCGCTTTACATTTACAATGTTATGTGATGTCTCTTTTATTTTCTTTTATTTATGTAAAGAGAGGTGTGATTAGGATGGATGTTGAACAAATGGATTTTCAAATTAAGTGAACGGAGAGTCTCGTCTTATTTCGAATGCAGAGTAATTATACTGTATCATGGATATATCTTGGGCAGATAGCAAGATTTCTTTGGTCAAATGTCATGCATAATTTACTACTAGAAGTTGTATGATAATATTGCATTCAAAAGGTTGTATCAACATTGTTTGTTCATTTAATATAAATTTAATATTTATAATAAAAAAAAAACAATAAGTGACATTTATCTTGTGCGAGTGGGGTCTCTCGAGAAATCGTTTTTGAGGTCTTGGCAAAGTCCAATAAAATAACAATACAATACAGTGTGTTGCGTTTTACATAATCTTAATTAACGAACGCCGTGGCGTAGATACCTTTAACATCAGAGATATACATCTTTCTTAGTTTACATGCATATAAACAATAAGATGTTAAAAATTACTGGCCCGAGTATTGACCCCTGAGGCACACCTTTGCACAAATTTTAGAATCAACTATATAGATCATTCAATACCACACACTGTTTCCTATAGCTCAAATAATTCTTAATTAGATTTAGAGCATTGTCTGCTTATTTAAATGTCTACAGTTTCAGAAAAAGCAAATCTTGTGGGATACAATCGAGTGCTTTTAGACAAATCCATTGAAACAGCCCCTATTATTTATTTTTATGTAACGGTTTCTTCCAGTTCTCTTATATTTAATAGTACAATGTGACACCCAACTCATCACAGAGAAAACTGAAGACATCTGACAAATCTGTTTAAATAAATAACAATTGGTTAAAAATTCTACTGGAAGTGAAAAGCGCTTTATAAGGTGTTTTGATCATACTAGCAGCACACTGTCTAAACAATAATTAGCTTTCTCAAGTGTACGGGTGTTTTTTATGTAAATGAACTACCCGTGCTATTTTCATTCTGTCTGAAGCATTGTTTAAAACACAATAGAATCTATTTTAACTGAAATCCCATCTATTCCTTTTCTCGTACCTAGTTTACCGATACATTTGCAGACAATTTTGCTATCGACTGGTTTTAAATTTAAGAGTTTTGTAATATTATCTTAAATAGACTGAACAACGGGTGAGGCATATCTACCTCATAGCTATTAAAGCCCATGTTTTCGCTACATTTACCAACAAAACGTTAAAACGTGTCTCTCTGAACCCCCCCCCCCCCCTCTCTCTCTCTCTCTCTCATTCTCTCTTGATCACACACTAAAGTATCATTTTCCCATAAAACAATTCCCTCAAGTGCCCTCTTATTACAGATTTGGACCCAATACAACGTTCAGTAACACATTCATTTATTGACCTTTTTCTAAACCAGTACACAAATTTAATTTTCTCCGATAGTTTTCCCAACTGGAACTTTCCTTATATTTGTTGTTACTTACGTTCTTAAATATGGCTAACCAGCTGTTCATAGATAAAAGGGGCATGCTTTGTATACACTTTCACCCACTTTAGAAGTTACATGTTTGTCTCTTCAGTGATGCTCATGGCCTAATGATTATATATAATTATGTGAACAACAGGGTTAAACAAAAGTAAGCCAAAGGATCAGTCCAAGGACAGAGCTGCGCGTGAGTGTCTTTCGAGTGATTTACAAACTTTCAGGACTGAAAATTTAAGTATATATTACACGTCGGTACAAAGGGACTGAAAACTACTCTTGTGATGACCTAGGAAACTAACAGTCCACCAGCATTGACACCGACCGGGTGATTATGATAAATATTAGAAGATATATACATTATAATTTTGCGCACCAGATGTCCATTTCGCATTTCACTTAGAGAATTATCAGGGCATATGTGGCTTTTTATAAAAACAAAAGGTGGCGGCAGTAATTATCGAAAGGCAATTAAAGTGAGAACAGTCATTAAAGAAGTGTTGTAAAGTGGTTTACGGTCTACATTCCTACGTAACCTATATTTGCTAATCACACTTACGAAAAAAAAAAAACAAAAACAAACAAAAAAAAAAAAAAAACAAAACAAAACAAAACAAAAACAAGAAAAGAAATAAAAAAGAAAACATAAATAAAAAACCCTAAACATGTTTATTTATATATTATTGTACAAATTACAATAAACGCCAAATTCCCAAAATGATAATACAGCATGAAAATGTTAAGGTGGGCCCGTAAACCGGTTAACCACACCATTTGTTTGGCTTTTGTCAAATTAAATGACCGTCCGAAGTCGGTATCGTAATTGCACTACAATCAAATATTTTTGTAATGTGTTAAATGTTCTATTATATTATTTATATTCATGTATTGTATAGCTCCAGGGTGACTTCTGCCACGTAACTGAGCCGGTAACTCCTCCTTTTTTCTTTCGGAAAACATATTCACCTGAATAAATTTAATAAACAATTAAATAAGAGGGTTACAAAAAATGTTAGTTGCTTTTAATCTATCACGTGCATTGAAATGAGAATTTTGCAAACGAAATTCGAATCATTCTGTTTATGATTAAAAATGAAACACCTGTCACCAAATGAGCCTCTTGTTGCATTAATTATGACATATTTCGGAGAAACATCATTTTCAAGTCATCATATGACCATGGAGCACGAAATAAAATTCTTAGAATATTTGGTTTCAGATCAAACAGTTTCATTAGCGTAATTGCGAACTTGCAGAAAAAAGTCACTCCATATATTTTCTTTTATTAATGGATTGTCAATTTTATTTATCTCATTGTTATTTGTGTTATTTTCATTATTATTATTATTAATATTATTATTATTATTATTATTATAATTAGTCGAAGTAGTAGTAGTAGTAGTAGTAGTAGTGGTAGTATTAGTAGTTGTAATTATTGTTGTCTCTTATACAATGGTGACAGCAAGTTGCTGTCTCTTATACAATGGTGTTTTCACAGAGAATCTAAAACTTACATATGTACTTCCAATAACTCCGGATTCTTTTCTAACAAACAATATACTTCATATAAATACTGGACTTGCAAGGAATTATGTAAAGCATTAAGTTTTCTCATGAATAATATTTTTGTGCAATTTGATGGCAAGATATATCAACAAATATTTGGGATTCCTATGGGTACTAACTGCGCGCCTCTGATAGCAGATTTATTTCTTTGTTGTTATGAGAGGGATTTTATGGTTTCTATTAAAAAATCAAAACGATTCGACCTCATTGACAAATTGAATAATACTTGCAGATATCTGGATGACATTTTGGTTATCGACAACCCTGAATTTGAACAATTTATATCAGAAATATATCCACCAGAGCTCAAATTGAATAAAGCTAATACTTGAGATAAATCTACACCTTTCTTAGATTTGAACATCAAAATTATCAACCACCTAATATATACTAATTTTATGATAAACGTGAGGATTTTGGATGTCCTATTGTAAATTTCCCTTACTTAGATGCCGATGTCCCTCGACTCCCATCATATGGTATCTATATATCTCAATTAGTTCGATTTGTCAGAGGCTGCACCGATGTTTTGGACTTTCATAAACGAAATTTACAAATTACTACTAAACTTTTTAACTCAGGGTTACAGATATCACAAGCTAAGAAAAACATTCGGCAAATTATTCAGAACTTCTCTCTAAATTTGGAAAAATTTCTTTTCAACACTATGTATCCAATGGAATTTCCCATCCTAATTTTTACGGTGATCTCGCATATAAACTAAGGAAAGTAAAAGGCTCCGATAACATTATTTTATCATGCAATAAAATAGTAAAACATCTTCTAAATAGACAATATGACACTGAGATCATCAAAAAGACTATAGGTCTTGTATTTGGCCCCTCTACAGCCTCATGCAGACTTTTACTTGGACGTTGCACGCTGACTAATATGGCGGTGTGGACTATATGTCGGGCCTTGTCCAAACCTCTTTCAGAGGAGACATGGTCCTAAACCTCGTCCCCACTGACAGTTAGTCGGGACTCCTACATATCTAGGGTCTTAGCTCGCTTTCAGACTTGCAGAGCACGGTTTATCATGTTGATGTCGCATATATTTTTATATCATTATGTGTTTTGCAATACCTTACGTGCTTATATTTTCTGACCCCTAAATATGCGATACCTGTTGACCCTTGTTCTTTCCATGGAGGATTATTTATGAATTTTAATATGAATGTCCTTTGATTGTTCTGCTGTTACGGTGAGTGGGAAGGTGGGTCCGTAAACCGGTTAACCACACCATTTGTTTGGCTTTTGTCAAATTAAATGACCGTCTTAAGTCGGTATCGTAATTGCACTACAATCAAATATTTTTGTAATGTGTTATATGTGCTAGTATATTATTTATATTCATGTATTGTATAGCTCCATGGTGACTTCTGCCACATAACTGAGCCAGTAACTCCTCTGTTATCTTTTGTGTTGTATTAATATTCATGTTGTTTCAGTAATTTCGAAATATCGGGAATTAAACCATTTTACCCTTTTATCAGAAGCATATAATAGACTATTATGTCTTTTCTCTATGCGCGATCCATTATAAATAGAATCAATGCCCCGTTCTTACAATTATCCTTCCTATGACGAAGTTCAAGTAATATTAAGACTGCACTTGAGTTTGCTGTCTGTACGATTGGTCGAGATTAAGTTCTGTCAGAAAATGGTAGGTTTCTTCGGGTATTACTAATGACTTAAAACTACACGAAATCTGGAGATCAAGAGACAATCGATATATCTGCTTCGTACTTGGATATACTTTTATCTTTTGATGATAACCGTCACTTGAACACCTCCTTGCACGACAAACGTGACGATTTCAACTTCTACATAACGAACTTCCCTTTCCTCAGTGGCAACTTTCCTACGTATGGCTTTTTTGTATTTCAGCTTATACGGTACGCGAGGGTATGTTCGATATACAACGGTTTTGTCACCAGGCTAGATGGCCTAGATAACCGATAAGCTACTTGTTCTGGGTTACAGAACGCCTGAAATCGTCACTGAGGAGGTTCTACAGGTCGTTGTGGTGATCTCATAAGAAAATATGAACTCCCGCTTTGCAGAATACCCCTGGAACACTTCATCCCTCAGGCAGATACAAATCTTCAAAAGTCGTGTTATAGGTCCAAGCTATCACTTCTCACTATTGAATAGCTCCGACATAAAACACGACTATCGAAGATTTAGCCACTTTTTCTTTCATATAACAAAATTATGCACATTGTACCAGCATTACCTGCATTATGTTTGTATCTGACTGAGGGATGAAGTGTTCCAGAGGTACATAATTAATAGAGAGGCTTTGTGCACCGGAAATGGGAATAAACAATTTAATATCTGAAAGTTGCAATCAGAAGTGAACGCTCTGTGTTCATTTATCTTAAATGTTTAAGAACAATTTTATCCCAGGCATATCTTAACTTCGTATTACGTAATACTTCGTATTTGCAAAGTCAAGAAATGAATATCATTTCGTTTTTAATGAACTACAGAATAACATAATATATAACTATTTCTAAAGCATGAAATATGATAAATTTGTAAAAAAAAAGCATTTCCTAGATAGGATGATTAGATATATAGCATAAAAAGTTATGCATATAAATACCATATATATATTTTTAATTTCCTTCCGTGTCCTCTCTGCTTTCTTGAAAATCTACCATCTAACAGACTTAAAAATCTATGCACTGTCCTGCCACAGGCAACGATGCACTCGCCATCTCTGTTAACTCCAATGTATGGGCACAATGGCCTGGATCAAGCAATTCTTCGTAAGATTTCCCAAGGAAAAGCTACTTGCCTGTAGCAACTTGACCGAGGACAGCCACGTTTTGAATTTGCAGCGTTTGGTACCTCTAACTCCATGTTTGTCACATTTTTCCTCTTTTTCCGAGAAATATTTTGCAAAATGCTCATCCGAACGGCAAGTATAAAGACGCGACCCATTTCGGTTTTAATGATATGCATAATTTGACCAATTAGAGCTCTCCATTTATTTGCTGCTTAGAAATGTCAATAAGTCTGGCGGATTTGCTTGACTAGGAGAGATCATTACATGAATGCTTACAATATAGGAGGTGTATGATTAAAGTGCTATTATTCATTATCCCCTGACAATTCACGACATATATGGAAAGTAAAACTTTGTAGGAAACGTTATGGAACGTGTGACACCAGTTGGTCTGAAAACATATGCCTTATGTTTCTTATTGTATAGATGCATGTGCCAAACGCATGTAAAAATAAACCAGTTTTTCCAAGGACAAGGACACATATAAATTATACAGTAGTATTAAGAAATGCATTCTTATAACTTCGAGCCTCTGTGATTTAAGAATGAATTGATTTTTTTTCCCGTTGGATAGAAGTATACCAAAAACGTTCAGGTGACGATATATTGCAGACCGTTTGAATTTCAAGGAGTTTTTGTGAAATTCTGGACATCGATCTGCTTTACTTAAGCAGACTGCACAGTTCTTCTCGGCCAATAGCATGATAGTCGGTCTCCTTTAGGAATTGTTTTTGTCTCCATTTTGTGTATATTTTTTGTTCATTTCTAATCGTTGTTTATTTCTGTGCATTTTGGATTATCCGTCTATTTGTTTATCTGTCTTATTTTTTTACTGCTAAATGTTTTGCTTTTAATATAGATTTTGTTGTCTTCTGCTTTCCCGAAAGCCTAATGACATTTTTTAAATGTGTCAATCTGTTTGTCTGGCCATTGACATGTGTGAATCCCTACCTTGTATTGACATCATAATATTGAACCACAACACAATTATTGGTGGAGCTTTCATATTTTATATGTAGAGGCGAGACGATATATTATTTTATGATCATGTATTGTGATGTATGCAACATTCATGAAGTAATGTTACATATATATTTTCTCAATTATTTAATAATGTTAGTTTTCATAGGTACCTTTGCATTTTTTTTTATTATTTGTATGTGAAGTTGATGGATAAATCAAAACCATAAGTCCGAAGACCATGAATCAAAAGGACATACAAAATTAGTGAAAATGAAAACCAAATTGAAAACAACGATGCTACTTGGATAGCATATGTGAACCCCCTTGATGGAATGAGATCAGGTGCCCGGGGGTTGAGCATCTCCTGCTTGCTAGCAGCACCCGTCACATACCCAGTAGATAGAGTCAAATCGTGTAAATTCAATATATATTTATATATGGAGAAGTAGGTACCCTTCTAGTATAGAAGGTGTCACATCTGTGTAAAATGATCGGAATTAGATCTACGCTGCAATATTCCCCACTTGGTTTTGCCTTTTGTTGCCTTAGATTGTAGACCAATCTCTATTTTCTACAGTTCTTCATCAGATATACTCTGAAAGCTGGATTCGTTTGTCTCAGAAACTATTACTTTGGTTTGGTACTCTGTCACTAATGCTTTGGCCAACTGCCTGAGGGCTTCATCAGAGGATATTGAAGCAGTCGCAAGAGAAACTGTATAATGGTCATTTTCACCACCTATTAAAGTTCTCAAATAAAAGTGTCTCTTAATCACATTTATAATCCATACCAATATTGTTCGACTCTTTCTCAAATATTTTGTCAAAAGTACTAATATCAAAATTTTCTTTATGGGAATTCCTTGTCAGAAAAAGCAGCATCATGTGTATATTGTAAAGTAATGTTTAATTTTTTTATCATCTTCTCAACAATTATATTTTCTTTTATGTGTTCTTTGTTTTATATGCATGTTAATCGCCAGGGCTTCCCCGTTATTCGTTTGAGGATTCCCGTTCTATAAGTCATAAATAGAAATAGTAGGGATTTCCCGATATTCCAGATCGAAGTAGTACCGACGAAAAATATTCCATTTATCTATTTATTATTATTATTATTTGATACAACTAATTTGTAAACCAATCAAAATGTAACATGTGGAATTAAATGATATATTCGGCCTTTTAACTTTTATCCCATATAAAATGCTGACTGCTGTGACTCAAACATCCCTTTAGCGATTATTGATGTCATATCACACGCGGTTCCACTTACAGGAAAACAGCCATCAACACAAAATTTTTGAGGTAAATTCGAAAATAACCCCACAAGTCAAATATTTTATCAATTTACCATACCAAAAAATCTTGATACGTACATTTGTTTTATCTGCCTTTTCGATTTCATTTTATCTATTATTATAATTAATCATTTAGCAAAACAAGAACAAGAAAGGAGGCCCAATACTCTAACCTATTAAAGAGAGATGTGAAGTGTAAAGATACAATGAATTTGACACATTTTTCATTTAAAGTTTTAAGGCATGCACTACTGAATAACCATGAAATGTATATATGATTACAACAGCTGTCGTAGTTGTAGACATACTGTCGCACTATACATAATTTTATAACTGACGATGCCGTTACATGCAAATTGTGTGAATTGTCAATTAATGTCGCCCGAATTCATAAAAACCGTCTTTCAATCAGGTTTTTTTTTACCAGATGGTGTGATTGTCAATAAACGTTTTGAAACATCTACAGTAAAAAATGGAATAAAAGGACAATATCATGAATAGTGTCATATTCAGACAAATGGGAACCCCAATAACATCGAAGTGAGACCAGGTGCCCGGGAGGAATAAGCGTCCCCTGGTTACATGCAACACCCGTCGCAAAAGTCCTACCACAACCTTTCAAGTCGAGGAAGTTATTACATAAATATACACGCACAAACATACGAAGGAGACAAGAAGACGACGTCAAATTTTCACATTAAAAGGCATGAAATGCTGCCTAAATGAAATTCCGGTGTCGGAAACGCACGTGAACAAATGTTCGTATATATATACGTATTATGTCAAATCAAGTATAGTCAAAAAGTTAAGAGGGTTATTTTGTATGGCCATGTTCCAAAATATCGGTTAACATTTATTGAAAGAGGAATCTGAAATTGCACTAGATCCCTATATCGACCATAGAACTTCCTCATTGACAATTTCAAACGATCCTCAATATATCCTTGTGAGAGTAGATTCGTGGCAAGAGGCCTCGCCCTCTGGACAAAATTCGTATTTAGACATGCTCTGGCATACCGTATAAGTTGTGAAATGAAGAAGGAAGTTCTATGGTCGTTACGAGACTCTTATTACACTATATGATATCTTTTTATCCAGACTTTTAAATGATATTCTGGACTGAGACCGATTCCAATCATTTTACACAGATTTGACACCTTCCGTACTAGATGTTACCCTACTTGGACTTCTCCATGTATAAATATGTATGGAATTTACACGATTTGACTTTTTCTACTGGGTATATGTGACGGGTATTGCTAGCAAGCAGGAGATGCTCACTCTCTCCGGGAACCTGATCTCACTCCATCAAGTTGGTTCACATATGCTCTTCAAGTAGACATTTTTTCGTTTTCTTTTTCGTTTTCATTTTCACCGATTTTGCATGTCCTTTGGATTCATGATTTTCGGACTCATGATTTGGATTTATCCATCATTTTTACATAGATTAAATCATATTTTGATATCGTTTCATATGGAAAACATGACACACTATAAGTTTATGTCTTATGTTAAATTTGTCTTATCCCGCTGTTGTTTTATCGATATATATATCCATACTTCATAGGAGGTCTTATGGATATGATCTTTAAGATAAATTTAAAGAGTTTTATAACTATATACGAAATTACTGATTAAAGTTACCGACTGTTTAATATGACGTATCAGATTTTCCGCTCACCCTACATGGAAAACGCTTAAACTTCAACCTTCATAGCCAATGAAATTCGCCAACCGGCCGTAGACACAGAATCATTTTAGCGTCCCTTCACCTGCATTCAGGACGCCTACCAAGAGCGCACAAACTTTCTTTTCGGAATTTTATCCACCACCTCCCCTCCACCACCTTCATAATTGCTTGAATGTATTCATTTCTAAATATCTGTAGACCTCATCCTTTTATTCATTCGTATCAATGATTTGAATAAGAATTATTGTTCTTTGTTGGCGGGTTTCAGACCTCAACTTTCTATTCATCTGTAGTAATCATTCGAATTTATGTTATCGTTCTTAGATATTCTGATTTTTCAATGTTTTGTCAATTTAAATGTATTCACAAGTACTTACGTAATCTTACGCAATTATAATCAATTAGGAAATGTTATTCATATTAATTGTCACATATAATTAAAAGTCACAGCGGTAGCAATGCACAAGAATTACTCGTTTATTGTATGTTATGTATTATATGCATGTCGTTTGGTTTGAGGGCAGGAAATGGATTAAAGGTGATTACCCATAAGGTATTCGAACCCGAGCAGATACTTGTCGAAAGCAAAATTCTATTGACGATGGATATTAGAATAGATGACGATCTATAGATAAGAAATGTCATAATCTATTTCCATATACGTAGCGATTCCATACTGTCAAACTACAAGATTCATTCTATCCCCAACGCGACATTAGTTTACTTTCATACTTATCAGATTCACTTCTCTAATCGGATATATGCATATTTTTAATTTGTTGTTGTTGTTAAATTAAATTCATACAAAGCAGACGTGTTGTAGTGATGTGTCGTCTCCTGATTTACAAGCAAACTTGACATACATTCCAAATACATGCAAAAGTGATATATCGATAGAAAATGTCAATAATTGCACACTTTCAGCTTCAGATTTCCAGTAAAACAATACTAGAGGCCCCCCCTCCCCACAGCTTACAAACTTTATCTTATGAACTCCAATTTGCAAAGGTAATGGATTGCTGTTACTGCTGCTGTGTCTACTTGTTAAACTGTTTTGTGCATCTAAGGTCAGAGCTATGCATAAAAAGATACGCATTCATTCAGAGTATTTTACAGACCTGTTTCACAGTAGATTGAATATTTGAAATAAAGATTTGGAGTCGGTATAAATGCAGTTAAAATGGGCTTATGGCACCCTCGGGAAATAACAGCCACCAGCAGGGCATTGACCCAGTTACAATATATAAACATACCTGTACTGATTTAGTGCACAATTCAAGAACTTATTACTCTTTTGTGATGCCTAAAACGGAACTGTGGAAACTAAATACTGAAATGATCTCAATGTAAAAACTAATTGAACTATCTAAAGATGGAGCTGTGCAAGAGGGATATACTTCTCTGTTTTATAACACTTTACAAAATCTGTTCAAACAAATTTGAACAATATGTTTCGCATTACTACAGATATACAGAAAACCGGGCTTATGACAAACTCTAGAACAAACTCTACATTGTATACCAGAAGACCTAATGAACAAGTAGTAATATGAAATATATATATATATATATATATATATATATATATATATATATATATATATATATATATATATATATATATATATATATATATATATATATATATAAATGGGTATCTATTTTGTTACACCATAAGCACATTTCGACATTTTATAATTTTAGATTTTTCAGTGATGCTGAGATCGAGACAGTGGAAATCCAAAGAATCTCTAAGTAGAGAGTTAACGTGTGAAGAAATTGACATACAGCTAAGAGACAATACGCCCCTAAAAGGACAGATCAATCCGTCAGGCAGATACTTGTAGGTTTAGAATAATTTACAAGTTTTTGGCATAAGACACCCTAGATATTAACCCAATAACAATGATAAATATATGAACACGCACGCACTCAGGCATGCACACAAACATATGTACTTATGTATAAACGTAGTGAACCAAATGCGCATTTCGACATTTTAGTGATGTTCAAGGCCGAATTTTTTGAAAACTGAAGTATAAAAATTTTCTCAAGTGAAATGTATTGCATTGTTGTGTTTTTATACTTCAAGTTCGGAGGGATATATCGTGTGTACTTCAATTGTAACATTTTTCTCATTCATAGATGAAAAAGAAAACATCTATAGAGCGACATATAGACTTTAAGGAAACGTAGGCTTATTTCTATTATTTAAAGAACGATAATTTCTTAAACGGACCTATTTCGGTTTGTGTTATAATAATTAATGTTTCCATGCCAATAAAAGTTCTTTAATTTTCTAAAATATTAAGATAGGAGAAGAGAAGTTTACGGAATGAAGTTTCAGTTCCAATGCATGTATTTTTATGTAGACACACTTGTTTTCCCCAACAATACGAGATTACTCCTCCCCCTAAATCCACCGAAAGCTTATTAGTATAAAGGAATGCATCATTTGCTTGGGAATTGTCATTTTAATGATGTACCAATAAACAGGTCACTGAAAGTTTGTCTTATTTATCATTTTCCTTTTATGGTTTCAAACAGTTTTGCATAAAAAAAATTAACGTGCATTATCACGCACGAATGAAGCCGTTTATCCATTGGTGGATTTCGGTACAGTTATTTCATTATGTATTTATATTACCTTATCGAAGTAGATGCTGTCAAAAGTTGGAAACACAGCTGTAAGTATACTTCTGATTACAAATACATGAGAAAGTTTAATATTCAGGATTAATACAACTAGATTTACATTAGTAAATTAGGTGTCAAATGCCTTGGAGTTATGAATTTACGTTTACATACATACAACAAAAGTGTGTATTTGTCACGAATGAAATCGATTTCTCAAGAGGAGGTAAATAAAATTACATGAATATTGTGTTCAAACGGAGATAAAAATATCAAGTCACAGCTGGGGTAAGATGAAACTATTAACAAAGCAACTCTAATTGATCGAAATACCTTCGTAAATTTCTGAATTACGTTATGTATAAAATTCCAAAAGGTTTTATGAATTTATTTATAGTGGGATGGAGCTAAAACATTTCAATGTATACAATAATAATAGCGAAATAATACTAGGTGTATTTATTGCTTATCAAAATTTCATTATAATAAGCCATTTATCTTAGGAACAAGCAAATCATATTATCTGTTATGTAAAGTTATACAAACCTCGCGTTTAATGGACAGAATTGGAATTTAGTCATAACATAAGCCATTTATAAATCATCCGTCTTCTTCTCTGTCAGTTTGTCTCTTTCTCGTTGCATATTCAAACTGCTGAGTAGAAAACCCCACATAAATCTAGTTTTCTCCTCATACATTTTACGAAACTCTAAGAAAAAACTGAAGCTGCTGTGGGGTAATGGATGAGGTGTTAGTCTCGTAACCAAAAGGTGGCATTCGGATTTCAACCAACACAAAGTGGTATACTTTCGAATTTACATTTCAAACCCTAACAAAGAGACTTTTGCCTTTATAAATGAATAATAATCAAAGAGACTTTCACATTCTACCTTTATAAATAAATTATATGCGACCATGTGTTTAATCGTACACCCAAACATATATTAATTTCCTCTGAGAGATAATGTATGTTTAATAACTTAAACGCTAAGCTAAGTTTAGAAGTGGGAATTTTGACATATATAGCAAACATCACCTTTTTCAAATAGAAAAACCTAACCCATCGTTTTAAATGGAATCCGTATGTTTGATTCCAAAAATGATAACTCCTTAATCAAGAATGACGAAAGATCGTACGCCTGTAGACATTGAGAATGCGATGTTAGATACCAATGTTCGAACATTTAGGGATTGTTTTTCATTTTTGTCGAGGCACTAGAGTATGCTTTGTGCAGTGCTGTACCGATTTTCTTCAAGACCGACTGCGAGGATACCCAATGACGCACACAAATAACGAACAATCCCTAAATTTTTATAGAAGTATATTTTTTTCAAAAGTTCATCCCACTGGATGCTTTTTTGTATTGCGAAATCGTAATTCGAAGGGGTTGTTAAAATGAAGAATCAGTTTCACATCCGCTTTTCCTGTAAGAAGTTGAGAAGCAGTTCTCAATTCAACTCCTATTTTCTAAAAAACAAGTGATTTAACTTTCATTTATCTATCTATTTTTATCTATTATATTTTATTATTATTATTATTATTATGGTTCTGAAGAATTGAAAGGTGATCACAGAATAATAATACATGTACGTATGTGTATAGTCTTTCGCCATGATGCGAAAAATGTGTTTGGTCACGTGACAACAACTACAAACATTGGAAAACGCAATGCAGTTGCTCTTCTAACTTTCATTGAAGATTGAACCCCGGGGTGATAAGAATAGGACCTCCGTACCTCTTGCGTGTCGTATGAGGCGACTAAATGAGGCACCCGGGGAATTCTTATTAACGATTCTCAAGCACCCTCTTGCTGGTCGCGGTTATAGACCAAATGAGGCATCCTGTTTGCCGTGGGATGCGACCCGTGTCGCTGGAGGACGGGATCCTGGTAGCTGAGGGCATTTTTAAACTGCGGTTTGTTTGTGTCTAACACTCCACTTCGGCCCTTACTTCAACTAGACGGGCGGTCGGATGGGCCCGATCCTGATCAACCGGCTATGTCATGCCGAGCCCTCATCATGTGTCAATTGTATTCACTTTCTATAGTATAAATATCAGTTAAAATTTTTACTTTACATCATAATTTGTATTGTAATTTAGTCATATTTGAGAAGGCGGTGGCTTATGGGCCAATCGATTGTAGACGAAGAGTATTTGCATATTTTTTGACCGTACATAAATGTTTTCTCGATTGGTTTCCGAGTGAGCTCTTTTGACAGTTAAATGCATTTCTTTTCTTTATGGTCGAGTATACTCAAACACTCACTCCGGTGCATTGCTGATGGAGACCCAAAGTGTATTGCGTGGTCTTTTTAGACACTCCCTGGAGGGTGGGTGGTTATGAGAATGAATTGTATTATATTCTTATGGATTCCCCACTTACAAACCACCAAACTCTTGGTAAACGAAAGCGTGTAGCAGAATGTGTTGAAATTTCTGAGCCAGACGACGAGTGGAACACATTTTTGGTCATAACATCAGAAGATAATACTTTGACAAAAGCTTCTCCATTTCTTGTGGATTAAACCATCCAATCCATGGCTGGAACAGTTAAAAGTATAACTAAACAGCGAAACGGTAATTTGATTGTAGAATGTGCAAAGAAGCAACAAAGTCTCAACTTGCTGATCTGTGATCACATCGGAGATATCGCAGTGCGTGTAATTCCACATACATCTCTCAATACCTGTCAAGGAATTTTGAGAGACAAAGACAGGAATTTACCACTGTTAGCTGATTATGTAATTTTGAACGAACTAAAAAGTCAAAGATAATCGGTGTGAAACGTTTCATTATAAAGAAAGAAGGAAAAGAAATAAAATCTCGAACTTTTCTTTTGACGTTTAGCACTCCAACGGTTCCATCCTTTATTACATTAGGATATGTCAAGGCCAAGATGGAATTGTACTACCCTTGACCTCTTCGTTGTTTTACATGTCAAAAGTTTGGCCATGGTCAAAGTAATTGTAGAGGTCGTAAAACGTGTGATCGATGTGGACACGTTGACACTGGTATTGACGAATACGACGACCATTTTGCTTTTTCCGGACCTTGCTGTGCAGAAGTAAAGTGTGCAAATTGCAAAGGTAACCATCATGCATCGTCGGAAAAATGCCCGGTTTATCACAAAGAAATAGACATGATTAAAATTAAAGTTGAAAGAGGGATCTCGTTTTCGGAAGCCAGAAAGTTGTTAGAAAATCTAAAATCAAAAAGTTTTACTAAAATTCACTCTATCAAGTCTTTTGACTTTTCGACTCTTTACACAACGATCCCTCATCAGAAATTAAAAGACAGATTAGCGGAAATTATTCAAAATGCATTTACTAGTAAAAACGAAAGCCGCAAATTCAAATATATAGTAATAGGCCACGATAAAACTTACTTTGTTAGGGAAAATTCTGATTCCAAAAATAAATACACTGAAACAGCTGTCATCCAGATGTTGAACTTTCTTATCGATAACATTTTTGTGGTGTTTGGAAGTAAGGTTTTTCAAAAAATTGTTGGCATTCCAATGGGCACTAACTGTGCTCCGCTTCTGGCCGACATATTCCTTTACTCATACGAAGCTGAATTCATTCAGTCTTTGCTTTCGCAAGGAAAAAAAAAATTGGCTCTTGGCTTCAATTTTACTTACAGATATATAGATGACTTGCTTTCAATTAATAATCCTTCATTCGCGGATTACCTTAGCATCATCTATCCAAGTGAACTTGAGGTCAAAGAAACCACAGAAAATAGTAATTCTACTTCGTATTTAGATATTATGTTGTCTTTCGACATTAATGGTCAATTGAACACCTCACTCTATGACAAACGTGACGATTTCAATTTCGCTATCACAAACTTTCCTTTCATAAGTAGCAACATTCCATCATCGCCCGCATACGGCGTATTCATATCTCAGTTAATACGTTATTCCAGAGCATGTTCAAATTACAGTGACTTTGTTCTGAGGGCTAGGCGACTTTCAGTTAAGTTGCTCAACCAGGGTTATATATGTGCTAGACTAGCAACGTCACTGAGGAAATTCTATGGTCGTTACGAGACTCTTATTACTCCATATGATATCTCGTTATCCAGACTTTTAAATGATATTCTGGACTGAGACCGATTCCGATCATTTTACACAGATTTGACACCTTCTATACTAGAAGGTTACCTACTTCGACTTCTCCATATATAAATACATATGGAATTTACACGATCTGGCTCTTTCTACTGGGTATATGTGACGGGTGTTGGTAGCAAGCAGGAGATGCTCACTCTCCCCGGGCATCTGATCTCACTCAATCACAGGGGTTCACATATACTCTTCAAGTAGACATATTTTGTTATTTTCCATTTGTTTTTCATTTTCACTGATTTTGTATGTCCTCTGGTTTTATGATTTTTGGACTTGTGGTTTGGATTTATCCATCATCTTTACATCTATATAACAGTACTCATGTACGTCCAGTCGCTACAAATAATTACGAATCTGTAGTCTCTAAAACAAAGTGTCTGTAGCGTGTCAAACTGTTATTTCGGGAATAAACACAGAACTGTCTTCTGGTTTTTCGCCGGCGTCAATATCGGTGTCAACATCATCTTCTCAAACATCATCTTCACGTAGCGTAGTGATTTCAAATAAATCTTCAACTTCTAAACAAACGACCAGTAAAAAAACGAGTTACAAAATCATCTAAACCTGTTTTATCGAGCAAATCCTCTAGTTCCGATGTGATCTCTTGCGAGGTTAAAATACCATGAATCGTCGTGATTCTATTATTCAGTGGAATTGTAGAGTTTAAAGGTTAGTATCAATGAATAACACCTTCTTGATCAGCAGTATTCACCAGCAATTTTTGGTTACAAGAAACCCATCTTAAGGACACAGACACTCTTCAATTGAAGAATTTTTTTTTCAATATAATATTTATAGTAGTAATGAAAGAGCTGCATAGTAATACGTGTATTATATTAGATACAGCTTTACAGGCTGTTGCTGTGCGTATAACACTGCATAAAACCATCACGTTTTGTTCAGTATATCTTCCGCCCAATTCAAGTTTAGATTGATCTGAATTGGTCAAACTTATTCAGCAGTTACCTAAACCGTATATTTTATAAGGCGACTTTAATGCTCATAATATATTGAGGGGTAGTGACAGTGTTGATACCAAAGGTAAAATAATTGAAGATTTTATATCAAAACATAATTTATGTGTCTTTAATGATGGGTCCAGTACCTATTTACATCCAGTACATGGTACTTATACTTCAATAGATCTTACTTTAACTGATCGATCGCTTTTAACTGACTTTTTATGGTTAGTTCATGACGATTTATGTGGGAGTGATCATTTTCCACTTATATTAAATAGTAATGTATCGTCAAATAACAATTGCATTTCACGATGGAAACTTAATAAAGCTGACTGGTGTCAATTTCAATCTGACTGTCTTGCGAATCTGAATCAAATTAATTATTTAGCTGAAAACGACCATATTCGTACTTTTAAAAATAAATTAGTTCAGATTTGTGAACATAACATTCCTAAAACCTCTACTTTTTCAAAACATAAATACAACCCATGGTTTGATGAAAACTGTAAAAATGTCATCAAAGATCGCAAAAAAGCCAAAAAAGAATTCAGACGACATCCTATTTCGTCAAATCTAAATAAAGTTTGCCAACGTAGAGCTGTTGCCAGGCGCACCATTAATAGCAGTAAACGTTTATCCTGGAGAAAGTATGTCTCCAAAGTTTTAATACTCATACACCTGCAAATAAGGTATGGAAGATGATAAATAAATAAAAAGTAAAGGTACTTCAAATAATGTTAAACATCTTCACCATAACTCTGATATTTTAACATCCAAACCAGAAATTGTCCATTGTTTGGGGAATACGTTTTCAAAAAATTCTTCGTCAGATAATTGTCTTCCTCAATTTCGTCGTTTAAAACAAAAATCTGAAAAAATAAAATTGAAATTTTCATCGAATAATCAGGAAGATTATAATGAACCGTTCTCGACTGCAGAATTACAAATCTCTTTGCAAAAATCAAATGATACTGCAACTGGTTCGGATGAAGTACATTATCAAATTCTAAAACATCTTCCGTTAGAATCTTTGAATATTTTACTTCATATTTTTAATTGCATTTGGTTAAATGGTGATTTTCCAGTGTAGAGAATCTAATGTAATTCTCATTCGAAAACTTGGAAGAGATCATTCTGATGCTGTTATTATCACCCAATATCTTTAACGAGCTGCGTTTGTAAAACTTGAGAAAAAATAATCAACGAACGTCTTGTCTGGTTCCCGTAACACAATAATTTTCTCACTGATATTCAGTGTGGTTTCAGGAAGCAGAGGAGCATCGTGGATCATCTTGTGCGCCTTGAAAAGTATATACGTGATGCCTTTGTTAATAAAGAGCATGTCGTTTCCATATTTTGTGATTTGGAGAAAGCGTATGATACTACCTGGAAATATGGTATTTTAAAGGATTTATATGATATGGGTTTAAGAGGCAGTTTGCCAATATTTATTTCAAGTTTTCTTAAAGATAGACGTTTTAATGTTCGACATGGCTCTCATCTTTCTGATTTCTTTGAGCAGAAGATGGGGGTTCCTCAAGGAATATACTGTCGGTTACTCTTTTTAGTATCAAAATAAATAGCTTAGCACAGGTTTTGAAATATGATATAGATGGATCACTTTATGTTGATGCCTTTTTGATATGTTGTCGCGGTAAAAACATGAATCTAATTGAGAGAAAACTACAGCTCTGCCTGAATGATATATTTCATTTTTCTATAGAAAACGGTTTAAATTTTCAAAAAACAAAACTTCTTGCGTTCACTTCTGCCAAAATAGGCGAATACATAATACATAATAACCCTGAACTTTTTATGGAGGGTAATAGGATAAATGTAGTAAATGAAGTTAAATTTCTTTGTGTCATATTTGATAAACGATTGTCTTTCTTACCGCATATTAAATCTTTGAAAGTCAAATGCTTAAAAGCCTTAGATATTTTGAAAGTTTTATATAGTACAGGGTGGGGTGCTGAAAGTACAATATCGCTTCAACTTTATAGATCGCTGGTCCGATCGAAGCTGTACTATGATTGTATTGTTTATGGTTGGACCAGAAAGTCATATTTGCGACTTCTGGACACCATACATCACCAGGGCTTGAGATATAGTCTTGGTGCTTTCAGGACCTCACCTGTACAAAGTTTATAATCTGAAGCAAATGAGCCATCTTTGAATGAAAGAAGAGTTAAATTAACATTACAATATATCATTAAATTGCATGCAAACCCATCAAATCCTGCATTTAACTGTGTCTTTAAGCCGAAATATGACATACAATATCTTGATAAACCAAAAAACATTAAAACTATAGGATTACGTGTTAAGACATATCTTCGTCACCACCATGGTTGATGAAGAGACCTACAGTAATACTAAAATTACCAGATTATAAGAAACTTGATCCTAATTCTCTGCAATATCAACAAATATTTTCGGAGATTGCGTCTTTGTATTCCGATTATAAATCATACTATACAGATGGTTCTAAGGCGGATGACAGAGTTGCAGCCGCTGCAGAAACCGATAACGACGTTTCTCTATCTGTACGTTTACCTGATAATAGTTCTATATTTACTGCTTAAGCTAAAGTTATACTTTCAGCCCTTAATCACATTGAAAAAAATAAATATTCCAAGAACATAATTTATTCTGACTCTTTATCATGTCTTCAGGCTATTAAATATTTCAATACAAGTAATCTGTATGTTCTGAGAATTTTAGAGAAGGTTGACTCTCTGTTGTCAAATAATTTGGAGATTGCATTTTGTTGGGTTCCAGGACATATGGGTCTGGTTGGTAATGTTAGAGCTGATAAGGCGGCAAAGGAAGCTTTATGAATATCTAATACTGTTGGTAAAATGCTATATACCGACTTTAAATCTTTTATATTAAATTATATTGAAATTTTATCGCAAGAAGCTTGGGATCATGAAGTTAACAATAAACTTCATGATTTCAAGCCAATTTGTAAAAATAAACTACACTGTAATCATAATAATCGTCGAGATGAAGTTGTTACTTATAGACTCAGAATGGGGCACTCTTGGATAACTCATTCTTACCTTTTAAATGAAGAATCTCCTCCAGAGTGTATCCCTTGCGGATGTCTGTTAAGTATTAAACACATATTGTTGGAATGTGTAGACACTGCACACATTCGAAATGAATATTATACTGTAAAAACTATGAGTGAGTTATTTGAGAATGTCAGTATTTGGAAAGTTCTGGAATTTTTAAAAGAAGTTAACTTCTATAATAAAATATAATGTATTTAAATATAACGTATTTTTATTGTGTATACATATACATTTTAGTAGTATCATTTATGTGTAGATAGGATATACAATGAGAGCTGGTCTTTCCTAGATATTTTTAATTGCTCTTTTTATAGGGTTCCATTTATGTTAACCGTCGCCATATCATAATGATATAGGTGAAATATTCCCGGCGCTACGTAAAGCAATAATATATCTATCTCTATCATTGTCGATTGACGATAAGGTTGATTTCTATGTTGCATACTCATATCTAAGTCTTGTGGAAATTTTTAAATATGGCAAATACCAAGTGTAAGTGTCAAATTTGATGCTTAGGATGGTCTTAAACCGGAATATCATTCGACATTCTGGATAACGAGTCATATCTTATGATAAGAGATTCGTGTCTACCATAGACGTTCCTCAGTGACATTCTTAGTCTATCACTTATGTATCCTTGTTTGTGCAGTTTATCCGAAGGCCGTCTTGCCCTCAGAACAAATTCATGTTTTAAATGGTGTATATGTATAAAGACATACTAATCCATATTGTAAAAATACATATAAAACTCAAAAAGTATCATTAACCCTTATCGTAAGTGTATCAGACAACAACAGGGAATTGCTACGTTTAAAAGTAAGGAATCTTCGTCTTCATATAATTTGTAAACCTTTACAAAATATAAATTACATCAATCATATGGAAAATATTTGTCCTATAACGTTAAATAGCGTTGACTCAGTAGTATAACAGGAGATACAACGGAAATAAACAGTATTTAATGTAATGATGTGAATAAATTATATAAGAACATCACAGAAATATTCGATTATGGTGCAGTTACATGTGCGACACCGTCTCGAGAAATACACTTGCAAATACCAGCGACTGAGGAAATAACACTTGTAAACAAATTTAAGATTTAATAGTCCTTTACATCGATGATTGTGCTTTAAAACAGCATCTCTTTGCCACTATTCTTGTTTATTCTTATTCTTATAACTGAGTGAGAAGGTTTCAAAATTGCGCCTAATTTGTGATGGACAGTACTTATATGCAATTTAAGACGACTTGTCAACAAAATAATCGACATTGCTTGTACACTAATCACACAACTCATCTTGCATTCCAATTTTGTATCGTCGTGTGACAGTGAAAAAAAACCTTTCGTTTTTCAATGATATCTTCAATCAAGAGCAAGAAATCCACATGACATTTTGACACCTGATAACCTTGAGTTAGAAAGGTATAATTACATTATGATATTAGTCGATCTCTAACGTTTATCAATCATTACCAAGAAAAAAATGTATCATTTATGGACATGACTATTAAAATTGTGAAGAAAATTATTCAATAATACGTTTAGGGTTGTAGATATATATAAACAAAATTAAATCACTGAATAAATAAAAAATAAAGTATTTTCATCACATCTTACTTATTGTAGGCTTTTATAGCTGTCATTAAGCTAGAGCACCTATCAGTATTTAAGGTAAAATTTTACCATTAAAAATCATGTTTATTTAATACAAAATACCAAACTGTTAACAAGGAGTATGGCAATTTATTATACACAGCAAAGTAAGGGATGATCGGGTAAATGATATCAACCAGTATGAAAAACAATTATGCAGAAATTGTATACTAGATAAAGATGTATCGGTAAGTCATTGTTTCGACCAAAACATTAGCTGAAAGATACGGAAATATGGAAGGGACATGTGGGAAAAATTACTACGTGTGCACAACTTAGTAAGTTGTGCGCACGAGATATAACTGTTTCCCTCACATGTCCTTTCCATACTTCCGAAGAAAGATGACTTACGGCGTGTTTTTGGGGTACCCATGTGATAACTTTCTGGAAAAGTGGAAAATTCCTTTGTATGATGTCATTATACACTGTACAAGATGCTTCCTATCGGAAAAGAAACATAAACACCGTATGCAATCAACAAAGGGATATTGCTACACTATTGACGAATGTTTATGACAGGAAAAAAGCCCAATAATCTATTTTCTCATATAACTTAGGTGTTTGAATCAATATTTAAAAATACGTTTTAATATGAAGTGGATATATGCTGTCATTTCTTTTATTTTAATATCCTTGATATATATGTTCTTTGTATATACATGTGTATGTATGAAACATATTATTAAGTGATAAAATATCGTTTATACATTGAAATGTAGAAATGAAAGCAATTGCCATTGCTTTATTACCTTGACGAAAAAACAAAAACCCAGAAGACAATTGAACAATCTGTATTACACTAATCACCAAGAAAGTGCACATAAAACATGATACTATTCAAACAAATGCTAACATACACAATCTTACGATACCAACTTGGGACGGTCAAATAAAATAAAACCGGTTTAATTTACGGGCACCCACCCTCCCACTCACCGCAAAAAAAGCACAATTAAAGGACGCAAATTTAAAACTTTATAAATAATCCTTCATATAGAGAACAAGGATCAACAAGTTTTTCAAGACGAGAGGTTATATAAAAAAATTCCAAACGTTTCGTGGTATGACATGCTAGTATCAAAAATATGTTGGGCGACAACATAAGTAAATCGAGATCAGCCCGTTTGTAAGCAAATCCCGACTAACAGTCAGAGGGGATGAGACTCGTGACCTTGTCTCCTCTGAAAGGTTTGGACAGTCTGCATAACAATTTGATTTTCGTGATGTCTTTCTATGTCTTTTATTTCTTTTTAATTTTTTTTTGTGTCTGTGATGACTTATATTATGCGGGTGAGTTAGATGTTTTTATGCATTTTCTGTTAAATCACCAGAGTATAATAAATGTATACCTTTTAATTTTGTGAACCAGATGCGCATTTCGACAATTTGTCTCTTCAGTGATGCTTGTGGCCGAATGGTTGGAATTATCATATAGTATAAATATTTGAAAAGCAGTATTAAAACCAAAGTGACCGTTAAAATGAACTAAAGAATCAGTCTAAAAACAGAGCTATGCATGAGGGAGATACTTCTTCGTTTTAGAGTGATTTACTTAACTGCATGACGGAAATTGTAGGTATATATTTCATGTCAGTAGAAAAACACTGAAAAATAGACCGTCGGTACAAAAGCACTGGAAACTAGACTTGTGATGCCCCCCGGGACTATCAGTCCACATGCAGTTACACCGGCTTAGGGGTTATAATAAATATAAAACATATATACCTTTTAATTTTGTGCACGAGATGCGCATTCGACAACTTATGTCTCTTCTGTGACGCTCGTGGCCGACTGATAGAAATTCTCATGTATCATGTATATAAATATTTGAAGCGCAGTATTAAAACCAAAATGACAGAAAAAGTGAACCAAAGAATCAATCTAAGGACAGAACTATGCATGAGGGAGATAAATCATAGTTTTAGAGTGATTTATATAATTTCATTACGGAATATTTTAAGTATATATTTCTTGTCAGTACAAAAGCACTGAAAAGTAGACCGTAAGTACATAAGCACTGAAAACTAGACTTATAATGCCCTCGTGGACTATCAGTCCAAGAGCAATGACACCGGCCTAGTGGTTATTATAAATATCAAAAATATATACCTTTTAATTTTGTGCACCAAATGCGCATTAGACAACTTATGTCTCTTAAGTGACGCTCTTGGCCGACTGATAGAAATTCTCATATTGCATGTACATGTATATGAATATTTAAAGCGCAGTATTAAAACCAAGATGACCGAAAAAGTGAACCAAAGAATCAATTTAATGACAGAACTATGCATGAGGGAGATACTCCATAATTTTAGAGTGATTTATATAATTTCAATACGGAAAATTTTAAGTATATATTTCTTGTCAGTACAAAAGCACTGAAAAGTAGACCGTAAGTACAAAACCACTGCAAACTAGACTAATGATGCCCTCGTGGACTATCAGTCCGCCTGCAATGACACCGGCCTAGTGGTAATAATAAATATAAAACATATATACCTTTCAATTTTGTGCACCAGATGCGCAAATTATGTCTCTTCATGATGCTCGTGGCCGAATTGGCTGGAATTCTCATATCATATAAATATGTGAAAAGCAGTATTAAAACCAAAATGACAAAAAAGTGAACCAAAGAATCAATCTAAGTACAGAGCTATGCATGAGGGAGATACTCCTTAGTTTTAGAGTGATTTATATAATACACCAACTTTCAATCCTTCATTCGCGGATTACCTTAGTATCATCTATCCAAGTGAACTGGAAGTAAAAGAAACTACAGAAAATAGTTATTCTACTCCGTCTTTAGATATTATGCTGTCTTCCGACATTGATGGTCAATGGAACACCTCACTCTATGACAAATGTGACGATTTCAATTTCGCTTTCATAAACTTTTCATTCATAAGTAGAAACATTCCATCATCGCCCGCATACGGCATATTCATATCTCAGTTAATACGTTATTCCAGAGCATGTTCAATTTATAATGACTTTGTTCTGAGGGCTAGACGACTTTCAAATAAGCTACTCAACCAGGGTTATATATGTGCTAGACTAACAACGTCACTGAAGAAGCTCTAGAAGTTATATGGTCGTTACGAGACTGTTATTACACAATATATCTCGTTTTCCAAACTTTTAAATGATATTCTGGACTGAGACCGACTCCGGTCATTTTACACAGATTCGACACCTTTTATACTACTTTGACTTCTCCATATATTAATACATATGGAATTTACACGATTTGACTCTTTCTACTGGGTATATGTGGCGGGTGTTGCTAGCAAGCAGGAGATGCGCACTCTTCCCGGGCAGCTGATTGCACTCCATCAAGGAGGTTCACATATGCTCAAGTAGGCATTTTTCGTTGTTTTCTATTTGGTTTTCATTTTAACTGATTTTGCATGTCCTTTGGATTTTCGAAATTATGGTTTGGATTTATCCATCATCTTTATATTTTAAAAATTCAATAAACAGCCGGTGGTTTGTTTCCAAAGGCAAAACTTTTTCCGTACTGTATTTCCGCTTAGGCACCCATGACAAAGTTACAACTGGTAACTGTGTAATGTTAACAAGTCTGGGTCGTCGGGCCATATGGCTAAGCTAGAAAAGCGTCCGCACGGTGAATCATCATGAATGGTATACCTTGGTTGTGTATAAAAAAGCATGTATGAAAAATATTTAAGGAGGTATGAAACACTTGACTCCCAAATTCAATTTTCTTCATTTTTTCTTATTTGGTATTTGAATATAATATCTACTAAATTGCAAAGTATACACAAATTTTTATCCACACAGTTCTGAAAAATCTGACTTTGAGTAACCTCCCTCTGAGGCATATTTGGAATTCCTTTGACAGGTACTACAAGGTCAATTTAACATCTTTTAACTTTACCAAATGTAAATATATATCAAAAACACAAATCAGTATTAGACAAGGATAGTAAAATTTCCAAGGAGAAATAGTTTTGAAGGAACCTATTTCAACATCTGTGTTAGAATGGTTTCAGTAAATAAACCAAATCAGTACAAAAATATCCCCTATTTTCTCCCCTAAAAATAGCATTTTTCAAAAATCTGCAAATCAAAATTTCAAGAAAAATTATATATGTAATGCTTAGTGTCCAGATCCACAACATTATTAGTATGACGAAAATGTATACACAGGAATAAAACAAAAATGTGGTCACCAAATCTTGCCTATTTTTACATTGTCCAATTTGGGAATCGCCATATAAATATAAACATGGAACACATATCAAATTTTAAAATTGATTTAATTTTAATTGATTTGAATGATAACAATATATCATATATTTCAACACATTTTATGATCAATGTCTAAATTGAAAGAAAAAAGAGGCTGGCTCAGTCATGTGGCAGAAGTCACCATGGAGCTATACAATAAATGAATATAAATAATATACTAGCACATATAACACATTACAAAAATATTTGATTGTAGTGCAATTACGATACCGACTTAGGACGGTCATTTAATTTGACAAAAGCCAAACAAACGGTGTTGTTAACCGGTTTACGGGCCCACCTTCCCACTCACCGTGACAGCAGAGCAATCAAAGGACGTACATTTAAAAATTTATAAATAATCCTCCATGTAAAGAACAAGGGTCAACAGGTTTCGCATATTGAGAGGTCATAAAAATATAAACACGTAAGGTATTGTAAAACACATACTGATATAAAAATATATGCGACATCAACATGATAAACCGTGCTCTGCCGGTCTGAAAGCGAGCTAAGACCCTAGATATATCAGAGTCCCGACTAACAGTCAGAGGGGACGAGGTTCAGGACCATGTCTCCTCTGAAAGAGGTTTGGACAAGGCCAGTCATATAGTCCCCGCCGCCCTGTTAGTCAGCGTGCAACGTTCAAGTAAAAGTCTGCATAAGGCTGTAGAGGGGCCAAATACAAGACTTATAGTCTTTTTGATGATCTCAATGTCATATTGTATATTTAGAAGACGTTTGACTCTTTTATTACATGATAAAATAACGTTATCGGAGCCGTTTACTTTCCTTAGTTTATATACGAGATCACCGTAAAAATTAGGATGGGAAATTCCATTGGATACATAGTGTTGAAAAGAAATATTTCCAAATTTAGATAGAAGTTCTGAATAAGATCTGAAGAATTTGCCGATTGTTTTTCTTAGCTTGTGATATCTGTAACCCTGAGTTAAAAGTTTAGTACAAAATTTGTAAATTTCGTTTATGAAAGTCCAAAACATCGGTGCAGCCTCTAACAAATCGAACTAATTGAGATATATAGATACCATATGATGGGAGTCGAAGGACATAGCCATCCCAGTAAGGAAAATTTACAATAGGAAATCCAAAATCCTCACGTTTATCATAAATATTAGTATATATTAGGTGGTTGATAATTTTGATGTTCAAATCTAAGAAAGGTGTAGATTTATCTCAAGTGTTAGCTTTATTCAATTTGAGCTCTGGTGGATATATTTCTGATATAAATTATTCGAATTCAGGGTTGTCGATTACCAAAATGTCATCCAGATATCTGCAGGTATTATTAAATTTGTCAGTGAGGTGGAAACGTTTGGATTTTTGAATAGAAACCTTAAAATCCCTCTCATAACAATTGAGAAATAAATCTGCTATCAGAGGCGCACAGTTGGCACCCATAGGAATCCCAAATATTTGTTGATATATCTTGCCATCAAATTGCACAAAAATATTATTCATAAGAAAATCTAGTGTTTTACATAATTCCTTGCAAGTCCAGTATTTATATGAAGTATATTGTTTGTTGGAAAAGAATCCGAAGTTATTGAAAGTACATATGTAAGTTTTAGATTCTCTGTGAAAACACCATTGTATAAGAGACAGCAACTTGCTTTTAATCAAATCATTAGGCAGAGATGTATAAAGTGTAGAAAAATCAAATGTAGAAATTTGAGTCGCTTTGAAATTTAGTGAAAGAAGTTGTCTATAACTTCATGAGAATTTTGAATTGACCAAAAGTAACTCTGCTTCATCTTCCATTACGAAGTGTACTCATAAATGAGCGTCATACTTCATGTAATTGATGTTACTATTATGAAATGCGACATCACAATATTTGATAATATGATCTTTTAGAGCAGACGTAATATGTTTCGATAGTACCGTAGTAGAGCAGTGGCTAGAATTAGATATGAAACGTGATTTATATGGATTTTTATGTAGTTTTGGGAGCCAATACATGGTTGGTAGATCAGATTTATCAGTTTTAATTTTGAAGTCGGACATGTTCATGAGGAGATCGTGCAAGGTGCTGTCTTTTGAGGTAGGGCTTTTCACATATGTATGAGTTGAGTTTAATTCGTTTTTAAGTACTTCAATATAATATAGTTTTCAAACAACTATTATGTTATTACCTGCTTTATCAGCAGGAACAAAGACATATTTATCATGTAACTCAGCTATCCTCTTTTTAATAGAATTTGCCGTAAATGTATTAGGCTGTTGAAATAAATGCGGATTTTCCGTAAAGTTCTCAATACGGATATCGACAATTCTTAAAATCTCGAACTTCCAATCATTAAGAGCATGAACCTTTACCTGTTCTTTTTTACACCAACGTTTATAATATGTAGTTAAAGCATCTTCTATAACGTCACGGCATTTATTGAAATCAATCCTGGACGGTAACCTATATTTAGGTCCTTTTCCAAAAAGGGTGCGCAATTTCTTGGCCGAAATACAGTTTATGTCACCAGTAATAACATGACCTGCCCGTTTATAAACATATTTAGAATTTTTACAAGAACACGACGAAGAAATAGAGTCTGAAATATCAGGGTCAGATGTAACTCTGTTATAATTTAAAATAAGATTTCTTATAGGCTTTTTGTACTGGTTAAAAAAGAGGCATGAGAAGATCGAAATTGCTCACCAAAATCACAACGTAACATATGAAAATGACCAAGATAAATGATGTCAAAATTGTATTTAAATGAAATTCTAGAATTAGATGTAATCTAAAATGTTTGAAATAGATCCCTAATTATCACCTATGCATAAATAAAGAAAAAATGAAACAAAAGCAGACAATATTTGGTGACAATCAATATTCTCTATAGTTGCACCACCTACTGAGAAATTTAAAGTATAGTGCAACCTTAACACATTTGATTAGGTTTGGGTTTTGAAGATTTATTATAAGAATGTAAGAGTTATTATTGGCTTTGGTGAGCAAAATTAAACTAAAAGGCTACAATTTGAATGGCAATGTAACAGAAACACACAATTCTTGATTCATTATTTTAGATTTATTATGTGTTATAATTACATTGTAAAAGACACTGATGTATAGTACATAATCTGCATATAAATTAATAACCCCAAAGGATATTGATGTGTCACTTTGATCTCCCATATAATAACATCAAACTTCAACCAAATGTGAAGCCGGCGTGGCCTAGTGGTATCGCGAGGGACTCCTGATCGGGAAGCCGGGTTCGAGTCCCGCTCTGGTCATGCCGGTGTCCTGTCTTTCGGATGAGACAGTAAAACAGAGGCCCCGTGTCGTGGTATGCATGGCAGGTTAAAGATCCCTCACTGCTTCGGGTGGTCCGTTGCAAAGGTAAAAATTTGTAAGCCCCACATCAGGCAGATGCCGTCAACATATTCGTGAAATATTCATGGTGTGACGTTAAATAAAAAACAATTAATCAATCAACCAAATTCGTTTGTGAAAATGACACCCCCCCCCTTTCCACTCCTCTTTTGGAAAAAGTCTGTAAAACTGTAAAAAGGTAAGAGATTTTCTTGCCCCAAAGCAAATACATATTAAGAAATATGAAAGTCCTTTCACCATTGAAAAGTTATATGTTGGTAATTAAGGATTCTTTTGGGGTTTTTATTTTCAATTAACAGCAGATCAAAACCCCAAATCTAAGTCAAACCGACTCTAAATTTGACCTTGAAAAAGTCTTCCCACATGGAATTTACATTT
This sequence comes from Pteria penguin, assembly GCA_035048485.1. Taxonomy (NCBI): domain Eukaryota; kingdom Metazoa; phylum Mollusca; class Bivalvia; order Pterioida; family Pteriidae; genus Pteria; species Pteria penguin. The sequence continues at coordinate 40,750,856 of CM068581.1, forward strand.
GAAATATAAACCTTATCACTTATCAATCAAAAGTTATGGCACAGCTCTACTTATTGCAGAGAAATAGATAGCTGACCGACTATTATATTAAAACATATATAACCCCCACCATCTGAGATTAGGTGCATAAAAAGGTAAAATGTTTACAGATTGTTGACAGTAGGACCACATATAATCACTTTGACAATAGCTCAGTAGAGCCCTGGTCTTCCTTTATAGTGACCAAACACAAATTCCATTCTATTGATAATGCAGTCTCCTCCTGACAAGGAAATAATTCATTCAAAAGTAGGTTAACCATGATCAGATTCTAGCTTAATCTGTAACTACCAACATCATTGTAGCATGTGAAATTAATACATTGCAAAGAATCTTAATCTAATCCAAGAAAACTAATTTTTATATAACTTTTATAATTTCCCTTTTTCAGTAACTTGGTCTCAGTCTCCAAAATTTATCTGGATAAGAGTTGGGTATTTCCTAAAATAAATATGAAGTTAAAGAAATTGACAACAAGTACATATTCTCAACTAAAGAGATTTAGTGCAAAATAAGAAGCAAACACCTGTACAATTCAGAATCTGAATATAAATCCCTTAAAATGTAAAAAATGTCACAAAACGCTGCTGCTCTGAATATACAACAAATATTCATACTCAGTATAATTACTTCCTGAAAGTTTTGATATACATGTTGTTTAGGTAACCTGGGCAATCATCAGAGAAAAAAAAAATAATAAAATAAAATAAAATAAAAAGGACAGCCAATCACAGACATTGCCCTCTTGGCAGGTATCTTTGTAGATGGAATGTAAAGATGATGGATAAATCCAAACCACAAGTCCAAAAATCATGAAACCATAGGACATACAAAATCAGTGAAAATGAAAAACAAATGGAAAATAAAATATGTCTACTTGAAGAGCATATGTGAACCCCTGTGATGGAGTGAGATCAGGTGCCCGGGGAGAGTGAGCATCTCCTGCTTGCTACCAACACCCGTCACATATACCCCGTAGAAAGAGTCAAATCGTGTGAATTCCATATGTATCTATATATGGAGAAGTCGAAGTAGGTAACCTTCTAGTATAGAAGGTGTCAAATCTGTGTAAAGTGATCGGAATCGGTCTCAGTCCAGAATATCATTTAAAAGTCTGGATAACGAGATATCATATGGAGTAATAAGAGTCTCGTAACGACCGTAGAACTTCCTCAGTGACGATGCTAGTCTAGCACATATATAACCCTGGTTGAGCAGCTTAACTGAAAGTCGCCTAGCCCTCAGAACAAAGTCATTGTAATTTGAACATGCTCTGGAATAACGTATTAACTGAGATATGAATACGCCGTATGCGGGCGATGATGGAATGTTGCTACTTATGAAAGGAAAGTTTGTGATAGCGAAATTGAAATCGTCACGTTTGTCATAGAGTGAGGTGTTCAATTGACTATTGATGTCGAAAGACAACATAATATCTAAATACGAAGTAGAATTACTAGTTTCTGTGGTTTCTTTGACCTCCAGTTCACTTGGATAGATGATGCTAAGGTAATCCGCGAATGAAAGATTATTAATTGAAAGCAAGTCATCTATATATCTGTAAGTAAAATTGAAGCCAAGAGCCAATTGTTTTTTTCCTTGCGAAAGCAAAGACTGAATGAACTCAGCTTCGTATGAATAAAGGAATATGTCAGCCAGAAGCGGAGCACAGTTAGTGCCCATTGGAATGCCGACAAAACACACAAAGGTAAAAGTAGTGCAGGGACTATTATCTTGACACTTCAGAACAGAATTGAAAATGTGAAGGTCAACAGTCACAAATGTCACAAAATTGTGAACATAACTCACTCGTGAAGCCTTTGGTCTGTGAAGAAATACTTCAAATATGTTGGTATACAAAGAATGCCTTCACTAGCATTATAAAAATCAAAGACATGTAATAAAATATTTCAATGCAATTACAAGTATTTCTGCAATCAGATCATGTTACAATTTATAGCCTCTTCTTCTTCCATTATATACTAAATATGTTACATTGTAATTGATTAATAGTTATATTAGTTGATTATTATATAATTGTTATGTAATATCAATGCATTCATAAAAACACATACTACAGAAGAGTCATGACATTTCATGATTATTTTCAACTGAGGACCTATTTTTTTCAAATAAACAGGATGGGAAAAAATGCATCGTAACATTTTAGTTGAATTGTTTCTTACGGACCTTAATATATTTCATAATTCATCACTCAATATAGTATTATTATAAATAATAAACAGAACTACTGATCGCATGTACAGCAATACAGGATTCACTATACATGTGCATGGCCGCAAGTTTGAAATACGATTGTTTACCTCCGCTCCCGTACTGTGCCCTATAAATTTAGACGAGTCTGGCACATACAAGACGTTTATCAAACCTATGTTCCTTAGTGTACCTTTATTATGCAAATGTAGGGAGGCCCAAACTCTTTCCTTAAAAACACATGAGATACACTTTTTAGATACCTATATATAATTTATTTGTATCACAATATACCAAAGAAAAAATACGTTACAAAGCATGTTTTATAGTCAACAAACTCTGAAAATTTCACCGGTTTATCTCGAGTACTTTACAAGATATGAGGATTTGAAAATGGACAATATTGCATTTTCACACCTTTTTCGAGCAAATGAAAATGCACAACCTCGCAATTTTATGAGTGTATAACTTAATCAGTTATGCATAAAATTTATGATTTATTTATATTAATCTACTTTATGTACTACATGTATTACGAAAAAAGATAAAAACATTGGTTGTAAGTCTTATTTCCTCAAATATAATCTCTTAAACTTGACTCAGAATGGTTTTTCACTTTGATGAAAATGACGAAGTCCAAATGTCCAAGGTCATTTTTCTAAAAATTTATACAAGGATTCATAATAATGTAAAAACTTATTAAAAATATTTACTTAGAAGAATATTTGAAGGAATTTAGATTGTATGACAAAAAATAAGCTCTGTATAAGCAAAAACATTTTCACCTAAATCAGGGGCGGATAACTCTTTTTAAAAAATGTGAAAAATACCACACACCTTTTAATTTATCTTGGTATAGCTTATTTTTTATATTATCTACTATATGTATTATATTCATTATTTTAAAAACATAAAAACTTTTATTGAAAGTGTTAAAATCTCAAATATAAACTCTTCATAAATACAAATTGTCGTAAAGTTTGGTTGATTATAATTCCTGTTCTTTATGTCTCCTTCATGATAATCCTTCACAATTAACAGGAAATAATTAGTCCTTGTCTTTCATTAATATGAATACCCAGTTTGTTAAGATCGTTAATTAATATCTTGAAAGCTGTTAAAATGTACGAAATGAAAGTTTATATTTGCTGGGTCAAACAGCCGGTTGAGGTGATATTACGTAATAATTTAGCCGCACAGGTAACAGGTGATCGCCCTAGACGACGTTACCCCGATATACCCTAGATATATTGAAAATATTGCAACTTGATTAGGAAGTCAACTATTAAAGATATTATAGAATTCGTCTCGGGACTGGCCATCTGATTGCACATGACGAAGTGTCAACGCTGTCGCTGGTGTTTTCATGCGAGCTGTACTGAAAAACATACGTTTTCGAGTGCCAATTACAGGTATATCGGGGGAATATTAAAATTAGAATTATATTCTATAAAATCTTCAATACACAATTATCTAGATAAAAAATTACAAATTTAAAACCTTTATTTCTTTTCTTTTTTTTTTTCGTGAATCTTAGGTCACGCGACGATTGGCATTCGTAGTACATTAATATAACTTGTTCTCTCATTGTTATATACTTGTACTCTCATTTTAATATCTACAGTGGCGGATTTATAGGGATCGCTCCCCTTTTTGCCACAATTATGAGTAAATCTTCAGATTTCGCCCCTAAATTGGCAGAGTATTTTGCTTTATATTGGACTTTCACTTGTGCGCCCCCCCTTTCCCATTTCGGAAATTCTGGATTCGCCACTGATTAATTAAAGAGGATTAAATCCAAATCATTTGAATCAGAATAGACTCTTAGTATCGTCATTTTTCCTTTAACAAAAAATGTCTTCCTTAAATATGAATAAATTATCCCCCCCTTTCCTTTCGCAGATGTCTAGACTTATCTGCAATTAAAATTTAAGTCTGAAGTGAAGTTGTAAACAGTTGGGTCAATGTACAGTAAATGATGAAATGATGTCTTATTTTACCGCACAATATATGTCTTGGTATTTATTACATTGAAATGTGTATTTCTGAACATTATTCTATACGACAATACGTGGAGGTCGCCCCGAGTCAGAGGAAACACGTGTAAAATCGTATTAATAGAGCTACAAAATTACAATAAACTATATGAAATCGTCAAATAAATTAAAATGTATATATTTTCTATATCTATTTAATTAATGTAAATACCAATAATTATCAATTCGAATGTAAAAATCATTCATGGTACATGTAAGTATTAACCCACGCGCCCACACCATTCTTTAAATTACATCATGAATGATGAAATGAAACTTTTGAGAAATAAAACTTTGTAAATAATAGCTACGGGGTAATTTTTTCACAAATAGGATAATCATAATTACTTCTATAGACCTCGTTTTCGTTATGTGTTCTTTTATTTGAGAACTTTATAATGTACGATTGTTTACTATCTATATCGATGTAATCAAATGACTCGTGAAAACAATATGGCGGACCGTTGTTTTGGCAAAGAGGAAGACGCTATCTTTTTATTTTCAAATGTTTGTAGTCATTTCTATGTATATTTTCATAAAAATGGTATCAAATGAAACGGGGGAAACATACTTATCGCATATATTGGGCCGGCAGAAATAAATTAAAAACTGAAAATTATATACTTAAAAAACTTGTGTGTGCCCACATCGCACATCTTTTTCGTTTCGGCGATCAGCGGTTTACAGGTAATGGACGTATCTACCTGAAAAACCTCACTTCACTTGATTTGATACAACCGTGACCCCGAACAACGCCAGTGAACATACCGCTTATATACTCATTGATTCTAAGCGTGCCGTCAATTATAAGGCAAAATAAACATCTCGCTGTACCGCCGTGGCATTGTTAGATATTTTAATGATCTTAGCTATTTTCAAATTGCCCTAATTTCTTTATTTCTACTCCAAATGAGAAGAAAACACAATGAATATTCTAATGATATGATTTTGATTTACATGTTAAAAATATTTCCCGATAAATTATTGATGCGAACATTGCAAACAACGCATTTTGATTAATTTGAACTTAGTCATTTGCGATGGGCCTCACTAGCAAATAAATTTCTCATTATACTAAATTACCGATTTAAATAATTTTGGTTTTCTCACAACTTGGTTTAAATTGACGACATTGTTATGTTAAAAGGAATAATTACAATGAACACCCAATGAATGAAAATAAGTCAACTGGCCTTGAATAAATTAAACACATGAGAAAAAATTCAGAATTTTGATTATACGTCATATGTCCAAATAAATTCTATTATCATTTATAATAGATAATTGTCGCGGATGGCCTCGCTCGTCAGATATATTCACCTATGTTTCGAAATATTAAGATACATCTGGATGCTGTTTAACACATGCGGTATTAGGATTGCTAATATTGAATTCCTACGAGGAGACAAAACTAAATAACCTTCACTGACCACTACCTAATTCTATAACAAAAGAATTTAAATTCTATGGTAGAAGTATAAACCGAATGAGAAAATTAAAAGTTTAAAAGCCGAGCATTCTTCAAAATCTAAATTACAATTTGCTAACAGGTTGTCATTGAATATTCTGTAAAATAATCATAAAAGTTACAGATTTAAAAATATGAATGAAATAACATGCCAGTATCATCATTAGATGATACATGATGATTTAAAGATATATTAAGAACTATTATCATTCAGTTAGCAATAAAATAATTGTATGTAAGTTAAAACAAGGAAAGTTAACTGTAAGTGTGATTTTTACGAAATAGTTTTGTATTGTTTGTATACATCTAACAACTTTAACAAGAATGGAATTAAATTGATGAAAATGAATGTAACGAAGGATCTAGATTCTGTTGTGTCTTTATTTTCGAGTTTGTTAGAATTTTGTGCGTGTACATATTTTTTTTATTCATAGACAATACAACATCCCTAAATTTGAATCTCAAATTAAAAGTTTTTGCCAGTTGCTATGTATGCTAACGCAGAAAATTTTGTGCGAATTAATTTAGCTTTGTTCGACTACAGGAACAAAAAGCTAGTATAGGTGCACTTACTGATGATTTGTTTGAATACTAGGTCATGGATTTCAACATATATACTACCAATCAAAAAGCCCATCATGTTATTTATTTCATCTTAACAAGACTTAATATATTTCACATGTGGTTAATTTTGAAATACCGGGTTTTCTAAAAGGACTTTTGAAATTTTTATATCAAAAGCTATTATAATCACTTCTCGAGTAGATGACATCTCGGTACTATTGGCGCTTCTCCTTATCTGCAGTTAGTGTGTTGGTATGAAAACTATTAGAGGCTTGGTGGAACTGTGATATATCTTTGTATGGATTTTTATGAAGTTTAGGAATCCAATATAAGTCTTGTAACTCAAACACCATTTCTTTAGTACATTTATTATAGTTAACTCGATACCGATTTATTAACAGATTTTGTATTTTTCCAAAGTTACTCTAAACAGGCAATTTTAATATTAAGCCTTGCGCACAAAGTCAATATCGTTTAAAGTTTTTTCAACCGGCCCTAATAGATAGTCGTGTATTTTGTATATTCTTTTGTTTCTCCTATATCGAAATCATAAACTGAAGATGGCTCTTTTTGCCGTGCTCGCAATTACAGGTAACGACACTTATAGAAAGGCACCACATCCTTGTTATAAAATAGTTACCGGTTTACATAAATAATTTCCTGTTATTGTAATTTTAAAAGATTGCAATTTGATTAAACATTTTTCATCAACTTTAGTATTGATATACAGTGAACACTGAAGTTACATTGATTATTGATTGAATTCAAATTAAAAAAAAAACTTCTTTCAGCAAATATTTTGTTAAAGAAAAACAACTTTGGTCTTAAATTCAAATCCAATGTTCCTTGAACATTAAAAAAACTACTTTTGTCTTAAATTCAAATCCAATGTTCCTTGAACAATTTGATTGTTATGAATCACTTGACCCATGATATCGGCACAACGTAATTAAATATATTTTTATCATAATGATATTTACCTTTTTATTTTAATGAATAGTGTTTTCTAGAACTTTCTAATATTCAGCGAAGTTGTAGATAGGAGTTGCAGTCTATAGGCATAGGTACATACTATACCAAACTGAACACGAAAGAAAAAAAAAAACAACAACAAAAACAAAAACAAAAAACCAAAAAAAAAAAAAAAAAAAAAAAACAAACAAATAAAAAAAAAAAAAAAAAAAAAAAACCAAGCTAATCACGTACATGAAGTCGGAAGTACTTCTCTGTCGGCTATTATATGTACAGAATGCAGATGACTAATAGTGTTTATTTAGCAATCGATTATCGTCGAATTGATAGAGAACGAGTGGCATAATGATATTCTGCGCTGTTTTTGAAATGTATTTATAAACGAAAGTTACCAGGAAATCTTTAAATTCCGTTTTTGCATCTCCCATTTTATCTGCATTTTGTTCATGATAATTAAAATTTGGCCTATGCCGGATTTTAATTATTATTACTATAGCCACCGTCCAGTATGCGATAGGTATTTAGCTGTTTTTACACATTTATGTGATAAGGTCGATTATTCGATGTAAATAAAGGAAACAATAGCACCACCTTTTTATCAAATATAAATGTGCATCGTTTGTTATCTTTAAATGATGTAATCAATTAACAAACGATGATAGGATTCGCTTAAATTAATCGGAAATTATTCCTGTAAGTTGTCTTAAAATATTATTGTTATAATTCAGTACGTCAGGTTAATATTTCACAAATTATCTGATAGATGAGATGAAACGAAATTGTTCCTATTTATGAGCATATTTTTACCATAATATTCTTATGTCACCTCGCTATACACTCTCGTTCACATTCAAGTGCATAAGCCTGAGTGATTGACGATATTTATCTATAATAACCTTAGTTTTGGAAACAGTTCTCTAATTCCGGTTTAAGGTAGTAGAAACGATCTAAGGGACAGAATTCTAAAAAGTGTTTAAAATGTTTACACGTATGGGAGCTTTTCAGGCATATTTCAGATCTAGACCTATGTCGTTTACATAACAACCGTAAACATAACAGATGATCATTCTTTCATATTCGCAAAGTTTTCCTCATTATTTGGCCAATAGGTTCAGCTTTTTCCCACAACGGAATTAAAGATAAGCGACACGCGCTTTATCGGAAACGACGCTGACCCAGTTACTGGCATCTAACTGACGTCATTGTGTATTGAATAGGATGCAAAGCATTTCTGATTTTGTACTGTAGAGGTTATATTGTGGTTGATGATGTGCTGAGAAGTACAACTGCAGTATTTTCAAATATACATGTATTAATTAATTGAATATGTTTCAAATTATACTCATTAAACTTGTTTGTTCTGGGCGGCTTAGCAAATAAATCTAGTGGTGTGTTGCATGCAACCAGGGGACGCTAAATCCTCCTGGGCACCTCGTTTCACCTCGATTTTATTAGGGTTCGCATTTGTCTGAATATGACACTATACCCGATATTGTCCTTGTATTCCATGGACTATGAGATATGGTTTACCGTTCGGTACTTCGTTTTTTTACTTCATAAATGAAGTACAAATACCATAAGCGGAACTTGAAATTTCTGAAAGAGAGGGTTTGCAGTCTCCGATGACATGTTTTGCAGTATTCGGTCCGGAAAGAGGATTTGCAACCAATAAAATGGTCGAAAATGACCTTTGCAAATTTGCACCCTCCTTTAAAACTCCCATAGCATACGAAATATGTCTGTTTTTTATAACTCATAAGTAATGGGCAAGGTAAAAGTTGTTTTTGACATTAAGGCCAAGGTCACCATATCATTGACTTTGGTGTCATTTGGAAGGGTTTCATTAGTAGAGTACACCTCTCAGATAGAAGTCCTTGTCTTTTATGTTTCAAAAAATGTGGGCAAAGTTAATTTCAGCCAATTCTAGCATATGGGTCACGGTCAAGGCGACGAGGTCATTGACTTCAAGATCATTTGTTGAAAGGGCTTTTTAGGTGATGTATACATGCCATATATGATGCCTGTTACTTTTTTATAGTTCAAAAGTGATGGCCAAGGTCGATGTTGCAGACTGACACGAAACACAGACAGGGCAAAAGTAATATACATGAACCCCCAACAATACATATTTCGATCCGGAGGCATACAAAGGAAATACCATACACAAATTGTTGTATAGACATTCAATATTTTAAAACATTTTCTGAAAAGGAATATGTTTTAGGATGTTGTTTATGAAGTAATTATTATACATATCACATATGGACATTTGAGCATAGTGAGAGATGTAAGGGTAGGGTTGAATAACTTAGCAACCATAGCTTAAATTTTCTTTAAACTGATACAAAAGAAATCAGTTATATGGAAAAACATTCCACGGGTTTTTTTTTTAAATTCAACGATACAATGTTTTATCTTATAAAGGACTCAGTAATTTTTACTACATCAATCAGGGAATAAGGTTATTTTACAAGGACTTAGCAAAGTATAAATATGATAAGGCATTTTAGATATTGAAAGTTTTTAAATACTGATCTAAGCCTTTGTTATCAGTTTTTATGAACATTTGAAATCTTGCCATCAATTCAAAGCATGCTAGAATAGATTGAAAATGTCTCATATTGTGCTGTTGTTAAGATTACCCTTAGATGAATTCATTCCAAACTGTGTCATAATACATATCTATATAAAGGCTATCTACTGTACGATTTTCAGTGAAATTTATTGATAGGAAATGTTTGGATACTTTGAGGTTACTACCTTTAGTACAGCGCATAGTACGACGTTGTAAAAATGGCAAGTATGAACTGAAATGTTATGTAACAATAATTTATTGGTGAAGACAATGGTAATATGTAGATGTGTTACACAAAGGCAACAAGATGATCTATTAGAAATGTTGATTCGAATCGATAACAGATTATCAACTGATAAACACGTCGTGGGAATGCACGTTATAGATAACATTACAGTGTTATGAGCCATCTAAGATATAGCAAAGGAAGATCTGATTTCGAACACAGAATATTAATGTTACTTGTTTTATACTGACTTTTTGTTTCTTAAGTAAATATTTCAAAATAGAACATAACGATGGAGAGAGATAGAGACTCTGGAGCTGTCGACATCAAATAACGCTTTTAGACATCAAACTTAAAGTTTCTTTTTCTATATTTGCTTCAATAATGGCATTTTGAAATGTACTTTTGTTTCAAAGAAATGTTTTTGTTGCTTTTGAGATTGAGTAAAGTATAGCTCCTTATATGATAAGTAATTGTAGTCTTATGATGATTTACTGATTCGATTCACGAAGACCTGAAACATGTATCCATTCAAAGTAATGCCAATTTTCATGCCAGGAACAAGATTTTCTTTGTAAAGATATAAATTGATATGAATGCTGGTATATGAGAAAACGTGAAAGAGAATACGCGATAGACATCTTGTTATGCTGTGTGACAAAAATGTAAAACATTACAAAAACATTCGACTGTATTGCAGATACTGACTTAGGATGGTCAATTTAAGTAACAAACGTCAATCAGATGGTAAAAATACCAAATATAATATAGATAAAACTTTCTGTATAGTATCACAGACCGTGACATTACTCCTTTTTAAGGTTTAGTATTTCCTATGATCATGATATAGCATTGTTCTTACGTTTACTTCATTATGATGTTAAAATCACTATCCCATAGCTTAATAATATACTGCTACTTTAAAGACAAGGTATTAAATGTTTTTACAAACTAATTGCCGCTTAAATGAAAAAAGACTGTTAATCATCTCGGGTACCTTTTGTTCATTCCGTCTTTACTACACTTCAAGAAATTTGTTCACGGAATTATTTTACATGTGATAAAATGATTATATCATGGTATCAGAACAATGGGATTTTGAGCGATCGGATTTTCGACATTATTTCTTTTCGCAAAACTACTTAACATTTCAAAAGAAAAATATTTCTTTTGACGTTCTTCCACTTGTACTTAAAAATTTAATGCATTTAAACAAATGCTTTTTATATTTACAGCAAAATGATGGTAAAGGTTGTACTTTTCGCGCATGTCATTGCATTATGCACTTTACAAGTGTACTGTCAGACTACGAGAGACTACTTCACAATGGCAACTGACATCGAAATGCAGAAAGAAGCAAACATGCAGGCTACGCAAAATGGATTCAATTCTCTCAGTGGTAAGTATCGTCCTTAAAGTTGTATTTGTAGCATTATAACAGTTGTAGTCAGAACGGAACATACAATATTTATTATTATTATCATTATTATTATTAGTAGTAGTAGTAGTAGTAGTGTCATGGTGGGGGATCGTCCAATGGCAAATATAAATAAACAACAAATAAACAGAAATTCAAGTCAGAAATTTACATAATGTATAATGAAAATTAAGACAGAAGGAAATAGACATGGTACGTCATGATACATAGTATTTGTACAACTTGCAAAACTGCCAAAGACCACTTGGTACCAAGGAAAAGGTTGTTATATTCTTAATTAAACTTTTAACAAATATTACATAAAACATAATGAATAAGACAAGTATACTGAAAATATGGAATTTGTTATACGAACTGTCTGCATAAAGCGCATGTTGACTTGACTCAAGTGACACTAAATTTAATTTGACTGACACTGGAAAAAAATATGTTTTTCTGTATTGTTTTCTTTTAAGATGACATTTTTATTAATGTTCTTAATCTTGTTTAAAAACGCTTGATAATCATTTTTTTTCTTCTAATATCTACATTTAGTTCATTTATTTATAATCATCTTAAAAAGTTCAATATTTACCGATTAAAAAAAAAAACGTTTAAGTTGGGATTTACTTTGAGAAAGGTGCGATTGTTTAAGACCAATTTATGTGTCTTAATGAAGATCTCCAGGGTTAGAAGTTTCGTACATATCTAGCTTTCCTAGCGTCCTTGATAGCACCGTGTTGACGTCATCAATGTTTACATTTTGAAAGGAATTTCATTAAACGGTAAACGTGGTAGTACATGTACCTTATACCAATATATCTTTAGTGGTAAAGGTAAGATAATTGGGTCATTTTCAACATTTACATTTCCTCATAATCTAGTGATCTAGATTAATAATGATAATGATTTTGTAATACATATGACCCACATCATACAGGCATTATTTTATATCGTATTATGCATTTCATATTTGGTATTACTCCTACAGGGGAAGGGTCTGAACTTGCACCCAGATTGGCATAGGACGATTTACTCATGTTGATATCAGTTTATATATTCTTGATATCTTTTTCTCCCTCTGCATTATTTTCCATTTTCATATTTTTATGATCTCTCAACTTGAGAAAATTTTTTATCCTTGCTCTCTATATGGAGGATTTTAAACAGGATTTAAATGTGTTTCCTTTGATTATAATGTTTTGGGGTGAATGAGAAAGTGGGTCACTAAACTGGTTAACCACACCGCTTGATTGACTACTGTCATATCAATTGACCGTCCTAATCGGTATCGCAACTGCACTTAAATAGAAAGTTTTTGTGATGTTTTTATGTGTGTGGTTTTTGTTTATATCATTACATTATCATCAGTGCATTTCCATGATGATTTCCGTCATGCAGCTGAATCAGATGCTTTCATCTTTCCTTTATAAATGTGGTAAGTCTAAATGTTTCCACATAATATTAGTTAATCGGGATGTGTTCAATGGTATACAGTAAGCTTTTTGAGAATGCAAGTCTTTTGGGTCATATGTTACCTTACCTTGTATACGTTTCTTGGCTGAACTGGCTGAAATTCTAAAGCATTTGTAGGAGATATTAAATACCTCATATATACACAGTTTCATCAAAATAAGTTCTAATCATATTATTACATGTAATTATCTATATTCACTTTTAAAATCCAACCAAAGTTGCACAGAACCCTAGGAGTTATATCCTTTTTGTGTGCATGTCCTTGGGGATTCTTGTCTTACAGCTTTGTCAGATGTCTTCTGTTTTCTCTTTTATATTCCATTTCTGCCATTTCAGATATCAACCAAATCAGTTAAATTACAAAATTCACGGCATAATAAACTATTGACAAAAAGAAAGTTTAGTAAAATTACTGAAAATAAGTAGAAAGTAAAATCAAATTCATCCAACATACGCCCGCACACACACACACACACACACACACAATTTCCCATCCTAACACGTTCCCGTAACTACATTCAAATTGGTTATTTGTGTGATATCTTTCTTTGTACTTTATCCCGTTTCTTCTGCCTGGCTGTGGCCACATTTGTCACACATTTTGATAGCATATTAATAAAACGCCGATATCCACAATATATTACAAAGGGTATTATGGCATACCACTGCTGCATAAACATACAAGATCATTTCAACACTGGGTTTTCATTTTCATCATATTATTAATGCATAACCTCACAACACTCATCAAACGTTTATTCCGTTTAGCATAAATCCACAATATTTTCAACGAAGGTGCAGTGGTATGTTATTGATGTATAAACCTACAACACATCTTGAAAATGGGGGTTTGTGCTAAAAATTATGCATACACAGTCACAACATTATTTTAACAAACAGCAATTACATGGTACATATTACAAATACATAAATTCCCCAGCATTCAGCGCAACAGCTGCTAGTTTACAACAATATATTAGAGAATATTGACATAAAGGTAACTAATAATTGTTGTGCTGACCAAACTGAACATGTGGAATAAGAAAACTGGTTTTGTTTTCATATGAATCTCCATAAGTTTGAACGTTTTATTTTATCAGTTGTGGGTTAAAACAACCAGTGCACACTTCAATACATGACATTGTGTGTATTACAAATGGTTTTTTGAATTGTAAATGTTATTTTCAAACAACAAAATTAATAGCAATGTTAAATGCATTAACATCTGTATACATCATATGTATTTCTATTATCAATCACCGTATTTTGATACAGTTTAATATTTACTACAGGACGAATATCTGATGTATCTGGGTTTTCACCATATATGGGACAAAAACTATTTAGCAGACGCAATGATCCGACCAAGATAAGCAGATTATCTCTTGGTGCGAGAATTCAAATAAGAGCATTGCAGCTTCAAAGTCGGAGGTAAGTATTCAATAAAAATAATATATATACATTATTCAATAAACAGTTAAACTTTGCAGAAATCAGTGGACCCTAAACAAAAATATCCAACAACGAAATCTCGAAAGGAAAGCTACGATTAACAAAACAGTTACTACAATCAATATCGAAGAAGTACCACACCGTTAATCATTCTCAAAGTGCAAGGATAGATAAAAAATCGTTTAAGTTTCAAAAAGGAACTGTTGTGATCCCCGAAATACTGAAAGATTCTGAGGTGAGACCAGGTGCCCGGGGAGACTAAGCATCTCCTGTTTGCATACATCACCCGTCACAGCAGTTCTTAAGAGACATGTCAAAATCAAGAGTTTTGGTTTCCTAATTGTACATACGAAAGTACAAACTGGATACAAAGTCATATATGGTATTCACTGAACAGGTCATTTGGTCGCATTCCAGAATATTATCAATCATTCTAGAAAGAGGCACATCATATTTTCGTACAAGATCCCCATAGCGACCGTAGAACTTCCTCAGTGACGATTTCAGACGTTCTTTAACATATCCCTGCATATCCCTGGCAAAGTAGCCAGTCGTTTGGCCCTTGGAATAAAACCGTCGTATAGAGAACAGGCTCTTGCGTAGCTTATAAGTTGAGATATAAAAAATCCATAGGCAGGTGAGGACGGGATATTGCTGCAAAGAAACGGAAAGTTAGTTATTTGGAAATTAAAATCGTCACGTTTGTCAAACAGAGATGTGTTCAAATGACCATTATTGTCATAAGTTAAAAATATATCCAGTATAACAAGTGAACCGTCGAATTGTCAATGTCTGATTAGTTTCACAGAAAGAAACATCACTGAGAAAACAATGCAAATATTGCAATTCTTGAATATTAACAATTACTCAACAATTACGTTTTATTATGATTTAAGTTTTACCCAAAATTGCAAAAATATTCCGAATTTCAGAATGACATTAATGACTAAATGGAATACTGTACTCAACAATCTATATTTTAATAATGAGGAATATGTAAAAAAATTAAAAGAAATTTACTGCACTTAAGATGATTTATAGCACGAGGCACATACCATGGCCATGTAGGTGCAATAATTTTGACATAAATAAAGAATCAAAGGTCCATATTCAACAATATGTTGATAATATGCTCCTAAACTGTGGTAAAAGATTTCGTACCAGACATTTAACACAATTTTCTGTCTGATGAGATCCAGATTAAAATGGGTGAACTATTTATTATAACATATGAGATAATTAAGTTCTATAGAGATAACTCTGTATACATGTATTATGTGTACAACAGAAAAAAGAAAAGGTGATTATATGACAAAAGTAGGATAATTTTGAAAACTACCTATTAATAATATTTTCTTAAGTGACATCCTCAATAAGTAAACCCCCATCTATTTGTCATAGTTGAGTACCTTTCGCGATTAAGGTACTTGAGAGAAAGATATTTTGTAATCAAACTTCTAATATATGTTAGTAAATTGGATCTATACTGAATCATATGTACTTACTTTTGGCTGTATTATAAATTGTATTTCTGAAGAAAATATATATTTCTATATATCCGCATGCAATACTTCTTTTTCTCTGCAGTATCTCAAAGAGACGTTTTTATAATGAGCATTATGATGTCCTAAGTTCAACGTAATCATTGTATATTTCAAAGTCCTACGTTTTAAGATTTCAGTTTCAAAATTGTGTAAGCAAATTAGTGTGAGAGTTTCGTAAAGTTTTTATAGGTTAATAAGGCCATTTTTAAATATTTAAATAACGTTTATTAAGTACTTGCAAAACACATTTCATTACATCAACCTCAAAGAACTTCTTCGTGTTAACTAACCAACTTATGCGTATATTGATAAATGAATGATGCCTGTCTTTCAGAGTTGGATCTAGAGATTTCAGGTAGGTTAACAAGAATCTAATTAATACTTTATTTTTAAATCAAAGTCATGGGATGAATCGACAAAAAGTACAATACTCGTAATAAATTTCGAATTCCGAATGCCTGCGCTGCATCAAGCAGAAAAAGTTTGATGTCATAGAGCAAACTACATTCTGAATACATTAACGATCTACACCAAATTAAAATACGAAGGTAACTGGTGTTATATGACTATGGCACTAACAACAATCTACCACTGTGGACATTCACAGACCTCTCTAATTCAGAGGTGAGACCAGGTGCCTGGGATGGTGTGAGCGTCCCCTGTTTGGATAGCTACATCCGCCGAAACCAATATAATTCAGCACTGTATATATACATGAATGTGAACAAACACTGTGTAGAAAGTGCCACAGCCACGCAACATCAGGAAAAGGGTATAATAACAGTTTGGTCAAACCCTCAATCAAGAAACATATGTAGGGTAATTTTAAATGTAATCCCGACCCACAGTATATTCGAAAAACATGTCTGAATATCAGATTATCTCAATTTGGAAATTAGTTTGCCCTTGTATTAATTTGAATTTCCACTGCCTATTGTATTAATGATGTGACATAAGTTTCTAAAAGAAAGAAAAAAAAATGCAATGAAATAATATTTAAAATCAATGTAACTATAATTATCTAAGTTTACAATTCGACAAAAATGTCGTTATCTCGATTCATATATTTTATGCCGACATTTTCTTTTCTATATTTTATGTCGACATAAAAGAAAAAAGAGGAGTTACTGGCTCAGTTATGTGGCAGAAGTCACCATGGAGCTATACAATACATGAATATAAATAATATACTAGAACATATAACACATTACAAAAATATTTGATTGTAGTGCAATTACGATACCGACTTAGGACGGCCATTTAATTTGACAAAAGCCAAACAAATGGTGCGGTTAACCGGTTTACGGGCCCACCTTCCCACTCGCCGTAACAGCAGAACAATCAAAGGACGTACATTTAAAAATTTATAAATAATCCTCCATGTAAAGAACAATGGTCAACAGGTATCGCATATTGAGAGGTCATAAAAATATAAACACGTAAGGTATTGTAAAACACATAATGGTATAAAAATATATGCGACATCAACACGATAAACCGTGCTCTGCCGGTCTGAAAGCGAGCTAAGACCCTAGATCTGTAGGAGTCCCGACTAACAGTCAAAGGGGACGAGGTTCAGGACCATGTCTCCTCTGAAAGAGGTTTGGACAAGGCCCGTCATATAGTCCCCACGGCCCTGTTAGTCAGCGTGCAACGTTCAAGTAAAAGTCTGCATAAGGCTGTAGAGGGGCCAAATACAAGACCTATAGTCTTTTTGATGATCTCAATATCATATTGTCTATTTAGGAGACGTTTGACTATTTTATTACATGATAAAATAACGTTATCGGAGCCTTTTACTTTCCTTAGTTTATATACGAGATCACCGTAAAAATTAGGATGTGAAATTCCATTGGATACATACTGTTGAAAAGAAATATTTCCAAATTTAGATAGAAGTTCTGAATAAGATCTGAAGAATTTGCCGAATGTTTTTCTTAGCTTGTGATATCTGTAACCCTGAGTTAAAAGTTTAGTAGTAATTTGTAAATTTCGTTTATGAAAGTCCAAAACATCGGTGCAGCCTCTGACAAATCGAACTAATTGAGATATATAGATACCATATGATGGGAGTCGAGGGACATCGCCATCCAAGTAAGGGAAATTTACAATAGGAAATCCAAAATCATCACGTTTATCATAAATATTAGTATATATTAGGTGGTTGATAATTTTGATGTTTAAATCTAAGAAAGGTGTAGATTTATCTCAAGTATTAGCTTTATTCAAGGTGAGTTCTGGTGGATGTATTTCTGATATAAATTGTTAGAATTCAGGGTTGTCGATAACCAAAATGTCATCCAGATATCTGCAAGTATTATTAAATTTGTCAATGAGGTCAAAACGTTTTGATTTTTGAATAGAAACCATAAAATCCCTCTCATAACAATAAAGAAATAAATCTGCTATCAGAGGCGCGCAGTTAGTACCCATAGGAATCCCAACTATTTGTTGATATATCTTGCCATCAAATTGCACAAATATATTATTCATGAGAAAATCTAGTGCTTTACATTTTTCCTTGCAAGTCCAGTATTTACAGTTAGGTGCAGTCCTAACCTTACATAAAGTGCACTTCAAGTTAACTTTATGTCTGCTTTCAAGTTTACTTGGCGACAACAGAGTAAACTTGAAATCAAGTTTAGTAGTAAACTTGATTCCAAGTGTAGTACTAAACTTGATTCCAAGTTTACTCCAAGTGCACTTCAGGTTTAGTTTTCTTTTTATATACATGTACATTTATTATATTTTTCTATTAAAACAATTTTTTTATATATAAAATATGCAATTCTACATAATAAGACAATTATTTCTATCGTGTTATACGAAACGATAATTGTAATGAACAAACGGGAAAAGTAAACTTGGTGTCACGTGATAGTAAACTTGAAGACGGAATTACTTTAAAGTAAACTTGATATCAAGTGCACTTGACTTAACTTTATGACTGGTTTTCAGGACGAAAAACTAAACTTAAAGTGCACTTGAATGTAAGGTTAGGACTGCACCCAACTGTATATGAAGTATATTGTTTGTTGGAAAAGAATTCAGACTTACTGGAAATACATATGTACGTTTTAGATTCTCTGTGAAAACACCATTGTATAAGAGACAGCAACTTGCTTTTAATCAAATCATGAGGCAGAGATGTATAAAGTGTAGAAAAATCAAATGTAGAAATTTGAGTAGCTTTGAAATTCAGGGAAAGAAGTTTGTCTATAACTTCATGAGAATTTTTAATCGACCAAAAGTAATTGATGTTACTGTTATGAAATGCGACATCACAATATTTGATAATATGATCTTTTATAGCAGTTAGAACAGACGTAATATGTTTTGATAGTACCGTAGTAGAGCATTGGCTAGAATTAGATATGAAACGTGATTTATATGGACTTTTATGTAGTTTTGGGAGCCAGTACATGATTGGTAGATCAGATATATCAGTTTTAATTTTGAAGTCGGACATGGCCATGAGGTGATCGTCCAAGGTGCTGTCTTTTGAGGTAGGGCTTTCCACATATGTATGAGTGGAGTTTTAAGTACTTCAATATAATATAGTTTTCAAACAAGTATTATGTTATTACCTGCTTTATCAGCAGGAACAAAGACATATTTAGCATGTAAGTCAGATATCTTCTTTTTAATAGAATTTGCCGTCAATGTATTAGGCTGTTGAAATAAATGCGGAAAAGTTCTTAATAAGGATATCGACAGTTCTTAAAATCTCGCATTTCCAATCATTAAGAGAACGAACCTTTACCTGTTCGTTTTTACACCAACGTTTACAATATGTAGTTAAAGCATCTTCTATAGCGTCACGGCATTTATTGAAATCTATCCTGGACGGTAACCTATATTTAGGTCCTTTTCCAAAAAGGGTGCGCAATTTCTTGTCCGAAATACAGTTTAGGTCACCAGTAATAACATGACCTGCCGGTTTATAAACATATTTAGAATTTTCACAAGAACACGACGAATGAATAGAGTCTGAAACATCAGGGTTAGATGTAACTTTATTATAATTTAAAATAAGATTTCTTATAGGCTTTTTGTACTGGTAACAAATAAGTGGAGGTTCTAAATTCTCAAAATATTGGGGGATTTTAGATGTGACTCTATGATCACGGAAAATATTAGAAATGTATAGTAGATCGAAACCTTTATTAATAAATTTAATTTTGAGAAATTGCTGCTTGGGTGGAAGAGACGGAATACGAGGAAAGTGTTTATTATATGAAAATAAAATAATCAAATTGAGTTTATATCAATCAGAATTGCGTAAACTTCGAAGATCAGCTTCGTCCAGGATAGATTTCAATTTATTTACCGGAATAGAGGATAGTGCATGCAAAAGTTCATGACGGCCATTATTTTTTGCGATAAATAGAAGATCGTTTAATGACCTATTTACACGATTACGTTTTCTGATGTTACGATTACGGCGACGACCATGTGACCTACGTTTTCTAATAGTTTTATGTCTTAATGTAAAAATATTGATCTTATTCTGACGAGAACAAATATTACCTTGTCGATATATTTGGTCGTTGAGACCGAGAGGGTATGGGGTTTGTAGTTGTTTAATCCAGTAGAGCTCGGTTTCCAAAAGTCGTTTTTTAACATCTGATTTCGTATCACCTGGTAATTTAGAGATATTTTCTACTGGAATTATTTTCACATTGTTAATATTATGTTGGTATTTATTAAAGTGGTTATAAAGAAAATTCTGGTATTTACGTCTTGAATTATTACGAATTTTATAGGAATGATTCCGAAAACGTTGTTTCAAAGTTTGAGAAGTTTCCCGACATATTGAGCCCCACATCCTCTAGCTTCTCAAGTGATGACATATATGACATTGGCAGTATGTATTTCAATCTATGTCTTTGTCTAATTTGGTGTTAAATATATTTCCATTAACCGAAGATTCATTATTGGACTTGCAGCTTAAATGATGGCAAGTAAGACATTTCTTGGCGTTGCACTTATTAATCTTAGAATACTCTCTGCGTATAGAATTGACAGCTCTGTAAGAATTTATAGGTGTGAATGTTTTTGAAAATGAGATAGAACGTTTAATAGGGAAACTACTTTTAAGTGGAGAAATAAGAACTTTAGTGGTGCCGAATAATTTTCTACAAGAAATACCAGGTATATGAAGAGTGGACACAGAGGGCAATCTAAGTGGTGTGATTATAACTTTAGGAGATTTGTATTTTTATTATATTTGAAGCCATTTTAATGAAAAGGGGGGGGGTGTGAGGATGTACAAACCCAGGGGAAAGCTCCCACACAACCAAGTCAGTAATTATTGGGTGAATAATAAGATTTGAAACACCCAGACACGAGGAACCTTTTTACAGGCTCCACACTGCATCTGAGATGCTTAAACAATCATTACATGCTGCGTTACGGTTTTTTTTTAAATGATTCGTCAGTAGCAGTAGTGAGATAATATTATCTGAGCCATTGTCGCACTTCCATGAGTTATGTACGATATCTAATAAATAGGTTATTCGCTAGACTCCTGCTCACGTCTTCTTTTACCTGCTCTGCATCTCTGAAAAACAGGGTACCGTTGAACGGCAAATAATACGCCTGCACTTTGATATCCCAGGTGTCATACAAACTAGAACTAAATATCTAATCGAATAGTGGTAAAGGAATATTACTTTAACACTGTTAAAATCATTAGCACATCCCTCACTTCCCATGCTGACATCCCCCTCCTTTCATAAATACACCCACTAAAATTGTATTTTATTTTATTCCTATTCAATATGCACATCTTCATAATGTGATCTTTCTTTGTACCAAGCTTCATTGAAATCCACCAAAGGGTTTATGGGGAGTTGCAGTGACACGGTATTTTGCATAAAAACTCTTAAATCCATGGATCTTTACTCCTGTAGATTGTTTGGGACAACATTCCCCTTCCAACATGCACTGTATCAAGTCTCATTAAAATCACACAAGGCTTTTGAGGAGTTGCAAAGACAAGATAGGCGGGACAGGGGTATATCATAATAAGCCCAAACTTTATGCGGGAGTATGAAAATAGGCGACCACAGATATCATCTTTTGGAAAAATTTTCAAGAATATCTGTACGACTTTTATACACCATTAACATTTTTAAAATAATAATAAAAATAAATAAATAAATAAAAGATACGGGAACAAAAATATTATCCTTTCAAGAATATCAGCACGACCTTTCTACGAGATTCCTAACAACGCCTATACAACTGTTTCATGTTTTGACAATTTGCGCAACTTACCAAAGGTAACAAGGTGTATTTGTACAACCAGAATATGATCGAGTTTTGGGTGATATCCGGTCATGTGTGTGATACGAGACAAGTTTTTAATCTAAGGATTCTGGCCCTCGTCGTGTGAGCCCCACGGGGTAGAACGTACGTCACAAATGCCGTGGAGCAATACAACCAAAAACCTTCGGAAAGTGTTTCTGAAATCCTGCGGTCTCATTGATTCACCACGACACTGTAATGGTCCAATAAAACGACAACTAACATCGGTAATACGGGGTTATGTTACCTGTGTCGTAATGTGTCAGTGTTCGAAAATGTAAATTATACCAAGCTTAAGGTGTTGCAGGATTTCAAATTAAAGAATTACAAGATTTGCAGAAACATGCTTTGCAAGCTATAGTTATGGAGAGACGTGATGTCTTCATATATGTCAAAGCACGAATTCAAACACTTCCTTTCGTAAGTAGGATTGATTTGATTGGTCGTGGGGGCGGTGTCTAATGACATGAATATTAATGAGTTCCGATAGTTTTTGTTTTATATTGTCCCACGTGGTTTGTGAGGTACGATCTACACCGTGGGTTTTACACGATGTCTGGTCCTATGATTGGTATAAACGGTATGAACAGATATTTCAACGAAATGTACAACACTTCCTCTACGAGATAAGAGATGAAGGGTTGTGATTTAGTAAATGTACCTCATAGGATATGACAAGTGTACAACGATATGTATAAATAAAAGTGGCAGGTGCTTCCCTATGTTTGGATTGATTGGTCCATACGTTTCCACAACATAACCGTTGGGGACCATTGTTGTTAATTTTACAGATTAGTATTTTACTGTGTGTCATTTTCTTTTGTATTATTTACTTTTTAGATAGAAAGGCAATGTCAACATTATCAAAAAATATGAGTCATTTATGAACATAAAGACATATTCGGTATCTAGATATTCTATATCTAATTGTATTACGTAAAGTTTCTCTTGCATAATAAATTGCATTTCAGATTATTTACTCATAATGAAGAGATTTTTTTTTTGCATTAAAGTGGTCGTCAATTTGAGAACTACTTTCACCACGCTGCACAATTCTGTGATAATGAACCAGGTATTGTATGTAATATAAACAACAGATATCGGGAAACAGATGGCCAGTGTAACAATCTCTTCTACAAAGCGTTGCCTTCTGGAGGATTCAAACTGGGAGCAGCTTTTACTGCGCAAAGCAGATTCCTGCCAGCTGATTATGATGATGGTAATCCTCTTCACTTTATGAATATAAGAAAACAAAGTAATATAAATGAATAAATAAATAACAGCATTTTGAAAACGAAAGGTAGATAATAGAGATATATTCAATTCACTGTTTCGTATTACGATCTTATATAATGCTGATTATTTATTTAAGAGGTATTTGTACCGATACAACTCCATGTGTCAATCGTTTGTTTATATTCAGGCATTGGGGAACCTAGAACCAGAAGTAGGGTTGATGGTAAACCTCTGCCGAGCACACGGACAATAAGTAACAAGGTTCATTCTGGACGATCATTTGTAAGCGACAGATTGACCACATTCTATTCTGCCTTTGGGCAGTTTTTGGCCCATGATTTTGTTTCAACACCCACAGAGGACACATTATGTAAGTCTTATATTCCTTGTGATGAAGCAGAAGATAAATAGATTTCATAACCTTGATCATTTTCGCATATTCATTCATATCGATGGGACCTGAATATTATTCATGTAAAAGGAAAACATAGATATACTTAGATATTCTGAATATTCATAGATACATGTATGATTTCGTCTAATGCATTGTGTTCATTTGTGCATATTTACACGCGCAAAAAAAGTCGTGCGTAGGAAGTTGCGCTCCTCCAATACATTCATACCAGATCGGTGTACAAATCTAGTCATAGAAGTATTCCGGGTTTTGCTGTGAAACATATGAAATATATATTTCTATGCTTCTGGTGGTTTTTGTTTGGAATATATTATGGAAATCGTATTCTCTCCCCCCCCCCTCCCCCCATGTCTGCCAGAGTGTTTGTCGTAATAATGTTGGTTCAATTTCAGAATCTGTCATCGTACAGTTTGCTTCGTTTGTCTCCTTTTCATCAAATTCTGATCAATGTGTTTATTTCCCGTCCATCCTGTGTGTCCACCCATTGTGTATCTGGTCTAGGTTATTTATTCTGAGTAGCTTTGTTAATCAAATAACTGCCATGCCCCGATTGCATTCGTTCCTCTTTTAATTCTGCTGTTTTAAGGTTTAATTTGTTTAGCTAGTTTCTGCCTTATATCCCCAGGCTTGAGATGCAATGGGTTGCTGCTACTCCTGGACGCGCTATTTACATAGCAAGGACCAGCGACATACACATGAAACATGATACTAGTCAAACAAACACAGAAAATGGTATTACAAAAATATTGGATTGTACTGCAGTCACCGACTAAAAGGGGTCAAATAAAGTAACAAACGTCACTGATTTATCAATTTAACGGGCGCTCACTTCCCTACTCTCCGCAAAAGCAGCATATATACAAAGGACACACTCTTAATGTAAAATACGAAAGTGACTGGTGCCATCGTGACTATTTTTATTTCATAAGTTTTTATTTCGTGAAACGGAACGAGTTCGTAAGTTTCTTTCTAATATATATATATTTGTGATAAGGGCCACAGAAGCTCGGGAGGAGTAAGCGTCTACTGTTTGGCTAGCCAAAACCGCCGTGAATGCCCTTACGGACAGACGAAACAAATATAATTCAGCACTATACGTATGCATGAATGTGAACAAACATTGTAAAAAGTGCCACTGCCACATAAAATCAGGAAAAAGAGTATAATAACCCTCCGCGGGGAATTTTTATTTATGACACATTAATGTATGCTATAAATGGAATATACAGTTTCTGTTTACATTTGAGAATGCTTTACATTCAATTATATATGATATGTCTTCTGATTTAATTTACTTTTAATTTCTACATATTCCTAAAACTGTTGTTTGTATACCCCCAGTATTCGAAGGGTGTTTTGAAGATTGCATATATATTATTTATTGTTTTATTTTTGCTGCTTTTGACAATAATTGCGTAAATATGATGATATCAAATACGGAGAAAACATTCATTCATTTATCGAAGAAATGTTGGAAATGCTTTGAAATAAAAAAAATATTAAAATGAAATTAAAACGTATTTCCCAGTATGAGTTTTTAATTATAATCTTTCAAAAAGTTATTATCACCTCTAAAATGCAGAGTTAAAACGAATATAATGTACGCATCAATTGTGTAGGTGGGTAGTTCAAACCCTTCTTTTATTGGTCTACAATAATCAGATATATGTACATATATTTTCCAATGTTTTTATTAATTACCAATAATCCCAAAATCGTCTGTTACTCCAATCACAGCCTTAGCATTTATATTTGAGATATTTATCATTGGCATGTTAATACATTCATAGTTATTCCACCTAAGAAGTCATGCTGTGATTTTCCAGAACGGTGAGTTTAAAAAAACTTTTATTCTAAAAGAAATAAAAAAGGAAAACAAAAGAGCCGACCAAAAGAATAACAACAACTATTTACTTTCCTTTTTCATAGATACCATGCTAATGTCACATGCCAATGTTTACTCCTGATTATTTCTAAGTCTGTAACTTACACATGCTATGCCAGAGCATGCCCCTTTTAAATGTTTTGTTATAGGGTCTGGGGACTAACAGATAAAGTAATCAAAGTGGAATACGAAATTATACGCATGACATAGTCACTCGGGAAGTTCTATGGATATTAAAGGATACAGTTGGACAGCATGTCATCCCCATTTCCAGAATGTTAAGCATATTCTGAATTAGGGTCATTTAAAGTGACATCATAGTATATGACACGTTTCTACGGACCACTTGGAAAAGTGTATCGTGCTTCATGCTAGCGAGGACACTCATACCTTCAAAACACATGGTCTCATCCCATATAGGATTAACCATCCTTTTGCTGAAACCCTCACCACAGATATTGCAGTGTATTACCTAGACTTTGAACATTGGACAGCCAGTTAACTCTTTCGAAATATAATATAACAAAACTACAGCGAAGGTTTTAAGCGTTGGACACAAACTGTCATGTTTATAATAATTATGATCATTTTCACAGTTTAATTGAATTTTCCTCCAGACGCAAATATGTTGCAGATCTCGATCCATCCATCAGTTTCAAGAAATGAATATCGATATCAAGCTAAAAGTTTAAACTTGTATTTTAAGATTTCATTAGACATAACTCTTGTGGTCATAACTAACATTTATTGACTGTTATTTCAGTGAGCAGTGTTTTAATATAAGAGTTGCAAATGATGATGTTTTAGGAGGAACGTGTATTCCATTTACTCGCTCAGAATGTGCTCCAGAATATACATGCAAACCATGTAAGACATAAGTAATATTTATTTGAATTAATAGAATACATATCATATTTCCCATACTCTATGCTTGTAATTATATAAATATTTAAAATCGGAAATTTATTATTCAATTTGTCCTCACAAGTCATTTCATCACAAGTTATGTATTCCATTTTAGCTCCGCGGTTACAAATGAACCAGAGAAGTTCATACATTGACAATACGGCTGTTTATGGATGGAACAAGGAAAGGGAAGATATGTTGAGGTTATTTAAAGATGGTAAGTTATTATTATATACCATTTTAAATTAAATATTACTATTTAACATGAAATCTATAGACGTGTAGTACTCTCATTAGATTCATAAGGGAGAATATATTTTAGAACTATCACATGGGTAATAAACACCTTATGGTCCTTACATGAAGTCTTAGAAAATGAGTGTTTTGATAAGACTTCTCAGGAAGAAGACTTCACTGTAAACATATACTGATATGCAGTTGGTTATTTTCATAGGTACTGCTGCTTGTGAACTATCAATCACCTAGGATATCAGTCTAGTCAATGAGTCGATGTGGTGATATAATCCGATAATTTTAATATGTTCTTCTTACATTGTTGTTAGTGCCATAACCATGTGACACCAGTTACTTCCGTACTTTACATTGTAATTAATACAATCACTAAAACGATATTGCTGTTTGTATACTGTCAGTCTCGGGCCACCCGTACAGGTTCAATGTTTCATGGCTTTAACTTTCCGATATAATGATTAAAGATTCTGAATTACATGAAATACATAGCGAATTGCTGATTTCGCGGGAAAAATTGGGAATGCAGAACAAGGAATATTCGGTTTAGTAACATTTAATTTAGTCGTCAATGAAAAAGTATAAATATATTACAGTCTGTTTTGTCCAGAACCCAGAATGTCTTTATGAAACTGAAAGTATATTATGTTATAAATAAATAAACAAATAAAAATGAAAACAAAAAAGAAATAAATAAAAAATAAAATAATGATAGTACACAAACACTAAAATACGATTCAAATCATCCGTTTGGCTGGTCAGGAGGAGAATGACTTCTTAGTTCTAAGGACTTCCTATATTACACTTATATGCCACTGTATTAATAACAAAAGGGAAGAGTACTTCTGAAACGCGATGTGATTAGCACGACAATAAATACAATACCAATCAAAGGATACACACTACTAATATAATTATTCTTTAGAATTTCTTTCCTAGAAAAATACATGTATCCATATATTCTACGAAATATATAGAAAAGGAACGTAGAATATTTGCGAAGGATTGTAATCCCACTTTGGGACCCATTTCTTTTATTTTCCTGCTAAATGACAAAATTGTCACTTTTACAGGACGTATAGTCATAAATTACGTAGAATATATACAGGGAATCATAGTTGATGAACTTGGCTTTTTTGCCTTACATGCTCTTACTATACTATTTACCGAATATTAACGTATACTTCCATAGACCGACAAGGATAATAGAATTTCTTTTTGTTAATTTAATACAGAAAATCAAAGAAATTGGTCAGAAAATTCGCTTTTAACAAAACATACATTTAATACTCTTTTGCATAATGACCAATTAAATGAAATAAGCAACCTTGAGTTCCCATTTTGGCGAAAAAGTATAAGCGCCAGTGTAAATGAAATATATTGAAAATATGTTTTCTTCTCTAAGTTTTTGTTTTAAATTTAATAAATACACCTTATCAAAATATAGAGGGTCTACTAGTCACATGACAAAATTCTATGGAAACAGCATACAATTCAATTCTGTTATTTTCCTTTGAAAACGTGACGGCTTTCTTTACATACATCACTTTATTCACAGTCCCAGTCATCAGACAATGCTGACAGCATGAGATAACCTTTCAAAGTGTAGTGAATCATATCGTGTTTGTCCAACATTCGACGACAGCCCCTTAAGAAAGCCAATATATTTTCGGGATTTTCGTTTGCAGATATATCAGCTTGAATGCACTGTGTATCGGTTATCATTTGCTTCCATTCAATAGCTCAATAGTTGGATACCCTTTATGGGCCTTTATTGCTTTTTGATTAGTATATAACGACTTTCCAAGTTGTCGATATGTAGTAGTATACTACTATTTGGTATCTTTATAGTACTCATAAGAACGTCTACCTATTTTAAAGATACGTGTTTGAAACAATTCTTCGAATGAACCGTAATTGTGAAAACGTAGATTCATAATTCCTTTATTTATTCCACATCAAAACAGTATGACATACATAAATTAAATGAATCATATAATTTGAAACAGCGTTTATGAGTAAGAGGGGAACAATATGATTTGACCACACAAAGCAATTATACCCAATGAATGAAATACATGTATACCTCTAACCAATGAAATTACGAAGAAAGTACTCACAAACTCAACCCACCTTCACAATAGAATTGAATAACCTAAAGCAAAAATTTTATAGTGAATACTAGATAATTGAATTTATGAATGCATCCTCTGTAAATAAATGTAAATAAACTAAATGGCTTATAAACTCGAGCAAAAGTAGATATATACACATATACACAATCCCACTTGCATTTCGATAGTTTCAGTGCTTCTGACAAAGCCTTGTATAATTTGTTGTTTATGTGATTGTATTGGGTGGTTTATTTCTTTATTATTTTTATTTTCGGGGGAGACGGCAGTTGTTTATTATTGATAGGAAAAAATGAAGATTGAAAGTATCCGATATTAAAAGTGGTCTTCAAATTTGTCATTCTAGTTGGCTATGCAAATGGCATTATAACACCTTCAATGCCTTATTCGTTGTTGATACTTCTCCTGAAATAAGAATGATAATGTATTTTCACGGAATAAATTAGCCTGTTACCTATTGAAAGGGGTAATTATATTTAATATTTTATCAAAAACTATTTCTCTTTACAATATACATGTAACAAACTTCTCTCTCATTCTAACAATATATCACCAGTTTCATATCATGTGAATCTAGCTAAACGAGCGTATTTCACAAATCCTGCATAATACTAGTACCACGGATATTAGTGATATGTCATATGATTTAAGTCCTGAAATTTACTGATTACATTCCAATGTTTTTCTATTACAAATAATAATAATGATATGGTAATATGTAACGTACGCTTCTGCTATGAAGGTCCTTCAATGATAATATTAATAGCTTATTAAAGTTTCTTTCTACTTATTTATGTTTTCAAACATGTGAAATGGGTTTAACCTGGGTTTTCTATTTACTTGGGTGTATATATATATATATATATATATATATATATATATATATATATATATATATATATATATATATATATATATATATATATATATATATATATATATTTAATGCTATTTTACATTTGAAAAAGTCATAAATGATGTATTTAAAAACACCAACTAAGAAAGGAAATTCGATAAATGTAAATTATATTTTTCGTATAAAATAAGGAGATGTATCGCTTATAGGTAAATTAAAGACTGGTATAGATGGATTACTTCCGGAGGTGCCACCAGAGACTAATACTTCTACACCTTTATGTTTCCCTCCAGTTGGGCGTGGGTGTTTCCTAGCAGGTCTGTATATATTTTGTAATTTGTAATACAACAGTACAATTAATTAGAATTCAGATATAAGTGTAAATGTGTAATGATATAGATTTTGATTTAGTACTTTCTCTGTAGGAATACAGAAACAAATATATACAATGTTTAAGGAGTGTACACAAAGTACTTGGTAAAAGTTGTCTGACAGAAGTAGCTATCCAGTAAAGTTATCAATATAATTCACAAAAAGAAAGATATGTATATAGCATGGTGCAAGTATACTAAATTTGTAGTTTCCAATAAACATGTACGAAACACGTAAAAGAAAGCATAAGGACATCTGACTCAGTCGTTTGACAGTAGTAATGAGAGACAGACAAGCACACAATGAAGATATAGATATAGACAACACACACACACACACACACACACACACACACACACACACACACACACACACACACACACACACACAAATAAAAGTTAATATAGTCGAGGCATCGACTTAAGACGGTCAATTGAATTAACACTAGTTACTCAATTGTGTGGTTAACTGGTTTATAGGCCCATTTTCCCACTTGCCACAGCTACAGAACAATTAAAGGACATACATTTTCTTGGGGGACAATCAAATGTTTCGGGTTTGTTCAAACAGAGAGTAGTGCCATTGAAGATGTCGAGTCACGGTTACTGATGATATGTTTAAGACATTTTTCTGTTACGGTTACATTGGTTGAAAAGGTCAAACAGACATAATTTTCTTTTTAAAGAAAATAATCTTGATGAGACATTGAATAACAAACGAAAAATAATTTTATATATTACAAAAAATAATCATCATAGAAGAAAGAGTTATATATTATTAATTATTTTGATAAAACTTAAATAACATATAATGATAAAGATTTTTATATGTATTTTTCACAAAATAGGTGATCATAGAATATCTGAAACACCAACGCTGACAACGATGCATGTGGTATTTTTACGAAGGCACAATGTAATTGCTCATAAACTAAAATTAGCTAATCCGTTTTGGAATGATGAAATATTGTATCAAGAAGCAAAACGAATTGCAACTGCAGAAATGCAGCATCTTGTATACAATGAGTTTGTACCTGCTCTTCTGGGACGTACACTTCTACGAGACTATAATTTACAGTTGTCTGCTTCATATGCAGATAGCTATCATCAGACCATTAATCCATCGCTATCGACTGCTTTTACCACTGCTGCGTTTAGATTTGGTCATTCCATGGTTCGAAATATTCAAAGTCAAATAGGTGAAAGAGGCACACCGGAATTACCAACGCTAATTTCAAATCATTTCAATGTTCCCGAGACGCATCAGGATATTTTCAGAATGTTTCGAGGTCGTGCAACAGAGGCATCGGCAAGGTGGATGTCAAAAAATTTCGATGGATTAAGCGATGGATCCCTTTCTGATAGTGTACGCAATACATTGTTTAAATGTAAAATTTCGAGAGAATCAAACTCTGGATGTCCAATAAGCGGTGGAGTGGTTAAAGCATCCGATCTAGCAGCGCTCAACATCCAAAGAGGACGAGACCATGGTTTGCCTCCTTATACAGCGTGGCGGAAATGGTGTTCAGGAAAAACGACATTATCGTTTAAACCACATAAGCTTGGGCTCAGCGATCATTCTCCTCTCGAAGCCAAAATACTGCAAAACACTTACAGGTACATTTCATCATTGCATGAACATATATAATTGACATTCATGATATCAATGTTTATTATACAAGTATATCGAAGAAATAACAGTACCTATCAATGATTTAAAACTTAATTAACGCAATACCTTTCACAACCACAAAAAAAAAATGTAAATATAAAGTCAATAAGAAAAATTCTTTATACTAGACAAAAGGAAAACAAATAAGTAAATAAAAAGGTATAGGCTATCCGGGACCCCTTGGATAACCAGATGTACGTAGGACCAGGTGCCCTGCAGATAACAGTATACGACAACAGCAAGTACTAAGGAATCCGTGATGGAGATACCCGTTAATTTTCTTATAATTAACAGCCTTTTTCGCGGGAAACATGATGTATATATTACGACCGCTAGTTAGCACTGAAGCATTACAAACTGGGCTAAACACGCAATCGGGTACACTCCATCTTTAGCAATATCGATCAAGGTGTAATAATGAATTTCAAAACATAATATGGTGCACCATATGCACATTTTGACAACTTCTCTTCATTGATGTCTAATCTCTAGAAATCAAATGTACGAGTAGTTGAAATGCAAACCATCATTACCGAATTGACTTAAAGGTAAACAACCAAAGAACACATCCAAGACAGAATAATGCATGAGAGATACTCTATGTGTAAGAAAGATTCATAGGCTTTTTACTCTTTTTACTGGTCTGTACAGAAACCATGAAAGCAGTGATTTTGAAAACCCTTTATAAGCGATTTTCGCAACCATGCAAACAGATCTTTTCTTTCATTATTATGTTTTGAAATGACTACATTCGTCTTATAATTATTTATACTATATTTCTCTACAGGCATGTTGATGATATAGATTTATTTACCGGTGGTCTCACAGAAAAAAGAGTACCAGGTGCCATTGTAGGTCCTACATTTGCATGTATACTTGCAGAACAATTTAGACTGTTGAAGGATGGGGATCGCTTTTGGTATGAAAGACCGGATCCAAGATTTGCTTTCACAAAAGGTAAGGAAAAGTTGATTTACGTGTTTTAAATATTGTATTCGTCAAACCTAAAATATCAGAAGTTGCATTTACACTTCTAACCTACACCATAAAGTAAAAGATAGACTCTGAGGCATTTAAAGTGAAAAATAGCCTCTGATACATTTACGATAATTGGTAAACAATAATTTTGTTAGGTCCTTTTCCACCACAAGGTTCTCTTAAATAAAATTGTATTTCAAAATGCGAAAACATTTGCGTTTTTGTTTTGTTTGTTTGGTTTTTTTTTTTAATTTTTATTATCATTACTATTTTTTGAGGGGGTAGGGGTTGCCTTATTTTGTCCTCATGCCATTATCAACAACAATGAACACTAAACTCTCATACTAGTTTCTTCATATTCTTTGTAAAATGAATGACCAATACAACGTTATGAATTAAACAATGTCTCCATTTTTCCACTTACAAACACTTCATTTTCCGTCTAAGAACATCATCTTATTAAAATGTACATATATGTACTGTGAACACGTATAATTGTCGATATTTTACATAGAAAATGTTTTGCTTTTCCCGTTTTGCACTCAGCTATGCTATGTAAACGTGGATGGCTCCAATTAACGTAAACGTGAGGTAAACTTCTTTACGAAATGCGTATGATGTCAGTCTGGGTCAACTCTCAAATAAAATAAAGTACCGAGCGGTAGCCAATAAGAAAGAACCATTATACAAGACAAAATACAAATAAAGACTATTACGGACCCCTGGAAGAATTAAAGGGGGATCAGGTGCCATGGAGTAGAAAAGCATCCCTTGCTGAACGGTCACACCCGTCAGGATGCCATAGGATCATCTAAGCCAACGTAACTCGTAATAACGATATAAACATAGCCACAATTGGTAAAAAGACAGAAGACATCTGACCAAGCTGTATAACACAAATCACCTAGGGCATGCACACAAAACATGATAATAGTAAAATAAACATAAAAAAAACCATTACAAAAATAGTCATTCTACTGGAGTTACGATACGGAATAAGGGCGGTGAAAGTAACAAATGCCACTCTATCTGTGCGGTTAACCAGGTTATGGCCGCCCACCTTCCGTCTCATCGCAAAGGAACATTTTCATAAATATGTTTATATCAAATTCATCAATTTTATCATCCACGCAGAGAAGGATCAGCAGACGAGAGGTCATACAATTTTCCTTAGAAACGTTATGGAATAATATGTTAGAATCAAAGATATGCAAGAAATCATCAACATTAGTAAACCCTTCCCTGACTGCCTGTATGCGAGCTCAGATCGTAGATCTGTAGGACAACAGACAGTCAGGGGACTGAGGCTCAGGACCTTGTCTCTGAAAAGGTTTGGGCAAGGCCCATCAGAGTATCCGCCGCCCTGTTAGCGTGCAACGCTCAGGTTACAATTTGCATAGGGCTGCAGAGGGACTCAATTCAAGATCCATGGTCTTTGTAATGATGTCAGGGTCATAATAATATGTGAGATTTAATTATCGCATTACAGACGGTTTATCAAGAACTACAATCATATAAGACAGTCAACAGCCAGATAAAGAGTTCTGATAAGCGCAAAGAAGGTCTTTATAGCGACCGTAAAATTTGCATAATGTAGACTTCAAGGAGGGGGGGGGGGGGTGGGGTTGTATTATATTTTCACATGGTAGCTGCATCAATAAATGAAAGAATCGTAGTCTGAAGAAGCTCCAACATATTCGATCTGTTGAGATATACTGACACCATACTCATGTGATAAAACAGTATTTTTACAAGTATACTGACGTTAAAAGTAGGAAAACAGAAATCATCACTTTTTGGACCTAAAATGGGGTACTCTGAGGTCGTACAATAGGTTCCGTATATTTAGTTATTACTTCATTGCGTTACCTTCGACCGTCATATTCCTCATTTATTTTTGTCAAAGACAGACTGAATTGTTTGCTATTTTCAAATATGTTCTTGTAAATGTACAATACCTTCTTTTCATATGAACATCGAAAAGAGGTATATGCATATTTATCAGCACAAAATAGCAATACAGTCTAAAATGGTAACTTTTTGAACATAGGACTATATTCCTGACCCACAAAACGCATATGCACATGCAATAGGAGAGTGAACTCATTTGTCTTAACGCGTGATACGTAAAAGATTCCTAATTACTTCGGGCGGGTCCAAGGTAAAGTATTAAGCAATACGGGACAGATGCCGTCACCATATACGTGAAAGAGAAAACAGAAAACATATGACAAAGCTGTATGACACAAATCACCACGGATATGCAAACAAAACGTGATAATAGTAAAATATACACGGATAAAAAATAATCGTAGAGTGACGTAAAACAATAATCAATCAAATACCTATTCAGAATGCTTCACTTAGGTATACGAAAATCTTGATATTATATAATCCAATGTGGTAACCCTGGCGATCATTTCAAAAACTTGTAATCTTGTTGTTTTTCTTTCTCAATCGTGTTTATTTCAATTAAAACTTCACCAGAATTGTCTACCGCAAATATATAGGTATTATTATAATCAGCTGCAGTTTGTAACCTTGCTAAATGTATTGCTTATTCTCATATCAAGATCAACTTCATGCAATAAAGACGACAACAATGGCAAAAGTACTGTGTTCAACTTTGAAAGGTTTGGAAGGCATGCAACCGAAAGCAATGTTTATGACTGGGAAGCATAGAAATAAAAGGTGAGTTCATGTGTGTGTGTGTGTGTGTGTGTGTGTGTGTGAGAGAGAGAGAGAGAGAGAGAGAGAGAGAGAGAGAGAGAGAGAGAGAGTCTTTTACCAAGTCTACTTTATCTGGTAGTAGAGTTAATGTGAAATTATATAAAGCCGTTTTCCCAAAGTTTAATCTGTGTTTGATTTAAATTCGCGATTTGATAAATTTATTATTTTTGGTTCGGTTTCCACCAATTACACACAATCCTAAAAAAATCAAAACATCCTAAACTCGGAAAAACCGTTTTCCCATATTAGAACAATCAAGCAACATGAAGGAACTGCTTAATGAATCACAAATGATAAATAGTCGCCGTCAACCACCAAACTTGAAAAAAATATTTGTTGTAAATTTTCTCGTAAACATATCGTTCCTAAATTTACGACTTTTGCACACTACCCTACTTTTTTTTATCTAAATCTTTAATTTCATACGTATATCCGCATCTCCCGATGTGTTTAATCTTCTTTCAATAATAGATAAACATAGTATCCGGCAACTGTCCGCGTTATTAGCCTTTAATTAATGCACGGCATTTGCTGCAATGACGTAACGTCACGTCATATCAGTTGATGACGTCTTTTCTCGCTATAATGTTAAATTGGTTGGCCGCACTCAGAGGATGAAACATTGGAGAATGAACGTCGTGTATATTTTTGAAATAAAGTTACCTCATTTTCTCTTAGTTCCCCCATTGTAGTTGGCATTTCAATATATAAAATTCCACACTTCTCAAACAGACGATAATGTGGTACAATGTTTGGACACCTACAGGCAGTCGGCCATAGTATTAAGTCTCACGAAGGATTTCAGACTTAAGTATCATATTTTCTACCTTATAGAATATTATATAAAATTTTGCATTGTATTTATAAGATATTGTATTTTAACACAATCATTTACGTTGAAGATACCTAAAGGTTGTTATTATTAAGATTATACTTAAGACAAAAACTTAAAGACTTAAAAAGAAGTTAAGAGACGTAAAGTTACGACTAGTTTTAGTCTTATCTTGAGTTTAAGAATCTTTGTAAATAGGTTAAAACTCGTAAGTTTACACGACAAATTTCAGTCGTAAGATTTTTTGTGAATAAAGCTGATAAGACCCGTCAATACGGAACACCTCATGTTCAGAACATTTGTGACAAGTGTGACAAGGAATATTTAATATTTTTCCTTTCTACAAATACGGAATGATAACGAAAGAAGAGCAAAGGAAAGCTATTTCATAGACCTTTCGAAACCGATTCTTAATAGAAAATAACATTCCAAAAGAAACTTTCCAAAGTCACCATGATGTCATAAATATGACGCCATGGTATAAATATTACTATTATTATTAATATTATTCCTTCTGAAGACCTTGTATAAAACGAAAGCATTTGAGGGAAATATATTTTGATTATATATATATATATATATATATATATATATATATATATATATATATATATATATATATATATATATATATATATATATATATATATACGTTTATGTATTGATGTATTGTTTGGTTTTCTAATGTAGATCTATTATCATCTTTGTACATTTAATGAGTTTTCTTGCTCGTGTGTACAGGAAATATTTCTTACAGATTTGAATGGAGAAACAAAGAATACTCACGTTACCCCTGTAGTAAATTTTATTGAATGTCTTATTTAATCATCCCGTTCATATTCGTATTCTTAATTGTTTTTAAAATAAGGATTTGCAAGAGGAATAACCTATATTTTAAAAGTTTCAGAAATCTTTAAACGGCCACAACCCTTATTGTTAAATACGGAAGAAACCGATGTCATTTTTGCACTTACAGTGATTACAAAGTCATATTCATAAGCCTCTGCAACCAGTGGTAGGATTTTGAAATAACAGTCTACACAGAATAAATAATACCATATACATGGGAAGTAAAAGTCTTAGCTATAAGAACAGATGTATCATAACACTTGAATAAAACTCTAATACAAGATTTCCCCGACCTCCAAACTTTATATCGAAAAAATGTTCATCGCCTATCAAAAACCAAAAAAATATATAACATTTTAAACAGTTTGATGTATGTTTTCTAATTGTAGATTGAGTTGCTCTCACCTACGCAGAACTGATTTTGTGAATGATATACATGTATTATGGAAAAGCCGTCACTAAATGTAAGATTGTGCTCCTGTATCTCATTTGAGTAATATTTGTTATGTTAGTATTGCGTTAGAAAAAAATAAAATCAAACGTTTTATTTTCTTGCAATTTATATTATAAAAATAGATAAAAAAATAAATAAATTATCTTTTTCAGACAGGGTCAGTGGAATGACTCTGGAAGAAGAAATACAGAAAAAAGCGAGTGCGAAAACCAGTATAAAATATACATAATACACTACCATTATATATATAAATATATTAGATATGAATCTAACAACAGATATACAGAACATGACAAGAATTTATGTCATTATCTGAAAATCACTCTTGCAATTGTTTGGATATGAAAAAATGCATAAAAACATAATACCTCAGATACTCAGCAATAACCTTTAAACTATGTCAAAAAGCATATATAATTGTCAGGATGTAAATCTATCTGTTCTAATTTAAAAAAAACCCCGAAACTTCCGAAGTCTAATCGGCATTTATGTGTATGGAGATGATAACAACAAAAATTACCCATATAAATGGATAAAGCATAATACATACATATACATACATACTTACATACATACATACATACATACATACATACATACATACATACATACATACATACATACATACATACATACATACATACATACATACATACATACATAAATATAATGAAAAAAAAACGAAAAATAACAAATACGAAGAAGAAAAAAAGA
Organism: Pteria penguin; assembly: GCA_035048485.1. Classification (NCBI taxonomy): domain Eukaryota; kingdom Metazoa; phylum Mollusca; class Bivalvia; order Pterioida; family Pteriidae; genus Pteria; species Pteria penguin. Next base: position 40,789,430 of record CM068581.1, read on the forward strand.
TTTTACTGTTGTTTTCTAGGTTTTTCCGTTACGCTCAAAGTAAAGTTAAGTTTGAGATGACTTTAATTTTACTTTACTAGGGGCTACATCCCGTGTTTAAATTTAGTCTTGAAGCGGAAGATCTGTACTTAATTTTCATATGCATTATTCAAATTGACAGAAAAAAGGCAAATACAGCCTCTTTAAATTCATATAGGTTTTCATTGTTAAGTGCAATTTTTGGAGTAAATATGTCCAATATCTTAATCTAGAAAATGTACATTTCCGCCAATAAATCATATAGCAATATAAAGTAATAGAAACATATTTTTTACATAGGGCTTCACAACTTGAGGTCGCCTGTTGAATTAATGGCATTATATGTAGGTTTCACTCTTTAAGATTATCATTTCTTAATATGATAAAATGTGAAAAATTGTATTTACTTGTAAAGTGGTCAAATCAAATAAAAAGGGATCCCTCTCTTGGACAATTTTACGTGATTCGTTTCTGATGATGAATTTTAACACATTTTTATAGATACGATCATAACTGTGCATAAATCCACGCAAACATGCTCTATCATGTGTCGAAAACAACATATTTTATTAATTATTGGTATATCATTAAATGGTACAATTGTAATAGTACCACATGTCACATATTTTGACTTAGTAAGAGATTCAGAGGCGACCGTTCTATTTACAGTTACATCAAAGCCTTACATAAAAACCCATTCCTGACAATTTCCCGTCATTACTGTAAATATGAGTGACTCATATCTACGGCAAAATAGATATGTAATCCCACTATTGTTATTGTTATTAAGTGTTATTATACCCTTTTCCTGATGTTATGTGGCTTTGACACTTTCTATACAGTGTTTGTTCACATTCATTTATATATACAGTGTTGAATTATTGTTGTTTCGTCTGTGTGTAAGGACATTCGCGGCGGGTGTGGCTAGCCAAACAGGGGACGCTCACTCCTCCCGGGTACCTGGTCTTACCTCTGAATTTCAGGGGTCCGTGAATGTCCACTGTGATACATTGTTGTTAGTGCCATAGTCATGTGACACCAGTTACTTTCGTATTTTGCTTGTATATCAAGATTTGCAAACAAAGTTGAAGTTGACGAATCATCTCTTTTGTTTGAGCCATGGTTTATAGAAATTTATAAAAAGTTTTGCTTTCTCTTATTCCATCTACATTCCAACCACCATTGCTCCGTTTTCTAGAGCTCAATGGTTTCATTTTCGTACTTTTCTGCACCATCGACTTTTCGTAGTGTAGTTTTCAGCATCGTTATTTTAATCTCCTTCTATTACATTTATCTCACCAAATGTTGCATCTAATCATCGATGTAGCTAATTGTTTCTTTTATTTGTTACTAGATAAATTAGTGTCGATATGGTGAACAAGTAAGGTCCAGGAAAAAACTCCTTACAGCTTCGTGACCATAAAGATCAAATCCCACTGCTGCTACTAGATGTAACGGCCCAACGTGGATACTGAAGACACTACCGGGGACCTGCAAAAAGTTCTGGAATCGACTGATTTGCCACATATCGACGTAAACGGACTATCTGTAACAAGACTAATGTATACTTTTTCGTGAATAAGAAAATACAAGACAGACTTGGTAGCGTAGTATTTCTTCTTTATACTTTGGACTTAGTTTCAGTGGGTGACCGACCTCGGAAAGTGACCGACTCCAAGCAAGACACGTACGGGTTCAATAGGTGAATGTTGGTAATATACTTCTTGTGGAATGTGACGGCTTGAAGCCGAATTATTGGTGTATTAGTTAAGTACGAAAAAGTAGGCTTCGAACCTATTCCCACTATGGTGCTAATTATTAACACGGTGCCACATTGGTGTGAATATCTTGCCGTTGTAGGTACTTTGCCGGTGTTGGGGCATGGCATTGAGGTGTGCGTCGAGTGCAATAATAACTGGTATTGTAAATTGCCTTAAAAATTTGATAGTTATAGTTGTGATGACACTTTACAGGTGTTCCTACATCGGTAAAGGTGCGGGTTCAGTGCACTGGTGGCAAAGGTTATGCAAATGTTGAAACCTTCATCAATTTGATCACTTTTTACCCGGAGATGTTTCATTTCATACCGATTAATTGATTGATTGATTTTTGTTTAACGTCACACCACGAATACTTCACGTATATGGTGATGGCATCTGTCTGAGGTCGGGCATACAAATTTTGACCTTTGCAAGGGACCCACCTGAAACAGTGAGGAATCTTTTAAGTGCCATGCATACTACGTTACGGGGTCTCGGTTTTACTGTCTCATCCGAAAGACAGGACACCGGTTTTTACCAAAGCGGGACTCGATCCCGGATCAGTAGGCGAGCGCGATACCAATTGGCCACGCCGGCTTCATTTCATACCAAACTCCACGTTTTACCATAAACATAGTCAATGAGGATAAACCGGATGGAATTACTAATACTGGTATGTCGTAAAGACTTATTAACTGTGATGCATCTTAAAGACGAAGCTCGGCAAAAGTGACAGTTGAAATTTACCAAATTGCGAGTTTTATCGGTAAATCGATTAGCATTCTGCACGGGATGCAGCGGATGTGCATTCTACGCATTCTAAATAATGCATCATAACGGCTAGATTAGCTGTCTAGTAGAACTAGTATATTCACGATGTACACAAATGATGTACATCGTTACTGATAACCATCGGAGTCTAAATGCATATTACGATGCATTTATACCGGTAAAACGGTAATCGCCGGTTAGCATTAAATACACCTGTCATCGAGGTAGTTGCATTACTCTCTCTCTCTCTCTCTCTCTCTCTCTCTCTCTCTCTCTCTCTCTCTCTCTCTCTCTCTCTCTATATATATATATATATATATATATATATATATATATATATATATATTAAACCTTTAAAGGGAAAATGAGATAAACTCAAAGATGACGGACACAGGGTAATACTATTACATGGCGGGGGCATAAAAACCGTATAACTAAATGCGAAAAATAGTGCACTTATTAATAAGATCAATGCTGTAATATTTTGCATCAGCCATATTTCAACAATATTGCAGAATTCACAACGTATTAAAATAGATCCAAAGGCATCAAAATATGAAACTTGCCTTATTCCATGTGAGTGTATACACAAAAATCAAACATAGAAATAATAGGTAAACAGAAACTTATAATAATAATAAGAGAAAAAGGCATTACCTAGTCCCTTAATTAAACCCATGAATATCTTCTCTCCTTATTTCATAAAGAAACGAAAAGGATAAAAAAGTCTAAGCTAAGTTACAAAACAGCCAACCAGCTATGCAAAGCTTAGAAAAATAATATAAAATGAGAAGACAAAATCATTCTATTGTAATGCATTTGTGGTAACGCATTTCGACGTTCAGTCGAAATGATCGACGGGCCCAACTTCACACTCGCCACTGTAAAATCAAGTAGTTCAATTATCTGACGTAAAGACAGAAATAAGACATGTATACACAAATTACATGGCATATGTCTATCGATATGAAATTGCTTGTTTAGTCATTTGCTATAAATTACAGAAGGTTAAAACAGCTGTCAAGTGTGTAGACATCCTGTCTCATTATTCATAACTGATTGCCGATGTTGTAAAATAAAAAAATTAAATATGTGAATTGTCAGTTATGCGTTCATTGACATAATTTTTGTAAAAGGTTATTCATACCACATGATTTTAAAAAATTCAAGATATATTGAGATGATTTACTTCCCACATATATCTATATTTGATATCCTTAAATATGCATAATATCGTTAATGACAAATTTATACCTTATCATTGTTCGTGTATTCTTCGCTTTTTTTAATTGAAAATATCTTCAGATAACATGATTATCAAACATTTTATGCAATGTGACTGACATTCAATTACAGACACACTACATAAGGAAGATTGTGGGGCGGTGAAATAGGATGGGGGGTTCATAGTCATGTGGACCAAGGAAACTATGTCCAACTCTCCACAAGGATTTCTCACTCAATAGTGTGAAGGCTAAATCTCCTATATACGCTTTTTCTGCTGTTTGCCATTCTCCTGTCACAAATTTCGTTATAAAGCTGATATACATGTATCTGACAAGGAAACAAACCGTGGGAATGCTCTTATAGGCCTGCTTTAATATTATCTTGAGATTTCTAAAAAAAAATCTTTATCTAGTTGTTATTCTGCGGTGACACTGTAAGTGCATCAGTACTATGATACAGGAATGTCTTAGATTTCATAAAAATCATAAGTTCGTCTGAAAACGAAAGTCAACGTCCTACTTCTCATCTTCATTTTCAGGGTGCGATGACTTTTCACTATAAAACACTGCTAAGAGTACAAAAAGAAAGAGGAAAAGGCATATGACTCAAGTTTATGACGGAAAACATGTAACGCGAGCGTGACCAAGCATGTAGAACTTCCAACTAGAGTTTAACTGTTGCTGATACAACATGGCGGGGTATCTTCCTCTAAAGAACTGAAGATAAACATAATAGTAGTTTTAGTATATACATTTATCCTTTATAAATTCAACACAGGTATTGTGTAAAGCACACTAATTTGATACGACTTGATTTAATGTATAAGCTATTCAAAGAGCGTGCATTACAAATTTTTTCCATTGACAAGCGTGGTGATGTAATGCGACATGGCTATTTAAATTTTAAACTGAAATAGCATCTGAACTAAAACAGGTTACACCCGTCGTTTTTAAGATCTTAACATGTAGAATACGAGAAATATTACTGGAGTGTAGCATTAACAGTGAACCATGTAAACGAGATGATTTAGAAACTAAGCTAACAATTGTCAGAAAATTTTCATGAAAACACATTGCCTTCTCCTTAAAAATCGGCAATAGACACATGAATATTCCTGACGAGACCATGAAGTTTCTAGATGAAACGGTTACGGCATCTCCCGAATGCAATCTACATTTTAGACCTATATAATGGACTCATCTTTTTTGCTCTTATTTTTATATTTTTAGGTCAATTTTGTGTATTTAGATTGTTTTTCAAATATTACGCTTTTGATGTTTATAGTTTCGGCCTTGAACATCACTGATCTTAATGTGATTCTAATTTGGTATATAAAGCCGCAAAATATTTCTGATAGACATTCTGAGAGTATGCATATTTAGGCATCATATTTTCAAATATTTTCATTCATATAATGTATATAAGTTATTCTATAGACATATGTCTGTTGACAATACTGCAATTAGTAATTGAGTACAATGTTTACATTGTACTTAATATCTTTTTGCACTGAAGTTCTTTAACTTGCTATTAATCTCCAATAATTATGCAGAATAAATGTTCCATTCATAACCAGGTGATTTAGTGCATTCCAACAATTATTTTATACAAACTTGATTTCTCCTAACGATACTAAATCAATAGTTAATTGATTTTTGTTTAACGTCACACCACGAATATTTCACGTATATGGTGATGGCATCTGTCTGATGCGGTGCATACAAATTTTGACCTTTGCAACGGACCCACCCGAAGCAGTGAGGGATCTTTAACGTGTCATGCATACCACTACACGGGGCCTCGGTTTTTACTGTTTCATCCGAAAGACAGGACACCGGTATGACCAGAGCGGGAATCGAACCCCGGCCTCCCGATCAGGAGTCCAGCGCGATACCACTAGGCCACGCCGGCTTACTAAATCAATAGAATAACTAAGTAGAAAGTAAATAAATAAATTTTACCTGAAATGGTGAATAATGAACTTATGTGACATTTCTTCATAATGAAGAAATACTCTGTCTTTTTTAACATAAGGATGAACAGATAATGGAAGTCTATCTTTATTCTTTTTTATTATTAAATTTTATTTCATTTCATTATGATTACAATACATTTTATTAAATACATAAGGGATATAAATGTCATGAGACCATTCAGAGGAGAATCTCACAATCGCGATGTTAACCATAACATTTATGCTCATAAGAAGAAATACACTGGATTCGGCTGTACCACACAAATTAAAGTCAGAATATAATTAATGAAATTATTTGTATAACTTCCAAATTGTGGCTAGTATTAAGAGTGACTATTTCCTCTTCTATTCGATCCATTATACACTTATTTATTTTGGGTAAATACGAACTATAAATACTCATCAAAATTTTGTATACTTAAAAGTAAAATAAAAACAAAACGGATTTGATCGCTCTCTATTCTTCAAGACATATTTAATTATTCTAAACGCGAGTTTGGGTACTCAGTTTGTTATATATCGCGTTCGAATCGATTATTCAATGTAGTGAAACAGAAAAACTTGGTGTTTGGAATACAATTTTGAATGAGAGACACCTCCTATGATCAAAAATAATCGTTTGCGCGTTGTTGAGATGTTGGAAGCTGGAATGCTTCAAGACAATGTGGCATAGCAGTTTGGAATTTATATTAACCTTGTAACTGCTTTACGGAGACGAGCCAGCAAAGTGGCACTGTACGGGGCCGCTCACGACTAGGACTCCAGCGTATGACATCACGTCGTCACGATACGTATTATATGTCGTATAGACAGACGTCATATTTTCGTAATCGATTCCCATCGGAATCTTTGACCGCTAGAAGCATCCCTGGACATCGACGGATAAGTCCTCGTACTGTATGGAACAGATTGTGAGAGGCCCACATCCATCTACAACGTCCTATTATTTCTCCTGTTCTACTCCGGATTCACCGTGGTGTAGGAAACAATGTCGTGTCAAGAACAGAGGTTAGCCGAAAGTTCTGTTTACTAACCAGGCGCGGTTTCACCTCGAAAGCAGTGACGCTCGTGCTGAGGCTTTACATCGTACTGGAGAGGGTTACATTGACGCCAGGGTTATTCAGCGCCGCCTATTAGGCAGGGGGGGGGGGTGCGTTATGGTCTGGGGTGGAATTACAACACATGGAAGGACCCCTTTGGTGATAGTGAAGGGCAGCTTAACTGGCGTATGCTACCGTGACAAGCCAATCATTCCATTCATAAACAAAAGACAGCTTAACGTAATTCTGCAGCAGGTCAACGCACGACCGCAAACCACTCGCATTGTTAGTGACTTTCTACATCAGCAAAATGTGAATGTGCTACCCTTGCCAGTCATGTCACCGGATATATCGCATATAGAACATGTTTTGGATGATATGGAAGGAGGTCTACGTCACCACCCTCCCTTCCTCTTTGGACACGTTGTGCATATGGCGGAACATTCCCCAGGTATTTCATACACTGTTCAATGCGTCCTTGGTTGTGAAAAATGCATCGTCGCAAATGGCGGTCATACGCTTGTGAAACTTTTTTGCATCCCCTTAGTTTCGGTGGCTATTCATATCAACCATAATGGACATAATCCGCGATTCGATATCTGAATTGAAATACAGTGCATTATATTACTGATTTGCATAATGCAACATAATATTTTGTACATGAATTTGTAAATGAAATTACTAAACTACAAAACTTCATTTTTTGCTAGTATGAATATCACTCTAACACCAAGGAGTATCTCCCTCATGCATAGCTCTGTCCTTAGATAGAACCTTTGCTTCACTTTTCAGTCATTTTGGTTTCAACACTGCTCTTCAAATATTTATATATTTTGAGAAATCCAATCATTTGGCCACGAGCATCACTGATGAGACATAAGTTGTCGAAATGCGCATATGGTGCACTAAATTTAAAGGTATATATGTTCTATATTTATTATAACCACTAGGCCGGTGTCACTGCTGGTGGACTGATAGTCCCCGAGGGCATCATAAGTCTAGTTTTCAGTGCTTTTGTACTGACATGAAATATATACTTCACATTTTCAGTCATCAAATTAAGTAAATCACTCTAAAATTAAGGAGTATCTCCCTCATGCATAGCTCTGTCCTTAGATAGATTCTTTGGTTCACTTTTCGGTCATTTTGGTTTCACAACTGCTCTTCAAATATTTATATATTTTGAGAAATCCAATCATTTGGCCACGAGCATCACCGATGAGACATAACTTGTCGAAATGCGCATATGGTGCACTAAATTTAAAGGTATATATGTTCTATATTTATTACACATAGATTTTGTTTTGACATGTTTTCCGTTTGATATTCGGGGACGAGTGGAGATTTACATGTTTTCCACTAAATAGAAGCCGAGAAAACTTTTTGTACAAAAACAGAGTGATAATAATGATAAATATTCATCAATAACCAACTAGATATTCGAAAAATGATGAAAGAAATGACCTGGCGAATACGGTTTCCATATCGTGGAAAAAGTATTGAAAATATGACGAATGATCTCGAATGAGGAATTAGATAAAGATGATAATTTACTAATAAGTACAAATCTGCAATACCAATCCTAATTCCACAACTCCAAGTCCAAAGAACATGCCTATATATTTATATAAATTTAACACAAGCAAGCAACGGACCCCTGTTAAAATGAGGTGGGATTAGGTGCCATTGAGGACTAAGCTCCCTTGACGACCGGTCACATCCGCCGTGATGTCGTAAGTATATGTGAATTAGTATTATTCTCAGTCACAGAAGTAGGAAACGGCATAGCCGTAGTCACAAGCGGTATATGCCATGATCAGTACAAAACTTCAATATATCTGAATATTTCTGTTTTGAAAACTTATCTATAGAACTCAAACAGAACTTTATGAAATAATTCGTAGTGAGATGAAGGTAAAACTCAACAAGTGTCTCATATTACCTTGAAATTCATGAAATCTATGTATGCATATAATGTATTCGCCACTCTATCATTTTATAGATATATTAGACTAAAGACAGGTAATTCATTGTCTGTTGAGTACAGACATGCGAACCTCGTGTATAATAGCGTTAATAGTATTCTGAAATTATATATACGATAGATGTTGCAAGGAAAATTAAGTGTATTTTACTCTTAATGAAAACAAAAATGCATTGAAAAATTCTTTTTCATTTCACCATACAACGCAGGCGATAAAAATAAGTTAGGGTCTAATTCGTTCTCACTTAAACGAATGTAAATTATTTATAAACTAACCTACTCATTAATAGGTGGTGAAGCGCTTTGCTCATTTCCACTGAGTAACTAAAATATAATAAACATATTATCGTATACCATATGCATCAAATATATACAAATAACCAGTTCACAGTCCATAAAGTAATCTATGAATACAGAAGTATGGAAAATCTTATTTCTAATTTACTTGTTTTGTTTTGACAGCTCTGATGGGTCCACACGTTAGCGGGCAGACATGTATAATCACAATATACAGTCCTCAAATTATTATTACATTGTGCGTACTCTTTGTCAACATTGCCTCTGACTTCAACTATCAAAAATACTGTCTATCACAAGTTCGTCCATTGCTCTCAATGTCCATCTTAGGTCTCATATCAAAGACAAATTGCAAAGTTCTACCATTCAAGTACACTATTATTACAATGAACTTGAACCAAGAAAACTGACAAAGTATATGACGTACCATTAATGCATCATGCGACATGCTTTCTGGCATGTTATTTCATCTGCCTGTAGAAAAACTGCCTGTTCAGCTATTTACAATGTGATATCAAGTCAATCATGACAATTCTTATGTCAATGCAGCAAGTATCAATTCGTTTCTCGAAAGAATTTTAAACATGGTGTTATCCGTCCCTTAGCAACGGAAGTTTGGAGGCAATTTTAAAGAGAAAAAACTGATGTTTGTGCTACAGTGATTTAAAATAAGGATAAACGTACTGTTTTTGACGCAAGCGTCGCCAGGAAAACTATGTTTCCAACAGTTCAATCACGGTACCCCTGCCGAATCAATAAAACATAGTAGGTTTATCCCCTTGGTGTAAACTCTTATCAATAGAATGTATATATAATATTTCAGTCACCAATCAATGCAGAATGTTACGACAATTTGAATGGTAACCGGAAGTGGGCAGGAATTGAGAAAGAAGCGTTGTCGTCGTAAGAAAGTATTCGAATAACTGTAGCAATGGACCATGAAAAAAACTGAGATATACTGCCAAATACCTTGAAACAAGGAAATTGTTCTGAAATAAAAATAACTAAATCAGGTGTTTTAGGGAGCGTTCACATATCATTGATAAATATAAGTAAATGACATGTCCACCAGTGAAATCGTAACTACCATAAACAACTGACAATATTTAATTATATTTATATAATTAAAGAATACGATCTTTATTTTACATCACAATTAGATGATGGATAAAACAAATCAGTAATACTAAGAATCATGAACTCAATGAGGAAGTTAAAAAGTGATAGATGTTGCTGACGAGCACGAAATCCTTTCTTTCCCGGGATAGCTAGTCCCAATCTCCTTTGCACCTTTTTGTATTCTTTGTTTTCCTTTTCCTCGATTTTGTATAACCTTTGGTTCCATTATCCGTTGGTATACGTATTATATATCTCAGGCAATAACAAAGATACAAGTATGAATTTAGAATGTGTGATGAAATAATAGTAAACTTCACAAGAGTAGGTCTACCAATAAAAGTGCTGTAACTGCAGGGTGGGTGAGACTATATAATGGATGCCTTGCTGCCCTTTATACTTGCATATACTTTTCTAATAGAAACCCCAATATGTCTTCAAATAATTGTGAAATTTTATTTTCTTGCAGTATGATTACAAAAATTATTGGCATCAGGATGTATATTTCCAAATATTATTCCTAATAAATAAAAAAGTTATGAATTCATTGAGAATGAAGTGTCATTTCACATTAATATATGTGCAATCCCACCAAAATGCCTAAGGCATGAACAATGTAAAATTGATGCACGTGTAAATCCATCCATCAATGTCAGCAAAAGAACATTTTTATCTTTTTATTGGTTAGTGCTTTGTAATCAACGTTGAATTTGACACTAAAACATATTACGGTATTATCTTTTGTCAGAATCGATATAAAAATTATATTTCTACAGAAGTCATGTAATTGTAAGGGTATTCTCTCATTGTTTCCTATATGATTTAAGTATAAACAATATCCTTAATGATTTATATGCCTCAGTAATTGTTTGATATACGGTCAGTTGATGAAAAGGTTGATTTTTATATTCCGGCCATTCGCTATATTTATCATTTTCATTTAGATGTTTTAACTCTCAGTAGGTACAATAATCCATAAGTTGTACAGATATATACAGAATGCCATGATCACCCCAAAACTCTGGCTAGAAGAGTGCCAAACAACATACAGTTAAAAGCCATGTAATGAGTCCATGCATTGATGTAATCTGTAGATCTTTAAAAGGAGCTTTATCAATTATTTGAAAAAGATCATTCTGATAAGGTTAATTAATATTATTGGTTGTTATATTTTCCATGTTTTATGCACACAATTCGATAGATTAGAGCATATTGTTTTTACTTGCCTGTCTACTTGTTTGTATGTCCGTTGTCAACTTTAACCTTCGCCATATTGTGAGAGATAGAGACTTGATATTCGGGATGCATACTTCACTCATAAATTCCCTTCAAATTACACCAAGTTCATTGGCCTCGTGACCTTGACCTCAGACCTACAATTCAGAATTTATCTTATTTGCCATAACGTTTGCACCGTGAGAAATAGACTTCAAATTTGACAGGTATACTCTACTAATAAAGCCCTTTAACATTAAACCCAGGTTATTGATCTCGTGACCATGACCGTGACATTTGACATACATTTCAGATTTTCTTTATTTGGACTTTGCCGCCGGTTGCATTCTGGTTTTACAAACACATCTCTCTCTCTCTCTCTCTCTTTTTAAATATAATTTCTAACGTGTTTCGATACTGTTATAGCATTAGGTAAAGAGTAAGGCATTCATTATACCATATTTCATCATTCCTGATTATAGAATCTCATAACTGAGTGAGATAATTTTCGATTTTGTATTGTCATGGGAGAAATTTCAAAATATATAATAAACGCTTCCATATAATTGACATTCAATGAAACCTCACAATATCCAGATGGCAGAGTAAAATATAGCAGCCTTGAGTTCAAACGGTATAAGTATGATAATTGTCAACCTGAATTGATTAAAGCCGATGGTATAAAGGACATTATATTGCAATCAGTGACAAGACTAATCAATTATACTTATTGTATGTGACAAAGACTACAATCAAATAAGTAAAACAACAAGTCAGACAAGGTTGTCAGATTAGCGCATAGGTTTTATAGCGACTTATAAAATTTTAAGAATGTAAGCCTCAAACAAGAGTTTATGTATTCTTCCAATATTGACGTTTAACTCAGTAGCTGGCCTCATTAAATGAAATAACGGTAGTCTGGAGAAGTTTTGTCGGATCTGTTGAAAGATATACACATCATACACAGGTGGTAAAGAATATTATTACACATACATGGAAATTTAAGATATGAAAATTAGAATCGTAATATTTGATGTATAGTAAAGTAGAAAGTCTACAGTCGTTCGAATAAAGGAATATATAGGCCGGTAACTGTACACAATTATTGCCCATAAAAAGATGGTTTGCAAGAAAATTCTAGCACCCAGTGTAAATTGTAATCTCAAATCCCTAGCTAAAGCTTGATCTAAGGCCAAAATTTACAACCTCCAAGCCAGAAACAAACAATGCAGCAGATAGTCAAAATATCTAAATGAATATATATACTTTCATATATTGATGTTTATACAGAGGCATAACCGTACAAATCATAATTTTCCTCCATTCATGAATTTATCCAAGCAGATCACATCCGATGGACAACAAATTTTCTAGAGCTTCAAGACCGGAATAATGTTTAGATAATAAGGAATAACAGTGATATCTGTTAATCCAATCTAATGCGAGTAAAATAGTGAGGGTTACCTCCCGTCGTCCATTTAAGTAACATAAATGCCGTGGTGTATACACTATTATTTGATTGGTGTTTGTGAAACAATGATATGTGACGTCATAGCGTCTACTGCTTCATTCCTGACAATAATTTTGAGCGAGCACCAACCTATTGCCTCTTAACTCGGACATTTAATTTCGACATTGTTCTGTAACTATAACTATACAGCTAAAACGCCAGCAACAACAAAAATCGTTAGTATTTGCCATGGGAAAACCACTCCAAAGAACTCCTGCTCGTGCTACTGGTTCCAGAAAAAGATGCCACCCGGCCAAATTTTCAGACACAGCCGAGGAACCAAACACTCACTGTCGGTCACTGAAATCAAGGACTTCGGGACCGACTAATCTGCCCACACAGGCAGCCGCAACGCAATCTGTCTCGAATCCCCCTCCCTTGGACTACCCCCTGCCTACATTGGACACTATGGCCGCCTCCAACCACACCCCTGGAACACCAAATGTGTGTAACCCTTCTTCAAACTCCCAGATGCCATCATCCGGACAACCTCTACCAATTGACTTTGCAACCATGCCAGTGGCGCCACCAATTCACGAAGGTAATAATTCTTTCTTCCCGTTATTGCATGTACAATCAAACCATGAATTGCAGTCAAACCACGTGGACACTAACCCTACCTAGGATCTTCGATAAAGTGGGTGATCATGTTCCAGTAAAGCTTAGGGAGAAGATTTGGGAAGGGAGATTTGTGGATCTTTCCATTCTCCTAAAATCAGCGTGCGACTTAACTTTTGAAGGGGAGTTGAGTGGGGAGATTATCATGAAGGAAGGGAAACTCACCATACAAAAACAAAACCTAACGAAGCCACTGTACAACATCCACACGTGGACCTCTGCCTTTATGGTTTATATATGCATTTTTCTTGAGAAACACCCAGCACGCATCCAGGAGATGTTAAAATATATGCGCGACATAAGACTCGCTGCAAGTAGGGCACCTTCCCCCTCCGCATGGGTGAAATATGACGAACATTTTCGTCTTAAAAGAGATAACTATCCCCATACATCTTGGGGAATAGTGGATACGGAGCTCTGGTTGCTTTGCATGACTAGCTTTTGAAGCGAAGCTAAATCAAATCCCTCATCAAATTCAAGGGAAGTATTTCATGCAAAAGGGTTCAAGTCTAACAGCAAAACTTGCGGGGGTTTCAATCGCACATGTACATTTCCTAGATGCACCTTTCCGCAGAATTGCAGCAAATGCGGATCAAATCGCCCAGAATACAAATGCAATAACACCAAACCGTAATGCAATACATCAGGACTACGCCTTTAAAATCGGGTTTCCACCTATAATAATAAAAAATTTATCGACATTACTTTCTGATAACACTGACAGTCACACTGAAGATTTACTCTTGGACGGATTCAAATTCGGGTTTTCCTTACAGTACATTACGCTAGCATCGATGAAGCAGTTGCAATGATTCAGACCCTGGGCCCGGGGGCGCTGCTGGGGACACCAGATATTAAATCTGCATTCCGATTATTGCCTGTGAGACCGGAGGATTTCGAACTGTTAGGATTTTCGTTCGAAGGTCGTTATTATTTTGACAATTGTTTACCATTCGGTGCCTCAATTAACTGTTCTCTTTTTGAAAAATTTTCAACATTTATTCATTGGTTGGTAGAAAAGAGAAATCCATCTCGCTTGACAACTATCATCCACTATCTCGATGATTAACTATTCGGCGGACATCCCAATTCGGTCCAATGTCAGACATTAATGCAAACATTCGAACAAGTTTATCAATTGTTTGGAGTGCCGATCCCGTATGAAAAAATCGAAGGTCCAACGACAAAACTTGCATTCCTTGGAGTTGAATTTAATACCAATGATATGACAATGAAACTATCGCCAGAAAAACTATCAGAATTGAAAGAAAAGGATTCATTGACTTTATCCAAGGTTAAGGTTACACTAAGAGAATTACAATACTTGCTTTGCTCTCTCAATTTTGCATGCCAGGTAAAAGCCCCCGGGAGGGCCTTCATGCGAAGGTTAATCGATGCTTCGACAAATGCGAACAAACCAAATCATAGAATACGGGTTTCAGCGTCAATGAAGGGGGATCTTAAAGCGTGGCTTGAGTTACTCACGGGGTAACAGTAATGCCGAATCGTTTCTGGGAAAGCTGCGACAAAATCGAATTTTTTACCGACAGCGCAGGTGTGCTGAGTATAGCCCTGGAGCGTCACATCCAGCTAACCAATTTTGTTGATAATTGAAATTGAAGCTCTGAAGAATTGCTTGATAGTTTATTGAATGCAACAATTGTGAATCAAGATGAGTGAAGTGACTTTGAATGCGAGCAAGTTTGAGCGAAATGGTGAACATAGGTGTGAAGTAAAGTGTTGAGCAAAGTGTTTGTGTGGTAAAAGGCTGAAAAGATATAAAAAGGGATCATAAGAATGTGTATCAATTATGAGACAACATATCATAAAATTGAAGTATGAAATACAAAAATGACTGATAAAATTAATTCATACATAAATGAGTGAAAGCAACATAGTATCTTGAATGTCTTTCCTTAATGAAATTAATAATTAATTGTTATAAAAGGTATAAATACGCAAAACTACATTTAGAAAAAGAATGACAGGCGAGCTACGTAATACTTATCACAAAATTAGCAAATGTACCAGGCGAGGTAAATCTTAGAATACTCGGCGAGCGTGGAAACTTGCAACTTTACATCATATAAAATAAAACAAATGATCATTTTGAATAAAACTGACATATAATGGTTAATAAATTGAATTATGAATCCAATAAAATGCATGAAAATATAAACTTACACTGTAATTACCCAAAATCTCCCCGCCTGAATTTGTAAGGAGTACAATTCACATGTAAAAATAAAGAAAAAATACATAAATTAAGCAAAAATTGCAAACAACAGTAAGATTCCGAATTAACACAGCATAAATTGGATAGAATTCACCAAAAAGTGTTATCATAAGCATGATAAGAGTCAGAAAAAGTGTCAATAGCATACCAGCGGCACTAACTGGGTAATAGGTCGAGTACACAAGGCAGTCTTTCCCTGTTTTGCTGTCTTAGCTTGTACTTTGCGAACCTCACCATCGTCACTCGGAAATGTTTTAACGAATAAAGCTAACGGCCATTGACCTCTTTCGCAATTTGATTCTTGTAGAAGTACAATGTCACCTTCCTATATCGAGAGTTCTACAGATTTCCACTTACGTCGGTGTTGGAGATTGTGTAAATAGTCTCTCTTCCATCGAGACCAGAACGTATCGGCTAGGCCCTGGACTGGTTTCCACTCTCTTCTTAACATGTCTTTTGAGTTATCGCCTATGTCATAATCTGTGGGCTTTTGGGTAAGTAACGTTGCAGGTGAGAGCACAAACGGATCTTGTGGATCATTAGATGTAGGTGTTAGTGGACGAGAGTTAACGATTGCAGGGATTTCAGCAAAGAGGGTAGTAAGAACGTCAAGGGTAAGATTCGATTGATTTGTTAAAGTTGATTTGAGAATTCTTTTGACAATCCCAATTAATCGTTCCCAAGAACCACCAAAGTGCGGAGAATGCGGTGGATTGAAAATCCACATTGAGCCATTTGACATCAGGTATTTCTGTACGGTGTCGTCCTCAACATGTCCTCAACACTTTCGAATTCCAAGTCATCTAAGGCTCCAACGAAATTGGATCCCCTATCGGAGCGAAAAATTTTAACTTTTCCTCGAATCGCAGTAAAACGCCTCAGCGCATTTATGAAGGCGGAGTCAACGATCTCGATGTGGATGGTTCTAGTTACTGAAAATGATGCCCCAACGCTTCGAGTTCGCACTGCCACCTCTTGTTTTCCTTGTCACAACTTCATAGGGGCCGAAGGCATCCACTCCAACGTTGGAGACAGGAGGACCTGGCTCGATCCGGTCTTGCGGAAGATCGGCCATCTTTTGACAGGCAAACGGTCCTCTCATCTTACGGCATTTGACGCAGGCGGATTTGACCAGCTTGGAGACACCAACGATCCAGAATCCTGCGGATCGGACGGCACCCTCTGTGAAGTGCCTTCCTTGATGGAGCAGAGTATTATGGTAATGTTTCACAATGATTTCAGAAATATGCTTTCTAGATGGCATAATGATGGAATGCTTTGATTCGTTTGGTAAGCGAGATTTTGCCAGGCGACCTCCTACACGGATAAAACCATCATCTGACAAGTATGGATCAAGAGAAGAGATTGGACTAGATTTTGTAACCGGTTTGTTGTTGTGAAGACAGATTAACTCATCGTGAAAGGTATCACTCTGAGTACTCTTGAGGATAAGGTCCTCGGATTCCTTGAGAAGATCAAGAGAAATACTCGAAGGAGACGAGTCTGAGTTTGGATTATGACGGCTTTTCCATTGACGAATAAATAACTTGAGCCTAGCAATTGCTGTAATCGCCGAATTCCAAGTTGAGAAACTATCAAATCGAGATGTTTGAATTCCATAATGAGGCACTACCTTAGTTTTTAGCGAGCAAAGTTCATTATCTGAATCAGGGTCTTGAAGTTCGTATTGAGCGTTATGTAAATCAGCTAATGTGGACTCCTTAGGGCTGGAAAGTCACAAGCTGTTTTTGCATGTCTGAAGCACAAAGAGCGCGGCTGCCCTCATCAGCTGGATTCTTTGTTGTATGCACATACCGCCATTGATGTGCAGATGTCGCAGCATGGATACGAGCTACACGATTGGACACAGATGTATGAAATCTGCGGGATATATTATGGATGTAGCCGAGTACGACTTTGCTATAGGTATAAAAGTAAAAGTCTTTAATCGAGAGTTGGAGGTTTTCGGCTACGGTGTCGGCCAGTTCTGTCGAAAGAACTGCCGGGGAAGCTCCAGTCTAGGTGTGGTGTGACCTCGAATCGGTTCAACTTTAGCCTTTCCGTTGACGAATCCAACGAAATGGGAGGTGGCATCATAAAGGTAAGCAGCGGACGCGATAGCCTTCTCGGAGGCATCACTGAAGATGTGAACAGATTTGTCTGCACAAGAATCGAAAGAAACTGGTAGGTATGTTCTAGGTATTGAAACGTTCGTGAGATCGAGTAAAGACGTTCTCCATTCATCCCATTCTCGGAAGCTGTCCTCTGGGAGTAGCTGATCCCAGTCAATAGTTCCTTGTATAAGATCACGAAGCATGAGTTTTCTCTTGATAACCGGAGCCATGAAACCTGAGGGGTCATATATGCTGTTTATCGTGGAGAGCACCCCACGTCTCGTGAAAGGCTGTCTCTCTGGTGACGAACAAAACAGAAATGAGTCTGATGCAAGATCCCACTTAATTCCAAGGCTTGACTGAACCGGTAAAGCGTCATGTCTCAAATCTAAATCTTTGAGATCTGTAGCTAGGTCATCCTGTGGAAAAGCTAACATGACATCTGGGTCATTAGACATAATTTTATGAAGACGAATATTTCCTCGTTGCATGAGGACATTTTGAGTTTGTTTGATGAGAGTGATAGCACTACTCGCAACGGGTAGAGATGCTAAACCGTCGTCCACATAAAGATCATTTTCTATATAATCGACGATGCGTGGATCACTTTTTACAGAGAGGCGCAAGCCATTTGGCCACTGATGGCGATGGTCGATTCTCAAAAACATGAACACTCATACGATACTGAGTAAGGGGTTTGGTTAAGTCAGAGTCCTTGTGCCAGAGGAACCGTAAGAAGTTTCGGTGTTCAGGTTCTACTCTGAAGTTGAAGAACATTTGTTGAATATCCACAAGCACGGCTACGGGTTCGCGACGAAATCTCATCAAGACTTTCAGAAGTCTGTTGGCCAAGTCTGGGCCAGTCAATAAGACATCGTTCAATGAGATGCCATTGAATTTTGCTGAGGAGTCGAAAACCACAGGAGCCTTGTTTGGCTTTTGAGGGTGGTAGACGGCGAATATTGGCAAGAACCAACACTCTTCCTCTGATTTGAGTTGAGGGGCTATTTCGGCATGCCCATTGCTGATGATGTTTTGCATGAATTCGATAAAGTGAGATGCTTTGATGGGGTCATTGGATAGACTTTTATGGAGATTTAAGGCTCTCTCAAACGCTAGTGAATAGTTATTGTCCAGTCTTGGGCGATCAGGACGAAATGACAAGTCCAGTATCCTTCTTTATTTCTATGGAAACCTGAACCGACAATATCAAGAAAGACTCTGTCCTCTACAGATAAACCTTCCTTTTCGTCCAATGGCGTTTTCACGGAGAATCCTCCTTGAAGCTAAGATTGTAAGTGCACGGTTCCATCAGCATTGGTCTTCTATTGTGCAACATATGTGTCTTGAATGTATTGATATTTGAAGGTGCATGAACATTGCCTAGACAACTTTCACCCACTACTGTCCATCCTAGCGGCAGTTTTTTGTGCGAAGGGTTCGGAATCTAAACCAACACGCTGCTCAATAACATGATGTGCTTTCAGAAGGTCTCTTCCTATCAACAGAGTAATGTTTGCGGTAGGATCAAGTGAAGGGATAGATGTTTCGATGTCCCTCAAATGTGAAAAGGCTTGCGCTACCTCAGGAGTAGGAATTTCGCTCTTATTTTCCGGTATGACATCACATTCGGTGACGGTTGGAAGGTCAAGCGATGTTGAATGATCAAGAAACTGAACAACTAGTCCAGAAATGCGTCTTCCCCAAGTATTGATACTACTGGAGCATGTTGTCAGAGTATGAGGCTAATGAGTACTTGAAACGTTGAGTTGATCGAATAACTCTGGAGTTCCCAACGAGTTGGTACTTTGATCGTCAATGACGACGTAAGATTTTAGTACAAGATCCTCACCGTCTTTAGGATAAATCCAACACAAAAGTATTTTTGCACATGATTTCCCGGTAAATCCTTTGCAAATAGTGGTACATGCAGATGATAAATTAGTCTGTTCCGTAGGATGGGGCTCCCCGCCACCAGGAACTGAAGTGTCGTTAGCTTTGACGTTTCTGCCTTTATCCTCTTGAAGTGGAGTTGGATGTTTTGATCTACAAAGGTTACATGAAGCAAAATGTTGGCAGTGTTGAAATCATGTCGCTGGGAATTTCCACATTTCATGCATATCTTGCTCTATCTATAGAACGTGACACGGGTACTCATAGGCAACGACCTAAAGGCACGGCACTTGTTGAACGAATGATTTGATGATTTATGATAAGGACACGATACAGAGTCTTCATGTTTCTCTTCGTTAGAGACTGTAGATGTCTTCTTTGCAGCACTTTGCACATTATGCACTTTAGAAGGTTGAGATTTAGATTGAGCGGTAGAACTTGGTGTGTCGTACATAAATGCTAGATTATTGCGAATCCTTGCCATTTCATGGATGAATGTAACTAATTCGGTAAATGGTGGGTATATCACATGATGTTTGGTTTGATATGCTGCTGCACGAGATGTCCATTTATCACGCACCCGTTGTGGAAGTTTTCTGATAATGGATACGATTTCAGTCGATGAGTCATATGTCCCAAATTGGGGGCCTTGACTGGATCTTCCTTGAGAGATGCAATTTCATAAAGCAGATCTGATAATTCGTAGAGACGCTTAGGGTCTTTGTAAGTGAGGATTGGAAAGTTATCAAGACAAGTATTCAGTGATGACTCCAACATATGTGGAGTTCCGTAGGTCTCATCTAATCTTTCCCATATGAGTCTTATAGCTCTGAAAGGGTTTGTAGGATTTGCATTGCATATACATATGGCTGATTTCCTAGAAGTATTTCCAAGATAGCGAATAAGCAAATCAATTTGGTCTTCTTCTGGCACAGACATGTCATTCATAGATCTGCAGAAATTGGAATTCCAAACTTGATACGATTCTGGTGTATCATCGAATTCCCATTTACGTTTAGAAAGCATAAAAGTAACTAAATCATTTGACGGATTCGAAAATCTTGAGAAGCTGAAGAACTCGATGATGGGTCAATGCTACGGTGATGATTCACATGTTGAGGCAGCTCAATGCTGGAGACACGATCACGAACAGGTAATGGTATAAACGGCTCACTTTCAGCACTAAATGAAGATTGATGTGATGATATAGGTTTTGAAGTACTGTTTTGAGATCTAGAGATACCGTTTATTTGTCGCTGATGCTCTATGTGACGAATTGTAAGATCAGATTGAATTGATTTGCCGTCAAGCGCGTCTGCTTCGGCATCTGCCATAGCAGCTTCCTTACGAAGAGATATTCGTTGAATTTCGGTCTCGACCTCTAACGCTCATTTCTTGAGAGTAGCTTCTTTATCGAGGAATTGCATAGCAGCACGCGCTGCTTCTGCCTTCGCCCTCTTTCCATCTGCACTTTGAGAATTTGTAGAATGAAGGCTAAGCGACCTGGCACTAGCAGATCGTCTTCCTTTTGAACAAACAGACATTATTTCCAAAGCTGCTTTCACTCTTTCCATCTGAGTTTAGTACGCTCCAATGATATTTACTTCACTGAACGGTAATCCTTAAGATGCGAAGCTAGTGCGATATTATCTGCAGTATAACATTGTTCCAAGTATTGACTAAATTGGTGCATTCAAAGAATATTTGCGATTGTGCCACATGCAATCGTATAGTAAGGAGGTTGGAGAGAGATCGTTACTCCAACCCACAAAACAAGGTACACAACTAATTTTGCAGCGATGTGTAAACACCCGATTTTAATCGCGTATATCGCGCATATCGTATATATGCTAAAAACATGTCAAAGTTTCCATTTAACTTCTGGTAAGCATGGGGTCTAAAATCAGTTAATATACTAATATCTCTTATATATTTAAAAGAATAACAGGAATAGTAGATGGAGAATACAAGTCGTATTCATACAGCATTTTGATTGGGTGGGAGGGGGTTGATTTTGCAAGAGGGGGTAATAAAAAAAAAATATTTATGGTGAAACCCCTCACCAGCTGTGCACTTAACAGTTGCTTCAGTGTGTTTGTAGAAAGGGATGAATAGAGCATACACTTGTATCCACTGGTTTTTAGTCACAGGTAAATGTACAGCAAGTAGAACTTCACTTGTCACCCCACCACTATGCAACTGCCGGTGTTGGTTTTTGTTTTACAGTTTGTATTGTCAAGGTTCTGAATTGCCAAAACAAGATGTGTTTGTCAAATGCTGATGCCCTTATCCGCAACATATCCCGAAAGGTATATTTTGATAATTTACGACAAGTTTTCAAGGTTACTGAGTAGTTATTGACTTTTATTTGAAAGTATTTCAATAGTATAGCTTGCATGCCAAGTGTAAATTCTCTAACTCTTAAAGTTAAAAAAACTTGTGAGAAAGATTAAGTTTTCCTTTATTAAATGTATGTTTATATATATATATATATATATATATATATATATATATATATATATATATATATATATATATATATATATATATATATATATATATATATGTGTGTGTGTGTGTGTTTGTGTGTGTGTGTATGTGTGTATGTGTGTGTGTGTGTGTGTGTGTGTGTGTGTATGTGTGAGGACATTTAAACTGTCTATCATAAAACATTAACCTTAGCCACATCTTCTGAAGTATTGATGATAGAACATTCAAACTGTGTATCCATGATCTTTGTGGCAAGACCTTTTCCATGGTACCAAAGTGTGATCTAGGTGTAATTACTTTTACCTGCAGGGATTTTTTTCTAGTGAATTTGGGTCTTTTATAAGCACCCAGTCTCAATGCCAAATAGTTTCATTTTTCCCCAAAATGTGACCAATAATTCCCAATTTGCTTCTAACCTCCAAAGTGAAAAAATTTAAGTACAAAAATTGTAAGTGTAATGCACAAACTCGAAGAGATGAGATCAAGATAAATGAAGTAGTAAACAAAATCCTGAATATAATATTTATTTAGTAAATTTACATGTGTAATTTTTGTTCTTAACTGTACCAAATTCACACTATTTTCCCAATTGCAAGGGACCCGGTCACATTCCCAAAGTATTGGAAAAAAACCCTGTACCTAGTTAAAGGTCATATTTGCTGCCCATTTAGGGATACCTCAATTCACTGAATTTGCTTCATTGCAACATGACCATGGATACTGACCATGGGACACTTTTGAGATATTCCAATCCCCTCTAAATTCCTAAAATTGTGGTAAAGTGACTGTGTCCCAGATTTTGATCATGGATAGAGATAACACTTAGTCAATCAAAACCATGATACTGCTGATTGTAAATTTTTTGATAACTTTCCATATTTCTATGTAACATCAACTCCAGATCTACTAGATTGTCTGCAACCCCCCCCCCCCTTTCACTCCCAATTCCCAATCTTTTGACAATTTTGTTAGCTTGAAATATGTAGAGATGAATATACAGATAGCTTTTGAAACACCTCAGTGTCAGAATAGGTGTGAAATAAAATTAACCATGCCATATCCTATAACTGTTAAGGCTTCATGAGGTCGAGCTTAGATATTTTACAAATAACATTCCTTGTGGCAAGACCTTTCACACTGTCAAATTGACCTTGACCTCTGTCAATATATTGTTGCTATCTGAGCTCTTGTATTTCAACAACTCTTGATAGAAGTACCCGGTATGCTCTGTGCTAAATAGTCTGTTCTTTGCAGGCTTGCAGAACATTTAACAATCGGTGACCAGAAAAACACCCCAGTTTCAACCATAATTGCACATCTCTAACAGATATATCCTGGTGAAAAGTTTCACGCTAAATCTGTGTCAAATGTGATATGCACTCTGTACCCTAATGTACTGCAATCCAAAGCTAGAAAGGATGGGTTCAAGGAAATCAGCTTTAAAGCTGACATAGCTTGTTCGCTTCATATTTTGTCTGCTTTGAGGAAGTTTCCAATTTCATACCAGAGGACTGGTATATTGTAAGAAAAATGACTCATCTCTGATGTGTGGACATTCATTTGATGTAAAATGCAATGGACAAGATGTGACCGCAATTCTGAAACTAAATAGGGATTCAACTATCTCAGTGTCCATAGCAGATAAACTGGTAGATCTGAAAGAGTATGCCATTCCATCCACCATCTCATACACATATACATCAATTCCAGCTCTATTTAGGTGTCTTAAATTAATTCAGCCATGTCTGGGATGTGTGATTGAAATTTCCACAATGAATGAAATACTGTCCAAATGCAAAATAGATTTAAAAATAAAGGAAACACGAACCTGCAATGGGAAAACAGAGTCTACTGTACGTCACAGGGACTGTTCTCGCTCCCTGTCGATCACTAGTACCAGTGTATCCTGCAAGAAATGTTTGAATTTTGTAAGATATATGAAAAAGAACAAAAGTGATCAGGAGAAAGGGGATTCAGAACCCAAAAATTTTTGTGTTGGTGTACCAGTGCTTGACGTTAAAGAAAAGTTTAAAGACCTTGCACCTAACTTGAGTCAAAACCAAATAATTTTGATTGAAAATCAGATTAAAGCATCTAACCTATCAAATGCCAAAGGAATGAAGTGGAGCAAAGATGTCATTAGCATGGCAATTAGCATATACAACAGGAGCCCAAGTACGTATCGTGATATGACACAAAATGAGTGGTTAAGATTGCCATCAGAGTCAATTATATCCATGTATAAAAATGCAGTTAAACAGGAACCGGGCATTATACCCGATATGATGATGTGGATGAAGAAAGAAGCGGATCAGCAGAATTTGACTGAAGAAGGTTATTATAGGGGTATCATCTTGAAATGGCCATCCAAGAGGACTTACAAATAGTTAACACCAAAGATGGACCAACCCTGTACGGACTTCAGGAGAGTGGTGAAAGTGTTCGCACTATGCAAATTTTAAATCAGGGTAATTTGTCAAACAACCTTGCAAATCATGTGCAACAGTATGTTTTTAATGGCATTACTGGATTCAGATGGCCGTTCGCAAATTTTCCGAATTGCCAGGCTGACCCCTCGGAATTTTTTATCACTACATGGACATGTATTGAGGCATTGGTAAATTGCGGTTTCAATCCCATTTATTGTTGCATGGATGGCTCAGCCAATAATAGGGCATTTATAAAATGCACTTTGATGGGAACTCGGAAAAGTTCGGCATGGTTGCACCATACTACCGGAATCCAACAAAACAGATTATCTTCCTGATGGACCCATGCCATTTACTTAAAAAGATACGTAACAGTATACTAAGCAGTGGTTTTTCAGAAAGTCACCAGCGATTACTTACAATTGATGGCCACGTGGTAGTGTGGAAGATGTGGATTGATGCCTACCACTGGGACAAGGGCTGCAACAGTATCCCTTTACACCACCGGGTCACAGACCAACATCTATTCCCCAACGGTGCACAAAAAATGCGCAATAAACTGGCATTTGACGTTCTTGATGGAGAAATGGTGAATCTAATGAAGTGCTACACTGCCACTCTCAACGAACAGGGAAAGGCTGATATGGCAGGTGCCATTCAGCTTCTGCAGAACACCAGCATCATTGTAGATCTGTTCACTGACCACCGTCCTATCAAAGACATGCATGATAGTAGACTGAGAGCACTGACAAAGGTATATGAGTGGTTTAAGGCATGGGAAAGTAATAATTGTTCCAATGGGGACAAACATAAGAGAATCAAAACACTGCTTACAATGGAGACAAGGGAGGATATTGATTTCATGTACATAGGATTCATGTCTTTGGTTAAATATTGTGTGAATTGCCTGTAGACAGAAGTTATACCTAGTAAAATTAACAGTGACATCATTGAGAATATTTTCTGCCAAGAGCGCTCCCTATACAATGGTGCGAACACTAATCCAAGTTACAACCAATTCCGAACTGGCATTAATAGCATTATTTTGGGCCAATCAACAGTTTCCCGAAAGAGCAACAGTGGAGGATGCCAGAAGGCGACGGCTTTTGCAGTCCCATCCCTTAAACAGTCCAAAACTGCATGGAAATGCAAGAAAAAATAATATAACAGGTAAGACAAGGTTCATCCTGCCAATTAATGCCTAAATGCTACCAAGGTATTTTCAGTATAAAATTCCAGTTGCAGGTTAGGCAGAGTTTATCTTGCCAATCTGAACAGACATAAAGTAAGCATTTTGTAATATCCTTACTGATGTAAAGTGTGGATTCCTTACAGTTGTGACAGAGTGAACTTTATTTCTAGTAAAACGTAAATGCAAGTTACTTCTGTGTTGTGTAAAAAAAACATTGCTTTGTGACACGGGATTTGAACCATCGCTCTCTGATTTGTGGATTCATAGCGCTCAACACTACTCTATTGGTTCAATTACTTATAGCCTTTAGAAAAGTGGCTTCATATGGTCTTTCCCTTTTAAATTATATTATCACTGTCTAAACTTAATATTATTTATTTTACACAATTTTCTATAATGCTTTCAATGTTTTTTTTAATTTCTGTTAATTCACTTGACATAAAACAAATGTAAGTAGGATACTACTTACCTTACACTGTGCACACTACCAGTCATTATTCTCCAGTGCACCCCATTGCCCATCGCTCAGATTACTACACTGTCTGTCAAACCAAATCGCAGGCAACCCACTCCTCACCATCAACATACACTTTTGAGCATGATGGGCAAATTGTTTCATCTACTTTTTGGTATGTTTTCTTGGAAGTCTTTCGTTTCGCTGTACCTTTACGCTTCTTTCTTTTGGAACTGTTAGCACTTTGCTCAGCAATACTTACTGCTGGTTGAGATTCCGTATGTGATGTTGATGGTTCACCTGGTGAAATTTCGGACACTACTTTTTTTCTGAGTCTTTCTGCCTTTTTTCCCCCAAAGTTATGTAGCAAGTCTCGCCTGAACTGATTGTCTCCAATCCGGCAGAACCGGGAAACAATGTTCTCAAATAGTTCTTCTAGACACTTTTTGGATGATTCTTTGTCGATCTGTAAACCTGCTTGTTGGTTAAATTCAATATGTGAAAACAATTCTGTCCATTTACTGAATAATGTCTCATTTTCAAGAAGAGATGACCTACAGTATTTCAATGATTCATTTCCATAAATACTGAAATTTTCTAACGTTTGAAATTTTTTGCGCTCATCATTCACAGCAATAAAAAACTGGAAAGTCTTGTCATTTATATTGGTGAGCCCCCGTGACATATTTTGCTTCCTTTTGGTTTCCTCTAAAGATGTTGGATATATTGATTCTACGCTTAAAGCTGCTTCACTTTCTGTCAAAAATTCCAGCAATTTCACCTTTAAATAACCACTTGTGAGATCCCTTATCTTTTTTCTGTTGTAAAGTGTACCTCTTACTTGTTGCATGAAGTGAAACTTAGATTTTGCAACGCATCTGCCTCCAATATATCTAGTTTTACCCTGTCCATATTCTGAATCTGGCTGTTGTGCAGGTAAATTCTGTGGTGTGTATGATTTAATCAATGCATCTGTATGGTCATGCAAAACTTGTGTAGATATTTTGTCAAAAATGCTCTGACATTTCATGTAGTCTTCAGACAATGGATCCGTCTTAATATAGGATTTCACAAGATCTATGTATGAGGTTGAAACTGAAAATTTGTTAAGTTCAGAGTAATATTTTGTCCAGTCCCTAGAAGTGGTTTTCTTTTCTTGTATGGTACTATGGGTAGATTGAAATACAGACAACATTTTATTATACAAGCTACGCTCAAATGTACATAAGTCCACATTTTTTCCTTCGGGTAATGTAGCCTCTTTGCTCTTTGAAGACTCTTCAGATTCCAATAAGTCATTAATTTCTTTAATTTCAGATTCACTGAACTCTGACAGTTCCTCTTCCTCCTTGTATGGAACTTTTCCTGCCTCTTCAACAGTATCATTGTGTGCACACTTATATACAACATTGCAACAAGACATATCAGTCATGTAATTTGACTCCTTTTCAGAACATTTTTTGTAAAAGTAATATAAGTGATCTTTGTGTTTCATTACAGCCCTTGGAGGGAATCCCAGGACACGTTGGCCCTTCTTTTCTCGAGCCCTACCAACAGCCACACCTAGCTGTCCTGCACAGAATATGTTTGTTGCATCTACTTCTACTCTGTCAAGGGTAAGTCCTTGACATTTGTGTATGGTTATAGCAAACGCTAGGCTAATTGGAAACTGTGTCCTTGCTGCTACAACTTTCTCATCAATAACACTATAAATCTGAAACGTCTCAGGTTTCAACGGCACCTGCTGAGAAATGTCTTTAAATAAAACTGTGACAGTTTCTTTGGAAATCGCAGTTACTTCCCCCTTCAGTCCGTTCACTAGCTTCGCACCAAGGTTTTTTAAGTAACATGACTGGGCATCCTAATTTAAGATGCAGGTCTTTAGGCACTGGTAAGGTGTTTAGTTTTCCAACATTCCCAGTATCTACTGATGAATACATGAATGGCTCCCCATCGAGTCCAATTAGCTTTGATGCATTTTGAACATCACAATCAAAATTTTTAGCACAAAGTTTTACAGGTTCATAACCCGGGGGAAGGGATCGTTGTAGTCTTTTCAGTAAATCTGCAGAATCTTTTGAAAATTCACCTCTTGAAACTTCATTAATGCATTGGATAAGGTCAGGCTGGTTCTGTCGCATTACTTGATTATTTAATACAATGGAGTGAGTAAAAGTTTGCTCAAATGTTGGTGACTGATAGCAGAATCCCCCCCCCCAATCTAATTTTAAATGGTCAGGAACAGGAGGAAGCTGGAAAAAATCCCCAACGCCTACCATTTGAATTCCTCCAAACACTATGTCACTTTCTCTCACTTTCCTACACATCATCTCTAAAGTTTCAAATATCTTCATGCTCAACATCGAAATTTCATCAATAATGAGACAGTGACATTTCAAAATTTCCTCCTACTTGTCTTTGTTTATGTCATCATTTTTCAATTTCCACACAATTTTATCCTCGGTGTGGCGACAATCTCCGATTCCTGACCAAGAATGGATTGTTTTCCCTGCTATGTTGAGAGCAGCGATCCCAGTTGTTGCTGTTAACACGACGTGTTTACCTTTTTTCGTCAATAATGAATGTATTTCTTTAATGATGAAACTTTTTCCCGTCCCACACTGCCCTAATATTAAGAGATTGTGACCCTCTTCTACCCGATTAGCAGCAAAACGTTGTTTTTCGTTCATATTTACCATTTTCCCGGACATTTCTGTGTTTACTTTCCTTTTTTCCAGATCTATTTTGGTAAGCCAATCAGATGGCGGCTTTTTATTAACAGGGAACCTGACCGGAAGTTCAGGGCGATTTGGAGTGAGAATTGATTCCAGGGAGAATGCAACCGCAGAAAATGGACTGAAACACAAGGTAGGGACCTTTCTTGGGTAAAATTATTTATGTATGGTGAAAGTAGAAGGTTTGACGTTTCCTTCGATGCAAAGAACATCGCGATACGTGAAAAACAGCCAGAGATATACGCGATTAAATCGAGTGTTTACACATCGCTGCAAAATTAGTTGTGTACCTTGTTTTGTGGGTTGGAGTAACGATCTCTCCCCCACCTCCTTACAATACGATTGCCTGTGGATTGTACCTCAAGGTCACGCTCCACTAAGTCGAGATTGTCACTTTCCTAGAAAGTTTATAGAGCAGTTAGTGATATCCATTGTTCCTTTATTTCGGCCTGTGATTGTTCTACTTTGATGTTATATTCTTTGAGTTTTTTTTATCAGTGAACACTCTTATGCGTTTTGATGAATCACCTGATTGGTCTTCATTGCTAGCAAGCATCTTGGATATATAATAGTCCTTTTACTGTGCTGAGTATAACCATGGAGCGTCACATCCAGCTAACCATTTTTGTAGATAATTGAAACTGAAGCTCTGAAGAATTGCTTGATAGTTTATTGAATGCAACAATTGTGAATCAAGATGAGTGAAGTGACTTTGAATGCGAGCAAGTTTGAGCTAAGTGGTGATTATAGGTGTGAAGTGAAGTGTTGAGAGGTGTGTGTGTGTGTGTGTGTGGTAAAAGACTGAAAAGATATAAAAAGGGATCATAAGAATGAAGCATGAAATTGAAGTATGAAATACAAAAATGACTGATAAAATTAATCCATACATAAATGAGTGAAAGTAATATAGTATCTTGGAAATTCTTTCCATAATGAAATTAATAATTAATTGTTATAAAAAGGTATAAATACGCAAAACTACATTTAGAAAAAGAATGACAGGCGAGCTACGGAAAACTTACTCCAAAATTAGCAAATGTACCAGGCGAGCTAAATCTTAGAACACTCGGCGAGCGTGGAAACTTGCAACATTACATCATATAAAATAAAACAAATGATTATTTTGAATAAAACTGACATAAAATGGTTAATAAATTGAATTATGAATCAAATAAAATGCATGAAAATATAAACTTACACTATAATTACCCAAAATCTCGATGGAATGAAGCACGAGTAATGTAAAAACAAAGTAGGAAACATGAGACAATCGGCTATAAAATGTTATAAAATGTCATACTTTGACACTTAAAAAAAACAACAACACAACAGCAAGTGGAAACGGGAAAGGTTTTGGGAGTTATTTCCAAGGTCAAGGGCTCACGGAAAATGGCCTTTCAGCCTGGTTTGAATCTGGTTTGTTTAATAACATAACCTTTCTCGAGCTTTTTCCAGTCGTTACCGCATTAAGGATCTGGGGTAAATATTTAGCCAACCAAAAAGTATTGTTTCACATCGACAATGCCGCAGTTGTTCAAATATGAAACAAAAAGTTTCTAAGGATAAACAGGTTATGCGCCTACTTCGGCGACTTGTGATTTGTACACTGATTCAAAACATTATGATCCGCGCAGAACATATCCCGGGTATCCATAATGATATAGCTGATTCTATTTCTCATTGTCAGTGGCAGAGATTTCGTCAATTAGCACCGGCTGCAGATCAACACCCCACATCCATCCCTAGGAAATATGGATTTTTTAACCGCAAGAGCATCACACCTCCTGCAAAACTCAAAGGCTTCAAAAACTCGACATACATATCAGGCTGCTCTGTCCCTTTTCAGTACATTTCTACATCAGTGCAAGCTCAAAATTTCATGGCCCATCAGCGTGGAGCATTTAATTGGTGCGTTTCTTAGCATATCTTTCAATAAGAAAACTCTCCGTGTCCACGATTACAACCTATTTGAGTGCATTAAGCTACTTCCATAAATTACGCGGATAGCCAGAAAACACAAAAGCGTTCATTGTTGCGAAAGTACTTGAAGGTATCAAAAGAGGGGGAGAACACGCGATGTCAGATCGCTAATCATCCTACCACTGCTTGATAAATTAATTTCAACGATCCATGTTACTTGCTCGTCTGCATACGAAGCGTCGCTTTTCACAACAGCATTTTCTTTGGCATTTTTTGGTTTTTTAAGAGTAAGCGAATTTTCAGCCACTTGAGCTAATCCGAATTCTGATCGACCGTTACAACTATCAGATATTCAAGGGAACAATGTTTCTAAAACGCTAAGAATACCTATCATCAGAAGATCCGACCAACATGGGAAGTCGGTAACATTGCTAATTAAATCGTCTCGCCCTTCCCCCTCCTGCCCATAATTTACAATGTGTCATTATCTAAGCATTCGGCCACACTCACAGAACAAACAATTATTCGTCCATTTTGACGGCAAACCCCTGACTATGAATCAATTTAGATCTATGCTGTGGAAAGCAAGAAAAAGAGGAGTAACTGGCTCAGTTATGTGCAGAAATAACCATGGAGCTATACAATACATGAATATAAATGATATACTAGAACATATAACACATTACAAAAATATTTGATTGTAGTGCAATTACGATACCGACTTAGGACGGTCATTTAATTTGACAAAAGTCAAACAAATGGTGTGGATAACCGGTTTACGGGCCCACCTTCCCACTCACCGTAACAGCAGAACAATCAAAGGACGTACATTTAATAACCCTTTGTAACCTTAGTGTCGACTGGTATAAGTCTCACAGTTTCCGGATAGGCACGGCAACCGAAGCTTCGAGAAGAGGTTTCTCAGATGAAACGATTAAGGCATGGGGCAGATGGTCATCTAATGCCTTTTCCTCGTACATTCGCATTCCTCTTAAGGAATTTTAATTCAACCAGTTTAGGTTTTTCAGTTGACTTTGTGTATATGTGTACTTAGATAGATATCAACGATGTATATGTCAGTATGCTCTTACATGTCACAAGTTATTATTTTAGGTCAGCAGATCATCTAGATATTTGGGTGTTCGATAATCCGTTGGGCTAGTATTCATGCTTGGTCACAGCCAGACGGTCTATCCCTCGGTCTCCAACATCTTGGCGCAAACATTTCCTGGTTTGGTTATGCTGGTATGATATGGGCAGAATTTGATAAAAAAAATTAACTCTCTACTTGTCAACGCCCACCTCCTAATGTTCCAATGATCCACCTAGATCAAACGATTTAACATCAAAGAAATCACTTGATCTACTAAATGACATTGAAAGTAGCTTAAACCGTCTTCACGTGCTGTTACCTAATTTAACTCTTGTGTGGTCAACGATGCTACCCAGGTGCTATTGGCATGGCGCAAGGAAGCCAGCAATGATAGAAAATCCAGGAAACAAATTAATTCAAAGGTCAAAATATTAACTTTAAATTTGCAAGGAAGAGTGCTACGTCATCCAAAAATAGTCGGAAGACAGTTCTACTTATACCGCCACGACGGCACACATCTATCAGATGCGGGGAACTCGATTTTCCTCCAAACAATCAAAAGTGGATTAGAATGTATTCTTACTTCGAATCAAACTATACATTCTATTCCATAAATGATGGGGTAAGCGGGTAGAGACTCGCTCATGTGGCGTGATTCTGGGAGAACGACATAGATTTATAGGCCCATTCAGCCCAGTTTATTAATAGGGACCTACCTGCCGTGCAGTAAGAGGTCCAGGACGGTGCCAATAAAAGGCTGGATATAATACATTGTTGCCATGTCGTCCTCTGTGTGCCGGGGGGGGGGGGGACAAACTCCTCAGTCCGTGCAGATTGGGAGTAGCTGGCCTCATCCGTCTGTTACAGACGGGGATAGACTTTTTTCCATAAATTGCCTTGAAATTATGGAACCTTCTGTTACAGACGGGGATAGACTTTTTTCCATAAATTGCCTTGAAATTATGGAACCTTAAATACACCTTGATGAAATTTGTCATATCACCATAATTTCCTATATTATTTATATCAGAAAACCCTTCAGTTCCACAGTAGTATTTGACTGCATTTTATTTACGTCATTACTAATTCAAGCGGAGGTAAGCACAGATAACCTAAGATATTTCTCATATCATTAGAGTGTGTACAGAATCCTTATTTGTTTAAGTACCAAAGTTTCTACCGTTATAAGCTGCATTTTTGGTTGTTTGGAGATGATGTAACCAAAAAGCAAATTTGAAGTGGGGCGGAAATGAAACACACCACAAATATTGTCGATAACACATGAATAATTGTGGGCTAGCCGGCCCATCCTTTGATATAAGTTTGGAAAGTTGCATGCGTTTCTGCGGTACAGCAAGGCCCCGCCCCCAGGATTTTACACCAATGATAAAATTAGGATTATATTCACTGCAGAGAGAGCATGTGTCACCTCGCTGACCCAGTTTGATAGATTTATGTAAGCGTAGTATCTTAGAGACTCACGCTGATTTAAGTATAAAATTTGTTGGAATATTTTCTGGGGATGGGTCTTACCTTACAATTTTTTAATATTTGACGCGCTTTCTACATGAGCAAAATTATTATTAAGTTGCCTAAGTGACTTTAGGTTCATCATAGCCAATAATAATCGCCACTTTTTACAAAAAAAAAAAAAAAAAAGACGAAAAAAAAAAAAAAAAAAAAGAAGAAGAAGAAGAAAAGAAGATCTTATTTGTGTACGGAAATGGACGAGTTGTTACGATTGAATGATAGTGTGATGTAAGTCCTACTAAAGTTTCTGAATACAGAATGCTACGCTAAGATAGACTAACATAACCAGTTATATTTTACAATTGTTTATTATGGCAAGACGATTTTTGAAAATATGGGAAATCATGTCACAACAAAATTGAGATTGTTTTATTTTCGTTGTTTTGGATTCTGGTTGATAACAAAAGACTGGTAAATCATGTGACAACAAAATGAAGATCTTTTTTATTCTGGACAAGAGCAACCTGTAATAAATTCAAAATTCCAGTAAGATCCATTACATTGAAAACTTTGCTGTGAACCTAACAGTAGCACTCCTCTGAAAAAAAAAAAGAAGAAGAAGAAGAAGAAGAAGAAAAGAAGATCTTATTTGTGTACGGAAATGGACGAGTTGTTACGATTGAATGATAGTGTGATGTAAGTCCTACTAAAGTTTCTGAATACAGAATGCTACGCTAAGATAGACTAACATAACCAATTATAAGATAGAATAAGTAGTCCTCCAAAGGGAAGTA
Source organism: Pteria penguin (assembly GCA_035048485.1). Taxonomy (NCBI): domain Eukaryota; kingdom Metazoa; phylum Mollusca; class Bivalvia; order Pterioida; family Pteriidae; genus Pteria; species Pteria penguin. The sequence continues at coordinate 40,823,781 of CM068581.1, forward strand.
AAATACACTAAAAGAAACAACACAAACACTCTTTGCCGCAAATTTTCGGCCTCCTGGCCTTTATCAAGCAATTGTTAGAAAAGTACAGAAGAACTATGTGACATCCATCTTTACATGTCTAATATAAACAAGCCTCTAAATTCATATAAACGTTGACGTCATAACGTCATTATTACGCGCGTAACTATGGCATTAAAATAGACTAAACAACAAAATAATACAAGCATAAATATATATAAATATCACAATCTGATCGACCAACCGACCGTACGACAGACCGACCGGGCGATAGCGGCAAAGTAACACTCCCTCATTACCGAAAAGGGGGGGGGGGGGTTGCATTAAAAGAAAACTAAGCATAGAATCACCACAAGAAATAAATAGTTCATAAATTAGTTATACAATCACATGTTAGTTAGTTTTAATATTACATCCATTTGGCCTGCGCGTTTCCAAATCTCTTATCCAGTTATCTTCGACAATTAATCTGTATATTTTATTTTCTCCGGTAGTCCTAGCCATGACCGCAACACGAAGATCACCTTCATCATGGTTCGCAAAATGTTTCATAATTGGTTTTTCTCTTTGGTACTTTATATTGGATGTTACATAGTTCTTCTGTACTTTTCTAACAATTGCTTGATAAAGGCCAGGAGGCCGAAAATTTGCGGCAAAGAGTGTTTGTGTTGTTTCTTTTAACCAATTATATTTTACAATTGTTTATTATGGCAAGACGATTTTAAAACCTTAATTATTGTTTATAAATTAAAACTTGAGAATAGTAAGATTACCAGCACGGCCACACTATTACCACAAGTTTAACCAGTAAAGGTTTGTTACCCCAGCAGACAGCCAGTTGCTTATAGATTGGTTAAGTTTTGTTGTTAAAAATGTATAGTAGATTGATTAATTATTCACGTCACTCCACGATTATTTCACGTAACGGACCCTCCCGAAGACGTGCCACGCCTACCGTGACACGGGACCTCCGTTTCACCGATGTGCACACGGAGGGAGTCGAACCCAGGACCTTTCGGTCACCTCATCCACTGAGCCCATCGGTTTTAAACAAATCGTAGATGATATGGCTAGTAATTTTAAAAGTACATTTCCATACAAAACGCAGGCTAGCTAATCCGTACGTCTAATAAACTCGCTATTGCCTTATGTACTTAATGGGCTAAATGAACCAATTTTATAAACTATTATAACTGAAAAGGAAGTGATACTGGAAATTTTAAAACATTATTTTGGTTTTTTTTTTATTCTTTGCAGTTTTATCATCATCCCATTCCGGCCAACACTTTGGTGCTTGCACCAAATTGTTTCTTGTTAAATCAGATACATGTCTTTAATCTTACTGAAAATGTATAGATGTCACAGTGTTGGATAATATAATATGATGAAGATATAATACATTCAAGGTCGAGTGTCATTAAGTGTCATGTATCTGACTTTGATATTTTGATTTTCATACAAGAAAACTGATGTTCGGAAAATATTAATTTACGTTGTCGGGTTCTTTCTTTTAAACATTAGTTGGTTTGGATTCCGGTCGATGAAAATATGGGAAATCATGTCACAACAAAATTGAGATTGTTTTATTTTCGTTGTTTTGGATTCTGGTTGATAACAAAAGACTGGTAAATCATGTGACAACAAAATGAAGATATTTTTTATTCTGGACAAGAGCAACCTGTAATAAATTCAAAATTCCAGTAAGATCCATTACATTGAAAACTTTGCTGTGAACCTAACAGTAGCACTCCTCTGTCTTCAACTGAGGCATGTGGGTCAGACTTATCCCGCTTGTTCGCAGTTACGAGGAGCATTCAAAGATCAACGTACATGTGACACCTGCAACCACAGAAGTCGGTTATATAACTTCAAAGACATTTACATTGAATACATCAAATAAATTTTATTTCCCCTAAAGATAAAGAAAACTTCAATATATGTTACTGTAGTGTCCGTGTACATTTTTGTACCCTTTAAAGCTGCACACGCCGTCGTTAAGTGAGAATAAGCTTCAATGGAAAGAGAAGGAGGAATCTGTATTTTTTTCGCAGTAGATAGCAGAAATTATAAGCTTTTTGTAAATACTAAAACTTTTGAGCAGTCATATCTTAATGTCGAGAGAGAATTTGAAATTCATATTTGTAGTCGCAATTATCTTTTAATTCATACTCTCACTTTCAACGTCAAAATGTTATCTAATTTATCCGGCGTCTGTTTGTTTGTGTGTCCGACCATTCGATAGTCACACTTTTACATAAATATATTCCTACTAAATTCATATCATATCTCCATCAAATTGCAGGGATGATCAATCATGATGATAGTCAAAACCATGTGAGGTCCAGGTTAAGGTTACATACTTAAGGTCAAATATTCGACAAACGACAAACCTTTTTGTGAACAATACAAGCGATGTGCCAACGGACATTACTATCCGGACAGAAGACAGTCACTCCTTCCGGAAACCTGGTCTCGCCTCTTAATTGCTTAATGTCGGTACAACAATTTTGCAAGCACCAAAATTGCCGATAAATCTTTCTTTGAATTGTTAAACAAGTAAATCTTTCTCACGCAAATGAACAGTAAGTGTCAGATAACCTTAATACCCAAGATTTGATCACACTTGCCCTTATTCGACTTGTATTTTGCATACAATGGAGTACCCTTGGGAACATTTACATGAAATGACGCTCGGTATACATTGATATATACAGCAATATGTACATGTATCTTTTGTCAGTTGGTATTATTTGTATGAATAGATTATGTTTCATTTCCAAACTTGTTTTTAATACTTCATGAAAGTGGTACATTTTGTAATATGGAGGAGAGAAGGCGCAAATAGTGACTATATATTAGAATTACTGCCTAGATACACTTTTGTTTAAATGTGTCTTTGATTTGCTAAAATCCGTTTTCGGCTTGGACCCACTGGGGACCGAATCGATTCCTAGACCCCTCGCCTTTTGCGCTTCCACGTTTTAGGGCGTTGCTACGCCACTGATAATAGATATGCTCTGAGGGCGTATGTTACAAGTTATGTTATTTATATTATGTTCTAAGTGGTTCTATCATGTATCGCTATTTTCTTTTTTTGTACATTTTATATAAGAATTGGGTATATAACCTCGATTTCAGTACTACCGGAACTTTCAGCCAGGAGGGTGCGTGTATGTGCTGGAACCATTTTGCATATGTCAAGTTTGAATCTGTTTATTAGCTGCCCGATTACAAATGATGCATTAGAGTTATATTGTATATTGTGGCGTTATTATTCTAGTGCAATGCAGAATGTGAAACATTTCCATGCTGGTGTGATTAACGTTGCGCCACATGCCTAAAAAATTAGTCAGCTCATACACTATATGAAGATATAAGATCCCAACAATTTGCGCCAACATGTGACGACAAACGTGACAGTGTCATAATAGCCATCATTAGAAACAAGACTTACCTACAACTAGCAGTGAAAAGTTTTATCAACTCCTTATCAAGTTTTAATATTCCAAATTCAAATATTCAAACTGCTCTTCAAATATTTATATATTTTAAGAATTCCAATCATTTGGCCATGAGCATCCTTGAAGAGACATAAGTTGTGGAAATGCGCGTATGGTGCACTAAATTGATAGGTTAAAATGTTCTATATTTTTATAACCACTAGGCCGGTGTCACTGCTGGTGGACTGATAGTTCCAGAGGGCATCATAAGTGTAGTTTTCAGTACTTTTGTACTGACATGAAATATATACTTCAAATTTTCAGTCATCAAATTAAGTAAATCATTCTAATACTAAGGAGTATATCCCTCATGCATAGCTCTGTCCTTAGATAGATTCTTTGGTTCACTTTTCGGTCATTTTGGTTTCAACACTGCTCTTCAAATATTTTTGTATTTTAAGAATTCCAATCCTTTGGCCACGAGCATCACTAAAGAGACATAAGTTGTCGAAATGCGCATATGGTGCACTAAATTGATAGGCATATATGTTTTATATTTATTGTAATTGTGCCCTCGGAATCGAGTCGTAGGCGCATAGTTTTTGGTCTGTCCGTCTGTTTTTGAATAACTTAATTTGACATAACATTTGAATGGTTAGTGATAGGGTGTTCATATTTAAATTGTGCGTTCCTTGTTTCAAAGAAAACAGAGGAGTTACTGGCTCAGTTATGTGGCAGAAATCACCATGGAGCTATACAATACATGAATACAAAAATATACTGGCACATACAAGACCTTGACTTAATAATCTTTACCATGATCTGTGACCTACTTTTCAAAAACACTCTGCCACCCAGAGGCCTCAGTATTTCACAAATAAAGCTAGTTTTGATGTAAAGATGATGGATAAATCCAAACCACAAGTCCAAAAATCATGAAACCATAGGACATACAAAATCAGTGAAAATGAAAAACAAATGGAAAATAACAAAATATGTCTACTTGAAGAGCATATGTGAACCCCTGTGATGGAGTGAGATCAGGTCCCCGGGGAGAGTGAGCATCTCCTGCTTGCTAGCAACACCCGCCACATATACGCCGTAGAAAGAGTCAAATCGTGTGAATTCCATATGTATTTATATATGGAGAAGTCGAAGTAGGTAACCTTCTAGTATAGAAGGTGTCAAATCTGTGTAGTGATCGGAATCGGTCTCAGTCCAGAATATCATTTAAAAGTCTGGATAACGAGATATTATATGGAGTAATAAGAGTCTCGTAACGACCGTAGAACTTCCTCAGTGACGTTGCTAGTCTAGCACATATATAACCCTGGTTGAGCAGCTTAACTGAAAGTCGCCTAGCCCTCAGAACAAAGTCATTGTAACTTTAACATGCTCTGGAATAACGTATTAACTGAGATATGAATACGCCGTATGCGGGCGATGATGGAATGTTGCTACTTATGAAAGGAAAGTTTGTGATAGGGAAATTGAAATCGTCACGTTTGTCATAGAGTGAGGTGTTCAATTGACCATTAATGTCGAAAGACAACATAATATCTAAATACGAAGTAGAATTACTATTTTCTGTGGTTTCTTTGACCTCCAGTTCACTTTGATAGATGATGCTAAGGTAATCCGCGAATGAAGGATTATTAATTGAAAGCAAGTCATCTATATACATTGTGTATAGTGCGATACAAGCATATACGTGTTTACATTTTCTTTTACTTAAGAAAGGAATCATCAAAGCGATACATATATGGAACTGTCATTTGCCATTCTAAAAACATTTTTATGTTTCATGATAAAACCATATATTGTAGGCAATGCTTTGATTTATTAGTAATCAAAAAGAAGACATCTGACCAGGCTATACGAAACAAATCACTAGGGACATGCATATAAAGCATGAAAATACAGAATTAATAAATACAAATTAATACAGAAAACATTACAAAAACGTTCGATTATTCTGGCCATGGGGTTCCGATACCAAAATAAAATGTCACAGTATGGGGTCTCAGTGTTACAGAATAGTATTCCCATAGTGTGTCTAAAAGTCAATTGTAAACAATACAGTTATCATATTACCACATTATACAACAGTGTTTTCACTGTGTGACTCACAGCCAAACGTAAACAGTACAGTTGTCATGAAAGGCTTAATATTACAGTGTATCCACTGCGTTTTTCACTTGCTTATATTTCATTATTTATGAATGATCATAATAAAACAAAGTCCATCATCCATACACCACCCTTTAAAACAGAAATAAATTCCACTCTAAACTCTAGATAATTATCGAACTGTTCAGGAATTTCTAATACTCGTCCACAAGTATTGGCTACAGACGCCTAGCAAAAGAAGGGAACTGTGCAGTTATGGTTTTGAAGGTGTCAAGTTCGTCCATATCAAACACATCAGATCTAGTACAGAATCTTAGAAATTGAGACAAATGTTTTCAGTGTAGCTCTCGGACAGTTTTCTTTTTCCAAGACGTTTGCAGTTGCTATTTTGGCAGTTGACCTGGTTTCTGGGATTTTACACATTTTTCGATTGATTGAAGCCGACATGTCATATAGCGAATCTAGCAAATTGATCTTAAAGCAAAGCTTATATTATGAAGTTCATGAAAACAACACACCTTTACAAACACCGGTTCCTGAATCATCTTGCTATGGCAAATTTCTCCCAGCAACCTACTCAGATTTCAGATGTTTGAACAACACGGCAGTCACGGTTACTATGTACACCAGTAAGTTCTTCGTCATCAAAGCCAGCGCGGCCTAATGGTATCGCGCCGGACTCCTGATCGGGAGGCCGGGGTTCGAGTCCCGCTCTGGCCATGAAGGTGTCCTGTCTTTCAGATGAGACAGCATAAACTGAGGCCCCGTGTCGTGGTATGCATGGCAGATGCCATCACCATATACGTGAAATATTCGAGGTGTGACGTAAAACAGAAATCAATCAATCAATCTTCGTCATCATGTTCTCCATTTAGTGCTGATGAAAATGTCTTCGCTTCAGAATGAGAGACATGTGACAAACATTTTAGTAAGCTTTGTGGTGATGATCCAAATATACCTAAACCGTAGATACAGCAAGACATAAAGGCCTTAGACATGTGAATGTGAAAGCACTTGTGAACATTCCATCAACACCCCCCCCCCCCTTTTAAAAAAAATCCAGGACTTCCGCAGTTGCCTTCCAGTCTCCATCTTTAACGTTATGTCGAAGGAAGGGTATTTTGGAATCTCTTCCTACTGTACATTATTCAAAGAACGATTCCCAAAATTCTGCTTACGCATATCCGACAACACATACCCTGTCTTCTGCAACTTCCTTTTCTCCATTTGGCAGGATCATCTCAACACTAAAATCATATTATTGACCCGACAAAAACCCCTTCCTTAGTTCTACGTAAACGGTCCTCTGTGTAACCTTTTTAGGGGTTAAAAAGTGATGACCTGGGCAAGATTTTACCATCCATTTGCACTATGACCTTGCAGATATGACCTTGATTCAGGTCATGATACTCCCCTGGATCCTACTAATCAAATTTGTGAAATATTATTGATATCCATGAAGGGATGAAAAAGTTATGACCCGGAAAACATTGACCGACAGACAGAGAGACGCACAGGGTAATTCATATATGCCCCAAATTTTGCGGTCCAAAGAAATGTCGAATAGGCTCATCTTAGCACCATGAGCATATGGACAAGCAGAAATAACCATGATTTTATTGACTAATTTTTGTTCCCTTTCGCGCCTACATTCAAATGAATTGTGATGAAAAGTTTTTTTTCTGTTTCGTCTATTATCCTCCAAGGAACACTTATTGCCCGTAGAAATGTTTCCATGTTGTAAAGTTATCAAAAAGTAAGTTGCTTTTTCAAGGCACATCTTTGAATTTTCAAGTTAATACATTGAATTTTCAAAATAATCAGTTTAAGATAAGATCTTAAATATTTTAGATATCAAAATTGAGTTTCAAATCAGTATCATGAATTGCAAAGACAGTATCTTGAATTTTCAAGATTCGTAAGTTGATGTTCCCAGTTAGTAGGTAATATCTTGAAATTGCAAGTTAGTAACTGAATGTTCAAGTTAGCTGAATTTTTTTAAGACAGTGTCTTAGATTTTCAAGAGCATCTTGAAATTTCAAGACAGTAACTGGAATTTTTAAGATATTTAAGTTGAAATTTCAAGATAAAATAAGAAATGATGTTTCCTTAGTTGGCTGCCAAATTTTGGTTGAAATTCGAAATATAGTAGAAACAACGGAGAAAATTAGTGAGATCGCCCGTAGAGGTTCCTCAGATTTCATTTGTTTCACCATGTAAATATTGTACTATTTAAGGAAGAATGATGAATTATATGACGGCGCTGACAGTATATTGCAACAGCTGAGTATTCATGATAGACAACTAACCAAATTAGACGTACTCTTTTCTAGAAATCAGAAACGGAAAGATAGGGTTCACGTCGAGTGATAGATCTGATTAGGTGAAAAATGTGCAACAATATGAGACTTTACTAATAAATATTTCCGACACCATGCAAAGGATATGAAAAATAATTCATCTTGTCAATGAACTCTCTACTTTCACCACACTTCTCCCCATTCTATTTATTCCCTTCCCAGATGGATGGCAAAAGATAATTATTACTATATTTACAAAAGTCTTATTATGTAACTCAAGCCTGCAAAACATACTTGTATATACATACTTTACAATAGCAATCGTCCATAGACAGAATATGTAAGTCTCAATCACCAAACAGCCCCTCGCCCGATGAAAAATGTTCACGGGGCAAATCTCAAGACCCACAAACACATCCCACAACTCCCTAATACAAACAAAAGGAAACATATATAGATTGATATTCCAAAGCGCAATCACCATTACTTTTCTGGCTTTCTTCATGCCATGCAATGCTTTAGCATTCTGGTCCGTCATTTTTATCAATTCAAGAGAACGCATGCCCAAATGACGGCTACTAGGGTTGCTAATTCCAAAAGGAAGGCTGGCATATTGACTGGCCTTTCTGGAAGGAAACTATAGATATCAGGCTCTAAGAGCAATTTTTCTCCAGGAATGGAGCAAAATCCGGTAAGTTCACTGCACTCCAGAAATCACTCAAAATAAGCGTTCTGGAACTCCCTAAGAAATGTTCTTTCGATGAAATCCCTCAAAGCAATGGAGATGGATCGTCTAATCCCTCGCAATTTTCTTCATGACAGTTATCGATTAGCGGCTCCGTATATAAAGATCACCTCAACATCATATATCCACAGGAGCTCGTAATAAGAGTTACAGCTGTGGGCACATCTTCCGCTTTATATCTCGATATTCTTTAGTCAATTAGTGATGATTGCTCTTTGCTTATATCTCTTTATGACGAAAGTGACATCAATTTCTTAGAAACTAATCATCTTGATTTTTTTACTGTACTTGATTTGACAAATGCAGACATTTGTTCACCTTCATTTCCGACACCAGAATTTAGTGTCCTTGTCTCATTCATTTGCTGATAAATATATATGTATGAATATATTTTCTTCAGGAACTTGAACAGATGTTGCAGGACTTTTGCAATGTATGTTGCATACAAGCAAGGCAAGGAGCTTACTGCTCACGGGCATCTGGTCTCACTTCAATATATTTAGGGTTTGCATTTCTCTGAATATGACATTCTACGTGATATTGTCATTTTATTCCATGGACTTCGAGATGGTTTATCATGCAGTACTTCTTCGTTGTTTACTTCGATCATCATCATACAAAGAGCATTTACCCCTACGCATACTCATCCCCTGAAGAATATCGCGAGTGGAAAATTAGAGGCTGATGAACTTTCGCGATTCATAACATTCGTCTAAACACATCCTCCTGTTTACACCAGTAGAGATGGTTCGATCGAAACGGCACCCAAAATCAAAAGCTATTACCATAGACCTATATTTACGGGACCGCTGACTTATTCGAGATGTTTCGGATCTTTTCATTCTCTTTATCGGAATTGTTTGTTCCGAATGGAAATCCTTGTTCCGATTTTAGCAGCGCCATGAACGGGAGGTACTGCGAGTTACTTCCCCCTGAAATTACATCGTTATAAGTGAACAAGTCGGAACATTTAGATCCCTATTAACCCGAAGTTATGGCTACTATGGACGTAGACATGAACGATTTCATTGAGGTATGGGTTTATGGTAACATTTTATAATATAGAATAGTAACATTTGCTATTTAAACTTGCACTTTTTACGATAAGTAAACTCAGTTTACTTTAAGTCACAATAAGTGGTATAAGCTGCGATCAGTACGAGACATGTTTTAATTTAATGTCTCTGGTTATACAGCGTATCGTCAGTCGTAAATTCCATTCCAATGCGTACATATTAAATAACATTCAGCAGTCTTAAGAACCAAGGGGGGGGGGGGGGGACCCAAAGGTTTTATACTTTTGCTAATACTTTTGCTAATTATACCACCAAATAGCTTTCAAAACTCATCAGATTCAGATGTCACCATTTTTCACTGATTTTTTTTAATGCACTGGGATATCACCATTTTACACCAATTTCTCAAAATTATTTCGGTGCAGGATCCCAGAACCACCGTTGTGGGAGGGAGACACACCTCATATACCCACCCATTTGCCAACCTATATATCTCTTGCTCCCCCACACGGTAAGACTTTGTGTGCCCGACCCTACAATCTGAAAATGCTTCCTACACACCTGTATTGCAAATGATCTCAATCCCAGACAGTGAGACTACAGTTACAATGTATCTTAAAAGTCTTCTTGCCTTTACACTTCAATTTTCCGTACATGATTTCTCGTTCTTTTGCAGTCTTGCATGCAAGTTTAGAGTTTTGTTGGATTTGTGGCCGCTGCTATTTATACTGATTCTGTCTTGTAAAAATAAATTGAGCAGTTTCTGTATGATGGCATTTGCTGCATTTCATTTCATTCGTTAACAAGTTCTGCAAGTTTAACTCCATCATGCATGATCATGGACATGATATCAAGAAAGAAGGAGGATCACGTGCCAATATTGTTGTAATTTGTATCTTTCATTATCTTGATCTTGAATATTTTACTGATGTTTTATAAAAACAACTCAAATAATCATGCAAATAATTTAATATTATATTAATTCAAAATCACATCACATACATGATTACATCATGTTTCTGATACTTGTTAATTGTGTACAATGAGATCTAAATATTTTATAATAAATACCACATTTTGATATGATAACAATGAAAATATACAGATTCATTTTTCAAGTTCAAGAATCTTAATTGTTTTTTGTTTTTTTTTTTACATTTTTACATTTAGGAAGTTGATAAAGACATTCCTTCAGATGATGTCCCTATACATCAAGCAGAGAAGACTGTTGACAAATTTACAATTGACAACAAGTTTGTGTCAACAGTTGTTCAGAAATTGATAGCAGATGATATGTTACCAGAGTCAATGAAAGTTGGACTGAGAACCATAACATGTATGAATTTTATTGGTTCATGAAAAATATGAATTGATCAATCATAGTGGTAGCATTTAGTGAGTTTGCAATTATAAATATGCAAATTAAACTGTAAATCTATATTTAAAACAAATTGAAAAAAATCTATTTATGAAAATGTTATTGAGAGTTCAATACGTGAAATAAGCATGATGAACATTTTTTATGTTGCCTACCATCTACTATTTTCATACGTAATATCTATACATAGTATTATAATTATGATAGTTCTGAAATCATCACTTAAAATATGTCTTTATGATTTCAGCTGAAGAGCTGACCCCAGTATTGATGAGGCTGGAGGAAATCATCTCTACAAGAAAGGTTTTTTCACCTGCAGCCAAGGAAAAAGCATTGCAGATTTACCAGCAGTTGCAGCCCTCCCTCATTGATGCCATAAATGCAATCCTGAAAGACCACAGGCTCTCTGCATTTATGGCATTGACTGCAGCAGAGGACCTGATAAGGATGCATTTTTCACCTTCATCCCCTTCATCATCATCATCATCATCATCATCTACCGTAGAATCATACGAGAGGGACATCATTGCCTATGTTGCAGGTTTTGTTTTATTTAGATGCAGGCAGAAATTCGGTTCTTTTTATTCATTTGATAAAATATTTTCCAACTTGACTGATTTAGATGGTTCTACAAAACTGATAGCAATAAAATCTAGAGGTGGTCTGATACAGCCTAGTACTGATGCTGTTAATTTTTTTGTACTTTTAGAAATTGTATTTAGAAACTTATGTTCCATTGCATCAGTCCCTTCACTACAACAATTTAGTGAGGCTATTTGTAATGAAGATGAAATTTCTACTTATTTTTATGACATTACATATACTTTTGATTCAGAATCTACACTTCAAGAGAAATTATTTTTTTATGCTGTATCTTTATATCATAAAGTCAGGTGTCATGCTAAGTGCAGACTTACAATGGAAAAGTTTCATATCAAAACAAAAACAATGAGCAAACGAAAAGCACTTCGTAAAGATATCAAATAATTACTGCTGTTGTAAACATTTATCCATCATGACTTCTTCCAGTGGTTCAAGATTCAATGATTATTACAATACATGTATATTTCAAATATTAACTGTGCTTAATTCGTTTTACAGGACTTGTTGATATAGTAATTGGTCTTTTTTCACCATTTCTGCCAGCTGTGTTTCCTTTTGGTTGAAATACCATCGCTAAGCCCCTCTGTAACCTCAGTTGGTTCTCTTGGTAGCTATAATAATATTTTTTTTTTCTAAAGTGTGATATGATATGAATGCCATAGACTAATGATTGAGATTACATCAATCATAACAGTAGTAAAAAATTTCACACATGCATCCAAATATATTCATTTAATTCATTACAAAAATGCTTACCTAAACTGTTGGACGGTGGGGTTGTCATGCCGTGCACCTAATCCCCGATGCCGACCGAAATGCTCCTCCAAAGGGTCTTGGCAAAAATCTTGGCTGAGTATGTAAGGAACCTTTTGCTGAAGTAGGTATTGTGTAGCCTGTATGAATGCATTGACTGTAAATTTAAATGGAATTGAAATTACCATGTGTAACTGTTAAACAAATGACAAAAATTAAAAAAAAAAAAAAGACAAGTCAACTTTCGAACTTTGTTTTGGAAGATTTAGTATATATCATTTTCTATTTTAATTTAGAAAGATAGATTTTAATACATATCTGAATATTTTCAATATATACATCCCTGATTTTAAATCAATGTAGAATTTACCTGTCATAGCTATGCCTTCATATGTCTGATGTGAAAGAAACATTTTGTTTTTTTCGCTTTTTGAGAACCCTTGCCTTTCATTAACTGATGAATGAAAATCTGTCTTCAGAAACTAAAACAAAAATTGAAAATCATAAATAAATACAATATCTGCATTGATTATAGTTTAAAAAACTGTTTGTATGATGAAAGGATATAAATAACTAAAATACAAGGTAAGAAACCATTTCAATATAAGTAAAGTTACCAATATGTACCTCAAAATTTTGGGTCATTTTGACATTTGTATGAGGCCAAATCAGGTTTTCGGACTTTAATTGCCTCTACCATTGATCGCCCATTTAAGCAGTCGAAGAATCTGTCGACCAATGTGAAGAATCTAGCTGTCTCGGACATTTCTGGGCCATAGTATCCTGTCATTATTTTTGACACTGAGCTGCTCAGGACCTGAAATGAATACAAGTTTTTACATATGTATACATTTTTCTGCTTTCTATTATCTTTTATATACATGTAGACATGCCAATTGCATTACGGGCAGAAAGTAAGTACATGTAGACACTGTCCCCCAGCAAGAAAACATTTAAAATATTTAGGATCTTTGAGTGAGTTTTGAAAAGTAAAGAAATTTATACATGTACATAATCACTTCAAATGGATGGAATTAAATTCGTAGAGAATCTAATGTATCAATTTTTATGGAATACTTTTAACCTGTGCTGCAAGGCGAACACTCATGGTTGAAGAAGGGGTCAGGAAGACGTGATCATATTTTAACTTCGTCCTATACAGTTGTCCTTGTGTGTCATCATAGTACAGTTTTTCAACATGTGACCATAATATGTGTCTATTGTTGTTCTGAAATATTATAATTAACATTGGAAAACACAAAGCAAAATGAATCTGTCTTTAAGTAAGGAGTCTTACTTTAATTTGCAGATACAGAGTTCAACCGTTGAAATCACCATATACATGGTTCACATGTTTTGAATAGAAATCAAGGATTGAAAGAAATATTTTCAGATTTTTCTGTTATGCATACCCATAAGTATTTGGATCCTCCTGGTCTTGATTTATTGATGTTATTCCTTATGGTTTTTATAAGGTGAGGGACATCTGAGAAGAAATAGATGAAACGTTTCTCTTGGGAATATGGATTGGCTGCCTTGTAAACAACAGGTTCATTTGTTATTTTATGCATTCTGTATAGACGCTGGTTTGGAGGTGCCTTGTCACTTGTTGTTGAAATTACCTAGATAAAAAGATATCAAATTATTTGAATTAATTTAAAGACTTAGTTCTAAAATTTACAAAACAATCAATATATATATAATTTTTTTTACTTTTTTTTATAGTCTATTGTGCCACAATGCACATGGAGGACAAGTAACAGGGAAGGTAACAACAATTAGATAAAATGAAATGCCCGGGAGTACTATGGACCTTGCATTACCATACAAGAAAATATATAGAAATATATGGGGTAGGGCCCTGATAGCTCAGTTGATTAAAGTGTTGGATGATTGTATAGACAGCTAGGTGATACAGTAGTACCATAAGTTGGGGGGGGGGGGTGTTCAACTCTCAGACAGGGAACTGATTTCAGTAATATTACATGCCTTGTTATATGTACAATGTATGTTTATATGTTTGAGTTTGTCTATGTTTATATCTACATATATTTCCCCTATGCATTTCCATATTTCAATAAATATTAATACATTATCTCAATATAATATTATATTCAGAGAAACAAAAATACATTTATACATACAGTTCATTATAAACTTCATTGAACAATAATTATTTCATTTCCTACATGAATGAACAAATATCCATACCTTCAATCCACATGATAACTCTAGATAGGCAATTGCTTTCCACATCAAGGGATATAACTCATCTGCAGTTGATGATCTTGTTGGAAAATGACCAATGCTCATTTTAATGTGGGAATTGATACCCACCACCATGAATACTAGGACATGAGAGGCTATTCTGTTGGTTTCATCCTTAAAGTGATAGCAAATGTTTTTTTGAGAAAGTGTATACAGTAGTAAAGTTTATATCATATTTACTCACGTTAGGTATGACAAGAGGCATTAAATATTTGCTTTGGCAGGACATATGTTTTACAAAATACTTTACACATGTACTACTTTTGTATATAGATTTATATAAAGTATGAGTTTTGGGTTCATGCTTTTATTATTGTACAAAAGAGTATTATTTATTCTCAACTTTTAAATAATCAGGAATGTGCTTGATAATTTTTTTTCTGATACCTCATTGAATGTCCAAGTATCTGGGTTGGTAAAACCTATGACTTGCTGACTTCTTCTGTCATAGACAAGGTCTGCCTTTATTTTCATCTCATCATGTAGTAAAACAACAAATTTTTTTTCTGCAGGCAACTTATCAGCTATTTTCCTCAACTCCTGTTACAGATATGATGAGAAATTTTAGGGGCAGAGCTGGTGTAGTGTTTATAAGGCATTAGACTTATTGTGCAGACTGCCCGGGTTCAATTTCAATAAAAAGTAGTCTTAAATTTATAGAAAATATGTATTTATATTTATAGTTATTTGAATGAATCGTATGAATGACCTAAATGTTGACCTCTCCTTTCAAAATTTCCTAATCTGCGTAGGATATGAAATGGTGAGAAATATTTATAGTAACCTCAAATGTTTGTTTCTGAAATCCAGATTGTGGTTGGACGAAGTTGGTATAATCCCGTAGAGTGGATTTGTTTGGTAGGCGTAAAACTCCACTCTCTCTGATAGCCTCGTATGCTCTAGCACTTTGGTATTGCAGGTAGATGGCAAATCGAATAATCATCGGATACCATCTCATACCTTTAACAAATATTAAATGTATATATTAGATAACAATATTTTAAATTCTAAGTCCAAAGTTTGAATTAATAAGAATTGTCCTTAATTTAAGTTTGTGTGTTTTCACCACAAATGGCATGTTACATAGAATATTGCCATTATAAAAAGTTATATTTATCTTAAATTGTATATTTATGTTCTAAATTCTTAATATAATGTTCATATACTCATAGATTTTTGAATAAAATCACCATTTGAAGGTCAGAAAATCGAAATATTGAGAATTTTGAGTTAATCGTCTTTTTTTTTTGCATAGATTTTTGTTGAATATGTTCTCTATGAGTACTTAGAATTTACTGTTACATAAATTAAGATACATTGATTTTCATGCCCCCGGATTGAAAAATTAGTGGCATATTGTTTTTGTCCGTGTGTGTGTGTCTGTGCGTCCGAAACTTTAACCTTTGATATGACTTTTGAACAGTACAAGATAAGGACTTCATATATTGCATGCATACTCGACTAGTGATGCCCTTTCAAGTGACACCATAGTCATTGACCTTGTGACCTTGACTGTGACTTTGATGCTAAAAACAACTAAAATGTTGTTACTTAGGGCATAGTGTTTCACAAACACATCTTGTTTCTACAACAAATCTTGTTTCTACATGGAGTTTACTCACCTTTTGGATCTTTTGAAAATGCCTTCTGTTGTTGCTCCCAGAACAATTCTACAAGTTCATTGTCTTGTGACATTTTTCTGTTCTTCAACGAAGCAACTAGGCCTTCTCCAACTTCCTCTGAAACTGTGACACTTTCTCCTTTAAAGCGAAGAATTCTAAGAATTACTTTAATTGAAAATCTATTTACACTGGATCCTTAATAAATATGAAAATCATATTAAAACTACTGAAAATAGAGAATAGGGAATATAGATTCTAAGAATGTGCAAATTTTGATTAAATGAAATTACAGGATTTTAAGTATATCATTTTAGAAATTATGAAGTCTAATCTCATCTGCATAAACTATGGCTTTTACTTTTGGTTTTCAATAAAAACTAGCCACAACACAATCAATATTCATCTTGGAATACATATACTTATGTATTTATCTGCAAATTTTTCACACTCTCATTTGAATATGCAAATAAAGGTCAGGTGAGCAACATGGGTCTCCAGTATAAACATTTAACAGTTTTCTATTCACTCTTTTAATTTTAATATAAATATATACTTGATACATGTACCTTTATTAAACGAATGAATAAGACTATTAAGTCTTTTATTCTCCTGCCTGTAGGACTTTATCTCCTGAATAAGGACTTTCTGAGGAACATGTATCAAAGGAATCTTGGGGTTAAGCCCTTTTCCATCTGCAATCTGATTATTTTGCTAATGAAACAGGAAAAGAGAATCCAATTAGGCTAAACACCACCTACATATAAAGCAATTTTCTCTCAATAAAATACTTGTAATTTTTCAGTTAAACAAGTATTGATGCAGGATAATTTTTTGTTAAGCAATATTATAGTTTATACTAATTTTTGTAGTCAATTATTTTGACTAGGTACAATTTGTACTAGCATTACTCCACAATGTAAATCTACATGATTGTGTGAATTCATGAATGTTTTCCCCAAGTATAATGTATATGCCAATACAATATATTAACATTAATAAGTTATAAAGGTTTGACAGTTGACAGAACATCTGAATATTGATATACTTTTTGGATATTTAATCATTTTACTTTCTAAATTATAAAGTATTGCAATGTTATTATTCATTGTGCATTCATACCTTCTCTATTGTGCAAGAAAGCCTCGCACAGACCTCACACGTCTCATTTGTACCAATGCCACCTAAACAGCCATGTGCCCTCATGATGGTTGTAGTAATTGGCTTGCCATTGACCAGAGAAGTGGAAATAAATTTGTAAGCCTGTGATGGTTTAACCTTAAGATATAAATGGTTTTGAATTCCAGGACACTTCTGCAGCATATTGACTTTCTCTAGGTATTTCTTGATATAAATTGATTCAAGTGAGGACTCCAATCCCTTCACAGTTACTTCTGATAATAAAAGAGTTATGGCTAATAGAATTCTCACATGTTAAATAATATTAGGTAATATCATGTAATTGTCCATCAAAATGGTATGTTTGCAGTTACAAAAATATACCTTGAAGGGGTAGCCTTCATTTTCATTTTTCATTCATTCAACTATTGTTTATAAATTAATATACCAGTAGAATGTGTATATTTTTTCTATGTTGTATCAACAACGAATGTGAAGAATAAAATCTTGCTTACATCTTGCTAATCTTCATTCATGTTCAGAAAAATACCCACACTTTTTCTCAGATCTATGAATTATGCTTTATGGTATCAAACTAGCCTTCTATTTTGTTGGATTGTATATACATACATGTATGTATTTGCATTAAGATCCAGAATGTTGTTAATCATTGTTCATAACAACAAAGGGAAAGATAATTATCTATACCTCCAAACCGAACAGTAGCTGATAAATGCATATCAATTGATATAGTCTTTGAGATGGTTCCAGAAGAGGAATCATATTTTCCTAATAAAAAGGCATCAGGACTCTCTTTCAGGTTAATCCAGTCTCCTACATGTCCTTGTTTTTTGAAATCTGCAATGACTTCTTGCAAAGAGTAGTAAACCACTCTTTCGGGTATTAGTGGTGCTGGTCGTTTGGTCTGAAATGTACATGATGATGACGTGTGCATTTTTTTTTCACATTATTTTGTATCAAATTGATTTATAAAATCATTTTTTCTTCTTCTGTTAAGGGTGTACTCATACATGAGTGTAATCAGAATAATTGATACAATATTCATTAAGAGTTGTAAGAAGCTCGTCTATACAGGTTTGTTGATAGTAAAATTACCAATATATCCATCTGTGAATTCTCTAATACAGTAAAACTTTGATATCTCGAACACTGATACTCGAATACCTGGGATATCAGACAAATTCTATTGAGCATGAAGAGGCTTAATTGATATCTCATACTTCGGATATCTCGAAGAATTTTTCATGGTTCTTATGACTTAAGAATTATGAAGTTTGACTAGTTCAACAGTTATAGCTCAGCTTAAGTTTTGTCCACAGTCTGTATAGAAATTTTAACAATCAACCATTTACATGATATATTGTGTAACAGGAAACAACGAGGCTCGAACTCACGACCCCTGAGAATTAAAAGCCAACGCTCTTCCAACTGAGCTTAAGGGTTAACCCACTAGCTTGAGCTAGTATGAACGTGGTGTACTATATACATCGTCGTACAACGGCCTCCCCATCACATATGTAAATTTTAAAAACGCCCAAAAGGTTGATTTCTTACAGGACTCTTTCTATGTGCCGGACGAGGAGTTTCTATGGACTTCTTTGGCATGTTAAGCGTTGGCATGCTTCCTGGTGTGAGTTTGTATCCTTGTCCTAATATAAGAATATAAGCACATCATATAAATTTACAAGTATTTTCATAAATTTTAGCATGATAATACATGATATGCTTTGCATATAATATAGATAATATGTTAAAAGAGATTACATGTACACTTTTTGTCAAGAAGTTGATATTGATCAACAAAAATCTTCAGTACATTACATGTGTTATGAATCTATTATTATAGCAAGCTATAAACTTGCAAATGTTACATGTATATAAAAAATAATTATCTTTATTTATAGTCGGTGTATTTTATTAGCAATAAATTCTAGAGCTTTTTACCGACTAAGTTTAAAACACCTTAAGACTAGGTACATTATAATACACGGCTAGGACTCACAATGCTTGCCAACCACATCATCTGAACCCAGGGGTATTATCTCGAGGATCAAACCCAGGACCTTCTGGTCTCTAGGAAAACACTCTACCTCTATAATGTTTACAAAATGATCATAAAATGGTTGTTTACTGTATACAATTTATTTAACTTGCATATTGTCAAAGAAATTTAAATATTAAAATATTTATCCAGTATTTGTCATATATGGAATTTAATTTCTGAACTGAGTAAACAATAGACATTGCTGCAACAATGATCAAATGACAAAATGTAAACCAATCCAGTGATACATCTCACCGACTGTTGACTTGGGATACTTCTTCTTTACTCCTTTGCATCGAACGGGACGATTGTATCACTTCTCGTGCATCATAACTTGGAAACAATTAAAATTTGCAAAAATTGCAGCAAATGATTATGTACATGAACAGCTTGATTTAATATACAAAGCAGATTCTGCACAATATCAGTAGCCACAAAAGAAAAGTCAACTATGAAACATGCACATGCTGAACTACAATGACCCTGAAGTGTAAAAAATAAATGTTAAATCATACACAACAATAATTTAATCATTCGTATCAATCACATAAATAACATTACTTTATATATATCTTAATGTTACCATGGACAAGAAGGCATCTCTTTTCAAAATGCACGGAGCATATGTGTGCAGTGTCGGGCGCTCACTAAAACTAGTACGCGGACGCCGACGCGGACTTCAGAAAGTCCGACTTGAAAATGAAAAATAGTGATTTCTCCAAAAGTTCCAAATATCTCTTTGTGAAACTTTCTACAGACATTGTAAAGGACATGTTTATTCTTATCAATGCCAGATATTCACAACTTAAGTCCTAAATTTATCATTTGAGGCACTGATCTGTTACAAACTCACTAAAACTAGTACGCGGACTTCGACGGCGGACTCGAGAACTACACAGACTTACTATATCGCCTAAACTAGTACGCGGACTTCTGTATTCGACTTTGAATTTCTAAGATGTAAATGAAGAAAATTCCTACCTTATTACTTTAGTTAGTGTGTATGTTTAAACTGCGAATAAGGAGTAGATAAAGTCTAAGGTGTAAAATTGTTTTAAAAATGGTCATAATGCCTCAATTAATTTTAATTACAACTTGATTTTATTATGTTAATAATGTTAACGATTCCGTTTGAAAAGCGAAGTCGGACTTGTTGTGTTGGACTGCCTCTATCACAATATAAGATATGTTTTAACATTTTACTAGATATGGCAATTAATTATCATTAAAATATTTAAATTTCTTGTTATGATATGGAAATAAATAGAAAATATCTTTATATAGACACAGAAGTCCACGTACTAGTTTTAGTTCTCGAGTCCGCCGTACTCGAAACCGAAACCGAAACCGAAGTCGGCTTTTCCAAATGATCGAGACCGCTGTCACACAAGGTAAACAAACCTTGTTTTATCGCCAATAAAGATGTCCTTAAGCATAAATAAGAAGTATTTACATTTCTTTACACTTACACTATTCATAACAGTTAAGTTTATGTTGTTATTTATTGAAATTAGACGAATATTCGTCTTGACATCCCAAGTCGGCCGTCGAAGTCCGCGTACTAGTTTTAGTGAGTTTGTAACAGATCAGTGCCTCAAATGATAAATTTAGGACTTAAGTTGTGAATATCTGGCATTGATAAGAATAAACATGTCCATTACAATGTCTGTAGAAAGTTTTACAAAGTAATATATGGAACTTTTAGAGAAATCACTATTTTTCATTTTCAAGTCGGACTTTCCGAAGTCCGCGTCGGCGTCCGCGTACTAGTTTTAGTGAGCGCCGCAGTGTCGGCATTAAACGACTTGTCGCATCTGTTTACTGAGGCGATAAGTTTGTCCCTCCATTCTTTTTCTTTGGGAAATGAGAAATAACTAATTTTTTCCACGTTTCCCTTCGTTTTTGCGTTGTAGTTATGGCAACCCACCACACAACAATGCTTCCCACTTCCCATGTCTATTTCACGACCAGCACCGCCATTGATGTTTACAGGTCAATCAGCAGGGGGAAGTAACTCGCAGTACCTCCCGTTGACGGCGCTGCTAAAATCGGAACATATTTAGCGGGAAATCGGAGTAAGCGATCCCTCTTAATATAGATCTATGCTATTACAATGTAAGTTATTTGTGCAAAGAGAGCGGGTCGTAATGCTTTAGATGAAGTAACACTCCAGGGTCCCTATAGGCTAAAGTTAACTTCTCGATAGAAATTTGGCTTGGAGCAGGTCGTGTTTCCGTAACAACTCCTACCCGCAGATGGATTGTTGGTTGGTTGATTGGTGTTTTACGTCGCTTTCAACACTATTTCAGTTATATCGCGACATGGAAGCAGGAGGTTACCAACCTCTTAAACATAGTGGCGCAACCCGGGAATAGAACCCGGATCGTCGGCGCCGCAACCCGCAGATGGAAGGATAATAGAACATATGCCCGTCGTGAATGTTTATAAGAGATTCTATCCAGACGAAAATGGTTTTCTCCCACTATGGACAGAAATATCTATAAAAATAGCTGGGAAAGATTTTCTTATCTTTATGGGGTGGGGTGAGATAACAAATTCACGTGAGTATTTTCGAAACCTGAAATAACGAACTATTTCTTTTGTATTCGTCCTTCGATCCTTTCTACCAGCAACTCCGCAAAAACTGCTACTCAGTTGCATTCTTCTCTATCAAATACACCAGTAAGTGTCGAAAAAATAATAGAACCTACCTGCCATCTATCCTAAAATTCCGAGCAGAATTTCTCCTGGAACGCACATTCAAATAATCCAATTCACACTACAGTATTGTTCACGGAATGTCAATCCATGGATGCACTTAAATATCAATATGTCATTTTGCTCACATTCAAATCTTAACACTAGCAATTGTTAGATTTTGTGTAATCTCACACTCGCGCACATCTCTACAGACAATAGTAGAGTACAGTAGGCTGTGATGTCATGTGTGCGCGCTTGATGACGTCAAATACGGAGTTGGAAAAGACAGGACATTTAGAATCAAATATATTGTGTAAAGTTTGTTTATGGATTTATCATATTGATTTCATGCATATAATTGTCTAATTGTTCAATATATCTTTAAAATTATTTCGCTTTATGGTTTATTTACAATGGCGGCAAATGGAATGTGAGGCTGTGATGGAGTGAGTAAATCGGCTTCATTCATCATTCATACTATAAAGTTTACTACGATGATGTAAGCGTTGCGGGATTCGTAAACTAACGTGGGAGAAAAAGAATCAACCACCACCACCAGTGATGGACAGAGATATCCTAACCCTCGTGTCAAAAATATCGGTTCTCCTTAACGAGGCTTGCCGAGTTGTTGAGGACCGAGATTTTTGACACTCGGATTAGGATATCTCTGTCCATCACTAATGGTGGTGATATATTCTATTAGTCTTACATCTGCGGGTTATTAATCCAAGTAATTTCAAGTGTGAATGAATCACTACATATGACTACAATGTGCGAATCGGAAGAAACTAGATTAAAAGAAGAGATTGTACTTACTCAGCTGGGATCATGTTGACATCATTGTCATTATACTAATGGCTAGTAGACAAGATCTCACAAATTCCAGAATCGATATTGCGGAATTCTTCGCACTGACTCGGGTTACACTTTGTTGGTACCTTCAACACACACCTGCAAATTTACACAGCGCAATATTAAGAATTTAAACGCATCTACATGTAGACAGGTCCCTTTGTTACCTCCTGTGATACGTTGTAAAACCAGTCTAGGTGGTATGGTTGCCATCTATCTATACAAAGATAATTCACCAAAAAAAAAAAAAAAAAAGATGTATCCGACTTCCTGATGTTAGAACTTGAATTATCAAGTAAAACCGTGAAACAAACTAAGATTTTTCATATTTGATATTTAATCCATGTGAGAATAACACACTAATGAATGATATTAAACAGGGATCTTTAAAAATATACAAAAGAAAAACCTGTCCCTCACAAAAAGCCAGAAGAGTGCTTCGTTTGTTTCTGGGGGGGGGGGGGGTCGCGGTTTTTTTTGGTTATTTTCTTATTTTTTTTTTTTGTTTGTTTTGTTTTTGGGAGCGTTGTTTGGAAGGAGGGAGTTTTCTTATTTCAAAAACGAAAGGAGAACACATCTAAATTGACTGTGCGACAAAAACTGCAGTGGACAGACAAATAAATGAAATTTAAGCACATAAAAAGACATCACAAAACTATTCAATTGTAATGCAGATGTAGTACGAATTTAAGAAATGTACATTTAAAGATAATATACCTCAGAACATGACAATTTCACAAGCAATGCACCAGAAAACATTACCATAAAATTTATGTGATTAAAATAACTGTCGTTTTTGTAGACATTGTGTCGCATTATTCATAATGTTATACTTGATTATTCCTAAAAACATTGTGAGTTAAGTTCGTATGAGCTCATAAAGACAGTTTTTAAGAAATCGTTTTATACATGAGAATGTTAATATATTTAAGCATTTTGAAACGTCCACGATATATACAGATAATTGAATTTGAGTCAAAAGTCATGGTATCAATTGAACAATCTGGTCATAAAGAACCTACGTCGTAGAACTATGAAGTATCAAAGCCCTTGCCTTGATTGATTCAAAAGATGTATCCAAAATTACAGATTATCAAAAGCAGGTTAACGTTGAAGATCAAGCATACTAGTTCAAAAGACAGGGCATATTTGCAAGTTCTGGTCAGTAAGATCCTATGTGTAAAGTATTATTGGTTAACTAGTCTTTACCGCCTATAAGTCTGAGGGGAAGAGGTTCAGAATCTTATTTCCCTTGAAAAGATTGAGACATTTAGTCAGAATCGCCCTGTGAGTCATAAAAAAATGTTACTTTGTACGTGTATTGTGTGTACCAAATGCGCGTTTTGACTTGTAGAATCTATCACCACTATCAATGATGGACAGAAACATCCTAATCCAAAAGTCAAATATTTCGTTCCTCTACAACGAGGCTTGCCGAGTTGTGAAGGAACGAGATATTTGACGCGAGGGTTAGGATATCTCTCTCCATCATTGATAGTGGTGGTTGATTTTGCTTTTCCCACATTTGTGGGCCTCATAAATCTTACTCCTTCATAGTAAAAAGTAAAGTAGTGGAAGAAAAGACCGAGTGATTATGAATGAAGCCGATTTACTCTCCATATCACCGTCTCGCATTCCATTTGCCGCATTGGTAAATGAAACCAAAGTCGAAAAAAGTTTGAAATATATATTTAGGAATTTGAACAATTATCTGAATGAATTCAAAATTAAATATCAATAATCAAGCATTAATTGTATTTTTTCTATCATGTTTTTCTTGACGATCGTTTGACGACATTACGCGATGATGTCACATCGACACATGCGATCCTGAGTCAGCTTTGAACATCGAACATTGCAGTGCGAGTGTACGTGTGCATGTGTAAGATTTCATTATTTAAGTGTGTGAAGTAAATGACATTTTGATATTAAAGGTGCATAGAAGATCAGCTCTGTGAAAAACTGAGTGAATTGAATTATTTGTATGTGCATTTAAGGTGAAGTTCTGTCCAAAATTATGAGCATCAGAGATATGGTGAGTTCCTTGATATTTTCGACGCACAAACCCATGTGATTTAGATTCAAGGGCGGAAATTTGCCTTTTAAACCATCAACAAAAGTGTCACCAACTGTGCACTGAATAACATCGACGAAGGCATATTTGTTTACAAGCGGACGAAATGGCATTGCAGTAAAAAGTAGCTCCGTCATTTTCGGTTCACATGAAAATGTTATCTGACCATACCCAATAAAGAGAAGGATATCATAGTCAGCTATTTTAAGGGATTTCCCTGTCCATAATGGGAGAACACTTTTATCATTTAAGAGATGCTCAAGGCTTATTCTCTGGACATCTCAAGTATATATGTTAAAAGGAAACTAGTAACTACACTGACAGAAATGTAACATATCAATGCAGAGGCAATGGAAACTCGGCTTATAAGTCCCATGGGAAGTTCACCAGCAACTGTATCAGCCTCGTGGTAATAAATATAAGACTGATTGATTTTTGTTTAACGTCACACCACGAATATTTCACGTATATGGAGACGGCATCTGCCTGATGCGGGAAATACAAATGTTGACGTTTGCAACTGACCCACCCGAAGCAGTGAGGGATCTTTAACGTGCCATGCATATTACGACACGAGGCCTTGGTTTTTACTGTCTCATCCGAAAGACAGGACACTGGTATGACCAGAGCGGGACTCGAACCCCGGTCTCCCGATCAGGAGACCAGCGCGATACCACTAGACCACGCCGGCTTAATATATATAAGAATACGTAAACATGTATTTCTTTAGTACACCATATGCTCATTCGGCATCTTATGTCCTTGTAGTGGTACTAGTTATCAAAGATGTATTATGGTCACCAGCACGTGCTTGATGTCCATTGTCATGTTGTGATAGGAATTAAATTGATTCTTATTTCAAGTGTCGTGACCAGTATTTTACTTGTTGGGATATCTTTTATATCATGTCATGTGACCTTACGTTTTATAGAGACCCCAGACAGGACATGGAAAAGACTGGAAACCAAGTACCTTTCTGTCACGACCTAAGCAAATAACCAACTCGAAAGAAATCATTATAGTATTAAAAGAGAAGTGATGAATTCAATACGAATGTGTAGAACATAAATGAATATAAGATTGAAGTACTTTTGAATTTGCCGATAATTCAAGTTAGTCCCAAGACGGACCAACTTCACTGTAGCTTCGTGTGCAATGAATGAATAATAATACTTTGTACCTTGTGCAAGTACATATTTTATCGCACTCATTTAAAACAGGTTGAGATTTGTACTCTATCTCATCAATTAGGTACTGACATCCGTTGTTTCTGTGATACTAATTCCAGGTTAGAAAGGATATATCGTAGTTACAGACTTCAAGATTATTCTTACCACAGACAACGTCTATAAAATTAGTTATAGAACAAAAGGCAATTGCAAATTGTTTCTACGCTGTATTTAGTTAGTCATCACGTAAGAAACAATTATATTTCCTCTAAAAGAATTATTTTTGGACCTTTCTGTCACGATCCAAGCAAATAACCGACTCGAAAGAAATAAAGATAGTGTTTAGAGAGATGGGATAAATTTAATATGTATGTGAAGAACATAAATGAATATATCTGTATTAAGAATAAGATCAAAGTACTTTGGAATTTGCAGATAATTCTATTCAGTCCCAAGACGGACCAGACGGTTTGTGTGTGATGAACGAACAATAATACTTTGTACCTTGTGGAGGTACATATTTTATTGCACTCAGTTAAGACAGGTTGAGGTGTATACTCTATCACATCAATTAATTTTAATAGACATTTGGCATAAAAGATGGGCAGGTGATACGCCTATTTGATGAATGTTACTGGGTGAAAAAATGTGATATTTTACATTTGTAACCAAGCTAATCTTCTGTTTAAATCAATATTTATGGATATGTACTGACTTCTTAGGAATTACAAAGTTCAAAATTATTCTTATTCACGGATAAGGTCTGTAAAATTAATTGTAAAACATAAGGCAATTGCAGCTTCTTTCTACGTTGTATAAAGTAATCACATAAGAAGCAATTATATTTCCTCTAACATAATTATTTCTGTTTGTAATATAAATACTTGATAACGGTGTAAAAAAGAAAACATTTTCCGAACAGGGAGTATAAAGTTTCGAATAATGACAAGTAATTTAGTACATTTAATTATTATTTTATACATGCATACACATTTTTCCGGACGATACGAAAACATGAAATAATATAACTCTTTGAAACTAGGGAACAATATATTTTATTTAAATGCTTTCTTTGTCTAAAATAACGATTAATTTGGTCTTTTGTGACTAAATTAAATGATAAACATATAACAAAAGTGTCTTATTTTATTCTTTTCTTTTTGAATTTTTAATTAGTTTGGCAAAGATAAATTGACGTTCATTTTTTATGCGTGAATGAAGTCGTTTATCGATTGGTGGAATTTCGACTTGTGTCAGTGTGTATTTATATGACCTTGTTGAAGTAATACAATCATAGGTAGGAAACTAAACTGTAAGTATACTTCTCATCTGAGATTATATTGATTATTAATACACAAAGGAAGTTAAAATTCATAATGAACGCAGCGTTTTCAAAACGACAGAAGCAGACTAAGTGTCTTTTAATTTAAAGTAATAAACATAGTTTTACTAAAATGCGACAATGTTATGCATTTTGCAGTAAGTCCTCCGAATAGAAGTTAGATTCTCGATTATCTGCTCCTTGGACGTATATCAATAAAAATACAAGTTCATTCATATTCTATTTGTATCAGTTTATTTATATCTGCTGAATTCGAAAGCACTTTTTTTTTAAAGAAAACCTTAAGAAGTCCTGCTTGTTGAAACCTTGGAAGGATTGAGATGAATATAATGAGAAAGCTTTAAATTTTATGTTTATTATCCTTTCGAAGGAAAACAAAAACCTCCAGACCCTATTCGTTCTGACGAATATGGACTGCTATAATGTATCTGTGCGAGTGTCGATGAGTTGCCTTCTACTGATCAGATGATGACCGTATGATGATTATGATACGATGAATTAGAGCTTAAACAATTGTCGATGACCTTGGGTATGTCCGGATAAGAAAAACTGAAAAGATAAGGTCGCAACTCCTATTTTTAATGCGATTATATTGGTTCAAGAGTAAATCGTCAACGGAAGCATATCGTTTTACATGTACATTTGTATATCATGAATCTGTACGTTGGAACATTAACAAAAGAAGAAATAAATATCTAAATTGCAATGACTTAATGTATTAGATATATCAAAGCTTGTAACGAAATGTCCCTTTCTCATACATCTTCAGCAGAATGACGACATACGTTGTAATTTTTGTGGATGTCATTGCAATATGCACTTCACAAGTGTTCAGTCAGACTATGAGAGATGGACTAGCCATGGCAGTAGATATCGAAATGCGGAGAGAAGCAACCATGAAAGCTATGCAAAGCAGATTCAATTTCATTAGCGGTGAGTGCGGCCATTATAATAAAGTTTTAGTTACTGTTTTTGCAATAAGGTGCAAATATAACCTAGCATTCTAGTGTACTGGAATATTTCAATTCATATTTAATTTGGTTTCCCAGAAAAGCATTTAATCACGTGAAGTCAATATCTATTTTCACTGGCCCACGTCCGCCTCTTAGTGCACCGCACGTCATGTTTAAATACCATGCATAGAATGATCAGTTTACCCAGTTTCTTGTACATACAACATACATGTATACTATATATAAAATGGGATTCATCATTACCGTTACTGGTTCGACCATTTATTTTATATGAGATGTATGCGAAACACTTGATTACTTCAACGCTTTACGAATATCATAAGTTTAATAAGTTTTGTAATTTACTTTACATTTTCCCCATTCCAATTCCATATATATTCAAATGAAATGAGAAGTCCTGTTTACCTTTATACACTTCCAACTGTACTGAATTATAAAATAACTTTATAAATATAGATCTTTCAATTCAAAAGATGAAAACTAGTTGCCTTTAGATTATGCCCCCACATAGGAAACCAAAATTTTGAGAATAAGGCAGTTATGTTAGTCTTACGCTTTTAATTCATTTGTCATACACAAAGACAATTAACAAACAGTTATAGAGAAGATATTCCTAATATTAGTAAATTTTAGCGATCTTGTTTGATAATTGTAAACTAATCTTGTTCTTACGGGGCCACAAATTGTAGCATATGTTAATTGTTATCATTATTCAAATCAATAAGAATTTAAACTGTATGTTCCTAAACAAATCATCATTAGTACATCTTATTGTAAATAATGTATACCTATTTTATTATCCGTGTTCTGCAAACAACTCATTTACTTTAGTAATGAACTCTAATCAAGGTATTTTGAGTTTCCAAAGTCAAAGCAGAAGATCGTATGTTTAAAAAGAAATAAATAGACCTCAATCCCATAGCCAATATTAATGTAAAATACATAAATAACGACAATGTACCGCAGTGGACATTCACGGATCCCTGATATTCAGAGGTGAAACCAGGTGTCCTGTTTGGCTAAGCTACTTGTCACAAATCTATTCACACAAGGAAATATTAGAGAAAGCCTTTACTTCTAACGAAGGAAATTATATCAACATAGAAATCCCATTTAATTTGATCCCTTCTCTCCAAAATGATAAGCAATATTTTGAGAACTGATCTTATATATCTTACCTTTTTGACAATATGTGATTCAACAATATATATTTACCGGATTTCACAAGTTTGTACATGAATTTGCTGCGGGTGTTGCGTACAAAGAGGAAATACTTACTCCAGGTACCTGGTGTCGTCTTCACTTAAATTCTGGTTCGCACTGGTTTTGATTCCAATTGCTTGAGTCAGATGTCTGTTAACCCCTCCTCTGCCGTTTATGTTAAAGCAAATTAATAACTTATAAACATACGTAACAGGTAGTTATATCATATACAGTCAAACCTCGTTATCTTGAAGTCGGAGGGACCGTGGAAAATACTTCGAGATATCCGTAGTTCAAGATATCCAAATTTCGAGTTTAGGATCTCAAATCTTGCAGTTGTTAATGTACACCGATTCATTTGACATTTGTGATTATTATAGTAGATGTATGAGATATACATGTATTTATCAATTGATACGCATGAAGATGTGCATATTGTATTGTTCCTAAATAATTAATCTAAATTTCATCATACCTTTTATATTTTATGAATATACAGATAATATACATGTACTCCAAAACTGAAAACGTCATGTTTCCTTTTCAGTAGCATCGTAATTTAAATCCAATACTGGATATAAGTGTCTTATACTATACCTAAAACTGACGACGGGCTAACACGTAAGACAAGATAAAGACACACGTCATAATTTGATTTAATTACTATTACTTTCATAAAAATACATAGACATACACCCGGAAAGGAAATAGTAATAATTAATGAACAGTGTAAAGAAATTTCTTTATACGCAGGTATGAAAAAGCATCAATTACAGTTAATGTTAATTATCTAGTTTTGTGTCGAGTTTAATAAGCTATCATCATTTATTAATATTTGGTATAAATAACAGGGTACCCACGGACGCGATCGATTATGTAATTACTGCGGCTTTGTACACCGACACGGTCAATTGATCACACCACGCGAGCGACCTGTCATTTAGGGTAAACGCCGCGGGGATTATTGTCAATAAGAAGCCAATTTCGAGATAAACCGGGTAAATAAGAACTGCGGGACTTGAAAATGTATTCGAGATAAGCATGGTATTCGACATATCAGTGTTCGACACATCCGGGTGAATTTAATCATAATATAAAGGATTTTTTCGGGACCGACGTTCGACTTCGGGATATCCCGGTTATTCGAGATATCAGTGTTCGAGATATCGAAGTTTGACTGTATGTAGTGCCTAAACCTCCGTATTCAACATAATTTAATGTCAGCGTGCGACAAACCGCAATATTCGAAACGGTGGTTATTGTTTATAGCATATTGAAAATGCATACATTTACAACATCTAACATAGAGTTAGTTTAGTATATTATTCATGCAAAAACCCACGGTACTTCTAACAAAGTGTCATACCTGCGTTTTATTAATAAATATACCAAAAATTATCTTAACAAGGGTTTTACAGAATAGTATTAATGCATACACCCATGTATTAACAAAGGGTCGTCATAGTATATCATATAAACCCGCATCTTTTAAGACTGATTAGAGCATTTTGGTTTCTTTTTAAATTCCTAAACCAACACAAGTGGGTTTTGTTTTTCAATAAAGGGCTATCATACGGTTACGAGCTATAAATACAACTTAACTTACAAGTATAACCTAAATTCATTACAAAAGCCACAGAAATATAACATCAAAGAGTGAATTATTAGTGAAAATGCACAGGAGCGATAAGAAGCTAATTCCCACCTAAATGTGTATCACTTTGCTTTATGGTATCAGTTGCTGGTACTATACACCAGTACATATGCTTCAACATGTTTAACTATGTGTTCTGGCAATTTATTGTGAATTGTAAATTTATTTTCAGTAACTCTGAACTGCATTTTTGAACTAGCAAATTTATCACTTCTCTTACATCCATAATTATTGCTATGTAAAGGTATTTGTTCGTTTTACCAATCAACGTAATATTAAATGTTTACTCAGAACGAACGATAACAGAAGCATCGGGATTCTCACCACATATTGGACAAATATCAATAAGTAGACGTAATGATATGGCTAAGATAAGCAGATTGTCTCGTGGTGCTAGAATTCAACTTAAAGCATTGCAACTTCAAAACCGAAGGTAAGTATTTAATATGTAATGATGAATACATTATAATATAGTCGGTAATACATTGCACATGGAGCCTAAACAAAATAGTAACTATGAATTCCTCCAAAGGAATTTCGTAATGCAAACTTCAGCTATGACGAGGACCGTTTGAGATGACTGACTTTTCAATCCCGTCACTACAAATACAAGTGCAATTATTTATGATTAGAACATTGCTGTTGGAATTACCAATATTATTGTTGGAATTTCCAAGATTAAAGTTGGCATTTCCAACATTAATGTTGGAACAACGAAAAGTAAAAATGTTTCAATGTGGCACTAATACGCTTCCGTAGTTTAAATTAAACCAGATATTTTGTTCAGACTATAGTTTTTCTAATGCAGCGAATATTGGTTAATGATTTAAAAACTGCATAGCTTATCTAGTGATAAGAGTATGGACACGGTTTTAATTATTAAAATAGCATTTATTAGTTACTGTTAATGTACCAATATAATTTTATAAATGTTGCTACATTTCAATGAGAGAGAGTTGTTTTATTTAATTATTACACTGAATTTTGAAAAATGCAAGGAGATGACTGCTTTATTGATTGATTGATTGATTGATTATTGTTCTATTTCTCTCAACGATTATGTCACATATATGGCACCTGTCTGATGCATTACAGAAAAATTTATTGTTTCACAACAGATTCACTCATAGTAGTGCGGTATTTCAAGCTTATGTGGCACGAGACTCTCGGGT
The DNA here is from genome assembly GCA_035048485.1 of Pteria penguin. NCBI lineage: Eukaryota > Metazoa > Mollusca > Bivalvia > Pterioida > Pteriidae > Pteria > Pteria penguin. The sequence continues at coordinate 40,856,375 of CM068581.1, forward strand.
TTTACGGTCTCATTTATAATGTCGGATACCGGTTCGCCAACGGTTGAATTCGAACCATAGACCTTTAGGTTACGTGCTCAGCACCTCAGTTTCTGAACCACCCCTGCTTTACGGCAAATGTGAATGTAAATATAGTACCAATAATTCTCAATAAATATGCTGTATATTCAAATGTACGAGGAACATTCAATGGGGAAGTTGTGCGAGATGTATACTGATAAGCAAAGTAAATACCATTTTAATGCTAATGCTTAATGTTCTTTTATAAATTAAATGACAAAACATCCATATATATTTTAACCGAATTATGCTAATTACCTTTCAGATTTGGACCTTTGGACTTTAGGTAAGTTAATGAGGGCAACGTTAATTCCTTTGTTTTACAAATGATTGATTGATTTTTGTTTAACGTCACACCACGAATATTTCACGTATATGGTAACGGCATCTGCCTGATGCGGGCCAAACAAATTTTGACCTTTGCAACGGACGCACCCGAAGCATTGAAGGATCTTTAAAGTGCCATGCATAACACGACACGGGGCCTCGGTTTTTACTGTCTCATCTGATAGACAGGACACTGGCATGACCAGAGCGGGACTCGAACCCCGGCCTCTCGATCAGGAGGCCAGCGCGATACCACTAAGCCACGCCGGCTTTGTTAAACAAATGAACGTTTTTAAAGAGTACCATTTGTACTATACATACATGCATGTTGTGGAAAAAAAACCTCTCATAGTGTTCCTAAGCCACAGCAATTTTGAGAAACTATTGTCACGAACGATTCACCCAAGTAAACAAATTGCAAAAACTGTCTGAGGTTTGTTTTGTTTTGACTTATTTTTTCCCTTTATGTTGACAAGAACGTTATATTTATATCTGTATTTCTCTTTTGAAAATATGTGAGTAGGGAATTTAGCTAAGGTAAGTCTCAGCAACACTGCGAAGAGTTCGCAGTACGAGTAACTAAATCTACGTTTCTAATCCTGCAGTCTACTACTACTAAGGCCTATTTTACCACAATACGTAGTCGATTCCGTCAGGGTTACAGGGCTTAAACCGTTGACAATTCCCTCCGCTTCTGATGAACAACTAACAGCACTGTGTAAATTCTTAACAATGACTGTCAGTGTAACAAGCCAATTGCATTATGGCAAGACACGGCCAAATCTAGAGGACTTGATTTATTTGATTCCTTGCCAGACATTTCACCTTATTCTAGTGGAACCTGTTTTGTTCACTGTCTCTTTACATCGACAGGAAATGCTATTTCGGAAAGTTATTAGTGCGACTAAATAATTTAGTTCGTAGTGTCACCGTCCCTCATATTTTTTAATTTCAGAAAAGGCGATATTATCGTATTGGATACATAGTTGGTTTTTGTTTTCAACTCTAAGACTCTAAGGTTTAATGTTCAGTTTTTGGAGATTTCGTGTGGAAGTTGTGTTGCGTATAATGTGTCGCATTATCAAATGCATTTCAAGCAATACACTATAATCAAAGAAAATGATTTTTCTCATTGTATTTAGTGGTCGTCAATTTGAGAACTATGTTCACGACTCCGCACAATTTTGTGATAATGAGGCAGGTACCTTATGCAATATCAACAGCAGATATCGAGAGACAGATGGTCAGTGTAACAATCTCTTCTACAAAGCGTTGCCTTCTGGAGGATTTAAACTGGGAGCAGCATTTACTGCGCAAAGCAGATTCCTGCCAGCTGATTATGATGATGGTAATCTACACTTGAAATGTATATAGAAGAAGAAAACAGTAGTTTGAAAGCTTAAGCTAAACTATACAGAATTGGATATAGTTACTATTTTTTTCATTATATGATCTCTTGTAATGCTGTTTGGAATGTTAATCATTTGTTTATTTATAACCAGGAATTGGGAAACCTAGAACAAGGAGTAAGGTAGATGGTAAACCTTTGCCAAATACACGGACAATAAGTAACAAGGTTCATTCTGGACCATCATTTTTAAGCGACAGATTGACTACATTCTATTCTGCCCTTGGGCTGCTATTGACTCTTGATTTAGCTTCAACACCTACAGAGGACACATTATGTAAGTCGAATAGTTTCTTATTACTACGAAGCTTCTATCTCAATAGCTGAATAATTCAAGATACAACAAAATACAAAGTAAGCTTCATGTGCTTCGTATTTGAATCTTTACCGAATATTGGCCGAAACGGTGAATTGATTACTGCATTGTATGATTTTTACACACTTGATGGCTTTTGTTATCAAGTATTACATTCCCGTGTACTTGTAGTACATTCCTTTAATATAATATAAACTCCAGGTATAACATTGAAGAATATTGACATACAGTGTATATTATTAATGATGTCATATGATGTATTTTTAATTTCAAATCGAAAGCCAAACAGGAGACGGTCATTCCTCCCTGGCACTTGGTCTCACCTCTGAAGTCAGGGATCGGTGAATGTCCAATGTAATATATATTTGTTAGTGCAATAGTCATGTGTCACCAGTTACTTTCGTAGTTTACATGGTTTCAAAACTAAAAGAGAATATAATTTAATTTAACAACATAGGATATTTAAGTTTCAATCTAAAGGAATATGATTTTATTTATTATTATTTATTAATTTATTATTACTACCAGAATGATTTCAGTTTATATATCCTTATTTCACTCGACGTATGTGCATGTATAATTGAGACTATTCGTTAATTACGGAAAATCCCGAAATAGTCCGTTATTATGGTAATTGCTTTTGGCCACATCATCAGTAAATTAGTAATTTACGAGTGGCATGGTATTATATTTATAGTTATTCCACCAAGGAAGTCATGCTGCGATTTTCCAGAACAGTGAGTAATTTAAATAATTTCTATATGCCCGTCTTTCGACGGGACATGTTATGCTGCAGCAATGTCTGTCCGACTCGCAACTGTAACACATTTTGCGAGGCATATTTTCTACATGCATTCTTCAATAACAGCATACTTGTAAGAAATGATCGTTAGAGAAAGAGGTGTGTCATGACATTGAACACAGGTCATATCTGCAAGGTTACAGTGCTTATGTCAGTTAAATTCCTGTCCGGACCATACAGTTTTATCCTTGCATGGATTTATAATTCATACAATTGTTACCCAGGACCTAAGGGTGTGTTATGACCTTTAACCAGGTCGTTTCTCATTAGTCAAAAGTCACAACATATATAATGGGTAAATATTTGTCCTGGACATACCTATTAACCCCTTCAATGGATTTGCATGTTTCACAAAATTGGTCATATCTGCAAGGTTAAGGTCACAGTGCTTATGTAATTTAAATTCTTGTCCGGACCATAACTTTATGCATGCATGATTTGAATATTTCACAGAAGTGTTGCCCAGGAACAAAGGATTTGTGATGACCTTGAAGCAAGGTTATATCTGCAAGGATAAAATCACAATGCATATAGCGGGTAAATATTTGTTCAGGCCAAACCTTTTTTACCCCTTGCATGGATTTTAATGATATTTATGAATTTGTTGCCATGGATGCAAATCTGTCATGAAATTAGACCAAGGTTATATCTGCAAGACCAAAATCAGAGTGCAAATAGAGGGTAAATCGTTATCCTATATAGCTAGCAATCACTTTTTACCCTTTCCATGGATATGAATATTTCACAAAATTACTGCCCAGGAACAATGGGTGTGTTATGAACTTAAACCAACGTCAAATCTGTAAGACCAATGCGACATTGCTTAAGTTTTCCCAATTTAAATCAAGCAACGGGAGTATTGTGCAACGCTATGTGTTGCTTTTGTAAAATTTTAACCCTAGTTCTTATTTACATCACATGGTAAATGATTACAAAAGAAACTAGTTTAAGTCATTTCGTCCCCGAAACCGTCATATTTATACCCTTTGTATGTCAAATTTGTTTCTCGGATGGTTTGTCTAAGATAATTCATTATTAGAAGGTGATGGAATTGTGTGCCAGATATGAGTATTTCACAGAGCGGGGTTCAACTCCTTATTTCAGGTAATCAAGACCATTGGGAAGCAGAAATGATTTTATTTCCATATTTAAGAAATTCTATGGACATGAATGTCTCTGACATAACGTTAATATGCTCTCATTTCAGTGAACAGTGTTTTAATATAGGCGTTGCAAGTGATGATGTTCTAGGAGGAACGTGTATGCCATTTACTCGCTCAGAATGTGCTCCAGAATATACATGCAAACCATGTAAGACATAAGTAAGATATAACTGAATTAATGCAGTACATATTATAAAAGTCATCGTATACTATGAAATAACTTTACCAAGTTATCAAAGCAGTTTTAATGAAATTCTTTTTGCTTTTTATTATATATTTTCATTCAGCTCCGCGATTACAAATGAACCAGAGAAGTTCTTTCATTGACAATTCTGCAGTTTATGGATGGAACAAAGAACGAGAAGATATGTTGAGGCTATTTAAAGATGGTAAGCAAATATAATACATTTTCTAATATTACATACATTTATTATATTATTATAATTGTCGAATCCTTAAGCTGTGTCGTATTTTATTGAATTCATTTATGAGAACATTAAAATGTGGCCGTATTTACTATAACAAGTACGTTATATTTCTTCCATTATGTCATATAAATGGCCCAAAGTTATAACGCTTCTCTGGAAGAACGAAATGTCATTGTAAACATTGCTTTATTAAAGAAAAGTTTTATCAATTCTTCAATAATAATTTCTTATACATCAGAGGACGACGTCTTTCCTTCCCTACCGCTGTTTATGGATTGTCAATCACCTAGGGTATTATAAGCTATCAGTAGTGACCCTAAATACACATATTTGTATTTACTGTGTGTGAACTTTGGGTATGTTTATAAATCTACGGAGTTTTCCCATGTATATCCTTAGATAGGTTTGGTTCTTCACTCCTAGCTTAATACTAATGAAAGAATTAACCTGCTGTACAAATGTTTTGGATTTCTAAACTTTTCCGACCTATTAATGAATAGACACCTGCAATTTATCGAAATGGTGATCTGAATTAATCCTGGTTTTTATAATATTTATTATGACGAGTATTTAAACGAAATCACCGTTTGCTGAGTGTCAGTTTTGACAGATTTACCTGTCCAGTTTCATTGTTTGATGAATTTACTTAAATGAATCCAATTTTCCGCTCAACGTGTTCAACTTTGTCAACTGGCAGCCTACATCAAACTACATTTTTTCAATCTACACTTTATTTGTCGATTCCTTCTACAAAAAATAAGCAAACTGCAGTCTAGATAAGTATAATAATACTTGTATTAACACGGAATAAATTATCCCTTTTAACTTCAAAGCAGTAAATCTTTATAGAATTCTTAAAAAAACGCTATCCTTTTTTCTGCTTGTTAATTCCCTATTTTAATGCTTCATGCTATGGACACTATGGAGTGTTCCTGATATGTAATGAAGTCGTGTTGTATTGGAGTCGTTCCACTAGGTTATCGGCAGCATATACGTACGTTAAAAACTTCTTGTTTTAAAAGATAACATTTTTCTATACATTTCTAACCATTCAATCTACAGCTTCTAAAATCAGTAAACATTAGTACGTAGACCACTACTACCTCTTGCGTATTTAATTAAGCCCTAAATATATTGGGGGTTTTTTTGTGGTTTTTTTTTTATTATTATTATTATCATTTTATTTAGCAAGGGGTGAATCAAGTCAAAGGTGTATGACATGTTATGAAACTACATGTTATGAAAATACAAATCAGTAAATCAAAAGCAAACATCAGTCTTTGCTCTCTTTACCTTTGACCTCGAGCTGTTAGAATAGATTCTTTTAGCTTTCCATTTATTACATTCGAGTGAGACAAATATAATGTAATAAATGCAACCATGAGATAGAAAAGTGAACAGAGAGAGAGAGAGAGAGTTCACATTAGATAAACGTAGCTTGTATATGTGTGAATAGATAACGAGTTATATCTCGTTTAGGTAAACTTAAGACCGGTATAGATGGATTGCTTCCCGAGGTGCCCCCCGAGACTAATGGTTCCACAATTTCATGTGTCCCGCCAGTCGGACGTGGGTGTTTCCTAGCAGGTTTGTTTTAATTTGGTAACAATTAATTTATAGAAATAAAGTGTACACTTGTTATAATGAAAAAGAAGTCCTAGTGCTTTAACAGCACATCATCTGTTAATACGATACATAGACATGAGCACAATATCAAAAGAGCATGTCTTTAAATAAAAGCATACGATAATATATATTAATTTCATAAACTCTCACGTGGTGGCGTGTTTTGCTAGAAACAGATAAGTACCAGTCTTCAGCCTATTTGGCAGTTGTGCGTCATTTATTCAGAAACATACCGTAAAACGCTGACTTTTCAAAGAGGAAGTTTAATGTCCCGGTTAGCGATGGTACCTAAACGATCCAATCTGTTTTTATCCGCTGAATAAATTTGCGTCAAACAAACGTCTTTCCTTATAAGCAAAATTGTCATTGTATAGTTTACTGACAAAAGGAATAAAAATTCATAATAAATTAACAAGATTTATTATTAGGTATTAGTAGTTGTTGAATAAAAATGACACACGAATAATGATATACATTATGTACATATTTTTCACAAAATAGGTGATCATAGAATATCCCTAACACCAACGCTGACAACGATCCATTTGGTATTTTTAAGAAGACACAACGTGATTGCTCATAAGCTAAAATTAGCTAACCCGTTTTGGAATGATGAAATATTGTATCAGGAAGCAAAACGAATTGCAATTGCTGAAATGCAGCATATTGTATACAAGGAGTTTATACCTGCTCTTCTGGGACGTACATTTCTACGAGAATACGATTTACAGTTGTCTGCTTCATATGCAGATAACTATCGCAAGACACTTAATCCGTCACTGTCGACGGCTTTTTCTACTGCTGCATTTAGATTTGGTCACTCTATGGTTCGGAACATTCAAAGTCAAATAGGTGAAGGAGGTACACCAGAATTACCAACGTTAATTTCAAATAATTTCAATGTTCCTGAGACTCATCAAGATATTTTTAGAATGTTTCGAGGTCGTGCAACAGAGGCATCGGCAAGATGGATGTCAAAAAATTTCGACGGATTAAGTGATGGTTCTTTCTCTGACAGTGTACGAAATGAACTATTTAAATGTAAAATTTCGCGAGAATCAAAATCTGGATGTCCCATAAGTGGTAGAACAGTTAAAGCATCCGACTTAGTAGCGCTTAACATCCAAAGAGGGCGTGATCATGGTCTACCTCCTTACACAGCGTGGCGAAAATGGTGCTCAGGAAAAACGACGTTATCCTTTAAACCACATAGTCTTGGACTCAGCGATCATTCTCCTTTCGAGGCAAGAATACTCCAAAACACTTACAGGTATATTTTCTCACCCTGTTATAATTAAATTATATAATTACATACATATCCATTTGAGATTTGTGATATGACTGTTCTTTACATAGAGTAGCGTAGCATAGTGCAAAAGACAGATCTTAAAACGCCATAAACGCAAGCAGAAACCAACGTTGTAGAATATGTATATGATTTCACGAAAAGTCGATACATTAAAAAGTGTAAATTAACTTACGCAATTAATGTATGCTTTTCATAATTATAAATTGAACTGCGGACGTTTGTCTTTCAATATTTAGATTTTTTATTTTTCTAAAGGCATGTGGATGATATAGATTTATATACCGGTGGCCTCACAGAAAAAAGAGTACCAGGTGCAATTGTAGGTCCTACATTTGCTTGTATAATCGCAGAGCAGTTTAGGCTGTTGAAGAATGGGGATCGCTTTTGGTATGAAAGACCGGATCCAAGAGTAGCTTTCACTAAAGGTAAAGAAACGTACAATTACAAGTTTTATATAGTAAAATGACTACAGGTGAATAAACCCCTAATATCCAATATCCCATCACTCTTCCATCTTGAAGACAATTCGATTGAAAATAATTCGTGCTGAGCTAGAAGAATATTATAGTTTTAACAAATATGTCGGCTGGTGCTACATATATCTATCACCCAGGATGCAGAAAGGAGGAGTGGTGATTTCTTCTGTGTAAATATAGTCCTCTGTGTTCTCATTCTATACCAATATAGGAAACACACATGTCTCTTCTACGGACGAAATGATGCATTTCTAATTTGATTATTTACAAATACAAAGAAAACTGAAGATCTTAGAACGATTTTCTTCAATTTTCACTACAACATGAGAGGCAAAAGGACACTAGAGCATTCATGAACCGTTTTCCTTCTTATCTGGTTTGTTTTCGTTTACATGCTCCTAATGTCAGAACTTATAATTATTGATGTGCTACACATATATCTATATCCCCCTTATTTATCATTATTTTAATCTTTTATTGTACACAACCAACCGAATTAGTCATTTGAATATGGAGCAATATTTTTATCATTTGTTTGTTACCAATATGTAAATACGTGATCTCTAAAACTGAACGCTATTGGATCCTCTCTACATACATGTAAATTACAAAAACTTTTCATGAATTTTATGCTATAATTCAATTGAATACAAGGCAGGTACCAGAATGAATAGTGATTCGCATCAGGTTTCTCAATAGTATATCTCATGATCAAACTCAAAACTATCATTTCTATAAATGACGTTATCATTTTGAATTGTATTATTGCCATCATTCTTGACGAAGACCTGAAAACGCTCTATAAATTGGTTGTATTTCTAAAAATGTCAAACATTAACGTTTAACGTCTATCGAAGTTCGTGGCCGTAATCTTCCAATTGCAAACTAAAATTGTTGAATGTTTTGTCATGCATTATTCAGTTTCAAAACCATTATACTAAATTAAATTAAATGTAGAATGCTGTTCAATGATAAAGTTCATTGACTGAATCACTAAGAAACAAACGTAATTAAATTACCGCAAAGGGACCGTTGTTAGATATACGGCACCTTTAGTGAGACAACCATTTCAAATGACAATAAAAATGAGAACGTACATTATCGTATTAATTCCTGGCCATTTGCACATTTCGAAAATATATCTCTCTTCAGTGATGTTCAAAGCCGAAACTGAATTTTAAAAATCACTCAGATATGTGGTGTTACATTTCCAAAATATGCCGTACGATTTCGGACAGGTTCACCGATTTCTGGGCATCGGAGAGAATCCGCAATTTATATATGAGAAAGACTTAAAGGTCTTTGATCTGGGTTTTTCCATCGTTCTCACCAATTTACATATAGCTACAATGAGGCAGGAGGTAACCAATGCTTTAAACGATTTGGCAAAATCCGGAAGTAAAGTCTGGATTAATTACTGTAAGCCAAGCGTAGGTAATTCTGTTCACTGACTTTAACGATAACCTTCTCTCGAAAACCGTATAAATAGTTCAGCTTTGGAACTCACAGGGGTTCACATATGCTCTTCAAGTAGACATATTTTGTTATTTTCCACTTGCTTTTCATTTTCACTGATTTTGTATGTCCTCTGGTTTCATGATTTTTAGACTAATGGTTTGGATTTATCCATCATCTTTACGTTTGGAACTCATGAGATATAAATACTCTTGACAGAACTCTGGGGGGGGGTTGTCTCTTTTTATGTTTAAACACCCGCCAGGTCAATCTCTTCAACTTGTTGGACGTGAGGATTAGTGAAGACACATATGTTTTTGAAACATACATATGGCACACTTAAATTATACACTTATATATGTTCCGAAATTTATTATTATTAGACAAAATATTGTGTGAAATGTTAATGGTACAGAAAAAGGCGTCCCTTAGGTCAAAATTCTGCAAAGCCTATCATCCTTCAGTGTGGAGCTCGTGAAAAAGTTCCCCGCGGAGTGTTTGACTTACCCTTACAAACAGTGTTTGTTCACATATATGTATATATACAGTGCTGAATTATATTGTCTCGTCTGTATGTCAGGGCATTCGCGGCGAATGTGGCTAGACAAACAGGAGACGCTAAGTAATCTCGGGCATCTTGTCTCACCTATTAATTTCAGGAGTCCGTGAATGTCCACTGTGGTACATTGTTGTTAGTGCCATAGTAATGTGACACCTGTTATTTTCGTATTTTACTTGTTATAATTCTCGACAACTCATATAAGCCGGTTTGGCTTAGTGGATAAGGTGTTTGGATTGTGACCGAGAAGTTCCGAGTTCGATTCCTGTCCTGGGAGCACCGGCGTTCTGTCTTTCGGATGAGAGAGTAAAACCCGGCCCCGTGTCACAGTAGGTGTGAGTCCGTTGCAAAGGTCTAAATTTCTATGCAATGCATCAGGCAGATGCCGTCACCATATACGGGAAATAATTGTGGGGTGGCGTAAAGCAATATTCAGCCAATCAATCAATTTATATTTCATATCAGGAATCAAATTTATCTTCTTTCGTATTTTACATTATATTATTGGTACTACAGATACCACATCATTAATAAATAGTCATAATGAATTTTAACCGCAGTTATATTGTTAACTAAATGTGAGTCAAATTTCCTAGACGAACTATTATAATTGGGTGGCGGGGAATGTGACCTGAGGACAGTTCCCATTATTGGGTCAATAAAAATGACATCGATTTTCATGTTTTGCTACTGTTATTACTGTGCCTCGGTTTACAGCATATAAATTTATCGTCAAACTTAACCCACCGTAAATCATTTTTTTATTCGCGATGATTTGATGTTTGCGTAATTTGTGAGATTTTTTATATATTGCTTATATCAAGCGAATTTATAAATGAGAGTTCCTTATATACTAATACCCGAGGTACAGAAACAGTGTTAAGGGTATTCGAAATAAATAATCTTTATCGAACTTTCCTTTTCCTAATTTATACAGCGTATGAATCAATGATTACTTTTATACTGTGCTGATCTTGTAATTACTGAAACATTTTAATCAATTATATATACAACCCTAGGAAAGATTACCCGGAAAGATACCTTTCTGATGTCATTTTTGTCCTATAGTCTTCTTGTTTATTCTAAAATAGAGTGAACATCAGCAGAATAGCAGAATTCACTGAAATTGCTTATTACGTATTAACTTAGCATTTGTTTTGAATATTTCGAAGGAAGAGTTTACATTTATCGACTGTTCTTAATTCAAGCTCAACTTCATGCAATAAAGACGACCTCACTGGCAAAAGTACTATGTTCCACTTTAAAGGGTTTTGAAGGCATTCAACCAGAAGCAATGTTCATGGCTGGGAGACAGAGAAATAAAAGGTGAATTCACGCCTATTGTCTGGTATTTCCTGTATCATTTATCACATTTTCTTGTGTGTATGTACAGACGTTCATGGTAGATTTATCAAGCGAATCCTCCAACACTCGCGTCCTCTCGATATATGATCTCGCCTCTGAGTACAAGGGGGGGGGGGGGGGGTTAAAGTATGCCAATAATTGTCCAAGTTAACGAGTTGAAAAGCATAAATTGAAAAAATAATAACCTTTTAACTGTTTATACCTATAATGTTATATAAAAAACTGTTACCCCTCTTACACTCACATTAAATTTACACGGTGCAAATTTACGAACCACAAAAACAAATGGTATGAAGGAGTGTCTTTTTTGTGCCGAGCCATACCATTAAAGACAGTTTAAACCATACAGGTTGTTCCAGGGGTCCGTGATAGCCAAAATCTCTATCTTGTCTAGTAGAATTGATATTTCTTCTTCACTCCAGCTCGGTATCTTAGCGCTTCATAATATGCTCTAAACAGTTAAAATTGTGTTCATGGAAATAAAAAGTATTCACATCAAAACAAATATAAAAACTTTTGGGTCACACTTTTGTATGACCTTCTCATTTATGAAGAAATAACGTAAAATACGAATTTAATAGATGCAATGTCACTTCGTCATTGATATCTACATACCGTGATGAACATTAACCCTCCATAAAATATCACAAACGTTTGATACGTTTATGTTGAATTTAATGGTTTTATCATTTCTAACAGACTGACGTATACATTTTTATTATAGAATGAGCTGTTCTCATCTACGCAGAAACGATTTTGTGAATGATATACCTGGGTTATGGAGAAGCCGTCATTAAATGTAAGATTTTACTTTAATCAATATTTTATCTGTCAATCATGTTGAGCATGGTAACAACGAACCTTCCTTTCGAGCTATACGATGATAACATATACAATTATCTGTAAACTTTTTTTCTTTTTATTCTTTCAAATAGTGTACGTGAAAAAAAAAAAATATCGGATAAAGAAACACACATGGCTACATAACATGGGACGTCTGAGAACCAGTATAATATAACGATATCAGGATATTTATTCACCAAACGACATATATACCTGTCAGACATGACATTTTTGAAATTCTGGACATTATCCGGAAATCACCCGTGTATTTACTTAGGAATGAAGCAACATAGAAAACAGAACTCATTAAATGTACAGCAATATCTGTTAAACTATATAATCTGGTATTACATTGTAAGCAAATATCGAACATCATGTGCATGTTAATGAGTTAAATGTTGCTCGTTTAATTAGATGCTTAGATGCACAGATATATGCCTAAATATGGATTCCTTTGTATCATATATTTACAGTTTGCTTGGATAAATGCTGTTTCTAAATAGTATTAAATACTACATTGAAAATATATAAGAATATATTATAGCATTAAATGTAAATAGTTTAAAAGAAGCATTTGTATGAATCCTTCTGAAATCCATTTCAATACATTGATGCTTGCTGGATTCGTTGTATAAATAAAACTTTTTTTTCAACATTCTTGTTTTCCATTCTTAATGATGAGAAATTTCAGAACTTGTCTTGATAAGTCACTAAATAATAGATCTACATGTGGTCATGTTCTGAGTTCGTTGTTGAATTGAAAATGCACTAAAGGACACTTTAATTCGAAAAGTCCATATTAATAGTATCATCAACGAATTATTTTCTATTAACTACCTGGAATTTGACTTAAAAGCAGGAAAAAGATCTGAGTAAGCCGCATGACAAAACCTGCTTAAGACATTAATAGCAAAATATAGAAAAAAAAAAACATAAAAATATTTGATCGTAATATAGGTGTGGCACCTACTTAGGACAATCACTTCAAATTAGATTAAATTAAAAGTCACGCATTGGTGTGATGAACCAGTTTACAGGTCAAGAATCATTATTGACTCATTATAACTTGTATGATTTGCAACGGGCGTGTACACATACCGCAAACACAAAAGGACATCACAAAAATGGACTGTAACACATATGCTGCACTTACTTAGGACGGTCATTCGACTGGTAGTAGCGGTGTACAGGCCTGCCTTCTTATTAATGACGAAGGCAGTACAACACAAAAATATATTTCAAGATTTATAAATTATCCTTCACAAAAAGGAATAGGATAAGAATGCATTAACTCTTAATGTATTAAGGAATAGGATTCTAAAATTGAAGACAGAAGACATCTGAACAAGATATATAACACAGATCACCAATGTTATTTGTATAAAACATGATAAAATTAAAATAAAGACAAAAAACGACATTACAAAAATATTCCATTGTACCACTGTTACGATACCGACCCAAGATGGTAAATTAAAATAAAATACGACACTCAATGTTGATTTTTAGGTTTTTTTTTTTTGTTTTACTATTTTAATGTTTTATGGGCATGTCCGACCAACAATAAAAACACAAAACTGAAATGCATCAGGAATATAGGGATTAATAGTGATTGACAATATTATTTTGTATTTATAACAAATCTGGAGTTTCAAGAATTTTGAAATATTTTTTTTTTTCAATTTAACTCTAAGATCACAAAATACGAAGTAAACCTGGTATTTATCTGTAAATTCAATCATGATAAATTGTACTGTAGGAGCAGTTGATGATAACTGTAGGAAAACTATGTGGTATATAAACCTTCACAGTTTGTTGACGTCTGTGACCACCTTTATTCAGAAAGGGTCAAACCCCAGAACACAAAATAGGCCATGATAAATGCCTTATCAGCTATTGTTTGTGGATATATTAGCTCGTTCACGATTTCTGAAGTTAGTCACATGGGGGCGATCATGCGATCTAGCTCCGATCATTAATAAATAAAAAAAAAAAAAAAAAACCAAATACAACGCCCCCCCCCCCCACCCCCCAATTATGGCATGACGATGGAAAATGTTTCTTTGTTGAATTCAGAAAAGTCAATATTCTCAATGAAAGCGGGAGTATACAAGTGATTAATTAATTTTAAAAAATCCAATCCCTTAGTGAATAGTGCATTAGCAACGAGATGAGTGGGAAGTCGTACCCTTCCCGATTTTGCTGTTTGTTACATAACATAAAATTAACGATATTATATATACAATTATAATTTGTATTACATTTTTGATAGACCTTTCGACAAAACTTACGCAAATTTGGTTAGTTGGTTGGTGTTTTACGTCGCTTTCAACAATTTTTCAGTTACATCGCGACATGGAAGCAGAAGATAACCAACCTCTTAAACATAGTGGCGCAACCCGGGAATCGAACCTGGTTCGCGGCGCCGCAAGCCAAGTGCTTATGCACTACACTAAGCCTGCCCCTCACATGAATTTAAAAATCATATAAACAGTCAGTATTCAGTAGTTGCACTTGTTACGTATATATCGATCGTTACGATTATCGAACTGTGAGGTGCTCAGGTGACTATTAACTTCGTAACATACGGAGTATGGTTTCGGGGGTCCATGAATGTCCACTGTGGTGCATTGCTGTTAGTGCCATGATCATGTGACACTAGTTACCTTCGTATTTTATATTTGTGGTTCACTTGGATAGATAATGCTAAAGTTATCCAAGAATGTAGGATTGTAAAATGAATGTAAGTCATCTATATATCTGAATGTGAAGTTGAACCAAAAGATTAATCGCTGGTTCCTTCTAGAGAACAAAGGCTAGATGAATTCAGCTTCCTCTCTTAAAAATATATGTCAGCAATGACTGAGACACAGTTGCCGCTTAATAAAAACCTTTCCTCCAAACATCGTAAAAATGTTATCAATCGGACAGTTCAACAATTTGATAACATCTGTTTCAGGGTAAATTTCTATTTCAGAATCAGACGTTTCCTTGCCATAATAGATTTTATGATGGTTTACAACAATAAATGTCAACAGTGCCTGTCATATGCAGAAGATAAGCTTTGAACGTCATTGATAAGACATAAATAGTCGAAATATACATAAGGTGTACTAAATTACTCAAATTACTTGACAGAGTGCATTTTATTGAAACTTTTGAATAGATATCCCAACAATTCTCTCTTTATGTCACAGAAGTCACCATGGAGCTATACAATACACGAATATCAATAATATACTAGCACATATAACACATTACAAAAATATTTGAATGTAGTGCAATTACGATACCGACTTAGGACGGTCATTTAATTTGAAAAAAGCCAAACCAAACAAATGGTGTGGTTAACCGGTTTACGGGCCCACCTTCCCACTCACCGTAACAGCAGAACAATCAAAGGACGTACATTAAAAAATTTATAAATAATCCTCCATGTAAAGAACAAGGGTAAACAGGTATCGCATATTTAGAGGTCATAAAAATATAAACACGTAAGGCATTGTAAAACACATAATCTATTTAGAAGACGTTTGACTATTTTATTACATGATAAAATAACGTTATCGGAGCCTTTTACTTTCCTTAGTTTATATACGAGATCACCGTAAAAATTAGGATGGGAAATTCCATTGGATACATAGTGTTGAAAAGAAATATTTCCAAATTTAGATAGAAGTTCTGAATAAGAATTTGCCGAATGTTTTTCTAAGCTTGTGATATCTGTAACCCTGAGTTAAAAGTTTAATAATAATTTTTAAATTTCGTTTATAAAAGTCCAAAACATCGGTGCAGCCTCTGACAAATCCAGCTAATAGAGATATATAGATACCATAGGATGGGAGTCGAGGGACATCGCCATTCAAGTAAGGAAAATTTACAATAGGAAATCCAAAATCCTCACGTTTATCATAAAAATTATTATATATTAGGTGGTTGATAATTTTGATGTTCAAATCTAAGAAAGGTGTAGATTTATCTCAAGTATTAGCTCAATTTGAGCTCTGGTGGATATATTTCTGATATAAATTTCGAATTCAGGGTTGTCGATAGCCAAAATGTCATCCATTAAGTATTATTAAATTTGTCAATGAGGTCGAAACGTTTTGATTTTTGAATAGAAACCATAAAATCCTTCTCGTAACAATAAAGAAATAAATCTGCTATCAGAGGCGCGCAGTTAGTACCCATAGGAATCCCAACTATTTGTTGATATATCTTGCCATTAAATTGCACAAAAATATTATTCATGAGAAAATCTAGTGCTTTACATAATTCCTTGCAATTTAAAGATGATGGATAAATCCAAACCACAAGTCCAGTATTTATATATATATGAAGTATAATGAATGTTAGGAAAGAATCCGGAGTCACTGGAAGTACATATGTAAGTTTGAGATTCTCTGTGAAAACACCATTGTATAAGAGACAGTAACTTGCTTTTAATAAAATCATGAGGCAGAGATGTATAAAGTGTAGAAAAATCAAATTTAGAAATTTGAGTCGCGTTGAAATCTTTAAGAATCTTATTTGATTAAAACCAATTTCAGAGTACACTGCTCAATTTAATTTTGAAAATTAAATTTTCGATACACTTTCTGTGGGTATGGTTCACTCTGATATTATTAAGCACTTTCCCTATTATCACAGAAACATTTTTAAAACATGTTTAATTCAATAAATGCCCCGAAAATGTTTTAATCATGTGATTTTGAATGTGGGTTTTTCACTTCTTTAAAGCATATTTAATTACATTTTGAATAAACGTTTTACAAACATTTTTGAAAATATAATTTTCACATTTATATCATGTTTCTCTAAACACATTTTAAGCATCTTCGGAATAATCTTTATAAACATTGGAGGGAAAAGGGAAAGGGGAAAACATTTTTATCACCTCTATAAAACATTTTATAGTGATATGATATAATGTTCTCACGGGCGTAGGAGAAGGGGGCAGCGGGGGCACGTGCGCCCAGTTTTAGAGTAGTATTTTAAGTTTAAATAAACTTAAATAAGACATTATAAGCGAAGTAAATCTATTTTCTTTTGTATTTTTAATGTCTGATTTCTAATCCGTAACTACAAAATTACGGATAAGGTTTTCTGTTTTACTGGCGGTTGATGTATCCTGATTACGCAACATGTTGCAGCAATAGAAAGTTTCGCCAACAAAATATCTTTCAGCTTATGCATCAGTGTGATGTCATCCATTGTCAGTATTTATTATGTTTTGAATGATATTATACAAGTCCGAGACTATGAAATAGATACGCATTATTATAGTTTGCTCTTATCTGAAAGATATAAGCAGGTGTAGCCCAGTGGATGAACTGAGTTGTTCAGCTTGTGACCAAGAGGTCCGGGTTCGACACCCGTCGGGGGCATAGCGGTGCTCTGTCTTTCGGATGAGACTGATAACGTGTCTGGCATTTAAATTGCAAGACAATTCGTCAGCAAGAACGAGCACCGTGAAGCTTTCTTTGGAAAGTATTAAAATGTGAACATTGTAACATGATGAGCAGCCAAGGACCTTTAATGTGCATACCACCCAGTTAACTTATGCATAAAAGTGTGAAATAAAAAATAGCCACACTATAACGTGTTTTGTTGCTGATTAGTAGCCATAGTAGCCACTAAAGCACTAAAAGTAAATAATTCGTCTTTTATTTAATCATTCAGAGAGAGAAATTGGAATAAATTCAAACTGAAGTTTTTATGCCCCGGATCGAAAGATCTGGGGCATATTGTTTTTGTCCTGTCTGGTGGCTGTTGTAAAACTTCGCCATAACATTTGAACCGTAAAAGATAGACTTCAGACTTTTTTGGACTTTGTTGCCGCCAGGGACACTTTTTTTTTTTTGCTTTTCACTTTTGGAAGGTTGCATTTGGGAACTTGAGCTAAAGTTTGACCTACATATCAAAATCTTTAACCTTGGCTATAACTTTTGAACTATAAGGGGTAGAGTCATGAAACTTCACACGTGGATACATTATGGAAGGTGTTTGTATTTGGGACTATGATCTTGTGACCTTCTGTCCTTCAAATAATTAATATCTTTTCACTTTAATTTTTATTCAAACGAATTTAGCAGAATTTTTAGGATGTAGTCCTATGAGATCATGCTACTTGCAAAAACACCCCCCATATTTATTCAATTTAGAATTATTTCCTAAGAAGAACATTTGATTGATTATAAAAATCCTGAATAAAAAGATGTAATTTGGGGAAATATAAGGCTTGTAGCCTATATCGAAACATGCTTCTGTGTATTATAACCTTTAGATTCGCAAATTCCATTGCATTTTCAGTGCTGAAAACATGTTCTTTTCTAACAAGAATTAATATCTCATTAAAATGAGCAAAATAAAATAATAATAATAATAATTATAATAATAACAATAATAAACTAACTTTTCACAAATATCAACAACTATATCAAACAATATGTTAATAAATGACAATCTTTTATGATAAACTATAATTCTAAAATATTTATAAAATCAACACATGTATAATATCACAGTATGTAGCAAACAGAACGCAGCGTAGTTAAGGCGCTCCATGACGTCATGTACGTAAATATGCTTGTTTAAACGAGCATATTTATAAATTTATTTTTCCTTCATCAAAATAATTTTTCCTTTAATCAAAAGTGTCTTGTGTGCGAGTATCGCGTCAATGTTTGGTGTTAACTGTTTTGAGACGAACCCCACGATGCTGTTCTGTAGTAAAATCTATTTATAGCGGCCTGTCGGTGCCATAGATAAAATCAAAAAGTTCAGGTCTATACGCTGAATCTTACGACATGAACCTGATATCAACTTTTAGAGCATGCTTTTCGCTTTAAGAAAAGTGCTGTGCAAAAGTTTTCCGAGTTTTCAATGATAGAGATATTGAGGATTAAATATAAAAAAAATTAGGGAAACCCTTTAAGTACGAACTTAAATGCTCCCGATAAAATTAATTTCGTAACTGACAACATTTGCACATCACTTTTTATGAAGTACAATTCTTTCTTTTTCACGTGGTATAATTCACTTTTGATAGATTTTAGTGTATGGACCTGAACTTTTAGGTTATATATACTCCGTTCTTGAAATTTGATAATCGAATAGTAAATAAAGCGCTCAGAAGACTAACCAGAAGATTAGATCAAAGGGACGTAATCCACATCTTTTAATAGCGCTAAATATAAAATTGAACGAGTTTAAAAGTTGATAATTTATTTTTCAATCAATCGAATAACTTTTTTCTTTTTATTAAATGAAACACACAAATAAGATATAACTTGTTAATCAATCACCAATAATGAACCAAATACTATGACATCACATACATTATGGCATCATCAACATGGCTGAAAATGAAGAATAACATGCAACAATGATAAAATCGTCTGCTGAAATCAACATAAAATCAACGTCTTAACATTTAATTCAAGAGAAGCCATGTAAAAATCATCAAAATGAATATTTGTAACTTTGCCAAAGTGATAATTTCAAGAGCAACTAAAGATAATAATATTGAAGATAGCCTTACAAACTATCAACAGCAAAACCAGTGTATAACAACTGCATCAATACATCAAAGCGCTATCAAAATTATATGACTATCATGAACAAATACCCCAAAATGCACATAGGCTTTAATTGGTTTAGAAGAAGAGTACTTCATATCAATCTTATCTTACAGATAACAAATATAAGAATTCTAACAAACACAGTGAAAAGCAAAATTTTGTGTCCAAATTTTCATTGCACTCACGGTTGAATAGTTCTGAATCTGCAAAGCGTCAACACAAATTTTTTGACTGCTATCCATGTCAATCTACACATGTCAATGAATCGTCTGATCACAAGTCAACAACTGCATCAGAACTAATTTCAAGAGCAGATGAGCCTGAGGTGTCAGATATTTCTGCCAACCAATCAGGTAGTGCGCGACAAAATTTACAAACCCTCTTTAGAATAACGACTACTGCAGTTTCGGAAAAATTCAATATAGAATTTACGGATGCTGCCTGTAATTTTTTTGATTTGGAAGTTGGAACCCAAAAAAGTTGGTGAAGCAAAGAGAAATCAAACAAGAGGCCCAAGTGGGCCTATATCGCTCACCTGAGTACCTAGATGATCAGTCATGCAGGTAGGAAAAAACTCATTTATCTTTGCATTACTGTGACTATGTCAAAACTAATGTTGAAAATATGTCAAATTTTACTTCAGACCAGAATAAAAAACAACATTTTTTTGCACATCTATTCAGGTGGTTTTGATATAAAGCATTTGCTTTGTTTCTGCAAGATGTGATTCAGGGCAACAAGTTAGTCATTTTCGTTAGGTGGGGCCTTTTGTTGACTGATTTCAAGTCTGGGCCATGAACAACACTTGTTTCAAATATTATCCACATCCAACTAAAAATGGCCTAATTTCATATGTTGAGTGATGAAAAACATCTAAAAACTTATTTAGATGTGTAGAGAAATGAAAAAAGTTTTGATCACAGTTGGATTTGAACTGCTACTCTCCATATTTTAATTACCAAATGGTATATGTACCACTATGAAACCTACTTTTTAGACAGGGTGGCATTATCTGTTGACCAATTTGGATGAAATGTACAAAATTCATAGAGGACCTATAGTACTTCATGTATACCATGTTTCATTAAAATCTTTCATGTGGTATAACAGCAGAAGTTAATGTGAAGAATTGTCCCTATACTCTCTTATTTGGAAATCTTATTAAATTCATAGAAAATCCAAAAATTGAGATATTGTCAAAATTCTTTCAATGTAACATTGCTTTCCATCATTATGATCACAATAGTCTATAAGAAATCATCATTATCAATTAACTAGGAAATATGACAATTTTCTGCATTGAAATCACCAAGTCCAAACAAATGTCCACAAAAAATTTAAAAATTTGATTTTGGAAGGGAACCAAAATGACAATACGTCTTCACTCATCCCTCTAGATCATTTCTATGCATTCTGTTTGTCTCTGTATACAGCTAATAAAAAGAAGAATATTGCCTAAGGAGGGTACTCTTTTGTGACCTACTTTTGACTATGGTGGCGCCACCTGTAGAGAGGTCTGGACGAAAACCGCAGAATTTGAAGGGGATCATAAGCAATTTATTTCTACCAAGATTTATTAAAATCCTTCTAATAGTTTTGCAGAAAAAGTTCAAAATGTGAAAAATGGCCAACCCAACCCCCCCCCCCCTTTTTTTGGAAGTCTTAAAAAATTCATAAAAACTCCAAAAATTGAGATATTGACAAAATTCTTTCACAATAATATTCCTTACCATAATTATGATCAAAATAGTCATTAAGAAATTATCAATTAACTGAAAAACATGACACTTTTCTGCATTGAAAATACCAAGTCCAGAAACACATAAAAAAAGCCTAAATTTCTATTTGACGGATCTTAACCCAGAACACAATTTTTGATAACCCATCTTTAAAAATTGTTGAAATGCAATTAGTTTCCCTATTTATGCACTGGTTCTGAAGAAGAAGATTTCTGAAGAGGGGTACCCTTTTGGGCACTTTTGACCCCACCCTGGATCCACCCCTTAAGGAATCTGAGTCCTGAACACGATTTTAGTAGGGGACCTTGAGCACATCATTTATACAAAGTTTGATCCAAATCTGCAATGCAATTCCAGAGAAGAAGTTTAAAATGTGAAAAAGTTAACACGGACAGATGACGGACGCCACACTATCACTATAGCTCACTTGAACCTTTGGCTCAGGTGAACTAATAAAAAAAGAACATAGAAAAAGTAGAGAAGAGTTCGTAAAAATTGTTGGGAAGGAGAGCGAGGTACAAAGGTTCCTTGAGTCCGGCAAATCCTATGCTGAATATGACCAAGATCGTCTGACAAATTTCTTTGAATCCACTCAATCTGCAAAAGAAAGAACTAAAATCAGAAAAAGAAAGGAGGCAAGTGGATTGATTAAAAAAAGGTCATGTTGGAAATTTACAAGCCTACAAAGTAAATGAAGAGTATGTAAAATACCTCAAGAAACTGGCACCTGGAACCACAGCTAAT
The DNA here is from genome assembly GCA_035048485.1 of Pteria penguin. Lineage (NCBI taxonomy): Eukaryota > Metazoa > Mollusca > Bivalvia > Pterioida > Pteriidae > Pteria > Pteria penguin. The sequence continues at coordinate 40,878,578 of CM068581.1, forward strand.
CGGTCAAAACTTGCAAGTCAATTTGCATTACAGAAGACAAATGGCAAGTCTGTTAAAAATCCAGGTCAAGTCATGCGAGCTCTGGCAAGTCACCAAGGAATTAACACTGCCAAATTTTGCAAATCACATGTTAACACCAGAGTAAGACGAGCTAAACCACATCTAAAACATGGCTTTAAAACACCATTTCCTCCATCTGCAAAAGATATAAATTACAAGATTAAAAGAAAGCTTTCAAGTAAAGAAATTAAGTGAGGAGAAAAAATTGCACCCAAAATAATTGCTACAAAACAAATTCACCGATTACAAAATTATGATGCTGTTGAAATTCATCAGATGTCATTTTTTTAAAACTCTTTGAAAATACTTGATTTGATTGTTTTTTTACTCATTTTTGTCACACCACGAATATTGCAGGTATATGATGACGGCATCTGACTGATGCAGGTTAGACAAATTTTGACCTTTGCAATGGACCCATCCAAAGCAGTGAGGGTTTTTTAAGGTGCCAAGTCTACTGCGACACAGGCATCTCTTTTTACTGTCTCATTTGAACGACAGACACCAGAATGACTACAGCAGGACTCATACCTGCATCATCTGGGTCAGTAGCCGAGTGACCTACCACTGAGTCATGGCGTCTTCCAAAATTTTTGAAAGGTGGGTGACTGTGACTCACCTTCAAACATGAACAGATGATTTCTTTCCTCGTCTGTCTCTCCGTCATGTATTATTTTTACTGATACTACAACTTAAGTGGACACTGACCACTCTACTTACTTCAATTTTTTTTGTGATTACTTTATCTTTTGTCTATCATCAGAGTCTATCAGCACTACTTTCATATATTTAATACTAAACTTATCTTCATTATATGTAAATCAATGCGTTATGGGGAAACAATCGGTCTGACAGAACTCTGGAGTATTTCAACAGCACTGGATTAAAGACCAACTTAGTTCTACTTAAAATACAGGTTAAGCTGGGATTTGAATAATGAACCATGTAAAATTTTATTTTTTCATTATCACTATCTATCCTGTAATGTATAGGCCAGTATTGTACCATAATATATATTATTAACAATAAGAATCACTTTAAGCATATAATAATAAGAAAGCCGGAGTGGCCTAGTGGTATCGCGTCGGACTCCTGATCAGGAGGCCGGGGTTCGAGTCCAGCTTTGGTCATGCCGGTGTCATGTCTTTCGGATGAGACAGTAAAAACCGAGGCCCCGTGTAGTGGTATGCATGGCACGTTAAAGATCCCTCACTGCTTCGGGTGGGTCCGTTGCAAAGGTCAAAATTTGTATGCCCCGCATCAGGCAGATGCCGTCACCATATAAGTGAAATATTCGTGGTGTGACGTAAAACAAAAATCAATATAATAAGAAGAAGTGGCTCAAATGGGCCTATATTGCTCACCTGAGCACAAATTGCTTATTTACAATAAAATGACAGCTCATTTCAGTAGAAAATTTGCTTTTTTTCTACAAGACTTTCTATAAAGTTCGGTGATATTTTGTGCAGTCGTTTTGAAGAAGTCCAAAATGTGTCAACCAATCAGAGCCAATGGCGGCCATCTTGGATTATGGATCGGCACGAAAAAACACAAACTTGGTTGAGGATCTTGAGTACTTACTTCCTAAGAGGTTTGGTGAAATTCTGTGTAGCGGTTCTGGAGAAGTCGAAAATGTGTCAACCAATCAGAGCCAATGGTGGCCATCTTGGCCTACGGATGGGCACGAAAAACACAAACTTGGTGGAGGACCTTAAGTACTTACTTCCTATGAGGTTCGGTGGAATTCTGTGTAGCGGTTCTGGAGAAGAAGTTGAAAATGTGTCGACAAATCAGAGCTAATCGCAGCCATCTTGGATTACGGATGGGCATGAAAAACACAAACTTGGTACAGGACCTTGAGTAATTACTTCCTATGAAGTTTGGTGAAATTCTGTGCAGCGGTTCTGGAGAAGAAGTCGAAAATGTAGAAAAGCTAACGACGGACAGACGACGATTGATCACAATAGCTCACTTGAGCCTTCAACTCAGGTGAGCTAAAAAGCGTTGTTTATCTCAGAAACATATTAATGCATAGATAGATTGACAGACAACTGTTTAATGTACAGTACAGTCCAGGTGGAACTTAATTTGCCCACTGGTCACAGTGGGCATTTTAGAGTGGGCATTAAAAATGTCCACTGGACACAGTGGACATTCTTGTGAGAGCCAGTTGGAATTAACATACAGGTAACTGGACAGCTTGATAGCTCAGGTAAATGTCCACTCCTAATGCCCACTGAAATTTCAGGTGGACTGCCCAATGTGGACAGTGGGCATTCAAAGTTCCACCCGGACTGTAGTGTATATAACAATATATTAATGTAGATATTCAGACAACAACTGATATCATCTTGGAGCTGCTTGGAGACAACGATATTGTTAAAGACTATATGAAATACAGAAAGCTCCACAAGTCCAATTCAAGGGATAAGCTTTGTAAGGAGTCCCATGACAAGGCTTTAAGTAAAATTGAAATGGCACTGAGCAAAGTTCACAATAGTCTGAAAGAAGGAAAATCATCAAACTTTTAAATCATTGGGGAACATATTATTATTAAAATCGAGTTCCTTACCCATTTATTCTCTCCGTGCCAGAAGGCAGATAAGACATGGACATCTTTCCCTGTTCCATTCTGAAGCTGCATGGCGTGTTATTTTCCAAGAGCTCCATCTTGCTTGGTGCTTCTCATCTTCAGCCAACTATCGCCCTGTTGTATTGAGGCACCCCTCTTCATTTCCACCCTAGGACTACAACACAATGATCAATCAAGTTCAACATATAATTAATAATTGTATATTATTCTGAAAAGTAGCTCTATGCCCTCTACTTGTTGGTTGATAACTTTAACCTTTGCAATAACAATGGGGGTCTATGTCTTTTGAGAACTTAAACCTTTGCAATACATGTATGTAACATTTGAATGCTAGGACTATAACATCTTTTTATCTTAAGGAAAAAATAGAAAATGTTGTTTCCCCTTTCATAACTGAAAAAATAGGGTTGGTAGGTAATAGATGATACTTTTATTTTATACCCCCCTGTTTCTCGTGATCTGGTTCAATTGTGGGACATAGTCAGTTGTACTTTGTTGTTTACATGCGAGACTGTCTTGTTTTGAATTATGTCCTGTATTTTACACACTTTGGCAAATGTAAGAATAAAACTATACATCCAATCTGATGAACTTCTGTTTTCAGACAATTACAGCAATAAAATCTGTTGGGTCGGCACGATAAAATGGGTTCAGTCCGGAAAGCGGAAACACAACACTTCTTATTTTTTTGCCTAATATTTTAACCTTTGACCAAGTTTCTGGATGGTATAAATTATTACTACTTTAGAGGTGGGGTAGGATAAGATAATAGTGTTTTACAAACACATGATCATGTTTACTAATGAATAATTGCATGAATAAAATCTAAAATTAAAACCATTTGTTTATTTTTTTTCTCTTAAGTTATTTACCTGAGGGGAACCAGAGAGGACTATAATTATGCTAATAGTACATGTATAATATTAATAGGAAATGGACTTGAAGAGACATGTGCATGTTTTGATGAAAAAGAAACCCTCTTTACCCTAAATCTCTCATAATGTAATATAGATCTTATCAAAGTAAAATCATTCAAAACTTTATTGTTTACTAACAAATGCAAAACAGTTTAGAACTCTTGTGTTTACATTTTAACCATGGGACAAGAAATTGTGCGCATTTACTCTTTTCGATAAATATTCAAATTTGTATGACATAGGATGTAATTGTCTTACTTAATAATTTGATAAAACAGGTACATTTTGTATCCAATCACTCTTAACATGATTTAAACATGCATCAGCACTGTAAGCGTACATAGAGAAGAGTTTCACAAGGTAAACAAACTGTAAGCAAATTTTTTTTTCATCAAAATATGCATATTTCCCTATATAAAGTAAAATGTTTAAGATTTTTGTTTGGAATATTTAATTGTGTTATATTTGATTAGAAAAGATAATTGTTATTTACAATGATAAAAAAGGTTATTATGTATTGCATTTTTTAAATGTTTAAGGCCATAAACCATAAATGAGAGACATAGGCTCAAAAGGGTAGCAAGTATTGTCTCTTCAGTTTTTTGTATCATTGAAAAATCATTGCCATCAACTGATCAAGGTGACAGTTACGAATATTTTTATCATTTATGATTTATATGATAAGGAAAGAGGTATAATATATAACACAATTGTCTGTGCTTTTCTGTTTGTTTGTTTATTTATTGCTTTGAGTTACACTACAAATATTGCACGTATTTGGTGACGGTGTAAAGCCGAATAATGACCCCCGTCGAATAATGACCGGGGGTCATTATTCTACATAGAAAAATGACCCCCCGGTCATTATTCCACGACCAAGGGGGTCATTATTCGACCGTAGAATAAGTGGCACCAGCCCCAAAAATTGCAAACCCCTCGTGAAAAATATTGACCCCCATAGTATAATGACCCCCTACAAACCGACTTGATTTCTTGATAAATGTTTTCAATGTGTACTTTATATATATATATACCTTGGTGTACTGAAAGTTCGTGGATATGGTGCATGTTGATGCTTATAATACTTCAGATAATTCTGGTATGCATTTTTGAGATTATTTTCAACCACCTAATTTTTTCATTGATCACGATCAAGATCAATTTTTTGCCTTTTGTATCTTTTTTAAATGTCTACAAACTCCTATTATTATAATCAATCAATTCACAAAAATAGAAAAAATGGACACGCCCCTGCTGCACCCTCATGATAAACACAACCTTAATATTCTATGGCCTTAACGGCATATACCATGTCGGAACTTCAAAGGTTTTCGGGAGCCATTGATGTATCCAACATCACTCGGACCGACTTACTGTTTGTTATAAATTTTAACTTTCACATTGACTTCGGGTTAGACGGCCGGGGTTCGATTCCCGGTCACACCAATAAGTTTTTTTTCATATAATAAATTCGATATCTTGATATCAGAAAATCATTTTCTGGTATCAAAAAAATTACGATCATTTTCTGATATCACAAAAATATATCACAAAATCAATTTTTGACATCAGCAAATGACTTACATTTTTTATATCAGAAATTCGACTTTGTGATATAAAATATTCTTGTTTATTTTCTGATATCAAAACATTGATTTTTGATATCAGAAAATGTTTTTTTTTTTATATCACAAAATGATTTTTTATATCAGAAATAGCTTAAAAATATTAAAACAGTGCCCCATAATTGTCCAACATTTAAAAATCCCAAATTATGATTGTTCAACATGAATTTCCATGGCCATAGCCAGAAAACTATGAGAGAGGGATTCGATTCGCGAAGCGCTTAAGGCGCGATCCTGCTAGGGGTGTTCGGGGCATCCCAACCCTCCGGAAAATTGTTTACAATTTTACGCAAAATGTTTCATTCTGAGTCAATCTGGAGAAGAATATTGCAGTCTACAATATTGAAAATTATGGGCGTGAAACAGAACACACAGTTCTGATATGAATCGTGACTTTAATAGTCATAGTTGAATAAGAACGCCGAGTTTAATAGTGCGTGGTGGTTTTCAAGGGTTACCTGTATGTCTAAAGAAACTCGCCTGTAATCACTATTTGATTTCATTATTGTTCACTTTTAAAATAATTTTTGATTTTGATGACAGTAATGAAGTATTATAAAGAAATTTTTATTTTTTCTTATAAAAGGGGCTTCAATTATTAATTTTAAGTTTGATTTCATACTTCAGATATACGAAGTTTATGAAGAAACGAATCGCGATGATTAAAGCCCCAGTCGCACCGGGCTTGCGACCAGGATACAACCTTTCTGCGACTGAAAAAATAGAAATCGGATGTAAATCGTAGAATAGCCGTGCGACCAATCGGAAAGATTTTGGGTGATCGCACGATCAAAATAAGTCGTAGCCAAGTTTTAAGCATGTTCAAAATTTACCTACAACCACCTGCGATTGAACAATCATTTAAGAAGTTTCATTGGTCGCAGACAGGTCTTGTATCGTCGTGCGACTAGTCCTACATGGACGCACCACCAATCGTATAAGATATCGCATGCAAGTGGTCACGTGGTTGGTTGTGCGACTGGTGGTACATTTTAGCGATTGGTCGTACCTTCTAGCTGCGACGTGCTGCTTTTGGTTGCAATTGGCCATGCAACTGATCGTAGGTGACCATGTTTAATTCGCCTGATCAGTTGCTAATCCTCAAGACCGGTCCTAAGATCACCTGCGACTGATCGTGCGATCAATATTATGGTAATCGCATGACCAATCGTGTCACATGTCGTGCGATGACCTACCACCGATCGTAAATTAATCGCAGTATGCGATTACCTTTTGAGATCGTAGCAAACATCGACGATCGATCGCAATGTCATCAAATTTCCATCAATCGTACGATATAGAAATCGTACGATCCGGTGTCACTGGGGCTTTAGCTGCTTCGAAGTTTGAAATGAAATACAGTCTCGAATCAAAGTCCCATGATAGCTAGCTCTCCAATTTGAGTACAATTATAAAAAAATGGAGCTTGAAAGAGTGTTTAAGTCTCTAGCATTTGCTAAAAAAATCTTAAAACTTGGCGGAGCTATATTAGGAAACTTACAAAAAAATGCAAATATGGCTCCTCAAAGCAATGAATATGAATTTGGAGTTCTGCATGTAAATCACATGTGCTTGCAATAATTTAAAATCCATCTAATTGCAATCCAATGCATCTTCAGCGAGCTTAAAGAAACATTCGAATAGATTTTGTTCATGTAAGGATCAGTGTAGTGCCTATAGAATTTGGTATATTATCATCATGTTTTGTGCGCATGTTTTTGCATCTTTGGTTAAAATACGAGTCCATGAAATATAGAAATAGTAACCGAATGATTTGTAGCCAATCGTGGTTCAAATGTGTAAACACTAGTGCTGATCATAAAATCGGAGTACCCCTACCCACCCACACCAATCTTGCATTTATCTTAAAAGGTTTTATGAAAATTTTGCTAGATTCTTTTGTATTTTGTATCATTTTATCAATTAACTCTTTGCATTGGTTGCATGATTGAATCCGTTATGGTATAGATTTGTGTGTTTTTCCATGATATTAGATGATGTAATCATAATGCAAATACGAAAACAACGATTTTTGTTAAAAAAAGATGCGACGATGTTCCGATTGTAGATGTTCATACTTGGTACATTTGCTTATCTGGAGATGCAAATATGCTTGAACCAAAATCGTAGGTCGAAGATCAAGGTCACTATATTGACTCTCTTGCAAAATGTTTGTTCGAGCTATATATTTCAGTTGTATAAATGAGTAATGATCGTGCTAGGTATATTTGTTCCTTTTTAGTTATCGATGTGTCATGACCTTGAACAAAGGTCACTATTAACTCTTTTGTAAAATTCTTGTGTATGTGATATCTTTCAGTTGTATGAATTGGTAATAATCATACATGTACTTGGTACATTTTTTCCCATGGAGATGCCAATGTGCCATGACCTTGAACCAAAATTGTAGGTCAAAGGTCAAGGTAACTATTGCATAATTCTTGTCCAGTGTATATCTGTTACTTGTATGAATGGGTATATATCATTTTCGGTATATTTGTTCCTTTAAGTATGCTAGTGTGTTATGAACGTGTATCAAGGTCGTGTGCGAAAGGTCAAGGTCACAACCTTATTGTCAAGATCCTGTTAGAACATTTTATATTCAATTTGAGCATACAAAATATTGTTGCCACGGGGTATTATTCCCGTCAGCATAGTGATTCAAAGACTTATCATGTTGTGGAAAATACCAAATATTATTAAGTACAATATAGGGTCATTTTTCTATGGGGGTCATTTTCCTATAGATCGAACATGTAGAAAAACGACTCCCCGGGTATTTATTCTACGATTTTGACTCATTATTCTACGGCTAGGGAGTCATTTTTCTACGTAGAATAATGACCTATCCGGTCATAATTCGACGGGGGTCATTATTCGGCTTTACAACGGCATCTGACGGATGCAGGTTACAGAAATTTTGACCTTTGCCTGCCAATGCAGTGAGGGTTCTTTTATGTGTCATGTCTACCGCGACAAGGGGCATCGTTTTTACTGTCTCATCCAAAGGACAGATACCGGCATGACCATGGGGAGGAATATATATCCCCTATTGTCCCATATGGACAATGTGATGGCATAAATACCCGAATGTATTTTGTTAATTACAAATAGATCTGATGTCTGAAATTATTGGTAACTTCCATCAAAAATCAGATTATTTTCAACTAATACCGTGTATGACTTGCGGAGACAAAGGTAGATAAATGTGATCGACATAGGGGTGTCCTTAGTACTACTTGCAAGACTCTGGTACCCTATTTTATACAGCTGACCTACCTCTGGCATTGTTGCAAGGTAGATTGTAGAACTATAGTTTTCCATGAATTCATGTTAATTTTATGGGAAATCATGCATTCACGGTTGGTTGTTAGATAATATTGCAGAGGTGTTTATTCTTGTTTTCATGCTTTGCGTCACACCACCAAAATTGCACGCTTATGGTGACGGCATCTGACAGATGCAGGTTACATAAATTTTTACCTTTGCATCGTACCTACCCGAAGCAGTGAGGATTCTTTAATGTGCCACGTCTACCGCGACACAGGACATAGGTGTTTACTGTCTCATCCGAAGGACAAACACTGGCATAACCATGACGAGGCTCGAACCGGCGACCTCTAGGTCAGAAATCGAGCATTCTACCACTGAGTCACGCTGGCTTCCCTCTTTTTTCATCATTCTCATTCTTCTTCACCTCTCTTGCAGAGGTGTAATTTTGTGATCAAGCCTGTGTTTTGTCATGATCATAGGGCCCCCATCGGGTTTCCCTTTCATTAAGTACTCTTACTTTTCACGGGAGTGTACATAACTTAAAACACATTTTTGAACGCATAATTTTTAATTTTTAATCACAATTTTCATTTTGAGCACGTGCGAGCACGATGGCTCATACATCTATACGAGACTTGCATGATCGAAAATAAAAAAACCAACAATAGTTTACTGCAGTAATTGTCATAATTCTGAAGCATGCATTTCCAATATATAGTTTCTTACCGTTAGATGTCATTTTCATGCTCTAATTTCGCAAAAAGGTGTCTTCTATATCTTCTCAGCTCTGTCATTTTTATGGTGCACCTGTTGCAGGAATTAAAGCTTCGTGTCGACACTGAACAGGTACTGCGCATGTCTATATTCTTTGGGGTTCATTCATAAATCGTTACTATAATGGACCGTCTCAAAATATACTAATGATATAAATGGTAAAATCGTTGATTGTTATGAATTTTGAATTAGATTAAATGTAAAAACTGTCATATAAATCTCAATTTATTCAAACAATAAAGGCTAAACGTCGTTGTCAACCAACGTAACAACACTGGGTCTATGACGTCATTAACGTACCGTCGTTTTCGCGGAAATAATAATGACGTCAAATTCATGGAGTGCCTTAACTGTGCTGCGAACTGTCCTTTAAAATAAAAACATAAAATGATAATAGGTTTTGGGGTAAACAATGTATGTTTTTGCATTGGTGAAAAATCTATGCCAAAGAAATTTAACTTTAATTATTAGTGTCTGATTTATAAAGAGGATCCATTTTCACGGACGAACGAGCAGCGATCACCAATATTAACTGAGTGTAAGTGTAGTATTTGAAACTTTAAACTATTCTAGAAACAAACGATAAATACAAATGCATGTACTATTATACAATTTATTACTTTACAAATCCATCGGAATTTTTCAGTATTTCGGGGCTCACAACAGTTCTTTTGAGACTTACACGATTTTGTATCTGTCCTTGGACTTTGAGAATGATTAACTTTTTGGTACTTCTTCCATACTGATGATAAAACAACGTCATTTAATAACATATCCAACAGTCACTGGTAACATATCATGGAACATGGGCGGAAACACAAGGAAAGATGGCGTATTCACGTGGAAAGATGGCGAATTCACACAGAGTGTAATTCTTCAGATGTTCAGGAAATGATGATTTCTTTGGCAGAGTACACATAAGAACAGGTAGTAATGCCTGATTAGTAAGACAAATAATGTATATTAACCTCACACAAAATAAATACTTTAAATAAACAAGGATATTTCACTATGCAGCATCGTACATTACTTTACCATACGTTCGAACATACTCTGTGCTATGCGAACACTCCAGTACTCTAATACATTTCATATACAAGATACTTATAAATGCATAGGATTATACATGATATAAATATACAGTTGTATACTTTATACATGATTTTTTTTACTTTACTATACTCAAGCAAATATGAAATACACACTTTCTACTTTATATGAGATTTATAAACAATATATATAAATATATATGAAAAATATAGACTGTTGACAGTAAAAGTCTGCTAAATAATTGAATACAGAATATAACGAAATAGTTTACCTCGGTCTTCCGAGTATGTGTTATAGATTTAAGTATGAAACTGCATGGCAAAATAGCCAAGAATAATGGATAAAAGAAAGGTATAGTACAACCTCTCAACAAGAGAGACACCGCCCAAATAAAATGGTCAAAGCACGAACAAGTAAACTTTAAAGATAGAAAACAGGTATGACCATTACACGGTGAATTGAAGCGATGTACTTTAAGGTGTATTGAAATAAACACAAAGTGACTGCAAATGATGGTCAACACAGGTAAATGCTAACGTTAGATTACTAGGCAAAACAGAACATAATGACATAAATAAAATACGATAAATTGAATGGAACACCATTATATCAGAGAATTATTTTAATGAGTATAAATATGTTGTTACTTTAACTCTTTGTTAAAGAGAACACTGAAGACATCTGACAAAGCTGTATGACAAAAATCACCAAGGACATGCACACAAAACATGAACATAATAGAATATACACTGAAAAACGACATTACAAAAATATTCGATTGGGCTGCGGTTACGATACCGACTTAGGACGGTCAATTGAAGTAACAAACCTTCATTCAATAGGTGTGTTTAACAACTCACCGCAAAAGCAGCACAATCAAAGGACACACATTTAAAAATTTATAAATAATTGGTGTTGTCTTGCTTGTGCTGAAGGTTGTTAATGCATAAATAATTGGTGTTGACTTTAAAAATAAAATATTAATAAAATTTATAAATAATTGGTGTTGACTTGTGCCAAGGTTGAATTGATTTCTGACAATAGCGCAGGAGAAATAAGACGAATAACAGGCCCAAATGGACCTATATCACTCACTTCAATACAATTTCCTTATTCACTGATTAATTTGCCCTACCCCGTATCCACCTTTGGTAGAAACACAACATTTTTAGGGACCATGAGAACTTCAGTCATCTTAAGTGTCATCAAAATCATGGGATTAATTGTGAAATATAATCCATAAATGGAGAATATATGCACACCTACCTTTTTATCATACTTTTTATATAAAAAAATCATAAAATAAAGTCAAGCATTCCATTAATTTCTCACAATAATATGTCTTACCTTAAAATCAGATAACATAAACAAAATGAGTGCAGTATAAGCAATGTATAGAGAAAATCAAAGAATTACATTAAAAAATTCAAAATGACAAAGTCCAAGAAGACACACTATGACTTAGCCAACTTGAGCCTTTAGCTCAGGCAATAATAAATAAGTACAATCTATGCCTGTATTTGGCACGATAAATATACATTTTGGTAGAGTACATGTGAATTTATAAAAGCCAGTAAATTTGACCTTGCCTATCTTCCTTACCTCTGAAGAGAGATCTACATTGTTACAAACACTATGTACAACTTCAAATCATACCCGTTCATTTGCCACCATAAAATCACTTGTATTTGTCATGGTTAATAAGGAAAAGAACATACAAGAGACAAGACATTAACCTTGCCTATTTTTCGCCATACCTTAAAGACTAGACACTGCTTCTGAAACCCCGGAGCACAACTTCAGCTCATACCTTTCATATACCACCACCAAAATCATTTGTATCTCGTCATGAAGTAGAAACAAAGGATAAAAACAACATGCACAATGGAGTACAATTGGGAGCATCTGCAGACCCTCTCTTGCGTGACTCTTTTTTTTTTTTTTTTTTTGATTGAGTGCTGTTTTTTCTTCTGGATCATTATCTACAGTAGAAGTAGTAGTAGTAGTAGTAGTAGTAGTAGTAGTAGTAGTAGTAGTAGTAGTAGTAGTAGTAGTAGTAGTAGTAGTGTCAATTATCATTCTCAATTTTGCATAACATGTTCTGTCAACACACATGTTGACGGTCATAATATTTATTTACACCTATTTTAGCTTCTTTATTCATAATTTTGATTTTTACGTTTTGTAATACTCGCTTTAAGACTTATTTTTACCATTGTTGTTATTGTCGCTTGACGTTATTTTGGGAACTTTTTGAAATACGGCAAGTCATAATTTTAAAGAACGGTACTCCAAGTAAAAATAATTTGGTGAAATATAATATATTATGCAATTCATCAAACCCCAACATATGCTGCTTGTCTCATGTCACTGCGCCACAAATGTAAATGCTTGTATGGATTTCAAATTTCAAACCTGAGTTTTGTCCAGGGCACAAGTGCGGCCAGACTTTGGACCAAGGCCATATTTGCATATGCAAGATAAAACGCTAAACATACAGTAAATCAATGTCTGGGTCATATCGTTTTAAAACATTTGAATAATTGCTATCAAGAAAGGTTCTTTAAATCAAGTCTGCTTGAGAATACCTTTAGTATCCTCTTATTATTTTTTTCAAAGGTAGCATTAAATAGTCCTAAATGTTTATTATGATATTTGTGATACTTACATATGATAACCTTATAGGCTGCCGTTTCCATTAATGTCAACTTTCCCTTTGTTAAGTACCACAATATTGACTCATGGCAGTGTTAGTTAACATTGTCTGCATTATTGTGCGACGTATTACATTGCTCGGTGATGGTGAAGAGTCATGGAAACTCATCATATCACTCCAAACAATTTGCTACCTTTTTCATATAAACGGAAACACATTTAATGTTGTTTTAAATATTTCGTCTGAAATATTTCTCTGATCTCTCTTCATAACATTTTAGCATATTTTGAAAACGTTTTCAAACATATTTACATATTTCTTCGAAAATCGAATAACGGGTATTTTTAAGTTTTTCCAAACTGTTAAGAAAGATAAAACGCTAAACATACAGTAAATCAATGTCTGGGTCATATCGTTTTAAAACATTTGAATAATTGCTATCAAGAAAGGTTCTTTAAATCAAGTCTGCTTGAGAATACCTTTAGTATCCTCTTATTATTTTTTCAAAGGTAGCATTAAATAGTCCCAAATGTTTATTATGATATTTGTGATACTTACATATGATAACCTTATAGGCTGCCGTTTCCATTAATGTCAACTTTCCCTTTGTTAAGTACCACAATATTGACTCATGGCAGTGTTAGTTAACATTGTCTGCATTATTGTGCGACGTATTACATGTACATTGCTCGGTGATGGTGAAGAGTCAAGGAAACTCATCATATCACTCCAAACAATTTGCTACCTTTTTCATATAAACGTACATTGCTCGGTGATGGTGAAGAGTCAAGGAAACTCATCATATCACTCCAAACAATTTGCTACCTTTTTCATATAAACGGAAACACATTTAATGTTGTTTTAAATATTTCGTCTGAAATATTTCTCTGAACTCTCTTCATAACATTTTAGCATATTTTGAAAACGCTTTCAAACATATTTACATATTTCTTCGAAAATCGAATAAAGGGTATTTTTAAGTTTTTCCAAACTGTTAAGAAAGATAAAACGCTAAACATACAGTAAATCAATGTCTGGGTCATATCGTTTTAAAACATTTGAATATTTGCTATCAAGAAAGGTTCTTTAAATCAAGTCTGCTTGAGAACACCTTTAGTATCCTCTTATTATTTTTTCAAAGGTAGCATTAAATAGTCCCAAATGTTTATTATGATATTTGTGATAATTACATATGATAACCTTATAGGCTGCCGTTTCCATTAATGTCAACTTTCCCTTTGTTAAGTACCACAATATTGACTCATGGCAGTGTTAGTTAACATTGTCTGCATTATTGTGCGACGTATTACATTGCTCGGTGATGGTGAAGAGTCAAGGAAACTCATCATATCACTCCAAACAATTTGCTACCTTTTTCATATAAACGGAAACACATTTAATGTTGTTTTAAATATTTCGTCTGAAATATTTCTCTGATCTCTCTTCATAACATTTTAGCATATTTTGAAAACGTTTTCAAACATATTTACATATTTCTTCGAAAATCGAATAACGGGTATTTTTAAGTTTTTCCAAACTGTTAAGAAAGATAAAACGCTAAACATACAGTAAATCAATGTCTGGGTCATATCGTTTTAAAACATTTGAATAATTGCTATCAAGAAAGGTTCTTTAAATCAAGTCTGCTTGAGAATACCTTTAGTATCCTCTTATTATTTTTTCAAAGGTAGCATTAAATAGTCCCAAATGTTTATTATGATATTTGTGATACTTACATATGATAACCTTATAGGCTGCCGTTTCCATTAATGTCAACTTTCCCTTTGTTAAGTACCACAATATTGACTCATGGCAGTGTTAGTTAACATTGTCTGCATTATTGTGCGACGTATTACATTGCTCGGTGATGGTGAAGAGTCAAGGAAACTCATCATATCACTCCAAACAATTTGCTACCTTTTTCATATAAACGTACATTGCTCGGTGGTGGTGAAGAGTCAAGGAAACTCATCATATCACTCCAAACAATTTGCTACCTTTTTCATATAAACGGAAACACATTTAATGTTGTTTTAAATATTTCGTCTGAAATATTTCTCTGAACTCTCTTCATAACATTTTAGCATATTTTAAAAACGCTTTCAAACATATTTACATATTTCTTCGAAAATCGAATAAAGGGTATTTTTAAGTTTTTCCAAACTGTTAAGAAAGATAAAACGCTAAACATACAGTAAATCAATGTCTGGGTCATATCGTTTTAAAACATTTGAATAATTGCTATCAAG